>JACEHZ010000456.1:0-600000 GCA_017893485.1 Hemerocallis citrina | reverse complement strand
TAAATTCGTAGCTATCCCCAAGAGGCAGTTTAAACAGTCCCTCTTATCACGAAACGAGTCAAACTCTCTTCATATCCATAAACATCCGAAAGTAAAGATTTATCCTTATCTCGAAACTGGCTCCTAAAGCGACTATAAATACCCCCCTCCCCCCATTGTGACAAGGTAATCAATCTTTTTCTACCTAAAGCTCTTTCATAATCTTTCTGGTTACTGACAAGAGCGTCGGAGGGTTCGTCGTCAGGATCCATCCCAGTGTATCAAACTTTGTACAGGTTCGCGGCAGCAGCGAAAAACCAGTCAACACGCCGGTGAAAATCAACAGGTTTTGCTTACTTGTTTCCTTCAAGAATCCACAAGTTCATCTGTTTGCTCCCACACCAGAAATTAGCAACAACAATTGGCGTCATCTGTGGGAAACAGAAAAATCAATCACGTCCTATTTCATCAGCAAAAATAGTTTCAAGCTATGCCTCCAAAGAAGGGGAGGACCACGGCCTCTAACCGTAGAGCCACTCCCGCTCCTTCTCCTCCACTCCCAGAGGTCCTCCCTCAACCCGCTCAACAAGTCCAGCAGCCTGGACAGTCTCTCCCTCAACCTGCCCAGCAGCCGTAGCCTGGGCAGCCCCTTCTACAGCAACCTCAGCCCCAGCAGGCTCCTCAAGGGCCTCAAGGGGCTGCCGCAGGACCCTCCTGCCGAAGTCGCCAAAAACAACCTCTTCATCTGATGGAACTGCGATGAGTCCCAGGACCACGGATTGGTGTGCGTATCGATCATAAAAGCTTAACAGATTTAATACGTGATCTAACCCTTTATAGCGGAATCTAGGGTTCACGAATTATACCTGCGATGAGAAGAAGACGATAGTTTCTAGCAACCTCGAGCCGTCAGCGACCCCAAGATCTTCTGCACGTATTCCTTCCTCGGGTTGGACGTCGGATGGGCGACGGTCTCCCAACCTTTCTTCTCCTTGGCTGACCTCTCTTTCTCTCGTTACGTGAATCACGAATTTAGAGAAAACTTCTTATCTCTGATAATAATCTGACGGCCAGAGAATAGAGGATATATATATAAGGCTACGGCAGGGACCATGAGGAGAAATTAGGGTTAGGTCTCCTAACGAATCTGGGTATCCCGTGTTCAGCCCGAACACACAACTCAGGCCCATTAACAATAGCTCGGTCCACTAAAGAGCTATTGTTGCACTACCTTCCTAATCCCAAATTATATTTATGGGCTTCTTTTATTATATGCTCGTTCAGCTCCCCATGTTAAGATATCAAATGTCCGTCGATCAAATTAAGTTACTGACAACTATATTGATCAACATCTTTTATCCTTAAGTAGTACCACTCAACTTTATTTGTCATGTTGGATGTAATCCACCTGCAGGGTTTACATGACAATCCTTATGAGCTCCTTAAGGGGACATCATCAACCCGACGTATCGGGACATGGATTCCTTTTACAATCAACAGCCCATCATACATACAATGCTATTACCCAATTCATAGAGGTTGTTGATCCATAATGAATCTCACTCTTTTATGAGTCTAAGTAATGCACACTGCATATACATGTCTGTTATTATATCTGGATTAAGCGCATAAGCATCCATAATAACAGAGGTGTTTGTTCTCTTTTGTAGTCAGTACAAAGAGAACAACCTCAAGTGGTCCTGTTCAATACACACAAAGTGTACTAGTGTAAACCTATAGTCAAGATAGAATAATACCAGATTACACTACAACCTTTCCAATGGATTGTCCAAGTCCGTCTAGGTTGTGAACTATTTATATATTTCATAGGGAACTGATAATATGATCTTCTATGTGTCACCTCACACCATATTATCAACCTTATAGAATATCAGATACTTGCATTAATATTATAATAAACACAATATGCAAACATATGCCCATATGATTCTCATTCAAAAAAAAATAAGGAAATAAAGTTAATACAAAAGTGATGCTTTCAGTATATAACCCTAACAATCTCCCACTTATACTCAAAGCATTGCTTTTCAGTATACTGTTACAAATCTCCCACTTATACTTAAAGCCATGCTGCTACGCATCTGACTCCCATTCCCTCAACATGACTATCAAAAGCCTTAGCTGGTAAGCTCTTAGTGAAGGGATCAGCTAGGTTGTCTGCTGATGCTATCTTGATCACAGCAACTTTTTCTTTCTTTACGAAATCTCGTATCAGGTGGTACTTACGCTCAATGTGTTTACCTGTCTTATGGGCTCGTGGTTCCTTCGAATTTGCAACTGCACCACTATTATCACAATAAAGTGTAATAGCCTTAGGCAAATTAGGTACCACATCCAAGTCTAATAGGAAGTTTCTGAGCCAAACCGCTTCTTTGGCTGCCTCAGAGGCTGCCACATACTCGGCTTCCATGGTAGAATCAGCTATACATTTTTGCTTGATACTCCTCCATATAGTGGCTCTACCTCCCAAAGTAAATACATAACCTGAGGTTGATTTCCTGGAATCCCTATCTGACTGAAAATCTGAGTCTATATACCCCAAGGCAACTAAACTATCTGCCTGGTAAACTAGCATGTAATCTTTAGTCCTTTTCAGGTACTTCAAAATATGCTTTACGGCAGTCCAGTGCTCTTGTCCCGGGTTAGACTGATATCTGCTAACCATGCCAACGGCAAAGCAGATATCTGGTCTCGTACATAGCATTGCATACATTAAGCTTCCTACTGCTGAAGCATAAGGAACTGTTTTCATGTTCTCTATCTCTTTAGGTGTCCTCGGACACTGCTCCTTTGATAGGGCAATTCCATGCCTAAAAGGTAAGAAACCTTTCTTAGAATTTTGCATGCTAAAACGAGTTAGTATAGTATCGATATAGGAAGCTTGGGACAAGCCCAACATCCTTTTCTTGCGATCGCGTAGAACTTTGATCCCAAGGATGTGACCTACTTCTCCCAAGTCCTTCATATCAAACTGCTTGGATAACCATACCCTTACGTTAGATAATACCTTCACATTGTTTCCAATGAGCAAGATGTCATCCACGTAAAGTACTAGGAATACCACTATGTTTCCGTCACACTTTTTGTATACACACGATTCATCTTGACATTGATCAAATCCATAGGATTTTATCACCTGATCAAAACATATGTTCCAAGATCTGGAAGCTTGCTTAAGTCCATAAATGGACTTCTTGAGCTTACAAATAAGATGCTCTTGGCCCTTTTTAATGAACCCGTCTGGTTGCTTCATATAGATGTCTTCCTCAAGACTTCCATTAAGGAAAGCTGTCTTGACATCCATTTGCCAAATCTCATAATCAAGATGAGCTGCAATAGATAAAAGAATCCGGATAGACTTAAGCATGGCTACTGGCGAAAAGGTTTCCTCATAATCGATACCCTCTCTTTGAGTAAAACCTTTTGCAACAAGCCGAGCTTTAAAGGTTTCAACCTTACCGTCTGATCCTCTTTTTCTCTTATAGACCCACTTGCATCCAATGGCTTTTACACCAATAGGTGGTTCTACAAGCTCCCAGACTAGATTAGAATCCATAGATTCTATTTCAGATATCATTGCTTTTTGCCAAGACTCTGCATCTTTATCTTGGAGTGCTTCATTGTAGGTACAGGGATCATAATCTTGTTCTTCAGAGACAAAGTCTGACGACTCTCCCAAGAACATATATCTATTAGGTTGTATCACAACCCTCCCACTATGACGAGGCACTATCGGTTGTGGTGTAACATTTGTGACACGTTGTGCAGTTACTGGTGGTACATCCTGTTGTACTGTTGGTACTGAAGTATTTGGTGTCTCACCTCTCAGTTCTTCTAGAACAGCTCTACTTATAGGTTTATGGTTCATCACATAGTCTTCCTCTAAGAATCGAGCATTGGTGCTAACAATGACCTTCTGATCCTTAGGACTATAAAATAAACCTCCTTTCGTTCCTCTTGGATAGCCTACAAACAAGCGTACTTCTGTACGAGATTCCAACTTATCGGCTTTCCCATTCAGCACGTGTGCTGGACTACCCCAAATCCGAACATGTTTCAGACTAGGCTTACGCCCAGTCCACAGTTCTGTGGGAGTAATTGGTACTGACTTAGAAGGAACCAAGTTCAAAATATAAGCTGCAGTTTCTAAGGCATATCCCCAAAACGAATCTGGTAAATCTGAATAACTCATCATTTGATCTAACCATCTCCATAAGAGTCCTATTCCTTCTTTCTGCTACACCATTCTGTTGGGGTGTTCCAGGTGCTGATAATTGGGATGTAATCCCAGCCTCTGACAAATAGTCCCTAAACTCCCCAAAGAGATACTCGCCACCACGATCTGAACGTAATGACTTGATACATTTTCCATGACGTTTCTCCGTTTCTGCCTTGTACTCTTTGAATTTCTCAAAGCACTCAGACTTGCGGCGCATCAAATAAATATATCCATACCTTGAATAATCGTCAGTAAATGTGACAAAATATTCAAAGCCACCTCTAGCCTGGACAGTCATGGGCCCACACAAATCAGAATGAACCAATTCCAACACATCTTTGGCCCTATACCCCTTTGCCTTGAAAGGCCTTTTGGTCATTTTACCTACCAAGCAGGATTCACAGACTGGTAGTGCCTCCACTTCCAATGAACTCAAAGGTCCATCTTTAACCAGTCTTTGAATCCGTCTTAGGTTAACATGCCCCAATCGCAAGTGCCAAAGATATGTTTGGTTCATACAAGAAGGTTCTTTTCTCTTATTTATGTTAGAAGACATATTATTCATTTCCATAAGTTGCATCGTAGGCGAAATAGGATTAATGACATATAGATTATCAACCAATGCACCAGAACAGATAAAATGCTTATTTTTTCTAATAACAATATTGTCATTAAAATAAACTGAATATCCATCCTTAACTAGCATGGAAACAGAAATTAAATTCCTTTTAAGTGAAGGTGCATAAAGACAATCTCTCAATGTCAAAGACTTATTTCTACCAAAAGATAAAATAACATCTCCTATTGCAACGGCCGCTACTCTTGTAGCGTCACCCATAAACAAGCATATCTCTTTATCACTGAGCCGTCTGGTTTCCTGGAACCCCTGCAATGTATTGCAGACATGATTAGTGGCTCCTGTATCTACACACCAGGTGCCGGTAGATAACACCGCTAAACATGTTTCAACAACTAGTAAATGAGATATATCTTCTTTGTTCTCTTGTTTGAGAAGTGGACAGTCAGTCTTCCAATGTCCTGACCCTTTGCACTTGAAACACTTGCCTTTCGGCTTTTTCACAGCGCCTTGAGGTCCCATGCCCTTCTTTGCTGAGTTTACATGTTTCTGAACTTTCTTCTTCTTACCACCTTTCGGCTTAGAAGTAGAGTCCTTTTCAGTCACATAAACATGGGCATTCTGATTGAAGAGAGCTTCAGCATCCTGTAATTCCATAATGTTCGTGTGTGCATCATGACAAGTATGCAGATTAATCCCGTAGGTATGTGCTAATTGAATTAACATGAAATCAGGGAGTGAACCGAAAATAGATATGGGTGAGGGTTTACCTACCAAGTTTGCGTAGCTGTTTCGCTTGCCCACCCTTTGATAAATTTCTTTAACCGTCATCGGTTTGTCTCCCTTGCTACGCTGTCTGTCACTCCGTCTGAAACCCTCCTTAGCTTTTTTCTATTTTTTCCCCTTCTTTTGCAGTCGCTTCTACCCTTGGTGTCTCCTCAAACTCCCTCCTAATCCCCGCCTCTTCCCATGTCTCCGGTACCTCAGAAGCAAATGAATCACTGTCCGAACCAGAGGACCTGTCCGATAGATCTCTTTTCTCCGTCACCCAGTGGCCCAAAATTGACTTACCCGCTTCTTAACCTCTATTTGCACTCTCTTTTCGACCTCTTGTTTGAGCAGTGCTTCGATCTTTGCCCCTTCCACTTCTTCCGCTATCTCTTCTAATCTCCGAGAGCCAGTTTTATATATCAGTGCTTCTCCGCCAATCGCCTCCTCAGACCCAACCCCTGTATTACGTAGGCTTACGTGAGGGTTAAAGCAAGGCGCAATTTCCTTAATCCTCGTTACCAGACTTGCTTTTGAAGCAGACCCATCTTCAAAGCCTAGAGAGGCTTGGCCCACAATTTCCGGAGCCAAATTAACCTTCGAACCCGGCCCCTCTTCACATCCCAAATTCGCTTGGCCCATCGAAATTGGCGCTTCTTTTTGAATATCTGCTTCTTCCCTATCCCTTCCACGTCGCGCCTCGACCTGTCGCTACTCATACTGGCTAAGATCAGCGTCGTGGGCCCCTCCAGACCACCCTGGCTTGTACCTGTAATGTGGGGCTTGTAACAGTTGCATGAAAGGGAGCCGAAGCGTAAGGGAACGTCGCCGCATGCTCGTTCAATCCCTCGAATTGTACACTGCCAACTGTACTGCCTCGCTGATGTGGCCGCATGGTGGGACCCCCTCCTCTGTGTAGTAGAGCAGTAGATTTTCCAAACGAAAATTCCTCCGCTGTTGGATCTTCATTCATTTTGAAATCCCTGGAGATGACAGGTTGGATGTTGTTTCGTTGAACCGGTTCAAAAAAAATTCCGATTCGCCTCCCTTGAACCAGTCGTCTTCTTCCTCAGGACCTGCCTTGTCGCCCACAGAGAACTCAGGCACTTTGGTCTCCACCTCCGCGAACAGCTGTTTAGCCACCGGCTTTTTGTTCCCCTCCCCCACCATAATCGGTTGACCCGCTTCTTCCTCGATGGTGACCTCCACCAGGTAGCACAAGTTTTCCACCATAGTCTTGTTTAGCAATTTAATCGGGAATAATCGACCGATTAGTAGTTAATCGGCCGATTTTAAGTGGCCAATTAATCGATTAAATCTCATTCTCTAATTTTTATGCTCGTTTGCATTATTTGGACTCAATCTGGCCAAAATCCAAATTCAAAATTCGAAATCCTTATAGTCGCGCAAACCCAAATCCGACATATCGCCGCCTTCTTCTTCTTCCTCGTGCAAACCCAAACCCAAACTGATTCTCTTCTTCTTCCCCGAGCAAACCCAAACCCGATCCGCTGTTGCTACCTCTACACCGTCGCATACTTGACCCGGCCCGCATCTGCTACACCTCCTCTTGTTGCTCGCAGTACTTCTCCCCGATTATTTTTGTTTGTTGAAACTGACTAGCAAACCCACCCGACCCACATCTAGAATCCAAACCCAGCTCAAACCAAGTACTCTGTTATTTTTCTCTATAACTATATGTTCCTATTTGACAATCTCATAATAATTTTATGTTAGGATTAAGGGTTGTTACATAATGAGGATATATCTTTTTTTAATTATATATATAATGATTTTTCCGATTTAATCCCCGATTATTTTCCGATTAGCCGATTAATCACTAATCGCTTCTAGACCGATTAGTTCCAAAAACCGATTTTAACTGCCTAGATTGTCGAACCCCTCCCAAGCGAGACACAGCGATTGAATGACTCCCGAATTCGCCCATCCTCCGCTCTCTCCACAATTGACTCTACTACCCGCGAAGGCTGAACCACAACGCCTTTCCCTTTGTCGACTCTAGAAGAAGCGATCGGTGGCGGCACTTCGTCCCGACCTGAGGAGGAGGTCTCTTCGCCAGACGAAACCTTCTGATGTGACGTGCACGGTCGGAAACTTCGCCGGAGAACGAAAAAGATCACCGGAACCTCGCTCAAGCGCCGAAGTAAGAAATTTTCAGATGAGGTGAAAGTAAGAGAGTGAGGTGAAATGAGAAGAGGGGGAGGGGATTTATAGCCAAGCTTGGGGGGCTTGGGCCGAAAGCGTAAGGGGCCCTTAGGAAGCCCAAAAGGTGTAGAATCCTAAGCGACAAAAACACAAAACGACAGAAGTCGAACCGTCGAAGAAGTTGGACCGTCAAAAACTAGTCAGATACTCGCACAACTTACTTCAAGCCACATGTCGCTCGCCTGTCGTTCGACAGTTCGTTCAGCACGTTCGCCATTGGCGCCGAACAGACGATGTCCCGGACGAAAAACCGGCAAAATGGCGTTGATCAGTCAACAGCTCAAAAGTCACGTGTCGTTCGCCTGTCGTTCGACACATCGTTCTCCACGTTCGCCATTGGTGCCGAACAGACGATCCCAAACGAAAAAAAGGCAAAATGGCGTTGACCAGTCAACAGCTCAAAGGCCACATGTCGCTCGCCTGTCGTTCGACAGTTCGTTCAGCACATTCGCCATTGGCGCCGAACAGACGATGTCCCGGACAAAAAACAAGCAAAATGGCATTTACCAGTCAACAGCTCAAAAGCCACGTGTCGCTCGCCTGTCATTCGACACATCATTTTCCACGTTCGCCATTGGCATCGAACAGACGATGTCCCGAACGAAAAACAGGTAAATGGCGTTGACCAGTCAACAGCTCAAAGGACACGTGTCGCTCGCCTGTCGTTCGACGAAAATTTTGCCGTACTGACCCACTTTTTGAAAAAATTTGGCGCTCTGACCCACTTTCGAAAACAATTAGCGAACTAACCCAGTTTTGGACACGTCAGCAAAAACCGTTATTGGAAAAAACGGCATGTAAGCCGTTTTTCCCAATAACGACATCTATATTTTAAAAAAGTGTCATGCCGTTATTTGGAGTAACGGCATGGGTTATTTTGTTTTTCGACAGCTTATAGTCTCTGTTTAAAGAAAAAATTGCAAGTGTGAAAACCATATAACATATGTCGTTATTTCAAATAACGGCATTCTCAATACTGATGCCGTTATTTGGAATAACGGCATCAGTTATAAATTTTTTTATAAAAAATTAACGTATTATTCATCCTCTCTGATGAATAAGTTAATTTTTTATAAAAAATTAACTTATTCTTAACTGATGCCGTTATTCCAAACAACGGCATCAGTTATAAAAAAAATTTATAAAAAATTAACTTATTATTCATCCGCTCTGATGAATAAGTTAATTTTTTATCAAAAATTTATAACTAATGTCGTTATTCCAAATAACGGCATCAGTTATAAATTTTTTTATAAAAAATTAACTTATTATTCTTCCTCTCTGATAAATAAGTTAATTTTTTATAAAAAAAATTATAACTGATGCCGTTATTCCAAATAATGGCATTAGTTATAAATTTTTTTTATAAAAAATTAACTTATTATTCATCCTCTCTGATGAATAAGTTAATTTTTTATTAAAAAAATTTATAACTGATGTCGTTCGAAATAACGGCATCAGTATTGAGAATGCCATTATTTCAAATAACAGCATCTGTTATAAGGTTTTCACCCTTGCAATTTTTCCTCTAAATGGAAACTACAAGCTGTCGAAAAACAAAATAACATATGTAGTTACTCCAAATAACAGCATGACACTTTTTTTAAATATAGATGTCGTTATTGGGGGAAACGGCATGTAAATAACCTATGCCGTTTTTCCCCATAACAGCTTTTGCTGACGTGTCTAAAACTGGGTCAGTTCGCTAATTGTTTTCGAAAGTGGGTCAAAGCACCAAATATTTTCAAAAGGTGGGTCAGTACGGCAAAAAATTCTCGTTCGACACATCGTTCGCCACGTTCGCCATTGGCGCCGAACTGACGATGTCCCGGACGAAAAACAGGCAAAATGGCATTGACCAGTCAAAAGCTCAAAAGCCACGTGTCGCTCGCCTGTCGTTCGACACATCGTTCGCCACGTTCGCCATTGGTGCCGAACAGACGATGTCCCGGACGAAAAATAGGCAAAATGTCGTTGACCAGTCAACAGTTCGAAGGCCACGTGTCGCTCGCCTGTCGTTCGACACATCGTTCGCCATGTTCGCCATTGGCGCCGAACAGACGATGTCCTGGATGAAAAACACCATAAATGGCAATTGACCAGTCGTTCGCCACGTTCGACGCAACGATCGCCAGTCGTTCGACACATCGTTTGCCAGGTGCGATGCAATGTTCGCCTGTCGCTCGACGCCATCGTTCGCCGCGACGTTCGCTAGCCGTTCGACGCATCGATCGCCACATTCGATGCCACATACGTCAGTCGTTCGACACGTTCGTCATGTTCGACGCAACGTTCGCCACGATCGATGCAACGTTCGCCTGTCGCTCGACGCATTGTTCGCCGCGTTCGACGCAACATTCGCTAGTCGTTCGACGCATCATTCATCACATTCGATGCCACGTTCGCCAGTCGTTCGACGAATCGTTCGCCGCGATTTTCGCCGCTACGGGTTCCCAGACGAAATACGAGGAAACTAGAATCCCTGATTGGTCGTCCGATCGCTCCGAAAACCGTGCCACAGCTTGATCTACGCTCCAGATTGTGCCACGTCGATATTCGTATGATTAATTCTTTTATTTTAATTATAATTCGAATTAATTATTTAAAAATTGCAAAAAATGATTATAAATTAAAGAAAATTAATTAAAAATTCTAAAAAATAATTATAAATTCAGGGAAATATTGTCGAGCGCCTGGATAAATAATTATTAATTAGAACGATTAATTAATACTTTTTGAAAATAGATCATCATTTCACAAAATTGAATAAAAAATTAAAAAAAATTAAAAAATTAGAAAAAATCCAGAAAATTCTGAAGATAATTTTGGGCACTTTACAAGCTCAATTTAGCACTGTTACACCTCAAAGATCCAAACCCCCTGAGGAATTCCGATAAAATTCCGTATGCCATTAAAACAATAAAACTACTCCTCAAAGGCTGTTGAACTCAGTCTTCGAGAGTGGGGGCTCGTGATACGGCTAAAAATAGGATTAAATCAGGATCGTTCAAATCGGGCACGAATCTTCAAGCTCTCAGGGGTAAAACGGTAATTTCACCGACAAATGGGTTCGAATTGGAAACTGGATCTTTCTTCAAAGCCCAACAGCCTAAAACAGATCTGTCTTACTAGGTATGGGTAGCAACCCATTGCAAACCAACCTAGATGGATAAAGAGTAATTCAAATTCGTGGCTATCCCTAAGAGGCAGTTTAAACAGTCTCTCTTATCACAAAACGAGTCAAACTTTCTTCTTATCCATAAACATCTGGAAGTAGAGATTTATCCTTATCTCGAAACTGACTCCTAAGGCGACTATAAATACCCCTCTCCCCCCACCGTGACAAGGTAATCAATCTTTTTCTACCTAAAGATCTTTCATAATCTTTCTGGTTACTGACAAGAGCGTCGAAGAGTTCGTCGCCGGGATCCATCCCGGTGTATCGAACTTTGTACAGATTCGCAACAGCAGCGAGAAACCAGTCAACACGCCGGTGAAAATCAACAGGTTTTGCTTACTTGTTTCCTTCAAGAATCCACAAATTCATCTGTTTGCTCCCATACCAAAAATCAGCAGCAACAATTCTGATCCCAAAAAATATTATAAAATATTTGGGACGAAACAGGTAACTATTCGGTATATTGAGATAATTAAGAATATGTATGAAGGAGCAAGAACCACAATTAGAACAATCACATGAGAGATCAGTGATTTTCCAATTACAAGAGGTTTACACCAAGGTTTAGCTTTAAGCCCCTACCTTTTTGCTTTGGTTATGGATGAATTGACGCGAGTAATACAAGATGAGATGCCTTGGTGTATGCTTTTTGCCGATGACGTCGTCTTAGTAGACGAGATTAAAGCAGGAGTCGATGCTAAATTAGAATTGTGTAGAGAAACTTTGGAAGCTAGAGGCTTTAGGATAAGCAGAACTAAAACATAGTATATGGAGTGTAATTTTAGTGATATTCGGAACACAACTAAGGAAGTAGTGAAGCTTGATGGTCAAAAAATACCTAAGAGAGACCATTTCCGATATTTAGGCTCAATTATACAAAGAGATGGAGAGATTTGTGAAAATATTATACATAGGATTCAAGCAGGGTGGCTTAAGTGGACAAGTACTAGTGGTGCTTAGTGTGACAAATGTTTATCTTTGAAGTTGAAGAAAAAAATTTATAGGACAGCTGTTAGACCAGCAATGATGTATGAGGCATAGTGTTGGGCAACAAAGAAACAACATGTTCAAAAAATAAGTGTAGCAGAGATGAGAATGCTAAAATGGATGTGTGGTAAAATCAGGAAGGACAGAATTCGAAACGAGTATATATGAGACATGTTAAAGATAACTCCTATCCAAGATAAGTTAAGAGAGAATTGTCTCAGGTAATTTGGACATGTCACACGTAAATCTAGTAGTGCCCCTATTAGAAAAAGTGATTTGATAAGTATTGAGGGTAGAGTTAGGGGTAGGGGAAGACCTAAACTTGGGAGAAAACGGTGAGAAAATATATAATGATAGTTTGTGACCTTACAGAAAATATTGCGCTAAACCGAGCAGAATGGAAAACCAGGATTCATGTAACTGACCCCAACTAGTTGGGAAAAAGACAGTTGTTATTGTTGTTGATTTAAGACAAAACATGATGTTTCGTCCGATCCAAAAAATATTATAAAATATTTGGGACGCCTCTATAATATACATATTGTTATATCTGCTCTCAAATATAGCAATCTACTGTAGCTCATAAGTCATATTAGGCAAATATACCACACGACTGTGGATGCTCTAAAGGAGTAAAGAAACTTAATATGAATAATATCCTATTTTTAACTTACATGCCGTCCTTCTTTGTTCGATACTCTAGGTACTTCTTCAATATGTCATCAACATTTGGAGAACGAGGTAGCTTGACAAGCTGCATAATTGTGAATCCAATATTAGTTACCTCTCTCAAAAAACATAAGCAAATATGTTGTTGAAAAGAAGCTACAGGGAGTTAAGAGGAGAATTGGAAATAATAACATTTATAAGACACATTTGGAAACAACAAAACCTTAATCCTTGAACCCCAATAACGGGGTCAATTACATGAATACTTTTTCTCCTTTGATCGCAATTACAAGCCATCTCCTCTGATAGTATAACAACTATCAAAAACGTTTTTACCAACTCAATCCATTTTCCGTCACGTCTATCGTCAGTCCTTGTTGCTCCATCGACTATAATCTTATTAAAAGCACGATGCGGGGGAGACAAATCAGCAGGTTTTGGTTGTTTTTTCCCAGTCCAAAACCAAACATAAACATTCAAGACCGGAATGATTCCAAAATCAATTTGATGCAGTTAACGTTTAATTTTTCCCTTTTAAGTAAAACATATATTAAGGCTCCATTTTGGTATTTCTTTTGGAATGTGCTTTTGAACCTGAAAGCTCTTTTAGACTAAATAAAGGTGTTTGGAAAATTTAATTAAAAGTATGTCTAATCAAAAGAACTTTTTCTAAAACTACTACTTTTGGCATTTTTCTCAAAGCAACAAAAATACCTAAAATGGTGAGTTCAGCTTTTCAAAAAGTACTTTTACTTACTAGGAAAATGAAGTTAAAGATAATTCTTTATAACAATACTTTTGGTACGTGTCGCATTTTTCGTTTATAGCAATGCCAAACAAAACAGAGCCCAAGTATTTTAAGTACATTTGTGCAATGACTAATTTATATTGATAAACATATGCATTATTATATATTCAGTTAAAAAATAGTCACGAATATTCTTTATAAACTTTAAATATAAACATCTTTTGTCCAGTTAGTATATATATTTTACAAAAAAATTAAATAGTTTATTTTTTTGCTTGGATTGGTAGAATTAGTCATCTTCTACCTGAATAGAAACCGAGCCAAACCATGGTCAGCCTTACTCTAAAGAATGTCTCGACCATAGCTGTAACGTCTATTGTCAAATAGTGGACGGTGGACATAGAATGCTTCCCTGTCCCAACCCATCCCCACACCCACCCACGTGCTCGACCCATATAGTTGAGTTAGAAATCTGAACTGAGTTTTGAACAACAGTCACCGAAGTCAGCGTAGCGGGTTATCAAAACAGTATCACCAAACATTGTGGATAGATTCATTTATTAATTCTGCATTTCCAGCACCAATTGG
This sequence comes from Hemerocallis citrina, assembly GCA_017893485.1. NCBI lineage: Eukaryota > Viridiplantae > Streptophyta > Magnoliopsida > Asparagales > Asphodelaceae > Hemerocallis > Hemerocallis citrina. The sequence goes on along the minus strand of JACEHZ010000456.1, from coordinate 586,040 downwards.
TAGGATTTACTACCTTATCTATGGCCATACTACCTTATCTATGGACAATATCAATCTGTCATCATTATTACTAAATTTCTCAATCTCAGATGAGAAGATAGTCTTCAGTGTTGATTTTGTGACTTTGGAACATCTTTCTATTACTTGAGAGTTGAGAGATCTTTAAGAAAAGGCAAATAACCGGGAGCATAAATTAAATAAGAATGTTGTACCAAATTAAGTAACTTCGGTTCATTCATTTATAATGTATTACATAGTTGTCAAATGTTTGCAACATTTCCACTCAACACCTTCAATACAACTCAGATCCCAAACCAACAGGCCTATGTAATGCTTCATTTAGATAGTCTATTAAACTGCTACGTTTGGTAATCTCTGCCACGTACTTCGTTATCATTCTTACTTTTGAGTTTTGGACCACTGACAGGAGATAGAAAAATGTTTCCAATACAATTCTAATTACATATAGGCCTTCGATTCACCGAAAACTACCTCATCTCAAATGCTTGTAATAGTTGCTTGATGCTATGAACTGTACTTTGTTATGATATATATTAAAAGCAGACGGGACTCTAATCTTTTCATGACATAGCATATAGACAGTGTCCATAATCCATGCATAGTTGTTTCCAGGTAGACGAGATACAATGATAATTGGAAGTTTGTAAATAACTCTTTGACGTACATTAAAATTTGTGAAGATTATGTTCTAAGTCAAATACTTAAAATGTGGTCTTGGTTAATCACTGTTGGAAAAATACAAGGTGGCAGTGGAGCGAAGGGAGGGAGAAAATTTGATGCAGTGATGGTGATCAGAGGTGGTAATCGGAGGAGGTAGAGAGCATGAGGAAGTGGTAGCAACTCCACTAGTTTGTTAAGAAACACAAGTCTGGATCTAGAATTCTAGATTAGAAATGGTTCCGTTGAACAGGAACAGCCATCCAGTTGAACTAAACATATCTACAACGCTACTCAGTCCATAGTTTGTGATATGATGCTTTTGTCTTTCGACATATCAAGGCCAAAAAAGTTCTAATGTGATCAGATGCATTCACATACGACGTTTTTTAGTATTTGATACCACCATAAGCGTACTTTCCTATTATTTATATAGATGGGAGTTAGTAGATAGAAAATACCAAAATAAGATGGTTAAAAGGGTATGTTACATAGATTTCTTCCATTCTATCCAACTTCACACCTCTCTCTCTATCATTGACGGCATTCTTTTGGACGGGCCGGCCTTGAGTTCCCAGGGGCCCGAGGCGAAAGGCCCAAATAATTATTTTTGGGAGCCCCTAATTATATTATAAATTGTTTTACGTGCAAAATACGTGCCTATATTTAAAGGAGAATACAAATTTGGCGGCCCCTAAAATTGCAATCCAGGGGATGAGGCGGCCACACCTGCCTCAAGGTGAGGGCCGGCCCTGCTTTTGGATGGGGGTATATAGGACATGCCTTAAATCTCTTTTCAACTTCTACTTGTAGCTTCTCCTTCACACCAACAGCTGACTCCTGGCAGCCTCCGACTATCATCCAAGTCTGCTCGCAAGCATACTTGCAGTATAGATAATTTACTTATCATTTTTTGCTTTATACCATTTTCTTTGCTGATAGTCAGATATCCTTTAAGGATATTATTCATACTTCATCAATATCTTTCTTTTTTTTTCTTATGACACATTTATATATGTGTGTATGTTCTAAAACATGTCATCAGTCGATACCAAATTTGAAAAGAAACAAAAATTCGCGGATTTGGAAGAAAAAGTGAAACTTACCCTTCGAGCATTTGGTTGAACAAGAGACCAGTTAACCTTTAGGAAGCATGGTTACCCAATTTCTCAAATGTCATGTTCACATAAATATAGCTAAGTGGAAGAATAAGGAGGCTATTAGCTATGTCTCTTAATGAATATTATCTAACTTCATGAGTATTTTCAGCATGTCACTGCAGATAGGGCTGCATTCGAGCCGAGCCAAGCCGAGTATCTTGAGGCTCGAGCTCGGTTCATTAACAATTGAGCTCAGTTTTCGAGCTCGAGCTCGGCTCGAGCTCGTCTCGAGCCGAGCTTTGACCAAATTCGAGCCGAGTAGCTCGTGAGCTTAGCCTAAAAATCAAAAAAATCCAAGCTCGAGCTCGGCTCGTTAAGCTATCGAGCTCGATTTCGAGCTCGTCTCGAGTCGAGCTTTGACCGAGCTCGAGCCGAGTAGCTCGCGAATAGCTCAATTCGTTTGCAGCCCTAACTGCAGGTTCTCTCTTCCAATGGTACAACTTCCCCTGCTATATTCTCTAAATGAAAATAACATAGAGAAAATAATTTTAATATTTGCAGAAACAGCTATACCTCCCCATTTTCTAATGAAAAAGTCTGATAGTGAACATAACCCCACTTCATTTTTTACATCTCACAAAAACTACAAAAGGTAACTGCATATATCTTCCTCAAATCAACAATGCGCAAATCAAGTCATGTTCAGGGCATGTTTATTAGAACATGAAACTTCACAAAACCCAAGTTTCAGTTGACAGTGTTTTGTTGCAAGAAACCCTATGAAGCGTGGATTAGATAATGGCTCCACTATGCCAAAATAATTAAATAATGGTATACTCCATTATGCCAAATAATAAAATATCATGAATTGGTGAAAGGAACCGATTGAAATCTCCCATATGAAATTATTGTGTCAATGAGAATGAGAAAAATAAATTTTGTGATCTTATGAGACACTAAATTAATAAATTCTTCAAATTTTGACTTAGAAGTGCTAATTGACTTTAAAATAATGTACTGGGTGAATGGGAGAATTTTGAAACTCAATGAGTTTACTTTACAGGTTTCATGGAGAGGAATAAACCCTTCTTTAACTATGCTTGTAAACAATGTAACCACACGAGGAAAAATGGACAGGTGAATTATATAGCAAAATTGTTATAAGAAGCTTATTCAGTTATTCAATGTGTAGTATGTGAAGTTTTAAAAGAAAGGGACAGTTTGGGATGTAACTACCTTACCCAGCTGAGTCACAAACTCCCAATCATCAACCAGTTGTTTCTTAAGCGTCAAAGGAAACTGTAGCATGACAAGCTTTTCTAAGGACCTTGTATCCTTCTCCTACAAGAAATTAGACAATAAGGACAATCATAATCTAGATACTGAAGGTACAAGGCTGTGCTGCTCAGCATAGTAAGCTAGCAAAAAATTAACCACCAATTGAGAGTATTAGTTACTGACAAAAATCACCACTCCAGGCCCTTCAGAAATAAGAAACACTCCAAATGAAAATTTCATGTAAAAACATTCAACTAATTTTAAGCCTTATGCTGTCATGCATCAAATAAGAAAGTATCAAATACTGCATCAAAGATAGCTGTCAAGTAGAGATGAACTTTGACATAAGGATGACACATCAACAATAACTGACACCATCAAACAAACCAGCCTTCGTTTGAGACCTGTTCGGTCTGTAAAATAAAAAAATTGAATACTGCACAGCTTTCGGAAGAGAGCTATGCACTTTGACATTAGGATGATATCTCCGATAACCTAAGCACTCAACAATAACAGAGCAGGTACAGGGTTAAATAACCTCTAACATAAGACAAATTAACCATAGTCCCTCGTTTGCGATTTCGGCATGTAATCGACATCTGGGTCCATACTAAAAAGTTGCACTTGATTTGAATAAATCTTTAGACATAGGAAAGATATCCACATGGATATTGATTCATTTTTGCCAAGACTGCAATAAGTAAAAGCGTACTGTATGTTGATCAGTACAAAATATATACTCTGTAGTTATCATTCACCTTAATGGAGCAAAGAAGTTAATAACTAAGATAGAATATAAATGTTCTATAAATCATGAATAGGAAGATTTCACAAGATGCAAAAGGAAGTTCCAAGCAACTAAGAATATTCACATTGATCATAGTTCATATTTTTTCTGCCTCGGTCTAATACTGTTTTACTGGTTAAACTAAGGCTATCCAACATCCTAATCTTGTATGGTTGTCACCATCTAGACAGTGTTATCTTAAGCCTAAAGAGCTCTCAAGGATGGGGACTTAACTTGTTCACTATCTTTACAATGTTTCCTCCTATACTTACTAGCTTGGCATATCCTTTCAAGGAAAAAAAAAACAACTAAAATTTAAAGTAGATCCCAGGCAGCATTCAGAATATGATCCTGCTCCTGGTCTACTATGCCACAATGCCTTGATCCCAAAATAAACAAGCAAAATGTGGTCCAATGGAAGTTAAATACTGTATATCCGCACAATTCTTCGCAAACACAAACTTCAAAAAGTACATGATAGTCTTGAAGTTAATAAGCAAACCGCACCTCATCACCAGATTGCTCCTTTCTCTTCTTGCCCCTTGCTCCTGCTTTCAGATGGTAATGACACAATACCCAAAATGAGTTATGAGATAACACAGTTTTGGCCTTGCAAAAGATATATGATATACACCTAAGGAAAATACAATTCTTTCAATTTAATTCCTCAAACTGAAGAGAGTTGAAATATAAGTTATCCGAGTATGTATATAATCAACATAGCAAATATTATTTTACACATATTTTGACATGATGTGTTTAGTATAACTACTCTAGGCCTCCCTTTTAAGAAACAAATAAGACTCATTTCGGGAACAGAAACTGAAGCCTTGGCACAGATAGTCAGTTACTAGCAAAAACATCATTTGATGAACGCTGTTGATTCCAAAAAGTAGGCAAAAGTTAAATTCAACTCCTACAGACATTCCAAACAATTGCAAAAATTTCAAACTTTTATAACCTTGAATTTATTTTATTATTAGAGTAAGCACAACCAAGAGTGAAAAGACACTTGGGTTGACATGATCGCACACAACAGCCAAATTCAGAAGCTAAAAGGAAGATAAAAAGGTTGATGGAAATCATAATTACATGCAACGTAAAAGTTCTTGCAGAAAATCCAAGGAGAATGGGGAGTTCAAGCAGTAAATGAGGTCGTTGGTTGGAAACCCTGAACATGAAATGAAATTTCCCATGTGCGTAGATGGTGCATTTCACAAAACTCCAACAAACATGAGGCTCATTATACATAGAGGAATTTGTATATGAAAGGCCAAAATTTCTTTTTTACAACCTAGTGAAATTCCAAAGCTTTGTTAGGTGACTATTATTTCTAATTGCCATGAGGTAGAAGATAAATGAAGTGGCAACATAATGGATGATAACTAAATTGCATGAACATTCTTTATATAACAGAAAGAGGGAATTTCAATATAGCATGTTTAAATCATTTGGTTTCCTTTTAGGCTTTTAGGATGACAAAAAGGTGGGGGGCACTAACCAATAACCACTAATCAAATCAAATACTTGATCTCATGTATGACTCTTCTCTCCATCCACACTACATTACCGGCCCATTTATAGTCCAATATAACTCAAAAGTAGAATAGAATTATTTGGAGCCCAAACATATGTGCAGTCTCCTAGTATCAGTTGGTTTTCTTTGTATAACTCAAAACTAGAAACACATTGGGATTCAGGGCCATATTTGATGATTCTTTAAGTAAAGAAACCATTGGGAAGATTGAGGAGATTTGAAACTGTAGTTCCAGGAAAGATAGACCTAACCTACCTAATGTTGGATCAGAACTAAAATCCCTTAATTAAAGGGGAACCCTTTGGAGATTGATCATAAACATATGTAATTAGGAGACTGATTAGAGTTATAGATACTCAACTAGGAGAGAGATGGGCATTGGTCCACCTCTAAAATCTACATAAGAGGTCAATAAAAAAAATGAAACCACAATCTCTCACTCCCTAAAATTCCCACGGAGATTGACTTTTGTTTTAATTATCCGCACCACCTAGCATATTAATCGGATTAGAGGGGCATATCAATCCTGTCAAATTTCGAGTTAGAGTTGGAATTTTGTATTTGGCCCCACCAGCATCAGTGTTTTTGTAGGCGGCCTTGACCGCCTAAATGGAGGTCATGGGTAAATGCCCTTACTAAAGGGTAGGCGTCGAATTTAGGTGGGTACTCCCTTCGGCGATGTGGTCACCTAAGGCCCTAAGCGATCAGTCGATCTAGGCGTTTGCCACTCGTGGTCATTTTATAAATTCATTAATTATTAATTTTTATAATTATAAAACACACACACACACACACACACACACACACACACACACACACACACACACACACACACAGAAGCGTCGAATTTAGGTGGGTACTCCCTTAGGTGGTGTGGACGCCTACGGCCCTAAGCGATCAAGGTGGTCGATCTACGCGCTTGCCACTAGTCTAGGGCTGCAAACGAATCGAGCTATTCGCGAGCTATTCGGCTCGAGCTCGGTCAAAGCTCGGCTCGAGCTCAAAACCGAGCTCGTTTCGTAAACGAGCCAAGCTCGAGTTTGAATTTTTTTTTTTAAGGCTGAGCACGCGAGCTATTCGGCTCGAATATGGTCAAAGCTCGGCTCGAACCGAGCTCAAGCTCAAAATTGAGCTCGTTTAGTAAACGAGCCAAGCTCGAGCCTGAAGATATTCGGCTGGCTTGGCTCGATTGCAGCCCTACACTAGTCATCATTTTATAAATTAATTAATTCTTATTATTTTATTTAATAAATAAATAAACACACACTTAATCTTGCTGAGGATATGGGAATCGCCGAATATTACTCCCTAAACCCGTCCGCAGTTTATTCATACGTTAAATCATCCAAGCCTAACTAGCTTCAACTCCAGGTTGTGATGTACAACCTTCCTTCTCTGTCTCCCATTCTTCCCTCCTCTACTCCTCTCTCTCTCTGTAATGAGGACATCGGTTCAAGACAATTCGGGCACTTCTATCAGCGCAAGCACCGTCTAGGATGGTTATTTTATTAGCCTAGTATTTTTATTTCAGTATTCATATTTGTTTTTGGCAATAATAATCATATGTAGTAGTCTTGCAATTTGCACCCTTTATTTTATGCATTATAATATTTTGAAGATTTGTATTGAGATTTATTTTAAGCCTATATATAAGCCTCTAGATTAATGAAATATAATACTTTTGATTGACTAAAAAAATTATTGTGATTGAGTTTGGTTCTTCATTCATCTTTTTTTGTGAGATATTGAAATAAAATTTTAAGGTTTATGATAAACACTAAAACTACACCCAAATTCAATACAAATCTCAAACCCTAGACCCCAATTTCATAGCCGTCATCTCCCCCTTCTCCTGTTTCTTCTTCTCATCTGAAACCCTTACTTTCCCCTCACCCCGCTCGCGCCCCCATCCCGGCCTCACCTCACTGCCGCCTCGACCCCACATCCCCATCCACCTACAGCTCCGACAGCCTCCCCCTTTCTCTTGCCCCTCTTCCTGAAGCCCCACAGCCACCACCAACCCTCAACCTCCTTGACGACGCTGCGGTCATCTCCGGCCACCCCTGCAGCCGCACCACCTCACCCCTCGCAGCATCCCCGACTACCAGCAACAACCACCCACAACACCACCGCTCCTGACATCCTCCGTACTCCCAACCCCCAATTTCAACTCAGATCTGAAACCCTAAATCCACTTCAAAATCCCTAATCCTAAATCCCCAAATTCAGTTCAAATCTTAAGCCTTAATTCTCAAATCTCCAATTCAAATCTTAATCCTAATCTTCATATCAAGAGAACGATTTGCAGAGGAGTACAGTGTTATTGATGGCGTCAATTGGCTTCTGTTTCTTCGCCATCAGTGGCGCGACGTTTCTTCGAACCCCAGTAATTTCTTTCTACTCTTCAATTATTTGTGATACTGCCAATCATCTCTAGAATATTATCTACATTTACTGTTGTCCACAAATATTGAGTTTGTAAGCTTCTACTTGCTAATTAGAGTACGAACCATTATTGAATATTTTACTTGCTAAGAACGTTTAAATATAATTATTGATTGTTAGTTTGGAATCATTAATTGGGCTTGTTAAAATTATTTAAATTCTTGAAAATCCATCAAACAAATTAGTAGTTTTAATTTCTAACTTAATCGGCATTAAGTGTTGGTATACTTAATCTTTTAATATTCTTGAAAATTCTCAGTCTAAGGTTAAGTTTACATGGTTAAGGTTAAGTTTACATCACTGATCACCCTGCCTCCTCTCTGCACTCTTTCCCTCCCTCCACTCTGCCAACTTCCATAAGTAACAGAGGCTAACCAATAGCACCAGTAACAAAAATCGCACAACAACAATAGTAGAGGCCGGTCATCATTATTTGCATCTTTCTAAGATGTATTGACAGGTTCAATCATTTAAGCGGCTCAAATGACATAATCTTTCTATTCACAGCTCATAAAATTGTTAATTTGCACTTAATATATCAAATTCCTATGATATTATTTGATTGTTATTTTAAATTTCAAAAAAACTGATTTTCTGAATTTAACGAACTATATATAGAATTAATATATTTTCTTTTACTAAAAAAAAGGGCCAACCACCAAGGCGGTCACCTAATGCCCACAAAAACACTGCTTAATGATGAGTGAAATTTATAAATGATTTTATTACTCTCTTTACGCATTAAAATTACGAGTTCTCGTGTATTTCTTTAAATTTTATATTCTTTCAACTTATTTTATTTATTTGTTTGTTTTTTAAGGAATGAGATAGATAAGTACAAAATGTCGACGTTTTGGTAAAATCAAGGAAGAAAATAAAGATAAAGATTTCAAAATTCAAATTGATTTTATATGAAGACTAGATTTGCCAGTGGGCACGTGCCTACGGCACGTCTTCGGAACGATACAACACACGAAAAATCCTGTAAACAGTGAAACAACAATTATGTAGTTCAAGTTTGAACAATATGACAATAATTAGTTGTAAATAAAAGTCCATGTTTCTATTAGTATATGTTGAAAAATAATTATAAATGAGAGTGTAAAATCCAACTTCTTAGAATTTTAAGGATGGAAAATGATGAAATTTAACTGTTGAAGAGATATTTGCTATTTTCAATATAACATATGCAATAAAAAACATAAAAATTATGGAAATTTTTCAAACCTGAAATCTTAAAATCTAAATTTGTAAGTTTGTAAGTAAATAAAGAAAGAATGAGAGATAGAGAGAGAGAGAAAGAGAAAAACATGAAAAATTGAAGAGAAAAGAGAGATAGTAATAAAGTAATAAGTTTTTTAGTTTTGGAGGGAAAAAATTAATTTTGGAATTTGAAATTTTGGGCGGGAAAATATGTTTTGTAAGAATCAATCTAGGCCATTGGTTTTAGGGAAGATTGAATGAGAGCCGCTTGATAGCTTTCTTTGTAATTTATTATATAGATTTCTGGAAAATTCGAGCACTCAAATACATGTTTTTACAAATTGGCCTTTGAAAATCAATAGAAAATATTATGGTCAACTAGGAGTTGGAATAAAATTTTGGAATAAAATATTAAAAAAATAAAGTAACAGCATTGGAATTGATTATTTGATATAATTAGTTAAATGATTAGTTTATATTCTAATAGATTAATTTTAATCTAGTGATTTTAACTAATTAATTACTAACTAATCCTAATCAAATTTAACTAACCCTATTTTAAATATCCCTTTTTTCCTATATAATGGTGGCTGCACAGGAACCAAAAGGAAGAAGAGATTGTGGCTGCACATAACGACGAATTGCAGTTGGAGAAAAAATTGCAGCTGGAATTGCAGCTTCGAACCAGAAAGAAGAAAAAAAGGAAAGAGAAGAAAGGGGGCGGCACAATTCCCGAAGCCAAGAAAGAAAGAAAAGAAAAGAAGGAAAAAGAAAGGGGTTGCTGCACGAATTCTGATCAGAAGATTTCGAGACTTGATTTGGATAGAAATCACGGCTTCGAATTCGGCTCCCAACAACAATTAGTTCTTTCTTCTCTCTTCTATTTTCTTTATTATTATTATGCAATCCAATAAAATGTTTATGAGTTGCAAAATTATCATTAACTAATTTTATTTTTCTAGGGCTTCGATATAGCCTAATTTTGATAACATAATTCGAATTTCATGCTATTTAATTTTTCTACTTTTCATAGTTGTGTGTTTAACTTTTTATCTTAATGCTTACAATTGTTTGGCCAATTGTTGTTTGAATTATTGAATCATGGGTGATGCCGAGAGGTAACTTGTGATTTAAAATTATAAAATTGAACGCCATTGATTGAGCAAAATTAGAGACAATTTACCACGATTAATGTGACTATAAAGAAATCCATAGAACTTAATAAATCTTCAATTAATTAAATTTGCATAGAGATATGACGAATTGTTAGTTGGGGATATATTTGGTGTTATTCGAGAGAAGACATTGAATAATTAGGAAATTTTGGTCTACAACTTAGAGAAGTAGAATTTTTAGTTACATTGAATTATGAATTGTGTGGGATTAACTAGGTGAAATCCAATGCCCTAGAACTAATTTTGTCATTAATAAACCATAAAATTTCAGATTTTCATTCTTTTTAATTAGTTTAATTTTTCCTTTAGTTTAATTTAGTTGCTATTTTTATCAATTTTTCGATTCTCCAAATAGTAGTTAATTTCATAAACTTCGGTACTCAATAAAATAATTAGTCCTTGTGTGCTCGACACTCTTTTCATTTACACTATACTACTTGTTGCGATTTTGTGCGCTTGCAAATTATTCCATCACTTAGCACAAAAGACATGGCAATTATATAGTTTACAAATGATCTATGCATAAATAATGAATAGCAGGTTCTTAATGCATTGCATGCTAAATTAAGATGTTGATTGCTAATATAAGAAAAGTAAAAGTAGCTTCTTATCAGATGTAAAAATGAATGATATATAAGCGGACGAAATGAGAGAAATAATGTTTGAGAATAAACCATAAATTCTGTCTGATAATACTTTTCAAAACAAATGTTAAAATAAATATTTGAAGAAGATATTGCTCACCGGAGCTCTTAGGATCATCTTTATCCACTTTTGCGTCTGTCAAATTCAGTGGAAGCAGATATTACAATTTATTAATTCTGAGCACTAACCATATACAATTAATTGTCATATAACATGCTAGAGAACTCTGCCAAGAGTTTTATCCGATTCAGGACATGGGCTTAGTGTGTCGGACGGACAGTGTTTAACAATCTCACAGCCAACAAACATATCTTTTGTTTTTTTTAAAGCAGACAGAGTCTGGCATGTAATATAAATGTTGTACAAGTGTCAGTACCCGATTTGTGTCACTCGTGTCACACATGAAAGAAGGATGAATGTGCTCCATATGAGCTATAGACAGCACTGACCCTGATAAACATTCTATCTACCTAAAGTTTCTGGTTTGATTTGGAATTCAATTCTAAGTATCCTAGAAGATACTACTTCTAAAAGATATGTTTTGGTATCCTACTTCTAAAGTCAGATTTGCAAAATAACTACATCAAACGCATGGTAAAAACCATATTGGAAAGTTTAGGCTGCTATCTAATAAACCAAAAATAAATAATTTAATTGATTAAAAATACATGAATTAAATTACTGAATAATAAGAAAATGAAAACATTGAAGAGAAAAAGTTAATGGTTTTTACAAACTTCATAAAAGAAACTACTAGTAAAATCAACTTAGACACAAACCTATATGTAAAGAAAATCAACCAATTCAAGATAATACCCAACAAATTAGTGCCACCAGCCACTATGCATAACACTAGTATAGGATAACGAAAAAAGAGAAGTGAACAAACCTGTAGAGCTTTTTGGCTTAATCTGTACAGACCTCCCAGACTTCGAATTTTTCTCTGCACCCTGCTTTTTTGCAAGTGCACGCTGCTTACGAACATTTTCATCAGTGAATTTCAACAATCGATCAGCACCCAACCATTCATCCCAACTGTAAATGGAAGTTCACAGAGGATGAGAAAATCTTTCTTTAGTAAATCAAAGTATGTTGGTTTGCAATTCAACGGAAAGATATTTCAACCTAATAAAGGACAATTAAAAGAAACTTTTTAGTTTCTGACATGGTTGGGGCCTGGGAAGAGATGATAACAGAAAAGATTGAATAAATAGATGCTGAAAACATATACGATACATCAAATATACTTCAAATTAAACTGATTTCATACTCCCGACCGAACCAAAAATGCACATTGATAATATGTGTACAATAAATTTCATATTAATCCAATAAGGCAATAACAGAAATTAGATAAACAATAAAGAAAGAATGCAAATTTCTTTGTACAGTACAAACTAAAAGAAAACTAACAAGAGAGCTCAGTTCAAGAATGAATTTGAGAAAGAAAAAACCATTTATCAAGAAGGTGAATCGAATAAAAGATAAAAGTTAAATCATTAGGATTTTGGATATCAATTATAGTAGTGTTACCCAATGACCAGCCTAATTAAATTTCCAGGCAGGAAATTCTAATTTGTATATCAAATCTGGAAGTGTACTTAAGGTATGGTTTTATTTGGTTATTGTGCCTGACCACAAATATTTTTAGAATTACTAGTAACTGCAAGTGTGATGCACACCTATTATGGTGTATATAACATAAATCATTCGAAGTTACTCCAAAATTATCTTATATATATATATATAAAGTAGACTTGTAAGTCAATATGTTATGCTTTTGTAGAGGTACATTGGTCATTTTACTCCTACCTATCACATTTCTGTATATTACATTTAAGAACTCCTTTTTAAATAAAGATTAGTAATTATATTTTATAAACTTATTCATATAAAATATTACAGACTTATGTACAGCATAAGATCACAACTGAAGTCCTTGTGATAACAGTCAAGTTTATCAAATAATCCCACTGTGATCAAATATTGCAGGTCAAATTGAAGAAATATTCCTCAAAGTAGTGCCCTTTAGAATAGTATAAATAAATAAGGAATTATACATAAATTACAGTCTGATCAATAAATTACCCATGATTTACGTGACTACGTCAATTCATTTATCATCGATCAAGATCTATTATAATAACAAGATGCCTATTTACAGCATTTAGGAAGTTTAGTATATATGCATATTGTTTATAAAACAGTTTAGTGAGCCGGATTACAACTAATATTCTGGTTGTACCAACATTTGCGTAATAAAATTTTGAACTGAAATGCTGTAAAATGTGGATTTCAGGTACATTTTGGGTTTCATAATCAAACTGGAGCCTGCAATAGTTCTAAACCATGATTGGGTATACAACCATAATATATTAATACCCCTAGCAACACCAGTTAGTTGTTAAAAGCAAGCAAACCATATACTGATGGAACATTTTGATGGAACATTTTGATGGAACATTTTGCTAACTATAGGATGTCTCACTAAAGTTGTGTTTGGCCCAGCTTAAAATTAGCTTCTCTTCTCCTTTAAAATAAGAAGCTGGGCCAAATGCAACCTTTGAAAAGCTCTACAGAAGAAGTAGCTTAATTTTAGTGAAGAAAAGGAGCTTGATAGAAGCCCTCCAGAGCAACTTCTGGCTTCTCCTTCAAAACTTCATAACACAATTTTTTTCCCCTTCCCCTTCCCCGCCGATCAACCGCCGTCAAACGCTGCGTCGCCGCCTCTCCTAGCTGCGTCGCCGCCTCCCCTCACTGCGCCGCCGTCTCCCTCTCCTTTCTTCGCCGCCCTCCATTCTCCCGCCGCCGTCTCCCCTCGCCGCCCCGCCGCCTCCATCTCCTTTCTTCGCCGTCGAACGTCGTCGCGCCGCCGCCTCCCCTCGCCGCGCCGCCGCTTCCCTCTCCTTTCTTCGCCGTCGATAGTCTTTTTTGGGCTTTAAATATCTTTATTAGTAATATAAAGATATTTTTGTAATTTGATAACTTATATTTTACTCTTAAATAAAAATCAAAAGCTTAAATTGAGTATAAAAATAGCTTACAATTGATATCTTATGCCAAACAACTTCTAACTTAAAAGTAGCTTTGAAGTTTTAAAAAAAATAGACTTGTAAAAAACTTCAGCTTTTAATTTCAAAGCTCTACTGGCTTCTCCTACTGAAGTAGCTTTAAAGCCCAAAAAAAGCTATGCCAAACGCAACCTAAATACATAATGTCAAGCTTATAACCATTGAATAAGGTTGACAACAAACCCAGTAAGATTACTACTAAGAAACATCCATTGCACATGTAAATCACTATAAAGCAAATTACGACTAAAAAGTTCTTTATATATCATATAATTATTAAAAGGAAGTAGTATTAGCTAAAGAAAATACAAGAACTATTCTAACTAAAGCATCAAAATATGTTTTTGAAACAGGTTCTATATATTCTCTTTAATTTACAGTGTCTGCTCTTATCACAAAACAATCTCTTCGCCTTTCAATTTACAAGCAATTTTCCAACATTCATATTTTCAAAACATTGACATTTTTGGCTTACTATCCAAAAGTAAAGAATTATGGTCCCACCCTCTCTTATACAAAATGATTAAATGAATCAATTTAAACCTCAAAAGACAATAACCTTTGAAGCTAAATCTATTTACTCAAGTCAAGACCTGAATATTAATTTAATACACAATCTCGATTTCTTCAATAAAAACACTTTTGTCATCCTAAAGTTATTTGTTGTCAGTTATGGAGTAGAAAAATCTATGGGAAGTTGCATTACATGGGGACGCATTGACTCTCGTGCAGAACACGAGTACCCTACACAGTGCTTCCAATTTCAGTGTAATATTTTAGAAATTTCAGTGAGGTAATATGGCATTTTGCAGTAAGTCCACATTCTGGCTTCTTAATAGTTTACAAGGAAGCCAGAACAAGGTAGAGGGAAAAAAGGTTATGTGGAATGGATCAAAGAGCCAACCCTTAAGACAGTAGGGTTATGTGTTCTTGAGAGAATACAACACCCAACATAAACCTCTTAAGAAGCACAAATCTGACGCCAAACACAAGAACTAGAAAATTATAGAATTTAATATGCAGAAGTATTACAGAATAGATAATAGACTCTAGGTAACTTTGCACGTTAACATAATTCTTATTGCAGGGAGTGTCTGGTCTGATGCAAGTGAATTTTGCAAAAGCAAATGCAAGTGGAGATAAGATTCTAAATTACATATCTTGATTGCATCCAATCATGCCCTTCCAAACATTTTAGTTCAAATATCGTTTCCCTCCAAACTCTATATGTTAATTTTGGAGGGAAATTGTTGCTTGGAAAGTTTTGACGCAATAATTGCATGCACTTGTTTATTTACTTTTATATTCTTATTTTCACTTGCACTTGCACTTACAAATTCCAACTGCAAATAACCAGACACCCTTAGGGTATTTCCACAAGTTAATATCTATGTACATGACACAGCACATAAACAAAAGTACTAAAAAAATGAAGAATTAACAATTGACTATTGTTGCACAAGAGTTTAAAGGTGGAGGTAACAAGATATATTGCAGAACAAATTAAATATTTTCAAAAAAAAGTTCACTAGGAAATGTGCACAACAGGTAAGAAGAGGATACTCAGCGAAGCTGCACCCAGAGCATACTTACTTCTTGTTCCATCCCTGCATTATAGAAGAGGCAGGTTTAAAACATTGGAAAGCACAGATCTGTGGCCAACATTAGATCGTTAAAAACTTTGAAATTCCCAAAGTGTTCTCTGATAGATGAATAACTTAGAAGCTTACAAGATAATGCACAAAATATTTCAATTCATCCTGTCGTACCTCGGTCCTTTGTACCTAAGAAAAATAAAAATGGTATCTTCAGCTTCTAACTTGACAACAATTAGCAACCCTCGCTATCAGTATGTTTAGAAAACAGTCGTGCCTGAAGATGAGAAAGATTTTGGATAAAAAATGATACCAGTATATTGATTTACATATCCAAGAAACATTCTTCACAACAAATGAGTTTCAAAATAAGTAAAATAAATAACAAAAGTTCATAAAATATATATCATTCATACAAACACATACTATTTCTGAAAACCAAAATTCCTTTTTCCACCACTTTCTTCCAATTTTATGAAATTAGGCTCCATTGTTCTATATCAGCCGATATATTGGTTTTCGGGTAGGATGTTATTGATTTGAAGTTCTAATCTTGTTTTCCGAATTTTTAGCAAATATTGCCATATATGGGACAAACCCCGATATATGGGATATGTTGGCCAATATTTGAAACAATTTCCTATCATAATCTAATATCTGCACTTTAAGTTGACATATACAACAACTTAATACAACTAATTAAGATCCCTTTGATGGGGTTGGAAGAGTACAAAATAAAAGTCTCCATTGGTATGTATATTTAATGTAAAATGATGGCGCATCATACAAAGTATAAGCATTTCTGTCCTATATATCTTTTACTTGATATGCAAATTAGTATGTTTAATATTTCCTTAATGCATAGTTGTCAAGTCGTGAAACATATTGTATAGTGTTTTCCTATAATATCGTATAACATATCGTTTTGTGTATCCATATCATAAGATAACTTAACGTTAAGCAATCAATGATGCATCAATTTAAATAACCATACTTCATCAAAACACACGTAAATCTAAGACTTTAAAGGGAGGTAAGGATATTATTGTTAATTATCAAGTAACCAATGATTCTCAATACAATAAAAATAAAACAAAACTGTCCATATATCATTTTTATTACATTATTTATTAGCTTGGAAGACATTACTAGTGTATTACCAATCATGTTACTCTGTCCTACAATAGACATTACATCTACGTGTATGCCACTATTAGTAATGTAGATAACATGTAGTCACTGATACTATATCAAAAGAACCTTACATTATAAGTGAAGAAAAACTGGCACAACATAGAGAATACGATATTTTATGATCTGAACTAAAATTATTAATAATGTAGTTCATATTAACAAAATTAAAATTAATTTATTGAAGAACATAATGCTCTAAACTAACAATACAAATTATTGCTAAAGCTTAATTTTTAAGAGAGAAAACTTACATCTACACAAAAAATAATGGACTGTAAATAGTGTGAGAAAATAGCTTGAGAGAAAATGTATATTAAAAAAAAGGAAGAGAGATGAAGAGAGAAAAAGAAAAAGTAACAGTGACAGAGAGGAGGAATCCAGAAGAAAAAAGAATCAACCAACAACGTGTTATTAGCAACAAACCCAGAGAAGAGGAAGAAACAAAGAAGAAAGGGATAAAGTAGAAGAAACAAAGAAGAAACCTTATCGCTTTGGCACAAAACCCTAAAGACTTGGATTTTGGGCTTTAAAATGGCATTTTGGGTGAATTGTGAAACAAACCCAAACCTAGAAACACATGTAAGCTATTGTTTTTCATATCGCATTATACCGTATATCGGTGTGAGTAGTATGATATTGCAACACACAATATGATACATTGAAATACTATAGATGAGATACGTATCTAATTCATTAAATATTGTATCGTATCGGGAAAGATAAGCAATATTGACAAATGTGCCTTAATGTATTAGGTTGCATGTGCTATTGGGTAGATGATTATATATTTAGGTTGTACTTGTATTGTTTACATTTGATAGATTATATTTGTGGTATACAATGTATATATGGGTAATCTAAATCACATCTAAGACATGCCATAAAATATGTCAGCCCGAGAATTACTAAATATCGCCAAAATACCCCTGATATCCGATATTTAGAACACTAACAGTTGGTCACACCCAAACAAAAATCATCATCACATAAAAGAGAGGCCTCTGGTTTGTTTTGCAGCAATTCACATGCAACTTCCTCCTATGAAGTACGCATCAAACTATCGAGAAACCAAAATTATCACCTCCTTCACTTTCTTTACCCCTCACCGCATATTATCTGCTAATTCAACCCCCAAAGAGAAAACAAAATCCATCCACAAAAAGTCATACACATCCAATACACGTACATTACCCCCAACCACCCCTTAGTTATAAAAGTAAACCCGCCATTCACCACATGCATGTAACGCGCCAAAAACTCGCACAAGAATACCAACTTCTAGCAACCAAAAGCCCTAAATTTCATTTCTGAATTGGCAAACACAATATCCCTTCATAGAAATGCCTTGAATCAATCCGAAATAGCCCCATTTATTTAATCCTCTTCATCGTGTTCAAGTCAATTTCAACTTCAAGACTAACCAAAACCCTAGTTCACTTCAACTTCTCAAAAAATTCAAGATTCATCGCAATTACTACATCTCCATTCCCACAACCAAAGGCAAGAGACGCAACTACAAAAATTTCAAGAAACAAAATCGGAATCCCTAACCCTAACCCTAAGGGTTGATCACCTTCGCTTCGTAGAGACTAGGGCCGTGGTAGGCGAGGACCTTCTCGCCCTCGTTGAAGGCGGCAGGATTGGATACGAAGGCCGGAGGATCGCCGCCGCCGCCATCCGATGCGCCGGCGTCTTTGTTGGCGCCGCCGC
This sequence comes from Hemerocallis citrina, assembly GCA_017893485.1. Taxonomy (NCBI): domain Eukaryota; kingdom Viridiplantae; phylum Streptophyta; class Magnoliopsida; order Asparagales; family Asphodelaceae; genus Hemerocallis; species Hemerocallis citrina. Next base: position 567,622 of record JACEHZ010000456.1, on the reverse strand, counting down.
CGGTGTTGGAACTGCCCATCGTTCAGTTGTTTGAAAGGGAAACGAATTGCCGCTCTTCAGTGAGTTTAGATGTGAATGGAATCACGTTCGCGGGGGGGAGCACGACACGGTAGATAGAGGGTTTGGGCTGTTTATTTGATCTGACGGATGAGGATTTGTGGACCTAAAGCCCATGAGTCCAGTGAGGTAAATTTCAGAAAACATCATAACTTTCACAAATCGCTATTTTCGTATTTATATCTTTATCTTTATCTTTACTATTTTATATATATATATATATATATATATAGAGAGAGAGAGTGTTGTTCGGTTGCAAACGGGCCGGAACGGGTCTGTTCGTACGGACCCGTGCGAACTTCGATCTGGACCGTTGGATCGAAGATCCAACGGTCCAGATTTTTTTAATAAAATCTTGCCTTAACCCGTTCTTGCCAACGACGGGTTAAGGCAAAATTTAATTAAAAAAGATGGCCTTAACCCGTTCTTGGGAATAACGGGTTAAGGCTATATTTTTTCATTTTCGTCGACATACAGTTCGTCTTCTTTCTTCCGCTCTCTTCTTCTTTCTTCGACGAAAATAAACCCAAACGACGGAAAAAAGAAAAAAACCCTAGCTTCGACGCTCGAAACCCTCGATCTCCCTCTTCTCTCCCAACTCCGAAGATCGAAACCCTCGAACTCCGACGATCGAAACCCTAGATTCTCTTCCCCTCTTCGGTACGAAATCGGAACCCTAGTTCTCTTCCAAAACCCATTGCTTGGCTCGATTTCGCCCTATTCCGTAAGGTATAAACTATTTCTTTAACCCAATAATCTACATTTGTATTTTTTTTTGAATTTGTGTGTAGTAATTTATTTAGAAATTGGGAAAAAATTTAAATGCGTTAGTAGATTTTGGATGTAGATTCGGGTTGACCTTAAGTATATTCAATTGCCGAATTACGTTGCTTGCATTAGTAACTAGTAGAATTAGAATTGTATATACGAAATTAGTTATAAACTTTTCAGTGCGGTTATGGTTGAAAACCCTGCGAACGCCCGTAAAAAAATACGAAACTTTCCGAGTAGGTTCGTCTCACGTAGTACAAGCCAAACCCACTTGTAGAAGCGAGTGTCGACTCACGGTTCGAGAGTTACGGCCGCGTATTGCTTTCGGTTGGAAAAAACCAAGTATAGCGGTGCACGGCCGTATATCGCAAACCGTGACTCGAAACACGCTTCTACAAGTTCGGGTGGCTTGCCCTACGTGAATTCGACCAAGTCGGAAAGTTTTAAATTTTTCGGATGCCATTTGTGCGGTTTTCTCAACTTCCTCGCATTATAAGTTTTAGACTTAGAATTCTTTAAGTGCGGGTAGATTAGAAAACACTCCAAACGGCCTCCAAAAAATACGAAACTTTGCGATTTGGTTGGTGACACGTACGAGAAGTGACCCGAAGTTGTAGAAGTGAATTTCGACTCACGGTTCGAGAGATACGGCCGCGTATCGGTTTTGGTTGGAAAAAAACAACTAAAGCCGGTACACGGCCGTATCTCCCGAACCGTGAGTCGAAACTCGCTTCTACAAGTTCAGGTGGCTTGCCCTACGTGAATCCGACCTAGTCGGAAAGATTTATAATTTTCGGGTACCGTTTGCGCGGTTTTCTCAACTTTCTCGCACTACAAGTTTTAGACTTAGAATTTTCTAAGTGCGGGTAGATTAGAAAACCCTTCAAACGGCCTCCAAAAAATACGAAACTTTGCGAATTGGTTGGTGTCACCTAAGGGAACCCAAACGAACTTGTTGAAGTGAGTTTCGACTCACGGTTCGAGAGATACGGTCGCGTATCGCTTTCGGTTGAAAAAAACTATTATAAAGCGGTATACGGTCGTATCTCGCAAACCGTGAGTCGAAACTCGCTTCTACAAGTTCGGGTTGCTTGCCCTACATGAACCCGACCAACTCTGAAAGTTTTAAAATTTTCGGATGCCGTTTGTGCGGTTTTCTCAACTTCCTCGCATTACAAGTTTAAGCCTTAGAATTTTCTTAGTGCGGGTAGCTTAGAAAACCCTTCAAACGGCCTCCAAAAAATACGAAACTTTGCGATTTGGTTGGTGTCACCTACGAGAAGTGAACCGAAGTTGTAGTAGTGAATTTCGACTCACGGTCCGAGAGATACGGCAGCGTATCGGTTTTGGTTGGAAAAAAACAACTAAAGCCGGTACACGGCCATTTCTCGCAAACCGTGAGTCGAAGCTCGTTTTTACAAGTTTGGGTGGCTTGCCCTACGTGAATCCGGCCTAGTCGAAAAGTTTCATAATTTTCGGGTGCCGTTTGCGCGGTTTTCTCAACTTCCCCGCACTACAAGTTTTAAACTTAGAAATTTCTAAGTGCGGGTATATTAGAAAACCCTTCAAACGCCCTCCAAAAAATACGAAACTTTGCAGGTAGGTTGGTGTCCCCTATGAGAAGCCACCCAAACTTGTAGAAGTGATTTTCGACTCCCGATTCGAGTGATACGGCCGCGTATCGCTTTCGGTTGAAAAAAACTATTATAAAGCGGTATACGGTCGTATCTCGCAAACCGTGAGTCGAAACTCCCTTCTACAAGTTCGGGTGGCTTGCCCTACGTGAATTCCACCTAGATGGAAATTTTTATAATTTTCGGATGCCGTTTGTGCGGTTTTGCTCTATTTCCTCGCATTTTAAGTTCTAGAATTAGAATTTTCTAAGTGCGGGCCGTTTATAAAACACTTCAAACCACCTCCAATTAATACGAAACTTTTCTCCTTTTCAAGTTGTGGTGGCTTGCGCACTTATACTGAAAACACCAAATACAGCGGTTTAGTACCCCTAACTATTCTCCTCTTCACCGTTTCTTAGGTATGAACAGTTTCGAAGGAAGTTCTGTTGCCGGGGATAAATTTGTTCGTGCACAACAACTTGGCGAGTATCTTCCTCATGTTGACGAGCACCTAAAACCGAAGATTGGTATGACATTTCCCACCCTTGATGATGCGAAAAAATTTTATTCATCATATTGCAAATGTGCGGGATTCGCTATGCGTAAGGGTGGAAATAAATATAAGGGAAACGATGTAGTGGATAAATCATACGTCTGTAATAAAGCCGGGGAGTCACCAATAGCTATAATGAAACCAGACGAGGTACAACTTCTAGAACGGGTTGCAAAGCTTTTGTCCGTGTGAAAATAAACCCACATAGTACTTCACAAAGTAATACGTGGATTATTTATTCGTTAAATGAAGCACACAATCACGAATTTACTTCACCCGGTAGACGTCACTTGCTACCTCGAAACCGTGAATTGACTAAGACAGATAAAAATATAATTGGTCAACTTACCGAAGCTAATGTCCCTGTATGCAAACAAATGCTATTCTTTGAAGGTGCAAGTGGCGGTAATGAGAAAATTGGATTCACCGAAACCGATGTAAGAAATCTCAGGAGAGACGAGATGGAAGGTTTAAAAGGTCACGACGGACAAATGCTACTTGAGTTTTTTGAATCGAAAAAGGCGACCGATCCCTTATTCTATTTTGATTACCAATGTGACCCCGAAGGGCGATTGACACATTGTGTGTGGGTGGACGGTATCGCTAGAAATAATTACAAAGTATTTGCGGATGTTCTCTGCTTTGACGCTACCTACAACACAAACCGATACGGGATGTTGTTCGTACCATTTGTTGGATTCAACCATCATTGGCAATCAATATTCCTAGGTTGTGGGTTCATCCCCAATGAGACGGTATCCTCATTTGAGTGGTTCTTTGAAAAGTGGCGTGCTGCAATGACATGTGATCCGATCAACATCGTGACAGATGAGGATCGCGGGATAACTTCTGCAATTTCCAAAGTTTTCCCAATCACGTCACATAGATATTGCATTTGGCATATTTTGGATAAGCTACCGCATGAAGTTCGAATGTCGAATAACGTTGATGAGTTCAGGGATGCTTTGAAGACTATTATTTATATGGCGGAATTTAAAACAGAATTCGAACAGAAGTGGAAAAATTTGATCTGTCAGTACAAATTAGAAAATAACAAATGGTTGAAGGAAAAATTTGAGATCCGTGAAAAATGGGCCCCTGTGTACGCAAGAGACTCATTTTGGGGGGGCATGTTGAGTACCCAACGTAGCGAATCGCTACATTCATCCTTGAAGCACCATACTCATAAAAAGTACTCACTACATGAATTTGCTATCATCTTTGACCGACTCTTAGTAAAACAAAGACACGATGAACTTAAAGAAACACATCGTAATCGCGAGGAGCGGCCAAAATTGAAGACCGAGTGGGCATTGGAGTCACAAATGGCAGGGACATACACTTTGAAGATTTTCTACAAATTTCAACAAGAAGTGGTCAAAAGCTTATTACTTAATGTGAGTTTAATTGCGAGTATGGATACACCGGATAGTGCATCTTATTCTGTAACAGTTTGTGGAAATTCAGAACCGGGGAGGGTGATTTCTTATTGTAAAATTAGTAAAATTGCTAAATGCTCTTGTTCCATGTACTACTTCGTAGGCATTCCCTGCAAACATCTACTTGCAGTTATTCGGTTCACAGATCACACCGCACTACCTGAACAATATATTTGTAGGCGATGGACCAGGGATCAAATGAGGAGAAGCAATATACCGGTGGGCAATAATATGGGCGACAATTTTGCTTCGCGTTATTGTGAACTGAGTATGCACTCAAGACATATGGTCGATCTTGGTTGTTCTTCAGAGCGAGGATACAAGTACATGCTCGACCACATGTTGAAGGGAATTGAAGGCTTTGCTAAGATTGAGTCAGTGAACAGCACACCACACGAAGGTAGCGCACAACCTGAGAGTGGTGGACAAGCACATGCACATGCACATGTAGGTGACCCTGTACAGTGCACCACAAAGGGTAGGCCTAAAGGGAAACGGTTGAAGTCGCTAAGAGAAGGTCAAAAAACGAAGAGGCCAAGACTTTGCAGGACATGTCTTCGTGTCGTAGGTCACGATTCACGGAATTGCCCAAAAAATTTAGCAAGGTATTATATCAGAGATTTTGTATTTGTTAATTGGACTCAAACTTTGTTATTTTTGGTCAGTACTAACTCATTCTTCTTTCTTTTTTTAGTGGATCGGTGGGCAATGAAGAAGCTCCAAACGCGGTAGAGAGTGATGATGACGAAGGCGAAGGTTCGTGCTAAGGGGGCTTTAAGAAATTTATTAATATGTATGTCATATCAAAATTTCAAAATAATCACCGAATAATTGCCAAATTTTATATTGATTCGTGCCGATTTTTATGAATTTCGACTGGATTGTTAACTTTTTTTTTTCTTTTTCCTGGTATAGGTCCGGAATGAAACAAGTATAACGCGCCCAAATGGAAAGACGCAATGCGTTGAAAAGTTGTGTTATTTTTGGTTTGTATATATGTGTGGATAATTGCCGTATGCTTGTTTGGTACAAGTAAATTAATCATGTTTTTAATTATAATGTAATTTCTGTACGTCAGATTATTTTGTGTATTTGTGAACAAAGTTATGTTACTATGGATTTTGACCAGGCAATTTGGTTGTGAATGCTTATTGCAGTCGGAAAATGTTAAATTGGTAGATGTATACAATTTGGGGAACTCGTTCTGTTTGCAAATTTTGTGTTAATGAAAATTGTCAGCCTGCTGATGTGAACAGTTTTTTTATTTGTGTTGGAGATTGTGTATTTTGTGCATAACCAATACTGCACCTGTAAGTTCGGCCAATATCTCTTTTCTTAACCCGTTCTTGACGATAACGGTTTAATACAATCTAACCCGTTATCAGAAATAACGGGTTACGAAGATAGATATTGGCAGTACTTTGGTTCAATACTTCACATACGGTGGTTTTAGTTCGGCCAATATCTCTCTACTTAACCCGTTCTTGGCGTTAACGGTTTAATACATTCTAATCCGTTATCAGCAATAACCGGCTAAGAAGCTAGATATTGGCAGTACTTTGGTTCAATACTACACATATAGGGATTTAGTTCGGCCAATATCTCTCTACTTAAGCCGTTCTTGGCGGTAACGGTTTAATACAATCTAACCCGTTATCAGCAATAACGGGCTAAGGAGATAGGTATTGGCAGTACTTCGGTTCAATACTTTACATATAGGGGTGTTAGTTCGGCCAATATCTCTCTACTTAATCCGTTGTTGACGTTAACGGTTTATTTAACCTAACTCGTTATCAGAATTAACGGTTTAAAGAGATAGATATTCGCAATACATTGGTGCCAACACTTCACATGTAGTGGCTGAAGGTCGGCCAATATCTCTCCACTTAGCCCGTTATTGGGAATAACGGGTTTAAAGAGATAGATATCTCTTTAAACCGTTATCTCTTTATAGCCGTTATCAGAATTAACGGTTTAAAGAGATAGATATTAGCAATACATTGGTGCCAACACTTCACATGTAGTGGCTGAAGGTCGGCCAATATCTCTCCACTTAGCCCGTTATTGGGAATAACGGGTTAGGTTACGAATTCCTTACATTGCTTTCAACTTCGTGCTATCTTCTTGCCCTGATACATATACATATTTGTGCATTCTCCGCTTAAAAATATTATCAGAATAACTTTAACGGGTGTTGGACATATTTTCGTTTGTTGATACATATACAAGATATTGCATTCACAACAAGCCATTTGCAAAACAAAATTTATTCATATAAAGGAACATTACAAACTGGCACTAACATATTGTTTGAAGATACAGAAAATTGAAGTTGAAATTAATTTAGTATACAAGTGCATGCTCGCTTTCTTCTCGGAAGTGGAAGGAAGGACTGTTGACTCTGCCTTTTTTTGATTGCATAAGTAGCCAGTTGTACCCCCTGCATACAATTTCGTTCTCTACTGTTATACAGAATGTAAAAATCCTCGGCTTCCTTCGAAACTTAGTAGTAGTGGGTGTAACCGTATATTAAAGGTACTTAACGACTTCTTGGCACGCACTCCTCATATTCGTACTATTTGTGGTACGATTGTGAGGTGTGCATGCCAAGAAGTCGAAAAGTACCATGAATACACCGTGACACCCACCACTACTCCGTCCGACGAAAGCCGAGAATTTCTACATTCTGTGTAACAATAGGGAACGAATATGTATGAAAGGCGTACAGTTGCTACATATGCAAACACACCCGGTCTTGCTAAAAAAATAGAAGACTAAGGAAAACACTGTGGGGGAAAAAAAGGCAGAGCCAGCGGCCTTCCCTACCGCTTGAGAGAAACCGAGCATGCACTTGTACACTGTAACAAGTCTCTCTGCTCCTGCATCTCCATACACAAGAACAATTGTAGGCGACCATCCTTGAACTCAAGAGGTCTTGAATGCATAAATAGCCAGTTCCACCCCCTGCATACAAGACCCGTTCTCTACTGTTATACAGAATGTAAAAATCCTCTGCTTTCGTCGGCCGGAGTAGTAGTGGGTGTAACCGTATATTCAAAGTACTTAACGACTTCTTGACACGCACTCCTCATATTCGTGATATTTGTGGCACGGTTGTGAGGTGTGCATGCCAAGAAGTCGAAAAGTACCATGAATACACCGTGACACCCACCACTACTCCGTCCGACGAAAGCAGAGAATTTTTACATTCTGTGTAACAATAGAGAACGAATGTGTATGAAAGGCGGACAATTGCTACTTATGCAAACACATCTAAAAGCTAAAAAAATGGAAGACTAAGAAAAACACTGTGGAAAAAAAAGGCAGAGCCAGCGGCCCTCCCAACCGCTTGAGAGAAACCGAGCATGCACTTGTACACTGAAACAAGTCATCTCTACTCCTGCATCTTCATACACAAGAACAATTGTAGGCGACCATCCTTGAACTCAAATTTCTTCTACAACTCAAACTTCTTCCTCCCTATTAGGAAGAAAAAAAAGGTCTTGAAGAGAAGAAGAGAACATTGATTCCTAATATTTTTGAAAAGAAGTAGAGAAAATTGAAGCCTCTCATTTGAGTTCTCTTGAAGAGAAGAAGAGAAGACTCATTTGAGTTGATGAGTCTAACTCTCTCAGTTATAGGCAAGGAAAAAGAAAGAGGGGAGCATGATATGATAGCCCACTTGGGTTTCTCACTGCTCATCAATAGGTAATGGATGGATCAACACAAGGAGAAGGCAATATGGATCACTGCTCATCAATAGGTAATGGATATGGGTCTCTCAGTTATAGACAAGGAATACTGAAACATGAAGAAGAAGAAAACATTTGTGATAAACTTTGTTAGTCAACAAAGACATGATACTAGTCTCGAAAAAAGAGCAGCAAGGACAGCAATTGTCTCAAAATGTACAGTCGATGTGTTTACACCTGGTTAACCCGTTGTTGGTGACAACGGATTAATTACATTAAACCCGTTAATACCAAGAACGGGTTAAGTGTACTTGATCATGTTCCAGAACTTGGTCTGTACATGATGAACCACTGCCAATCTTTGTCAATGTAACCCGTCGTTACCGATAACGGGTTACGCTGAAGAAGATCGTTGTCACCAACGACGGGTTAAGCACACTTATATTGGCAGAAGTTTATGGCTACTTGCAGAAGTAGATGCCGAAATATACGTTAACTTAAACCGTTATATACAATAATGGGTTAAGTACTTGTAACCCGTTATCGTCAATAACGGGTTAAGTGTACCTAAATTGGTAGTACTCATAATTATTAACTCGCATGTAAAAAAATGTGTAGAAAAGTTTGTAAATATAACTTGTAGTTCACTTATTGATAACAATTTATGAGAAATTATTCATTAAATACGTTAATATTTGTAGGTGAGAGATGATAGGTAATAAGTTTCCAGTAAAGAGTTTATAGATATTTAAGTTCTATCATTAATCACATACGCCCCTCCACTCTTTACGTACATTTCCTTCTGAACTCTACAAAATAGATAGTCATATGTGTGTGGTTTGTTTTTTTATATTTTTTTTTAATTTCTTGGCTAGCCACGTAACTAACCAATATAAAATTGACCACATCAAACGGATATTCAAATTAACACAAATTTATTAAAATTGACCACATCCCACATGTCCACTATACGAGGGAAAAACCACATGTAGACTCTCTAATGTGGGTACATGGGGCATGCACTTATTGTGGAAGGACTGACAAGAATCATTTTAGGTTTTCTTGCCGGTCCTCGTTCTAATTTGCCGTTGATAGACTCTCACTTCTGCTTCTCTTCATAGTAGAACAAGTTTAATATTAGAAAAACCACATATAGATCCCACATGTAGCCCATATGGGAGAAAAACCACATGTAGATCCCCACATCCACGTACGAAAAGACCAAGTCAGGGTTTGGAACAACTGTAATGATGAAAGTATTCCTAATGGAAAAGCCCCTCTGTGTTATTAGAGCGCAGTGCCACCAGGTTTAATATAGATGGCTAACAAAAACTGCTATCTTTTACCAGAAATGACAATACAAATATGTTTTCCACTGTCTGTGCAAAAGATCCCCTGTTTAATAAATGGGGGAAAATCCACATTTGGATTCACACATGTAGCCGTTATGGAAAAGCTACATGTGGGGAGGTACATGTGATTTTGTAGGTGGGTGTTGAGTTCTGCTTGTTTAGCTTGGTGCTTTTTCCCAGTAAGGTGTATGTTCAAAATAAACGTTGCCTATATGGAGAAAAAACCACACGTACATCGCCACATTTAGCCTATATGGGGGAAAAACCAAATGTACATCCCCATATGTAAAGATTGTGGGGAAAAAATACATTTAGATGCCACATGTAGGCTTTAACACATGTAAAAAAACATTTAGATCTCCGTTTGAAGATACATGGGGAAAAAACCACATGTAGATCCCCACATGTAGCCTATGTGGGGAAAAAGTACACATGTAGATTCCACATGTAGCCTATATATTGGAAACCACATGTGGGAAAAAACCACATATAGATCTCACATGTAGCCTATATGGAGGATAAACCACATGTAGCTTTTACACATGTAGCCTATACATGGGGAAAACCATATGTAGATCCCCACATGCATGTACAAAAAGACCAATACATATTTGGATCAACTGTGATGATGATGGTATCCCTAATGGAGAGACATGAAACGGTAGAATCTCTGCTACAACTTACAGTTTGTAAGACTGATAAACCTGTTAGTGTTCCATATATCTTACAATTCCCTTCAGCGAGAAAGAGGCTGCTTGCCAAAGTTGACAGAATTGTGTATCTAGTTTGAGAGAAATTTTATATTTGGTTAGACCTGATCTACATCTCCGAATTGAATGACTGGTTAGGGAATAACGGATTAATTAATCTGGGAATTTAGAACGGCCCGTTAATGTACACTGATGATAATCACATGTAGATCCCACATGTAGCCCATATGGGGGAAAAATCACATGTAGATCCTAAAATCCACGTACAAAAAGACCAATAACGGATTTGGATCAACACTGATGATAATGGTATTCCTAATGGAAAAGCCCCTCTGTGTTATTAGAGCGCAATGCCACCAGGTCTAATATAGATGGCTAACAAAAACTGGATCGGGTATCCTAGTCTGGGTTAAGTTCACATGTACTCCCACATTCAGTGCATGTGGGAGTAGATATATTTGATTGACTGATGGATCAACGGATTCATTAGTGTGGAAATTTAGAACGGCCAGTTAATGTACTACAAGTTAACGACTCGTCGGCCAAATTAAGATACTTACCATGTTTTACATGTGGTTCCACGTGTTACGAAGTCAAATATAGATGTGGGGATCCACAAATATGAACCAAATTAACCAAAACAAAACACATGCAATGACCAATAACCCTAGTCTTAACCTAACCTTAACCCTAACCCTACACTAACCCTACTTTAACCTAACCCTAACCCTCGGTACAAAAAAACACGTAATTTAATTTTTTTACTTTCACAGAACTTATTATGGTAACAAATTTAGAGTGGTTAGTTAGGGGAGAATAAATGGATAATTATAAAAATAATAAACAATTTATGGACATATGAATGTCACCTTACACAGTTCAGGAGACAGTTCTCGCAAAGAGTTAAGAGAAATTTTTAGAAAACCCAAAATTTATTCAACACCTTAAACCGTTATTCACAAGAACGGGTTAACTAACCTTTACCCGCTGTTCCCAATAACGGGTTAAGTACTTCGATTCTTGGGAGTATAATTTGAAAACTTGGATAGGGTCCTGATAATAACACTCTACATAACCCGTTCTTGCGAAGGACGGGTTAAGTTAAGTTAACACGTTATTCCCAAGAACGGGTTAAGTACAGTCATATTAGCAGGACTTTGATCTATAGGAATTAAATGTCTGCCAATATCGCTATACCTAACCCGTTGTCGTGAAGAACGGGTTAAGGCAATATAACCCGTTGTTATACGTGACGGGTTAAGTAGATCCATATTAGCAGAACTATACCAAGACTTGGTCTGTAGGCTTCCAAACCACTGTCAATATTTCTCTACCTAACCCGTCCTTCCTGATAACGGGTTAAGCTAATTAACCCGTTATCGTGAATAACGGGTTAAGAATATACATTTGTGCAGCAATTAAGTTCTTGTTTTGGGTGGTGTATATTTTTCCTGATACAGAAACGACTTCATCAAATGATCTTCACAAATTCACAAATGAAGGCGCAGCACAGTAAATAACACAACAGTTATCTTCACAAGAAAGTTGACGGTGTACAAATGTCCAATAACGACCAACCACTAATTTACTTTAAATAAATTTAATATTCAAAAATTTACACCAAAAATTTACATATCAGGTTGCACATGGTCAAAAGACTATTAATTACAAATGAAGGCGTTCTCGGCCTTGGCTTGCATACCACGCCCCAAAATTCACCTACAACAGTTTATCAACGTAGAAACAAACAATACGTTAGTTACTGCAGCAACAAAATCACCAACCAAAAGATACGCTATTACAGAGTTTTACAGATTACCGTCTACGGCTATCCCGCTTGCGACCGCTTGGTGTGAATTGATTGGGAGGTTGCCGCGTCCTTTTAGGATTTCGCCGTGCGCAGTGTGGTTGGGAAGAATCAGAATCATCCGACGACTGTTCCTCATCAGTACCTTCGGGATTTGGCTCTTCCCGTGCTTGTTGTCGCTCGCGGATTAGAATTCCCCTACTAACAGTTTGTTTTCGCCTCTTACCTATTGGCGGCGCGTTGGCGCTCAAATAGGCCTCAGCCTGTGGACCTTCACCCGCGTCCTCCAGAGTACGACGGCACGGGGCTAACATCTCCCGGATCACCGTCTTGAAGCTGTCGGGTATCCTAGTCTTCAGGACGCGAGCAGCTGTTCGGACAACCTCCCATGCGTTTTCAATCTACAGTTGGTGAAAAATTCCAATTTAAACATCATTCAAAATTAGTGTACATCAATTAAACACAGTACATGCGTACAAACTATATGAAATTTGACTGACCGCTTTTTGATGTGCCTCAGCCCTTGGTTGGTACATCAGCTGGGAGGAGGAATATGCTGGAGGTGGATCTACCTGGGTGGGGGGAATCGGAAGTTGCACCCCAGCTGGTACGGCGGCCGTTGGAGAAACGAACAACCAGGTTATTCGCTTGTACCACATCATGTATGCCTGCTGGAGGGAGCCATCGTATGGAATCGCGACATACATCAAATTCGGTATCATTTGACGCCGCATGGTGTTCCAGTTGGCTACATGATAACGATGAAAATCAGCCCAATCGAAGTTGGGCACCCGTCTCGTTCCCCTGACCTCGTGTAACTTTTTATCGTAAGACCTGACATCGGAAATCCTTTGTTGATATTCGAATTGCCGCAGGACCCTGTCAGGATACTGGAACTCCACAACCGAAAAGTTCATAAGAGGTGCAGCCGTCAACCAAAGGGATCTGTCTAGGCAGACTGGAGGAACGCGTTGCAACCTGTCGGCCGAATACGGTTCTCAGTTGACGAACTCGTCCCGCAGGCTGTCCAACTCATCTCTGTAGTAGGTCAGCGATTGGCGTGGGTTATCGACCCACGTGTGTCGGCCGGCCCAATATGCTCCTACAGGAGGTAACAACTCTGCTGCCCCCGGGTCGGCCAAAAATTCCGGTATAGGCTTAATAATACGGGGACGTCCGATGTGGATGCGTTCCCAACTCCATATCTGCATCAGCACCATGGGGCCACCCATCTGTATGCCACCTAAAGAACATGTGCACAAATTCCTGTATAGTAGCGCCAGTGCCGCACTCCCCCAACTAAGGCGACCCGCATACCGGAAATCCTCCAACAACCGTAGGTACATCAGTGGCACGGTTGATCCAGATGAGTTCGGGAAGATAAGTCTCCCTATCAAACTAAAAATGTATGCACGTGCATAGTACGTCAGGTCATCCTCACCCGACCCGGGGTTCAAATATTCCTCCTCGAACTGAAACTTTAACCAGGTGATGTAAAGTGATTTACCCTCGAAATCGTCATCCATCACCTCTTGCTCCGCTTTAAGTTTCGCAGCTTCTACTTGTTCATTCAATACATCTTCATCAGAATCTGCGAGGGCATTTTCGCGGATATTTTTTTCGGCGGCCTCTTGCATTTGGAGAACTACCAACTGCAGGTCGATACCAAGTAAGTCCCGAACAACTTCAACTCGATCGAAGTCCATGTTCCCCGTCACGGCAAACCCATCGACTGGTAGTCCTGTTATCATTGCCACATCCTGTAGGATCACAGTCATCTCACCCACAGGCAGGTGGAATGTGTGGGTCTCGGGCCTCCATCGCTCGACTAGAGCTGTAAGGAGTGGCCAATCTAGCTTCACAGAGTGAATGAGTCTTGCTCCGTAGAAACCGGCTTCTACCACATACGGCGTGATACGGTCATCCCAAGGAAGAACTGTGTGCTTCCGGAAATTTAATTTTTTATCGGACCCATTCCACACGGCTTCCGATCGGTGTTTGGGTTGCAGGGTGAGTATGCTTGTGTCCACAGGTCCGGGTGATGTAACCGAGGACGACGGACCTGCCTCAGCCGATGTGGATTGACGGCCACCAACCTGCATGAATAAATATAACAAATGTTATTATTGAGATAATGTTACATGTTTGTATTTAAAACCAAGAATAGTAATCGATCTTACCTCAGTAGTTGGTGCGCCACTAGTGTTACCGGACTCGATTCTCGGTTGCCTTGTTCTAGCCTTTAGCTACCTGACAAAAAATTTAAAATGTTGTTGATAAAGATGACAACAAAACAAACATACCGAGATTATACTGAAAAACGCACGAACGAAAACAAATAAATCTATAAAACTTTCGTAAATAGGTCGGATTCACGTAGGGCAAGCCACACCAACGTGTATAAGTGAGTTTTGACTCATGGTGTGCGAGATACGACCGTATACCGCTTTATTAGGTTTTTTTCCAACCTTCAACCGATACGCGGCCGTATGTCTCGGACCGTGAGTCAAAATTCACTTCTACAACTTCGGGTCACTTCTCATAGGGAACACCTTACAACTCGCCAAGTTTCATTTTTTTTGGAGGTGGTTCGCATCGCTTTCTAATCGGCCCGTTTTAAAAAAATTCTAAGTCAATAACTTCTCACTTGAGGAATTGACGCAATACCGCGCAAACGGCATCCGAATATTTTAAAACTTTCCGAGTTGGTCGGATTCACGTAGGGCAAGCCACCCGAACTTGTAGAAGCGAGTTTCGAGTCACGGTTTGCGAGATACGGCCGTCTATCGCTTTACTAGGTTTTTTCCCAACCGTAAGCGATACGTGGCTGTATCTCACGAACCGTGAGTCGAAACTCACTTCTACAAGTTGGTTTGGCTTCTCGTAGGTGACACCAACAAAATTGCAAAGTTTCGTATTTTTTGGAGGCCGTTTGAAAGGTTTTCGAAGCTACCCGCACTTAGAAAATTCTAAGTCTAAAACTTATAATGCGAGAAAGTTGAGAAAACCGCACAAACGGCATCCGAAAATTTTAAAACTTTCAGAGTTGGTCGGGTTCACGTAGGGCAAGCAACCCGAACTTGTACAAGCGAGTTTCGACTCACGGTTTGCCAGATACGACCGTATACCGCTTTATAATAGTTTTTTTCACCCAAAAGCGTTACGCGACCGTATCTCTCCAACCGTGAGTCGAAACTCACTTCTACAAGTTCGTTTGGCTTCTCGTAGGTGACACCAACCAATTCGCAAAGTTTCATATTTTTTGGAGGCCGTTTGAAGGGTTTTCTAATCTACCCGCACTTTGAAAATTCTAAGTCTAAAACTTGTAGTACGAGAAAGTTGAGAAAACTGCGCAAACGGTACCCAAAAATTATAAATCTTTCCGACTAGGTCAGATTCACGTAAGGCAAGCCACCCGAACTTGTAGAAGCGAGTTTCAACTCACGGTTTGAGAGATACGACCATATACCGCTTTATAATGATTTTTTCCAACCGAAAGCGATACGCGGCCGTATCTCTCGGACCATTAGTCGAAACTCACTTCTACAAATTGGTTTGGCTTCTCCTAGGGGACACCAACCAACTCGCAAAGTTTCGTATTTTTTGGAGGTCGTTTGAAGGGTATTCTAATCTACCCGCACTTAGAAAAGTCTAAGTCTAAAACTTATAATGTGAGGAATTGAAGCAAAACCGCGCAAACGACATCCGAAAATTATCAAACTTTTCCAATTGGTCGAATTCACGTAGGGCAAGCCACCCGAACTTGTAGAAGTGAGTTTCGACTCCCGGTCTGCGAGATACGACCGTATACCGCTTTATAATGATTTTTTCCAACCGAAAGCGATACGCGGCCGTATCTCTTGAACCGTGAGTCAAAACTCACTTCTACAAGTTGGTTTGGCTTCTCCTAGGGGACACCAACCAACTCGCAAAGTTTCGTATTTTTTGGAGTTCGTTTGACGGGTTTTCTAATCTACCCGCACTTAGAAAATTCTAAGTCTAAAACTTATAATGCGAGGAATTATAGAAAACCACGCAAACGGCATCCGAAAATTATAAAACTTTCCCAATCGGTCGAATTCACGTAGGGCAAGCCACCCGAACTTGTAGAAACGTGTTTCCAGTCACGGTTCGGGAGATACGGCCGTGTACCGCTTGACTTGGTTTTTTTCAACCGAAAGCGATACGCGGCCGTATCTCTCGAACCGTGAGTCGAAACTCGCTTCTACAAATTGGGGTGGCTTGTACTATGTGAGACGAACCTACTCGCTAAGTTTCGTATTTTTTTACGGTCGTTTGCAGGATTTTCAACCATAACCGCAATAGAAAGTTTCTAACTAATTTCGTATATACAGTTGTAATTCTACAAATTACTAACGCAAGCAACATAATTCGGCAATTCAATATACTTGAAGTCAACGCGATTGTACATCTAAAATCTACTAATGCATATAAATTTTTTCCCAATTTGTAAAATATTTACTACACACAAATTGAACAAAATACACAAGTATAGATTATTGACGTAAAAAATTAGTCTATACCTTACAAAATCAAGCCAAATCAAGCCAAACGATCGATTCGGAGGAATAGGGTTTCGATCAAAGCTCGACGTCGGATCTAGGGTTTCGATCGTCGGAGTTCGACTTCAGAGCTAGGGTTTCGACCTTCGGAGTTGGGAGAGAAGAGGGGGAGCGGACGGAGATGTCGATCAAGTCTTCAGCGGAGCTAGGGAATTTTTTTTCCGTTGGGTTCGTCGAAGAAAGAAGAAGGGGCGATATTGAATCGCCGAAGAAGACGAACAGAATGGAAAAAAAATGAATAAAGATAGCCTTAACCCGTTCTTGGGAATGACGGGTTAAGGCCATCTTTTTTAATTAAATTTTGCCTTAACCCGTCGTTGGCAAGAACGGGTTAAGGCAAGATTTTATTTAAAAAATCTGGACCGTTGGATCTTCGATCCAACGGTCCAGATCGAAGTTCGCACGAGTCCGTGCGAACAGACCCGTTCCGGCCCGTTTGCAACCGAACAACACTCATATATATATATATATATATATATATATATATATATATACACACACACACTATTATAATGGGAGAAGGGGTTAGTGTCATTTGTCATTGATGTCATTTTGAAGCCAACACGTGCGCTGCACGTGTTGGCCTTTTTTTTTCCTTTTCATTCCCCTCATTTTTTTCCCTTTTCATTCCCCTCCACGTGCACCGCACGTGCATTATAGTTTTTTTCCCGGTCCTTTTCAATCCCCTCCACGTGCATCGCACGTGTTGTTATTTTTTTCCCCTTTTCATTCCCCTACACGTGCATCGCACGTGCATTATAGTTTTTTTTATTTTGTCCTTTTCATTCCTCTCCACGTGCATCGCACGTGCATGATACTAGTTATTACTATTATAATGGGAGAAGGGGTTAGTGTCATCTGTCATTGTTGTCATTTTGAAGCCAACACGTGCAGCGCACGTGTTGACAAAATGACCCACTTTGGTAAATATTTTTGAAGGTGGACCAGTTTGCTAAATATTTTCGGAAGTGGATCAGTTTGGAAATTATTTTCTTTTTATTCTTTTCATTAACCCTTCAATTTTTCCCACGTGCACGTGTGCACGTGTATGATACTAGTATATCTTAAGCTAATAAGCCTATCCCACCTCTTCTTCATCTATTTTGAAATAGAGAAAGGAGAGCAAAAGTAGGAATTAACATGTGCAGCCCACATCAATTACCAAAACATAATTGATTAAAAAAAAAAAAAAAATCTTCTACCACATCTCTCCCAATCCCACAAACCCTAACCCTCCATACCCCAAAACCCACCCAAATCTCCTCCGCCGCCCGTCGCTACCCTATGCCCGTCGCTACCTCCGCCCGTCGCTGCCATCCGTGACCACCCATCGCTTCACCGTCTCCGCCTCCGCCCGTCACTGCCCCCGCCCATCTTGAATAACAAAGAAATTACCTGAAGAGATTTCATCAAAACACTGTCGCAGATCTCAAACGTAACTTAAACCCTCTATTATTCAATCCCAATATCTTCATGTTTATTTTTTAATGGTAAATTTAGATTTATCTAATTGGTTTATTAAATATATAATATTAAATTAAAATTCTGTATTATTGTTGAACAGGGAAGATCAGAGCTGAGCATCTTCTTTGCTTTCCAGAAAACGGCGAAATTTCCATCAAGTCATTCAAGGTATATCCACCTTTTGTTCTCTTTTAATATTTTTTTTCTTTCATTTGTTAAAAATTCATTCATATAAATGTTTACATTGAATGGGGTTCCTCATTATCGATGAGTTCAGCTGAAAATCGTTGAGTGTCAGATAAAGTTTCTTCTAAGAATAATAAAATACGATAAACACCCAATTTCCCCAAACTCCACTCAAATTCTAATTCCAACCCCAATTTTCAACAGATCACAAAGAGGCTCTGCGATCCACGTGGTCTCTGCCACAGCGGCAATGACTCCACCGTCCTGCCATGTAAGCGTGACGGCAATGCTATACCCGTAAGATTCCCAGATCCAAGATTCTGATTGCTTCCCAATTTTCGATCAAATTTTGTGAATTAATTAATATATATATTTTTTGGTTGGTTGGTAGGTTGAATTTAGGTGGGTGAGTTAGAGGATCAACGAGAATCGAAAAGAAGCTTGTCTTTAGTTATGGTTAAAGTAAGTTTTCGGCAACTTCCTTTGAAAAGGTTTTGTTTTCAAATTAGAATGTTGATTGCTTTGTGATTATTATGCTTAATGTGTAATTATGTTCATGAAATGAAAACGTATATTAGCCCCCCCCCCCCCCCCCCCCCCCCCCCCCTTTAATGAAAAAGGGATAAACCTAAAAGTGATGAAACTTTTGAAGAATTTATTGGGTTATGTTAGTGGGAATGTTTACATGTACTATCATAAAATGATCGGTCTGGATTTATATGAATGATTAGGTGTAGAAATGTTGTATGAGTAGATATTGATGCCAATTGATTATTGTAGAATAACAACATTTTTAATTTTTTGTGTAGGGGTGGTTCAAGTATAAATAACTGGGTTGGTTATCTAGTTCATTGCATGCATTTTTTAGCTTTAGTAATATGCCGCAATGGCAACGGCTCCACCGTCCTGCCACGTAAGCGCGGCGGCAGCGCTATACCCGTAAGACTTCGAGATCCAAGATTCTGATTGATTCCCAATTTTTGATCAAATTTTGTGAATTAATATATATGTGTGTGTGTGTGTGTGTGTATATATATATATATATGGTTGGTTGGTTGGTTGAATTTAGGTGGGTGAGTTGGAGGATCAACGAGAATCGAAAAGAATGTTGTCGTCAATGTTACCGCTGATTCTGGTGTGGGGGTAAACAGATAGAATTTGTGGGTTCGTGGAAAAACCTGAATAGCAGATTCGAACCTGTTCGTCTGAGTTGGGCAGTTGAGCTCCCGCCGTGCACCTGCAAGGAAAGTGCGAAACACCGGGGTTGATCCCGGCGACGCACCCTCCGACGCTCTTGTCAGTAACCAGTGATGATTAAAAAAGAGCTTTAGTTGGGAAAAGAGTGATTCACCTGGTCACAGTGGTGGGTAGGAGGTATTTATAGTCGCCATGGGGGAGTTAATTAGGGATCTGATTAGAGATTTGATTTCCTGTGATAGGATTAAAATCCTCCTAATCAGTTTAGGAAACTGATCCCCTAATTCCCGGTGAGAGCAAATCAGGCCTGTTGATTTGGTCAAATCAGTAACCCTGATTTTCCTCTTGCTGATCTGGGTTTGTCTTGGGTCGGGACCCGTACCCAGTTGGAGTGGATCCGTTCGCAGGTTATTGGATCTGTGAGAAGGAGACCCAGTACCCGTTTCGGACCCACTGGTAGGTGAAATTACCGTTTTACCCCTGAGCTTTGAGATTCGCGTCCGATGTGAACGGTCCCGATTTAATCCTATTTTTAGCCATATCACGAGCCCCCCACTCCCGAAGACTGAGTTTGATCAGCCTTTGAGAAGTAGTTTTACTGTTCTAATGGCGTACAAGATTTTATCGGTGTTCTTAAGGGAGTTTGGAATCTTGCTCGGGGTGTAACGGTGTTATTATGGGCTTGTAAAATGCCCAAAAATACTCTCAGAATTTTCTGGATTTTTGGTGATTTTTCCAGATTTTTCTGAAGTTTTTCTCATTTTTTTGAATTTTTTATTCATTTTTCGAATTAAATAATTAATTATCGAAAATATTAAATGATTATTCTAATTAAATAATTATATTTTTCAGAATTTAAAATAATTTTTCTGAATTTATAACTATTTTTAGAATTTTTATTTAATTTTTTCCGATTTTTTAAATATTTTTTTGGATTTTTTAAATAAAAAAACAATTAAATAAATAAATTAATTAATTTAAATAATACCTGACACGTGGCACAATCTGTGCCGTCGGATCCCGGGATACGTGGCGCGATCTGTGCCGTCGGATCCCTGCGCGAATCTCGAGGAGGCGCGCTTTTCGAAAAATCGTTATCTTGTCGTTTAGCACGCGTGGCGCGATCTGGATCGTCCATCACCAGAAGCGCGAATTTCTGGAAGATCCAACGGTCGTAGTCGTTCGGCGGATATTTTCTCCGTTTGTGAAGCTCGGATAGGGGGTTGCTCGGCAGCCGACCGAGAGGTGACTTCGACCTCGGGTGTGAGGCCACGTGGAGATGCCACGTGGCAAAAAAATATATATATATATTTTATTTTTTTTTGCGCTCTGTTCTTTCTCTTCTCCTTCTTGTTCTTTCGACCCATGCACGCCTCCGACCCCGCCTCCGTCTCCGTCCCTGAGAGCGCCACTGGGGCTCGGCGAGCTCGGCGGGAGGCGACGAGTGGAGTAGGGCTCGTCACGGCCACGGTGGGGCTCGTGATGGACGGGAGCGCGACATGGAGCTTGGAAGTTCGGCGAGAGACGACAAGCGGAGTGGGGCTCGTCGGAGATGGGGCTTGTCGTCGAATGAAAGGCGAGAGGAGCTCGGTGGAAAGAATCTCGACGATGGGGAAGTTCAATGATGGTGGAACTTCGTCTTCGGCAGTGGAGCTCGGTGGTGCAGCTCGGAGTGAGTGAGAGAGAGCTCGGGAACAATGGGTTCGGCAAAGAGCGTGCTCGGAACTCGGAGCTCCGGAGTGTTAGCTCGGCCATGGTGGTGGTGAGGCGTGCTCGACGGGAGGTGGAGTTCGGCACGGCGAGAGCTCAGAGAAGAGTTGGGTTCTCTTCTTGAGCTTCAACGAAGTGGAGGTTGGCGAGTTCGGAGCTGAGCTCGCCGAAGAAGAAGGTCAACGCGGTTGAGGGCTGAGCTCGTCCATGGAGCTCGGCGAGGAGTTGGAGCTTTGCTTGCCGAAGGAGGAGTTCGTTACTGTCATGGCGAGGGAGCTCGTCGAAGGAGGAGTTCGTCGATGAGAGCTCACTCGGGGGAGCTCGGAGCTCGGCACGGTGGTCGGCGACGAGTCGTGATGGGAGCCCGTGAAGAAGTGGAGTACCGAAGGGCTCGGCCATGGAGCTTGCGTAGGGGAGCTTGAGCCACGGCATTGAAGGTTGATGGCCGTCGGCCACGGCGGAGCTCGCTTGAGGTAGGAGCTCGACGGAGCTTGGCTCTGAGCGAAGCTCGTGCCGTGGAGGAGGTCGGTGATGGCAAGGTCGAGCTCGCGCGAAGGTGGGTTCAGCGGAGCTCGAAGTTGGGTTCGAAGCGTGTGCTGGAAGTGGCGGAGTCGGAGCTCGGAGGTGAGAGCTCGGTGAGTGGAGTTCGGAGCTCGAAGGTGGTCGTCGGAGGTGGGATGGAGCTCGTCGGTGAGAGCTCGATGATGCGGTTGGTGCTTCTCGAAGTGGCTGGTTTATATATTTTTTTTTTTTGGTTTTGGCGCCAGCAGTTTGGAGAAGGAGGGAGATGGGAAGGGGTTCGGGTCGGATCCCCTTAACGGGTCCGAACCCTGCCCCTTGTGCCCCCTTTTTTATTATTATTTTTTTTTTGGCATCTTGTTCGGCGAATCCGAGCACGGATTTTGAGGCGAATTTTTGGCCATTTTGCAGCTCGGTACGGCAGTAGCTCGGACGGTAGATCCGAGCTGCGTGGCTCGATCTGGACGGTTGAATGGTGGCACGAATCTCGAGACGGGCCCAATTCTCAAGAAAACACGATCTTGTCGTTTAGTGCAGCTGGCAAGATCTGGGCCGTCTGATCGAGATCTTGCACGAATGTTGAGGAGAAAGTGAGTTTTCTCCGTTTGCAGGATCGGAAAGGCACTTGATCGGTTAGCCGACCGGGCTCTTTGATGTTGGGGCTCGGATGGGAAGAGCTCGGATTCTTGCTCGGATGGGAAGAGCTCGGTTCGGATTTCTCCTTCGTGCGAGTGGCTCGGCTCGGATTCCCGAGCTATTTCGGCGCAGCTACATTGAGATCCACTTTCCCGGTGCTACGGAGGTCCGATCGGGACGTGCGACCCCTCGTTTCGAAGCTAGTTCGAAGATCTACAACTTCTCTTTAGGAGTGGGATGAAGATTCACCCTCCTTCATGGTCAAAATAGCCGCGCAAGATGCTTGTCTTCATGAAGTTGATAAGTACTTTGGTCTTGGGGATTTTGGAAGAGGGGCTCCACTCCTAGGGGCGGAGAAGATGTGTTAGGAAGACCCTTGTGCTTGGAAGACCCTTGGGCTAGGAGGACCCTTGGGGCGAAGAAGAGGCGCGAGTGGGTCGGACCGCTAGTCGCTCGGCTAGGAATACTGAGCGACGTGGAGCGATCTGAGCCGCTGGATCTCAGCGCGGATCTCGAGGCGGGCACAGTTTCCAAGAAAACACTATCTTATCGTTTAGCGACGCTGGCAAGATCTGGGCCATGTGAGTTTTCTCCAATTGCAGGATCGGAAAGGCACTTGCTCGGCAGCCGACCGGGCTCTTTGATGTTGGGGTCGGATCGGCACTCGCTCGGCATTCGAGCGGATGGAAGAGCTCGGCTCTGGAAGAGAGCCATTTGGGAGACGAGTTTGAGGAGCAACTCTAGGAGAGAGTTGTGAGCTCCGAACTCGTTGAGAGGAGGTCCGAGCGGAGGGAATAGCTCGGCTCTGGAAGAGAGCCATTTGTGAGATGAGTTTGAGGAGCAACTCTTGGAGAGAGTTTTGAGCTCCGAACTCGTCTAGAAGAGGTCCGCTTCGGCGGCGAGCGGAGGGAAGAGCTCGGCTCTGGAAGAGAGCCATTTGTGAGATGAGTTTGAGGAGCAACTCTTGGAGAGAGTTTTGAGCTCCGAACTCGTGGAGAAGAGGTCCGCTTCGGCGGCGAGCGGAGGGAAGAGCTCGGCTCTGGAAGAGAGCCATTTGTGAGATGAGTTTGAGGAGCAACTCTTGGAGAGAGTTTTGAGCTCCGAACTCGTTGAGAAGAGGTCTGCTTCGGGGATGAGCGGAGGGAAAAGCTCGGCTCTGGAAGAGAGCCATTTGTGAGATGAGTTTGAGGAGCAACTCTTGGAGAGAGTTTTGAGCTCCGAACTCGTTGAGAAGAGGTCTGCTTCGGGGATGAGCGGAGCGAAGAGCTCAGCTCTGGAAGAGAGCTATTTGTGAGATGAGTTCGAGGAGCAACTCTAGGAGAGAGTTGTGAGCTCCGAACTCGTGGAGAAGAGGTCCGCTTCGGCGGCGAGCGGAGGGAAGAGCTCAGCTCTGGAAGAGAGCTATTTGTGAGACGAGTTTGAGGAGCAACTCTTAGAGAGAGTTTTGAGCTCCGAACTCGTTGAGAAGAGGTCTGCTTCGGGGATGAGCGGAGCGAAGAGCTCAGCTCTGGAAGAGAGCTATTTGTGAGACGAGTTCGAGGAGCAACTCTAGGAGAGAGTTGTGAGCTCCGAACTCGTGGAGAAGAGGTCCGCTTCGGCGGCGAGCGGAGGGAAGAGCTCAGCTCTGGAAGAGAGCTATTTGTGAGACGAGTTTGAGGAGCAACTCTTAGAGAGAGTTTTGAGCTCCGAACTCGTTGAGGAGAGGTCCGCTTCGGGGATGAGCGGAGCGAAGAGCTCAGCTCTGGAAGAGAGCTATTTGTGAGACGAGTTCGAGGAGCAACTCTAGGAGAGAGTTGTGAGCTCCGAACTCGTGGAGAAGAGGTCCGCTTCGGCGACGAGCGGAGGGAAGAGCTCGGCTCTGAAGGAGAGCCATTTGTGAGATGAGTTTGAGGAGCAACTCTTGGAGAGAGTTGTGAGCTCCGAACTCATTGAGAGGAGGTCCGAGCGGAGCGAAGAGCTCGGCTCTGGAAGAGAGCCATTTGGGAGATGAGTTTGAGGAGCAACTCTAGGAGAGAGTTGTGAGCTCCGAACTCGTTGAGAAGAGGTCCGCTTCGGCGGCGAGCGGAGGGAAGAGCTCGGCTCTGGAAGAGAGCCATTAGTGAGATGAGTTTGAGGAGCAACTCTAGGGGAGAGTTGTAGCTCCGAACTCGTTGATAAGGGGTCCGCTTCGGCGGCGAGCGGAGTGAAGAGCTCGGCTCTGGAAGAGAGCCATTTGTGAGGAGCAACTCTAGAGGAGAGCTGTAGCTCCGAACTCGCTGCTTATGTGAGAGAATCAACGGTTGTGGGAGCAATTCCGAATGGCGAACCACTTCTAACCCGCTGAAGAGCAAGTTATTTGAAGCAGAATCGAGCCAAGTGTTGGACTCCGAACCATCGGTAGAGGAAGTCAACGGTTGTGGGAGCAATTCCGAATGGCGAACCACTTCTAACCCGCTGAAGAGCAGGTTATTTGAAGAGGAATCGAGCCAAGTGTTGGACTCCGAACCATCGGCAGAGGTGTTCAACGGTTGTGGGAGCAATTCCGAATGGCGAACCACTTCTAACCCGCTGAAGAGCAGGTTATTTGAAGCAGAATCGAGCCAAGTGTTGGACTCCGAACCATCGGTAGAGGTAGTCAACGGTTGTGGGAGCAATTCCGAATGGCGAACCACTTCTAACCCGCTGAAGAGCAGGTTATTTGAAGCAGAATCGAGCCAAGTGTTGGACTCCGAACCATCAGTAGAGGTAGTCAACGGTTGTGGGAGCAATTCCGAATGGCGAACCACTTCTAACCCGCTGAAGAGCAGGTTATTTGAAGAGGAATCGAGCCAAGTGTTGGACTCCGAACTCGTTGGGAAGAGCTTAGTAAGTTGCAGGAGCAGCCATGTAGAAGAGGTTAGACTCCGAACTCACCCTTCAGCGAGTCACGACTCGGAGAGGTAGAGATGAAGCAAGAGCAACAATTTCCAATGAAAAAACGTAAAATTTTATTGAAATAAACTAAGTGGCTGCTTCAATATGGCGAGCCCTTATTACATGCTATTGGCCGAATTACAAGCATCGGCCTTATTAAAAATCAAGATCCTGCTTCTATGATAAGGTGAAGACCTCTTGGGAAGAGCCGGGAGGTTCTGAGTCTTAAAGCTCGGCGAGCCCTTCGGTTCGTTTGTTGGCTCCTTAGGGGGGAAGCTTGGCCCCCTCTTTCTGGACGAACTTGGTCAGGTGCCCCCGCTGTATGAGTTCTTCGATCTCTTCCTTCAGAGCCCGACAATCTTTCGTGTCGTGGACGTGGTCCCTGTGAAAGCGGCACCACTTATCCTTGTCCCTCTTCCTGCCAGGTGTATTCATTCTAGGGGGAGCACGGAGTAGCCCTTCCTTGTCCACTTCCATGAGAACTTCTGATATATTGGCAATGAGGGGGGTGAACTTCTCAAACCGAGGAATTGGGCGGCGCTGGCTATTGCCCTCCTTCTGAAGCTTCTTAGCCTCTTCTTCTTCGGTCAGCTTTCTCTTCGTTCCGGAGGTGGATCCTCCGGAGCTAGGGAGGTAGGCGGCTTCTTCGGCACGAGGTCGGCAAAGTTCTGTGGAGGCTTCTTAGCAAGAGAGGAGCGGAGGCTGGAATTGAAGACGTTGGATTGGAAGGCGGCTGTTGCGACGGATTGGTCTAGGGAGGCTATGGACCTGACCTCCGCAGTGAACCTCTTCACATAGTCTCTCAACTTCTCTTCCTTCTCCTGGCGGAGCCGGAGTAATGAGAGGCTGGTCTTCTCCGTGCGTCTACTACTCAAGAAGTGGGTGATGAAGAGGGTCTCGAATTGCTCAAAGGAGAAAATGGAAGAGGGAGCAAGGTGGGAGTACCATTCCCTAGCCGACCCCTTCAGGGTGGCAGGGAAGGTCTTGTAAAGTAAGGCGTCCGAAGCCTGGTGGATGAGCATGAGGGTCTTGAAGCTTTCGATGTGGTCCACGGGGTCCGACTCCCCGAGTAAGTTTCGAACTTCGGGGGTTCGAATCCCCTCGGGATGGGAGCCTCCATGATGGTTCGGGAGAAAGGGGGTCTGCTCGGACGGATGGTTCTGCTGTTCGACCCCTCCCCCTCGTCCATCCGACCGATTCGCCTCTCCACCTCATGGAGACGGCGGTATAGGGCATCGTCCCTCCCGCGGTAGTCGAACGAGCCTCTGGACTCGTCTTCGTAGGAGGGAGAGCCGGGGCTACGACGATGGTCGTCCCGGGAGCGGCGAGGGCTAAGATCATGCTGCCGGTGGTTAGGAGCCGACGAAGGAGAGGCGGACCTACGGCGAGGACTGGGAACCCGTTGGGGCAAAGGAACCCTTTGGGCCTCATTGTTGTTGGGTCGGAGGTTAAGAGCCTGCAACACCGTTGCTTGAAACTGCAGGAACTCGGCGCGAGTGATGGGCGCCTCATTGTTCCTCGGCTGATGCCGATCGGTAGGAGAGTGGCGCCTCCTCCTGTAATTCTCGGGTGACTCTCTCCGTCCTCTCCTGGTAGGAGACCTTCTACGCTCGCGGTGGTGAGGATTCTGCTCTTCTAGACGTTGTAGGCGGGAGGCTCCCTCTCGGGACCGCTTTTCGTCCAGACGGTGGCGGAGATCCTCATCCTTCTGCTGGTTGAGGATAGTATTTCGAAGGTCAGGGGCCTGAGGACTATGGGAGGCGTAAGAGTCTGTAGAGGCATTGTGTACCGATATGTGGTCTCGATGGAGAGGTTGTTTTTGCTTCCGTGGATCGGGACCGTTTGGGGGTTGCTGGTTCGGAAGAGGAGGTGGGTCCTGCTGGACACGGTCCTCGGCCAGAGGAGGAAGTTGTCCCTGCTGCGGAGCGGGATGGACGGGGACTTCCTGTTGTTGATCAACAGGGTTGGGTCCACGGTTGGACCCATTGGATCTTACTTTTCTGGGAGGCATGGCTGGAGAAGAGCTAAGTCGACGAGGAAGAGGCGGCGGCTATTCGTATGGTCTTCCCACAGACGGCACCAATCTGTTACTACTGATTCTGGTGTGGGGTAAACAGATAGAATTTGTGGGTTCGTGAAAAAACCTGAATAGCAGATCCGAACCTGTTCGTCTGAGTTGGGCAGTTGAGCTCCCGCCGTGCACCTGCAAGGAAAGTGCGAAACACCGGGGTTGATCCCGGCGACGCACCCTCCGACGCTCTTGTCAGTAACCAGTGATGATTAAAAAAGAGCTTTAGTTGGGAAAAGAGTGATTCACCTGGTCACAGTGGTGGGTAGGAGGTATTTATAGTCGCCATGGGGGAGTTAATTAGGGATCTGATTAGAGATTTAATTTCCTGTGATAGGAGTAAAATCCTCCTAATCAGTTTAGGAAACTGATCCCCTAATTTCCGGTGAGAGCAAATCAGGCCTGTTGATTTGGTCAAATCAGTAACCCTGATTTTTCTCTTGCTGATCTGGGTTTGTCTTGGGTCGGGACCCGTACCCAGTTGGAGTGGATCCGTTCGCAGGTTATTGGATCTGTGAGAAGGAGACCCAGTACCCGCTTCGGACCCACTGGTAGGTGAAATTACCGTTTTACCCCTGAGCTTTGAGATTCGCGTCCGATGTGAACGGTCCCGATTTAATCCTATTTTTAGCCATATCAGTCAACTATGGTTAAAGTAAGTTTTCGGCAAATTCCTTTGAAAAAAAATTTGTTTTTAAATTAGAATGTTGATTGCTTTGTGATTACTATGGTTAATGTGTAATTATGTTCATGAAATGAATACGTATATTAGCCCTTTTTTTAAAAATGAAAAAGAGATTAAACCTACAAGTGATGAAACTTTTAAAGATTTTATTGGGTTATGTTAGTGGGGATGTTTACATGTACTATCATGAAATGATCGGTCTGGATTTATATGAATGATTAGGTGTAGAAAAGTTGTATGAGTTGATATTGATGTTAATGGATTATTGTAGAATAACAATATTGTTAATTTTTTGTGTAGGGGTGGTTCAAGTATAAATAAATGGGTTTGTTATTCAGTTCATTGCATGCATTTTTTAGCTTTAGTAATATTCAATTAAATAACATTATGGTTTGGCAGTGATTCTTTAAACCATCTGCTTATGTGAGGATGATAATGAAGATTTCAATAATTACGGTAGGAATGATATTCATAAGTTTCTCTCAATTATTTCACACTTTTAAAAAGTTCTATATAACCAGTCAAAAAAAAGTTTTATATAATTTTATGAGTCACTCAAACTATTTTAGGCTTGCAATTTGCACAGGGTAACACTAGTTAGTTCTGAACAATGATTGAAGTAGAACTCATGTTAGGACAGTCCCTTGCCCCTCTAGCTATATCAGTCATTAGATCAGGAGAATATCTATAGTAAAAGCACTTTCATTTTCCCGTTTAATATTTGGCCACCAGAAGTGTTGCTGCTAATTTTGGTGTGGATGCAAACAGATAAATTTGTAGATTCTTTTTTAAAATAATAAAGCAAACATGTTGACCTTCACCGACGTACACTTGTCAGTAATCACCGATGTGCTCCTGTCAGTAATCAGGAAGATTATAAAAGAGCTTCATATGGAAAAAGATTGATTACCTTGTTTTGTTTCGGTGGGAGAGTGGGGTATTTATAATCGCCTTAAGGACCCGTTTCGAGATAAGCATTTATCTCTACTTCCCGGTGTTTTTGGATAAGAGCTAGAGTTTAAATCGTTTCAGAGAGATAACCATGAATTTGAATTACTCTTTAAATACCCTGGGCTGGTTTGTAGCGGGTTGCTACCCATACCCTATAGAACAGATCTGTTTATGGGTTATTGGGCTTTGAAAAAAGACCCAGTTTCCATTTCAGACCCATTTGTAGGAGAAATTACCGTTTTACTCCTGAGAGCTTTAAGATTCGTGCCCGATTTGAACGGTCCCGATTTAATCCTATTTTTAGCCATATCACGAGCCCCCACTCCCGAAGATTGAGTTTAACAGTCTTTGAGGAGTAGTTTTGTTGTTCTAATGACGTACGAGATTTTATCGGAGTTCTCAAGGAAGTTTGGATCTTGCTCGAGGTGTAACGGTGTCAATCTGAGCTTGTAAAATGCCCAAAATTATTCTCAATTTTTTTTCTGGATTTTTTGGTGATTTTTTCAGATTTTTCTGATTTTTTATTCAATTTTCGAATTTAAATAATTAATTATCGAAAATGTTAATTAATTATTCTAATTTAATAAATATTATTTTCAGAATTTTAAAATTATTTTTCGAATTAATAATATTTTTAGAATTTTTTAATTAGTTTTTTCGATTTTTAATTATTTTTTTGAATTTTTTAAATAATTAATTCAATTAAATAAATAATTAAATAATTAAATACCTGATGATGTGGCGCAATCCTGTGCGTTGATCACGATCAAGGAGCGCGCATTGCAAAGCGGCAGGTTTTTCCCATTTTCTGTCCGGAAACCCTTCTGTTCGACAACTCCGTTCAACGCGCGTAGGGAACGTCCGCTGTGGTGACACGTGGCGGTCAACGAGACCCGTTGAATTTTTTTCTTTCTTTCTTTCTTTCCCGCCCTCTGCTTCGTCTTCCTTCTTTCTTGTGTTTTTTGCTCGACCACGCTGCTCACAGTGAGGGGCTTGGCGAAGGAAATGGTCGGCGAACGGGGTGAGGTCAAGCGCGGCAAGCAATTGGCGACGGCTGCGGCGACCGTTCGCTGCTAGCTCGGCGAGGAAGGAGTACAGCGAACAAGTAGAGAGTGCGGCGAGGAAAAGGTCGGCGAACGGGGTGAGGAGTTGGAGCTCTTCGATGAGGAGTTCGACAAGGGTGAAGGGCAACGAGGAGCTCGACACTCATTGGAGGTGGAGCTCGGCGATGGAAGTGTAAGACTTGGAGCTCGTGAAGGGGAGGCGAGCTCGGAGGAGGAGAGCTTGGCAAACGATCGAGCTTGACATCGTTGGAGCTCGACACAGGAGGTCGTCGTTCGGCAAAGGAGCTCGACGAGTGGGGGAGCTCGACAGGTTGACGGTGGAGCTCGTTGAACGTGAAGCTCGGGGGGAGCTCGACGAAGGAAGTCATCGTTTGGTGAAGGAGCTCGACGAGTGGAGCTCGGCAATGGGTTCAGCGAGGGGAGCTCGAGCTCGACGGAGCTTGCAGTTCGGAGATGGAGGAGTCGAGCTCGGCGAACGTTTGAGCTCGTCGTGGTGATCTTTGGCAGGAGGGAGCTTTGTAAGTTGACGAAGGAGATGGAGAGGTCGAGCTCGGCGAACATTCGAGCTCGTCATGGTGATCTTGGGCGGGAGGGAGCTTTGTAAGTTGACGAAGGAGATGGAGAGGTCGAGCTCGGCATGGAGGTCATTGGGTTCGTCGCTCGATGGGTTTGTAATGGCAAGAGGAAGAGCTTGGCGAACGATCGAGCTCGACGTTAAGGGTGGAGGTGAGCTCGACGATGCAGTGGAGCTCGGCGCTGAAGCTGATGAGCTTGACGTCGATGGAGGAGCTTGGCGTTGGCGGCATGAGGTCGAGCTTGGAAGTGGGAGAGCTCGATGTTAGGGGAGCTCAGAGCGGCGATGTTGGGATTTTTTTTTTTTTTTTTTTGGTGGGAACTCGTTTTCAAGAGGACGAAGAGAGAGGGTTGCGAATGTGGGTCTCTAACGGGTCCGAACCCGTCCCGTTAACCCTTTGAATCTATTTCCAACTCATAAATGCACCCAACCAAACCAACCCTGTGGGTTCAAGGCCAAGATCGGGGTTGAATTTCCTTGTCCCTGAGCTCAGCCTTAATCCTTTAAGAACCCGACCTAGCATAAAAATGGCCCAAACATTGGCCTTGGGCTTTTCTCTTGTCAGTGCCCTATTTTATGTTCACCGCTTACAAATTGTATGGCGACAAGCACATCATATTTTCTCTTTTTTTCTTTTTTGGGCGAATATGAGAATTTGTGGCCGTTGATCTTGATTTGAGCGCGGATCGCGAAGAGAATTTTTCTCTCATTTTTCGTTCGGAACTACGTCTATTCAGCTTGGATCGTCTACCACGGCGAACGTTTGGAGAAAGTTTTGAGGAATGTTGACGAACGAATAGGCGTATCGTGGCGAACAATTTTGGCCTCGTTTCATTCAGTTCTTCGTTTGTTCGGCCAGATCAACCCGTTTGGCGAACGCTTGAATGCGGCGGATGCTTGCATTGTCTGGTGAACGGTTATATTGTTTTGGCAAATCGTTGCTCTGTTTGGCGAACAGTTGTGTTACTTTTCGAACCGTTGTGATGTTTAACCGCTCGCTTCGAAGCTAACTCGAAGATTTGTCTTCATGAAGTTGAGAAGTGCTTTGTATGCCTCTTGGAAAGATCCATTCTTAGAGGTGGGTTTTAGGAGCATCTTTATATGAGTTAGGCTCCGAAATCTCTTAGAAAAAGGCCGCTCAGGAGGTAAGTTTGAGGAGCAACTCTTGGGAGAGTTGAGTGCCGAACTTGTTGAGAAGAGGTTCGCTTTTGAGGAGAGCGGAGCGATGGGCTTCACCAGGTGATATGGCTAAAATTGGGGTTAAATCGGGACCGTCCAGATCGAGCACGAATCTTGAAGCACGGGGGTAAAAAGGTAATTTCACATACAGATGGATCCAAAACGGGTATTGGGCCTCCTTCTCACGAAACCAACCGCCCGCAAATAGATCCACTTCAACTGGGCACGGGTCCCGACCCGATACAAGCCCGGTCCACCAAGAGGAGAATCAAGGCACGGATTTGATTAAATCAAATCAACAAACTTGATTAGCTCCCACCAGGGAATCAGGGTCTAACTTCCTAAAACAGAATAGGAGGATTTTTCTCCTAGCTGTTAGGCAGGAAATCAAGGCCCTAATCATTCCAGAAGGCGACTATAAATACAGCCCCTCTACCACCAAGACGAGGTTAATCACTTTTTCACCACTTAAGCTCTTTCTTAATCTTTTGCTGATTACTGACAAGAGCGTCGGAGGGTGCGTCACCGGAATCAACCCCGGTGTCTCGCACTTCCCTGCAGGTTGCGGCGGGAGCAAGAAGGCCGAGTCAGCTGTTCAGGTTTTCCTCGAATCCACAAATTCTATCTGTTTACCCCCACACCGAAATCAGCGGTAACAGATTGGCGCCGTCTGTGGGAACACCACACGAACAGTCTCAGCCCATTCTCTGCCGTCCTCTGCAGCCATGCCGCCGAAGAAGAACAGATCCAGAGGGTCGAACCGAGGGGGCAACCCCACCGACCCGGCAAATGAAGCTCCGGTCAATCCTGTCCTTCAGTCCGACCTCCCTCCGCTGACCCAACAGGTCCCACCTCCTCCTCCTCCCAAGCAGCAGCCCAACAACGGTCCGTCCGGTCACAACGGTCGGAAGGAGAAGCAGCCCCTCAATCCGGGCCACGTCTCGGTCCATAATGGGTCCTCGGACTCGATGGCTTCTCATCACCCCGACCTCCGCATCACACTCCAAAACCGCCATAAGGACGACGACCTCCGTACCCATCTTGACGAGAGGCGGGCCCGAGAGGGAGCCTCCCGCCAGCGTCAAGGTGAGCGGTCGCCACGTCGTCGGGACGGCAGAAGGTCCCCGGAACGCAGAGGCCGAGCGGCGTCCCCTGAGCGCCGAAGGAGGAGGTCCCGGTCCCCCAGGGATCGGCGTCATCCGAGGGACCGAGATATGCCCATCAGCCGAGCCGAGTTCCTCCAGTTTCAAGAGACCGTTCTGCAGGCCCTCAATCTCCGACAGAACGCCCAGAATGCTCAGAGGGTTCCGACGCCCCCCAGGGATCCCAGCCCCCGGCGCCGAACCCGGAGTCCTTCCCCGGCTCCCAGCCTACAGCAGCGGCAACAGAGCCCTCGGCGGTCCCAGGAGTACCGGCGCCGCAGTCCACGCTCCCCCTCCTATGAAGAGGAGTCTGGGGGGTCGTATGATTACCAGCGGAGGGACGATGCCCTCATCCGCCGTATCCATGAGGTGGAAAGGCGCATCGGCCGCATGGACAGGGAGGAAGAGTCCCGAGCAGGAACCTTCCGTCCCAGCCGACCCCCCTTCTCACGGTCGATCATGGAGGCCCACATACCGAGGAGTTTCAAACCGCCGCAGTTTGAAACATACTCTGGGGAATCCGACCCGGTCGACCACGTCGAAAGCTTCAAGACCCTGATGCTGATCCACCAAGCTTCCGACGCGGTGCTCTGCAGGACCTTCCCTGCCACCCTCCGGGGGTCGGCTCGGGAATGGTATTCCAGGCTCGCCCCTTCGTCCATCTTCTCATTCGAACAGTTTGAGACACTGTTCATTACTCACTTCGTGAGTAGCCGGCGAGCCGAGAAGACGAGTCTTTCCCTACTGAACCTGCGGCAGCAGAAGGAAGAAAAGCTGCGGGACTATGTGAAAAGGTTTACCGCGGAAGTCAGGTCAATTGCTTCCTTAGACCAGTCCGTAGCCACCGTGGCGTTCCAGTCGAACGTCCTTAACGTCAACCTCCGATCATCCCTGGCCAAGAAGCCCCCGCATGACTTCGCCGACCTCCTCCTGAGGTGCGAGAAGTACATCCGGGCGGAGGAGGCCGAAGCCCTTCCGAGCTTCGGGGGCCCCGCCGCGGGGTCAAAGAGGAAGGCGACGGGAGAAGAAGGGTCCAAGAAAGCTCAGAAGGACATGGGCGGTCAGCGCCGCCCTCCCCCCAGGTTCGAGAAGTTCACTCCCCTCACCACTAATGTCTCTACTATCCTCATGGAGGTAGAGAAGGAGGGAATCATCCCTCCAGCCCCGAGGATGCACACTCAGGCGAAGAGGAGGAACAAAGATAAGTGGTGTCGTTACCACCGAGACCACGGGCACGACACGAACGACTGCCGGGCTCTGAGAGACGAGATTGAAGCCCTCATTCGGAGGGGGCAGTTGGCCAAGTTCGTGAAAGCTAACGACCGGACAGATCGGAACTCTCCTCCCCCTCGGGGGGCTAACAAGCGCTCCGAGCGGCGTGAGGAGACACCCGAGTTCGAAGAAGAGCGGGTTTTGCACCTGATCCACGGAGGCCCAATGGGGGGCTCCTCTAATTCCTCCCGAAAGGCCTTCGTCCGGGAAGTCAACTCGGTCCACAGTGCCCCTCCCCCGAAGGGTCTCGGCGTCCCTGTGTCTTTCTCCGATGCCGACCTCGAAGGGGTCCGAACCCCCCATTGCGATGCCCTCGTCATCGACCTCCGCATGGCCAATTTCAAGGTGCAGAGGATTTTGGTGGACAATGGGAGTTCGGTCAACATCCTATTCCTCTCGGCCTTCCAAGGCCTGCAGCTGTCCCGAGACCGTCTCAAGCCGGCCGGTTACACTCTCCACGGGTTCACGGGGGTCCCGGTAACCGTCGAAGGGGTGATAACCCTAGACGTTACTGCGGGAAGCACCCCTACTACCCGGACCGAGCCGATGGACTTCATGGTCGTCGACGTCCCGGCAGCATACAATGTCATCCTAGGCCGTCCCGGCCTAGCCGCTCTTGAGGCTGTCCCCTCGGCATACCAGTTGAAGATGAAGTTCCCCACTCGCTCGGGAGTAGGGGAAGTCAGGGGGAGCCAGGAAACAGCTCGGAAGTGCTACATGACTTCCACCGGAGGGCCAGTGCTCTCGCTCGAGACATTAGAGATCCCCGAGCCGAAGGCCCGGCCAACGTCCGAGCCGGCGGACGAGTTAGAAGAAGTGCTCTTCTCCGACGAGGATCCGAGCCGTAAATTCCTCGTCAGCAAGTCCTTGCCGACCGTGCTGTTCTCCGACTTGGTGAGATGCATCCGGGATAACCGCGACCTATTTGCTTGGTCGGCCGCGGATATGCCCGGCATCTCTGAGGACTTGCTCGTCCACCGCCTAAGCGTCGAACCGGGGTGCAAACCGGTTCAGCAGAAGAGGCGAAAGTTCGCTCCCGAGCGACAGCAGGCAATCAAGGAGGAAGTGGATAAGCTGCTGAAGGCCAAGTTCATCCAGGAGGTAAATTATCCCGAGTGGCTGTCGAATGTCGTAATGGTCAAGAAGTCCAATGGCTCGTGGAGGATATGCATCGACTTCACCGACCTCAACAAGGCGTGTCCGAAGGATCCCTTCCCTCTCCCGAACATCGACACCCTTATCGACGCCACCTCGGGCCATGAGCTCCTCAGCTTCATGGATGCCTTCTCGGGGTACAATCAAATCCGGATGTTCCCTCCGGACATCCCGAAGACCTCCTTCGTCACCGACCAAGGCCTCTACTGCTACCGAGTAATGCCGTTCGGTTTGAAGAACGCAGACGCCACCTACCAGCGCCTCGTCAACAAGGTTTTCCAGCATCAGATCGGCCGAAACATGGAGGTGTACGTCGATGACATGCTCGTCAAGAGCATCCGCGGCACTGACCACGTAGCCGACCTCCAGGAGGCCTTCGGTGTGTTGAGGAAGTACAACATGCGGCTAAACCCCAACAAGTGTGCATTCGGAGTCTCCTCTGGCAAGTTCCTCGGTTTCATGGTGAGCCAGCGGGGAATTGAAGCTAACCCCGAGAAGATTAAAGCCATATTAGACATGGCTCCGCCTCGGAACGTCAAGGAGGTGCAGAAGCTCACCGGTCGGCTCGCAGCCATCGGTCGGTTCCTCTCCAAGTCAGGGGAAAAGTGCCTCCCCTTCTTCAAAGCACTCCGGGGGGCTAAAGGATTTGAATGGGGCCAAGCACAGCAAGAATCGTTCGACCAGCTGAAAGCCTATCTGGTGAACCCCCCTCTGCTCAGTAAGCCAGTCCCGGGCGAGCCTCTCTTCATCTACTTGGCCGCTTCCGAGCAGACCTTGAGCGCTGTTTTGGTAAGAGAAGAAGACCGGACCCAAAGGCCCATTTACTACGTGAGCAAGGTGCTTCGGGACGCCGAGCTCCGCTATCCGAGGATAGAGAAGATAGCCTACGCTCTGGTCATGGCAGCGAGAAAGCTTCGGCCCTACTTCCAATCTCACTCGGTCGTCGTCCTCACCGATCAACCTCTAAAGCAGATCCTCCACAAGCCAGAGACCTCGGGTCGGCTGATGAAATGGTCCGTAGAGCTGAGTCAGCACGATATCTCCTATCAGCCTCGGACGGCAATTAAGGCACAGGCCCTCGCCGACTTCATCGTAGAGTCCACTATCCCTGAGGTCGGCCACGTCCCGAATGGGCCCCCCATTTGGACAGTCTTGTGGACGGGTCCTCTTGCAGCGAAGGAAGCGGCGCCGGCATCATCCTGAACGGCCCTGACAGCTTCGTCCTGCAGTATGCGATCCGCATGAACTTCAAGGCCTCGAACAACGAGGCGGAGTACGAGGCTCTCATAGCTGGTCTCGGACTCGCACGAAGTGCTGGGGCGCAGCGCCTTCGGATTCACAGTGACTCCCAGTTAGTCGTGAACCAGGTCTTGGGCGAATATGAGGCCCGGGACGAGCGAATGGCGAAGTACCTCGCCAAAGTCCGGGACCTCATGGCCCGGTTTGAAGAAGCCATCATCCAACGGGTCCCCCGGGAGGAGAACTCACAAGCCGACGCTCTCTCCAAGTTAGCCTCGTCTTCTCTACAAGGTCTCGAACAGACCGTACTGATTGAAGTCCTCTCTAAACCGAGCATCGAAGACGAGACACCTAGCTCGGTGGAGTCATTGCCGGTCATGCTGCAGGATAATTGGATGAAGCCACTGGTAGAATTCTTAAAGGATGGAGTTCTGCCCCCAGATCCCAAAGAAGCACGCCGAGTCAGAACTCGCGCCGAGCGCTATGTCTTGATCGAGGGCATCTTATACAAACGCTCCTTCTCTCAAATAGACAGCCGACCTTACCTAAGGTGCCTCTCTCCGGATCAGGCCGAATATGCCCTACAGGAGCTTCATGAAGGCATCGGAGGGGCGCACTCCGGATTTAGGTCTTTGGCCCGAAAAGCTTTGAACTATGGGTACTTCTGGCCGACCCTTCTTCAAGATGCCGAGCGACATGTTCGGCAATGCAGCTCCTGCCAGAGACACTCCAACATCCGACGTCTCCCCCAGGCCAACCTCACCTCCCTATCGAGCCCTATCCCCTTCGCGATGTGGGGAATGGACTTACTAGGGCCTTTCCCTCCAGCTCCGGGTCAGCTCAGGTTTTTAGTCGTAGCCATCGACTACTTCTCGAAGTGGGTCGAGGCCGAGCCCCTCGCCACTATAACCGAGAACAAAGTGGTGCAGTTCTTCTGGAAGAGCATCATATGCAGATTCGGCGTCCCCCGCGTCCTCGTGACGGACAACGGGACTCAGTTCACTGGCACAGCATTCCGAGCCCTATGCGACGACCTCGTCATTCAACAACGCTTCTCGTCCATCTCACACCCCCAGTCGAACGGGCAGGCCGAGAATGCTAATAAGCAGATCCTCGCAGGAATCAAGAAGAGGTTGGACAAGTGCTCCAAGGGTTTGTGGGTCGACCAGCTCCCTAATGTGTTGTGGAACTACCGCACCAGCAGGCAGACGCCCACCGGAGAGTCCCCTTTCAACCTTACTTATGGGGCCGAGGCCGTGATACCCCTCGAGGTCGGAATACCTTCCCCTCGGCTCATAGCCTATGACGAAGCGCAGAATGCCAGGGACCTCAGAGGAAACTTGGACCTGATAGATGAACTGAGGGAAAGGGCATCGATTCGGCAACAGAATTACAGAAGGAGGGTCGAGCTAGCGTACAACAAGAAGGTCCGACCCGCCAACCTTAAGCAAGGAGATTTGGTATTGAGAAAGCTAGCTATATCCCTCCCCAGTCAGAGGAGCAAGCTAGCTCCGAATTGGGAAGGGCCGTACCGGATCACAAAAGTTGTTCGGCCAGGAGCATACCGACCTGAAGACATGGATGGCAAAGAGCTTCCGAGGACCTGGAATGCCGACCACCTCCTGAAATACCAAGAGAGCGCTCCGGCGCCTCTCTAAGTAATCTGAGGTGTCGAACCATTCCTCTCCTCTAACTTGCAACCTGTCCCATGAATTGTACTATGTAAAACGGTTCGCCGTCAAATATCAATAAAGAAAAGTTCTATTATGTTTGTGAATTTGCATGTTTCTCTCCCCTCTTATTTAACCAATGGTTCGGAGTCCAACACTCGGCTCGACTTTACCTCCTCGGCTCGTCTCCGGACAAACCAGGGGTATATCGCCGTTCGGAATTGATCCCACAGCCGTTGAACTACACCGATGGTTCGGAGTCCAACACTCGGCTCGACTTTACCTCCTCGGCTCGTCTCCGGACGAACCAGGGGTAGATCGCCATTCGGAATTGCTCCCACAGCCGTTGAACTACACCGATGGTTCGGAGTCCAACACTCGGCTCGACTTTACCTCCTCGGCTCGTCTCCGGACGAACCAGGGGTAGATCGCCGTTCGGAATTGCTCCCACAGCCGTTGAACTACACCGATGGTTCGGAGTCCAACACTCGGCTCGACTTTACCTCCTCGGCTCGTCTCCGGACGAACCAGGGGTAGATCGCCGTTCGGAATTGCTCCCACAGCCGTTGAACTACACCGATGGTTCGGAGTCCAACACTCGGCTCGACTTTACCTCCTCGGCTCGTCTCCGGACGAACCAGGGGTAGATCGCCGTTCGGAATTGCTCCCACACCCGTCGAGCTCCAGCGATGGTCCCGGGGTCCAACACTTGGTTCCTAGCCCATCTAAACTACTCCGGTAGGTCGATGCCGGACCTTCGTTCGAACACGAAAGTCCGAACTCTCCTAACTACTAGCCGAAGACCGAAGACCCACAAATTCGGTCGGCTTCCGAGCAAGTGGCTTCCCGAGCGTGCAAACGGGGAAAACACACTTTCCCCTCAACTTTCGTACGTGATCTCGATCAAACGGCTCAGATCAAGCCACCTGCGCAAAACGACAAGATAACGTTTTCTTGGGAACTGAGCCGCCTCGAGATTCGCGCCTACGTTCGACGGCTCAGATCTCGCCACCTACTCTAAGCGACAAAATAACGCTTTTTTGAGTACAGAGCCGTGCCGTACCGTGTCAGATCCACTAAATGACAAAGAGCCGCAGATCCATTCGGCTAAGCAGACGCGCTCGGTTCAAAGATCTCGGCACGACCGATACGGTTATGAGCGAAGACAAACACGCAAAGCAACGAAAGGGAATTTTATTAATTGTCGGCACATAATACAAAACATTCCATTACAAAGTGTTGGCAAACAAAACACACAATGCTCGACCCACTACACTTGTCTCTCATATAAAAACATCCTCACTAAACTGTTCGTCCTCCTCGGCTGACAGCTCCTCCTTCTCCCCCTGGAGCCTCGCCATCACACCACGCAGGTGCCACATCTCTGAGAGCAGGTCATCCCGCTCGGCGACGATCTTCGACTGAATGTGCCGAATGCTTTTGACCCGAAGAGCGTTGCTGAACGCGGTCTGCGAGTCTTCATCCTCCCCTGCAAGGCTCAGCTCGACGATCTTATTCTCCAAGCGTTGGATCTCGGCTTCCCGGAGACTGAGGACCAACGAAAGGTGGTCCCACTCACTCTCGACTCGGCGTAACTTCATATCGGCGCTCCTAGGGCTCAGAACCACTGTTCCAGAGGTGGCCTCGGATTCAGAGTCATCATTCGAACGCTCGGAGTCGGAGCCATGGATCGTCACAACGAGCTGAAAAGAAGGGAAAACGAATAACACAGTTTCAATACACTGCCGGAATCTAATACTTGAAAATTTTTCAGAACTATTTGCATTCAGACATAATAGTGTTACAGACGGTCGACCGACCCCACAACTAAGTTGTTACAACAATCAACAAAAATAGGAAAATGACAGAATCAGAGCCTCTTCGGAAGGGGAATGCTTCGGTTTAGGGAAACACGAGGACGGCGAGGCCTGCCCTCCGACCCCGACCCTAAACCAACGAAGCGCGACCCCCCTTCGCTGCTAGCTCTAACGGCGACGCCGGCTGAAGCCCCGCTCGACGAGGCGGCCGCACTACTCTGAGCGTCGGCTGGACTCCCCCTGGTCAACGGCGAGCACGTCGCAAGTTCGTGAAACGTAATCCCCCTCTCGCTTTCTTCGCGAGTGCACGAAGTGCTGCGAA
Organism: Hemerocallis citrina; assembly: GCA_017893485.1. Taxonomy (NCBI): domain Eukaryota; kingdom Viridiplantae; phylum Streptophyta; class Magnoliopsida; order Asparagales; family Asphodelaceae; genus Hemerocallis; species Hemerocallis citrina. Next base: position 527,300 of record JACEHZ010000456.1, on the reverse strand, counting down.
CGTTAGCCCTGACCGGTGCCGGTTTGAGCGACGCGATCTCTTCCTCCAGTTCGATAATCCTATCCCTCAAGATGTCGTCCTTCGCTAACTTCTTCGGTCGAGGGGCTGTCAACGAGCCCGAGGCATTGGCATTATCAGTCGCGAGCCGTCGGTAGTGGGTCACTTCAATCCCCCTATCTATTGTGATCCTTCGGAGCCTGTCGACTTCGGCCGATAACCTCTTGCGCTCAGTTGACGCTTTCTCCAGTTCGGAAGCCAGCTTCTCCCTCTCCGCCGAACGTTCTTTTTCCGCTAGCTCCAAGTATTGGACCTCGGCCAAAAGGTCGTCATTCTTCTGCTCGGCGGCAGTAAGCTCTCTACAGAGGATCTCGACTTCGCCTTCGGGATGGGGAGCTGAAGAGCGCTTCCGATACTGGTACAGCTCGCGACCATACCTCCGCAGGGCCGCCTTCGTATCCTCCAGCCTGCCGAGCAGGAGATATCGCCTATATCGGCTCTGAGAGAGCTCGTCCTTCGTTTTCGCCAGCTCCTGCCGAAGGTATTCAGCCTCCGTGATCGGACCGAGTCTCACCTGAAATGCAGAGATAAATCCGAGGCCCAACACTTGGAGAAAGTTACGCCAAAACAAACACTAAGTCCGAGACTCAACACTTGGGCAAATTTTGGCCAAACAAAACATTTTTTCATTCAAAATTCGAAGAGTTCTACAACAGCGGTGGCCAGTCCGCAGTTAGGCTTACAAAAACAAAAGAAAGAGGAAAAGAAGACAACCGAGTCAGGGGTCGACCTTTTTGTCGTTCGGGTCCGTCGACCCCTCGGCCTTGTCCTCGCCCTCGCCTCCACCTCCTCCTTCGCTCCAGCTCTCCTCCTCGGAGTCATCCTCCTTCTCCTCCTCGGCCGCGGCCTTCCACGGGTCCTCGACGGGTTCCGTCTCCCCCTCGGGGCCGATCAACCCCTCGGGGACGACCTCCTCCCCCTCCACGAGGTCGTAGAAGTTGTAGGAGGATGTGTCGAAGCCCGGGTTCTTGGCAACCACATGCTGCAAGGCACGGCCGTAGGCGTCCAGCATGTTCTGGATCATGTGCATCGCGGCCTCCTCCTGCATGGCTTTCTTCACCCTCTTCACCTTCCTGAGGTGCTTTGCCTTGATCTTCTCGGCCCTCCTCCGAGCGTCCTCCGCCTCCGACCGAGCCTTGGCCAGCTCCTCCCTCAGGTCAGCGGCCTCCTTCACCGACGCCTCGAGCTTGGCCGCCGAATCCTTCAGCTCGGCCGCCTCCTTCTCCGAGGCCTCGAGCTTGGCCGCTGTATCCTTTGATAGCTGAACAGCATCGGCCAGCTGCTTCTCCAGCCCCTCCACTTCGGTGGCCCTCTTCGTCGAAAGAAGCAACTCGGAATCAAGCCGCTTCGCGACCTTGACGCGTTCCGCCCTCTCCTTCTCCTTCTCCTGATCCTTCCTCGCCATCTCCTCGAGCAGGAAATTGAAGTGGCAGAGGGTCTGAAAGAGAACAACAGAGTTACAATCCGAATCCAAGAACTTAGAAAATTTTCTAAGGAAGAAATTCAGATGAAGAAGAAATCAGCCTACTTACCGACATGGTATCCCGGGCGATCTGCATCGCGGCGTCCCCTGCCATCCCGGCCTTCAGGGTCGCTCGATCCTTCGGGGTCGGCAAGTGCCTTACCGCCTCCATGCAGATGTTCCCATCGCCCAGGAAACCATCGGCGTTCATCACCTGCCAGTCGGGGACGAAGATCTGCTTATGACGCTCGGTCAAGATCTTCTCCGCCTCGGCAGTGAGGGGCGGAACCTGCATGGACAGCGCATCCTTCACCCCGAACACGTCGCTCGATGAACCCGGAGCGTCCATCCCCGGGGTCGACACAGGTGCATCCGAGGTAGGGGGATCGGAGACAATGGCCTCCCCTGCTCGGGGACCACGACCTTCGTCGGTGAGACGAGGACCTCAATCTCCCCCTCCTTGAGGACCGCGACCTTCGGTTGGTCGGCAGTCTTCGCGACCGAGGGCTTCTTCGAAGCCCGGCTGTCCTGAGGCGCTGCCGACGGCCTCTTCTTCTTCTCCTGATCTGCCCGGCCCTTCGCCACCAGAGCCTTGTAATCAAGCTTCATTGTCTCTGCAAAAGCCGAATGGAAAAACTTAGAAAATTTTTCATGAACTTTAAACAAGGAGTATAAATACCAGATGCATACGAGGGTCGATCGGACTGAGACCCCCACGGAACAGATGCTCCTCCGTAATATCCTTCCAGCTTAGCGCTGGCAGGGCGAGAAGCTTCCTCTGGACCTCAGCCTCCTCAGCATTCAGCGGGACATCCTTCTTTGTACGCTTGGGCAAGCCGTCCGCCCAAACTGTCGGTATCACCCACGGCGTCAGACTTCGGACGAGGAAGTATTTATCCTTCCAATGTTTGATCGAGTCCGGGTTCTCGATCAACTTAACTCCCGTCCGAGGAGAAAGGAAAAATCTCTGCTCGTCACGCCTCGGCTGGCAAGGTCGGAATAGACTCCGAAAGAGGAACATAGTCGGCTTGGCGTCGATCTCTTGACATCGGAGGAGGAACGCCACGACATGCCTCCAAGTGTTCGGCATCAGTTGGGCGGGACTCAGACCGTACCAGACCAAGACTTCGACCACGAATGGGTGTAGGGGAAAGCAGAGCCCGGCAATGAGGGAATCGACCGGGAAGACGCATACGTCCGGCGAGGACTTTGTGTTGGCTCGGAACCCCGGCCCAGGAAGAAGCAGCACATACTCAAGCGGGATCCGGAAACCCTCTCGGATCATACGGAGATCGGTCTCGGTGAGAGTCGAGATCCTGTGGTCGACCTCGGACAGCTCCCTGGGCTCGTTCTCCTCCACCAGGTTTGCCGTACCTTGAGTGACCCTCTCCAAGGTATCCTTGGCGTAATCCCGGACGCCTCCCACGCTCGATACGGCAATGAGCTGCCGACCGAACGCCCCCCTCTCTTCGGCGTTTCCACTATTGTGATCACGGCTTTACCCTTTCGGGACTCCGCCGCGACTTCCTCGGGCACTTCGGCCACTTCACCCTCTTTATCCGGACGAACAACGTCTTGCTCGCTCGGCTCCATTACTCCCTTCCCTTTATCCCCTCGGCCAACGGCTTGCTCCGAGGCGGGGGTCTCAGCCGAAATCTTAACCATGTTTTTCTAAAAAGAGAAGGGAAAGAAACTGACCTTGAAGTGACAGGTGCGGTCGGAAAGTTCGCCGGAACTAAGAACGCTACCGCGACAGCTAACAACGCCACCAAGGGAGCTAAAAACTGCGAAGCAAAGTAAAAACGGAGGAGAGAGAGTAAAAGTGAAAAGTGAAGACCAGGTCTTGGGGGGGGGTGAAGATTTATAGTAAAATTGGAACGTCCCTTGGACTTCCAATGAAACTTCGCGACCTTTGGGCTACTCTCGAAACGTCACGAAGGCCCATCACCACTACTCCTCTCACCAAGTCAACTGGCTCGGCCCCGAGAGATCCAAATCCGAGCTACGAGCGATCTAAAACACGCCGACAGTAGGGTCCGGTCGGAATCCGAGCAAGTGCCTTCCCGAGCTGGTAAACGGGGGAAACTCACTTTCCCCTCAACTTTCGCGCCCGATCTCGATCAGACGGCTCAGATCTCGCCGAGAGCACTAAACGACAAGATAGTGTTTTCTTGGGAGCTACGCCCGTCTTGAGATGCGCGCCATCATCCAGCGGCTCAAGGTGCGCCACGTCGCTCGGACGATGGAACCCTCGGACGCCTCACCTATGCCTAGAGGAGCCTGGAAAAATTTCGATTCAGTTTTGAGGCGCCGCCTTCGGCGAACACCCCCCAGGTCCCGTGCATCAGTCGGTATTCCGCCGACCACGAGCCCCGGTCGGGAACAGATCGGCACTCCCCCCATCTCTAACTTCCCCGGGCTGACATCCATCAGAAGCCATCAGCTCGGAAGGAAGACAGAGATGAGAGGGGACCCATCAACACTCAGAAACCAGGAGAAACACACCGTTCCGAGCTTGTTGTTCACAACTGGAAGGCGCGGCTTGTCAGAGGACACCGACCGCAGCGCCTTCACAGTTGCAAACAACGGGCTCGGACGGTCCAGAAGCCCGAGCTGCGACTCATGATAGAGAAGCACGCCATCCCGAGTCAGTTGGTTGCAACTAGAAGGATCAGTTTGTCAGAAGGCTCTGACAGCGGCGCCTTCACAGTTGCAACAAACGGACTCGGATGACCCGGAGATCGGCATCGGACATGGATCACCACTCTCCCACCAAGACCTCCGCCTACTTCGACACTCACTTCGGAGCAACCAAAGAAGGCAGAAGATCTTGGTGAGAGAACGACCACCCGTCCTTCCGAAGAGACCCACACACCCCGGTCCGGACTATGGTCGTCGCCACTACTGCCTTATCCCCCCCCGCTCCTGACATCCCTTTCGGAGCAGTGAGGAACGGGAGAAGAATAAGACAACAGAGTGACCACCCGTCCTTCTGAAGTAACTCATCCCTCGGATCCAGACCACGGTCGTCGCCACTACTACCTCGTCCCCCCTCGCTCCTAACATCCACTTTGGGGCCGTCAGGAACAAAGGGAAAACCAGGCAGTAGAGCGACCACCTCTCCGAACCTCAAGAGAGAAGCTACCCAAGGCAGATGCCTCCGAGGTCTGGAACTCAATTTGGTTGTGACTAAAATGACAAAGGGAGTGGAGTACTTATAGCCTGCCTCCTAGAACCAGCCATTATGATCCTCGGAAGTTGAAACGCCATGCATTAATTAAAGGAATTATCCTTAATGACGTCGGGAAGGCGAAACGCCACACAAGTCACGAAGCGCCATTAACACCATTGGGAACAGAGCCATCTCAGATTGCCAAAAACCACAGGCCCTCGGTCGGCTGCCGAGCAAGTGCCTTTCCGAGCGCGTAAACGGGGAAAAATCACTTTCCCCTCAACTTTCGTGTCTGATCTCAATCAGACGGCCCAGATCTCGCTGAGAGCACTAAAAGACAAGATAGTGTTTTCTTGGGAACTGTGTCCGTCTCGAGATGCGTGCCGACATCCAACAGCTCAGATAACGCCACGTCGCTCGGTCTGCCGAACACCAATGCCTTCGGTCGGCATCCGAGCAAGTGCCTTCCCGAGCTAGTAAATGAAGAAAAAAAGACACCGAGCTACGTGGACCGCTGGATCTTTCAAAAATTCGCACTCCCAATGATGAAGAGCCCAGATTGCGCCACGTGCGCTAAAAGACAAGATAGCATTTTCTTGGGAACTGCGCCCGTCTCGAGATGCGTGCCCAACGTCCGACGGCTCAGACAGCGCCACGTCGCTCGGCCTGCCGAACCCCCTGCCTCCGGTCGGCTGCCGAGCAAGCGCCTTTCCGAGCTCGTAAACGGAGAAAAACGCTGCCGAGCGGTAACAGCCATCAGATCTTTCCAAAATTCGCGCCCATCCACGATCGACGGTTCAGATCAAGCCACGCCATTAATCGGTATTTAAATCGTTTTTTATTTATTTTAATCGTTTTATTTGTTTAAAAATTGCGAGAAAATTGCTAAAAATTTGGGAAAAATAGCTAAAAATTCTGGGAAATAATTGAAAATTCGAGGACACACTTTCGGACCCCGGAAGCGAACAATTATTACCCTGAATGCACCGCTAAAGCCCCCGAACGATTAGCAAACGCATCGCAGAATTAAACAAATACTTCGAAAAAAGTAGATAAAAGACTGTCAGATACCCGACGCAGCTCAAGAACAGCACACAGCATCAAAAGTTACCTCACTACCCCCTTTCTAGATTCAAAATCCCACATTTGGACTCCGATACAACTCCACCAGCCACTGAAACCGCTGAACTACTCCTCAAAGTCTGATCACGCTCAGTCTTTAGGAGTGGGGGGCTCGTGATATGGCTAAAATTGGGGTTAAATCGGGACCGTCCAGATCGAGCACGAATCTTGAAGCACGGGGGTAAAAAGGTAATTTCACATACAGATGGATCCAAAACGGGTATTGGGCCTCCTTCTCACGAAACCAACCGCCCGCAAATAGATCCACTTCAACTGGGCACGGGTCCCGACCCGATACAAGCCCGGTCCACCAAGAGGAGAATCAAGGCACGGATTTGATTAAATCAAATCAACAAACTTGATTAGCTCCCACCAGGGAATCAGGGTCTAACTTCCTAAAACAGAATAGGAGGATTTTTCTCCTAGCTGTTAGGCAGGAAATCAAGGCCCTAATCATTCCAGAAGGCGACTATAAATACAGCCCCTCTACCACCAAGACGAGGTTAATCACTTTTTCACCACTTAAGCTCTTTCTTAATCTTTTGCTGATTACTGACAAGAGCGTCGGAGGGTGCGTCGCCGGAATCAACCCCGGTGTCTCGCACTTCCCTGCAGGTTGCGGCGGGAGCAAGAAGGCCGAGTCAGCTGTTCAGGTTTTCCTCGAATCCACAAATTCTATCTGTTTACCCCCACACCGAAATCAGCGGTAACACCAGGCTATAGGAGAGAACCGTTTGAGAGACAAGTTTGAGGAGCAACTCTAGGGGAGAGTCGTGCTCCGAACTTGTCGTTTAAGAGAGTTTCAACAGTTGTGGGAGCAATTTCGAATGGTGAGCCACTTTGTACAAGCTTGTTTGCAAGTAGCTAAAGCGGCATCGAACCAAGTGTTGGACTCCAAACTTGTTGTTTAAGGGTGTTTAACGAGTTGTAGGAGCAATTCTGGATGGTGAGCTGCTCCGCACTTATTTGTTTATAAGCGGCTAAAGCTGTGTCGAACCAAGTGTTGGACTCCAAACTTGTTGTTAAAAGAGTTAACGAGTTATAGATTCAATTCCGAATGGTGAGTTGCCCTGCACTTGCTTGTTTGCAAGCGGCTAAAGCAACGTCGAACCAAGTGTTTGACTCCAAACTTGTCTTTTGAGCTTAGTAAGTTGTGGGAGCAACCCTGTAGGACAAGCTGGACTCTGAACTTACCATTTAACGGATTGTAGATTTGACCTAGAGAGATAGAAATGAGGAAAATGCAATAATTTTCAATAGAAAAAAACTAAGTTTTATTGAAAGAAACTAAGTGGCCACTTCAATGGGACGAGCCATTATTACATGCTTTTTGGCCGTGTTACAAGCATCGGCCTTATTGAAAACTGAAAACCTACTTCTACGGCAGGGTGAAGGCCTCTTGGGAGGAGTTTGATTCTCCCCCCATTGGACCTTCGTGGATAAGGTGGAGGACGGCCCCAGGTTCGGAATCTTGGAACTCGATGGGCCTCTCTGTTCGCTTGTAGGCTCCTCGGGTGGAAGATCGGCCCCGTCTTTTCGGACAAACTTGGCCAGGTGTCCCTGTTGTATGAGTTCTTTGATCTCCTCCTTGAGAGCCCTACAATCATCTGTGTCGTGGCTGTGGTCCATTATGAAAGCGGCACCACTTATCTATGTTTCTTTTCTAGCCAGGGATATTCATTCTAAAGGGAGCGCGGAGTAGCCCTTCCTTGTCCACCTCCATAAGAACTGCTGATATACTAGCATTGAGGGGGGTTAGCTTCTCAAAACGAGGAGCTGGGCAGCGTTGGCCATTGTCGCCCCTCTGGAATTTCTGGGACCCTTCTTCGCTCGTATTCTTCCGTTTGTTTCCGGAAGAGGATTCCTCGAGAGTGGGGGGGTTGAGGGCCTCTTCCACTCAGATGTACTTCTGACTCCTAAGAAGGAGTACTGAAAAGTCCCAAGGAGATTTCTTGGCAAGGGACGCCTTGAGGTCGGCGTTAGTGACGTTGTGCCCGAATGCTGTTGAGGCTACTGATTGGTTGTGGGAGGTAATAGACCGGGCTTCGGCGGTGAAGTGCCAAACGTAATCTCTTAGGCGTTCACCCTTTCTTTGGCTGAGGGTCACCAAAGATGCACTTGTTTTCTCGGCCCGGCGGCTACTCACGAAATGAGTAAGGAAGAACCTTTCGAACTGATCGAAGGAAAAGATGGAGGCCGGGGCGAGTCGAGAGTACCATTCTCTCGCAGGCCCCTTCGGCGTGGCATGGAAGGTTTTGCAAAGGAGCGCATCTGATGCCTGGTGGATCATCATGAGAGTTTTAAAACTCTCGATGTGGTCGGCGGGGTCTGACTCCCGGTTGTATGACTCAAAGTTAGGGGGCTTGAAGTTTTCCGGGACCGGGGCTTCCATTATGGTCTGAGAGAACGGAGGTCTGCTCGGGCAGAAATTCCTTGCCTATTGTTCCCCTTCTCTGTCGAGTCGGCCAAGTCGCCTCTCCATTTCATGGAGACGGCGGTAGACCGAGTCTTCCCTTCAGTCATATCTTTCCGAGCCCCGAGACTCTTTCTCATGCAGAAGGGGACTAGGAGTGCGGTGGTGATGGCTTAGGACTGGTTGAGGACTAGGTGCCTGTTGCTCGTGGTTGGAAGCGACATTGAGGGCCCGCAGAACGGCTTCTTGAAAATCCTGGAACTCCGCCCTTGTGACTGGTGGCCCTCCAGCTTGTTAGTCCCTAGGTGTGGCTCGTCTTACTAGAGTATGACTTCTCCGCCGACGACATGGAGGGGACTCTCTTCACCTCCTTGGGGGAGGGGATCTTCTGGTCTTCGGTCTGCGGGGGGTCCAGACTCTCGAGACCCCTGGGTGCTCAGGTTGATGGACTTCCTCAATGGCTCGCTATCCATTCAAGCGAGTTCGGAGGTCAACCCCCTGTTGGCGGTTAACAATCACTTGACGGAGATCCTGCTCGGGAGGGCTTTGAGAAGCCATAGAGCCAACTAAAGAATTGTGTACCGAGACATGGTCATGAAGAGGATGTTGCTTCGGACGACTCCGACGAGAGCCCCCCTGGGAAGCCCCCCGAGACCCTAGAAGGGCCTGTCGAGGAGGAAGCTCTTGAGGAAGAACATCTTGGACTAAATGAGGAGTAGGAGGAAGAGGAGTGGCTCTTCGGTTGGAGGCCACTGCCTTCCCCTTCTCTTTCGGATGCATGGCTTGAAACTACTTTTGCTGATGAAGTAAGGTTGGATTGCTTTTCCGTTTTCCACAGACGGCGCCAATCTGTTGCTGCTAATTTTGGTGCGAGAGCAAACAGATGAATTTGTGGATTCTTTTTGGAAACAATAAAGCAAACTTGTTGACCTTCACCGATGTTTGTCTGGTTTCTTGCTGCTGTCATTGACCTGCAAAAAAGTTCGATACACCGGGATGGATCCCGACGACGAACCCTCCGACGCTCTTATCAGTAATCAGGAAGATTATGAAAGAGCTTTATGTGGGAAAAGATTGATTACCTTGTTTCGGTGGGGGGAGAAGAGTATTTATAATCGCCTTAGGGACCCGTTTCGAGATAAGGATTTATCTCTACTTCTCGGTATTTTTGGATAATATCTAGAGTTTAAATCGTTTCATAGAGATAACCATTAATTTGAATTACTCTTTAAATACCCTGGGCTGGTTTATAGCGGGCTGCTACCCATACCCAATAGGACATATCCGTTTATGGGTTATTGGGTTTTGAAGAAAGACCCAGTTCTCATTTCAGACCCATATGTAGGTGAAATTACCGTTTTATCCCTGAGAGCTTTAAGATTTGTGCCCAATTTGAACGGTCCCGATTTAATCATATTTTTAGCCATATCAAGAAGAAAAAGCACTTTCCAATGCAATGGTGGACAACGAGGGTTAGTAGATCACGTGTCATGCAAGAAAGAATAGGATATGAACCTTCGTCATTTTTCCACCGTATTAAAACATCAAAATCCTTATCACTAGGCAGTATGTTGTACATTATATCATTTTAATTCATCTTGTGCATTTGTCTTATAGGACGGTTGTCAGATCAGCAATGATGTATGAAGGTGAGTGTTGGACAACAAAAAATAACATGTCCAAAAAATCAATGTAACGGGGATGAGGATGCTAAGATGGATATGTGGTAAAACCAGAAAAGATGGAATTAGAAACAAGCATATATGAGATATGGTAAATGTAGTTCCTATCCAAGATAAATTAAGAGAGAATCGTCTTGGGTGGTTTGGACATGTCACATATAGACCTAGTAATGCCTCCATTAGAAAGAGTGATATAATCAGTATTGAAGATAGAGTTAGGGATAGGGAACGACCTAAACTTAATTGGTTGGAAATGATAAGAAAAGATATGATAGCTTGTGTCCTTACAGAAGATATTGCACAAGCATAATGAAAAATTAGGATTCATGTAGTCGACCCCAAATAGTTGGGAAAAAGACTTTGTTGCTGTTGTTGTTGCTGCATTTGTCTTAGGTTTTTTAGATTTAATACGACTCCATACAGTTGATGATGATGCAATGCATTTACCATTAGATGAAGATGATGTTGTTGTATTTTCACCACTAGATGTAAATTTTCTATCATAAGTATCATATAAAGTATATAATATTGACTGAAATTTTAATATTTATTCATGATAATCATAATCTAAATCTTCAACCAAACTATAAAACATTTTAATCAAAGGCTTTGCACCATCCAACTTGATATGATAATCCATTACACTTACAACACAATATAACGTAGGAAGATGATAAAAATATTTCATGGATTTTGCATAAGTGGGAATAACAATTGCGCTAACCAAATGGTCAAATTTTATTTCTTGAAAAGCTTGCACCATAATAACTATAGTAAACAAAGCAGAACTAGAAGTTGATTCAAAAGAACTTAAAAATTAAAGAGTTGCGTCTTAAAAGGTTTTAAAATTTTAAACAAACTTTTGGCATAATTCCAATACTCTTGATTCATGCAAAAGTTTTCCATGTATTTTGCGATACAAAAATTATTTATAACATCTCTGTATTTACTAACAATTAATCAATGTGTGTTTTAATATCTTTAGGGAATTTTCTAAATTTTATTCCTCTAAGGCCACATCATTGTTAGAATTCTTGCAGATTAGGACCACTCATATCAATAAAATGCACACAATCTTTTATTGTATTAATATATGTTTGACTATCTTTAAAACATCTTGTACACACAAGTTGAGAATATTACATGCACATTAATATGAAATATTTCAAACAATGGAGGCATAAATGCATCAATTAATGAAGGAATCTTTTTTTTATTGGTGAAAATATCCAAGACTGATAGAAATATTTTTTTCTTCAATACCAAAAATATTACATGCTTATCTAATTTGTGATGCGATAACCCCATCATTATAAGGATACATCTAATAACCTAATTGTATGATCCTTTTTTCAAGGATCCAATCACGATAAATCCAATAAGAAGTAGTGCACATAACAGAAATATCATTACAACACTTACAAGAATTACTAGTAAATGCAACTTTAGAAGGTAAAAAAGACAAAATAGCAACTAAAGTATCTTTAAGCTCATTATATATTTTGAAACAATCAGATTTAATGGTGTTTCTAGAAATTCTTTTAAAATGGAGGTTTAGTGTGAGTTGGTTAAACATTTCTAGGTCCTTACTTTCAGAATAAGTAAATGGTAATTCATCCTTAATAACAAGTTTAGTCATTTCCCTACGCACAATTTCATGATCATATCTAAAATTATCTACCTAACCTGTCTGTCTTTGTTTTTTTTTGTTGGGTAAGATCTTATTGTATTTCCTTGTGTTTAATAATCAAGTGATGCTTAAGTGTACCCGTATCCCCATCCACTTTTCCATTTGTAAGCCATTTGACAAATGATACATACCATATTTACTTATTTCAGATTGGACGAAGACGGAAAAATTGTAAAAAAAATTGTGCACATCAAAAGTTTTTTTCTCTAGCTATTCGGGAAGAAGATGGGTCTCGGTATTTTTTGTTTTGGTATCATCGAAATGAATTTCATCATCATTGTCGGGAAGGTTGGAAAAATCAAAATTAGAAATGTTTGTGGTATTCAACTCTCTCATCTTCTCGGTATCTAAATGTGTAACATAAACATCGTGAGATGCATTGTTAGACTCTTGTGCACTTTGACTACGTGATGATGACATAAATGAGAAAGTTAAAGCTTTGGTGTGAAGAAAATGGTGTGGAATCTTGCTATTGGTGCATCAGGTCTCTGTGAACATCACAAGAGCAACTCGAAATTTCTGCCATATCACAAAGAATCCTCGCCACAGCAAAATCTCACTCTCCTCTAAGATCCTTCTCACCATGATCATCAACTTCCACTAAATATGCAACCTGTGCACCCACCCTACAACTCTTAGATCTCGGCTATACCCCACACAAACTACATCTCAATTCTGGCTAAGAGTCAACTACATGAGAAACACACACCTCGTCTCTAAGCAGGTACGTGATCCTTCACGCTTCCCACTTGCTATAACCTCTGAATTTGCAATTATACACCACTCTCCACTACCAAACGTCATCGAAAAACTCTCTTTATCGAGCCTTCTTGTCGGATTTTCTTTCAACACTGTGAATTAAATGTGTCTTGTCCCCTGCAAAACAAGCTGCTTACTATCATCGGCTTTAACGCGAACTGTTCTGGTTCCAATCATAGGGCATTGCTGGCCGTTACACACGACATGTAACCCCTATTTTTTATTGTATGGATTTCTTGCATTTTGTAATGTACTTCCTATTCTAATTCATTTTTGGTCTTGGACTGTTGTGGGCCTTATGTTGCTATTTATTATTCTTATACTATTGTTGTTATTATTTTTGTCCTTATTATCTTATTAGCCCAATTCCTTCAAAGCCCATTTTGAATCTTTCAGAACCCATATCTTTATTGGATATTAAATCCAAAACCCAGTTTACCCAACCCACATTCCCTTAACAACTAATCCAGATTCCCCTCTCCTCAATCCCCCGTATCTCTAACTCCCCACTATTTACTCTACTATTTTATTATAACAATCCTCCCCCACTCTCCCACAAATCAGAACTACCCTAAACTAACTCCTCATCGCTCTCTTGTTCCCACAACTACTCTCTCCCTCTCAACCCCGTTCTCTCCCTCCCGTTCCTTCTTCCTTCACCGTTTCCTTCTTCAACCGCCAAAACCAAAACAACCCATCAGCTCTTCCTTCCCCGTCGCTCAACTCCAACCACCACCTCCATTACCGTCGTCAACCTATCCACCATCCTTCTTCCCGTCCTCATCGCCATTACCTTCTCTCGAACCCATCCCCTACCTCCGTCACCATCTCGCCTCATCACCCCCATCACCGAACCAAACCCATCCTCCGCTGTAACCCATTAATCCCCTAGCCATTGCCGCTCGCCCGAACCCAAACCCAATCTCGTCATCTCCACCTCTTCATCAGTCATCGTCCTCGCCTCCCACCGATCAAACCCAACTCACTATTAACCCACTTCGTCGAACCCAATTCCTCGAAGTTCGCCGCCGCCATTTCTCCACTCCGTGCACCCCTGCAACCACCGCAGACCCCTTCACCCTCGTCTTCATCGTCTTCGAGCACCAATCGCACTCCTTCTCCACTCCTATGTTTCGAGCGTGAAACAAAGCTCCGCTTTGCCGTTCATCGAAGCCTCGTCCCTGCGTCGCTTCCCGACCGTAGCGTGCCTCCGTCATCGTCGATAGTCATCGCAACCCCACCGCAGTGCTATGCCGTCGCTAAGGCCGCTGCTGTCTCTCTTTCTCCTCCGCTGTTGCGAGGTGGAAGACGAGCCGCGATTTGTCGAAACTGCTGTCCCGTGTTTTGCCGCACTCGATCCTATCCGTTGATCCCTATTTTGGATTGAATCCAGTGTAGAGCTGCAATGTGATTGGTGCAATTTGCTGTTTCGTGTTCGGCCGCATCAAATCTAGCTTCACTATTTGCTGTTCAAGCGGATCCAGTGTGGGGTGCTTTCACTGTTTGCTACTGTTGCTGTTTGAGTTTTCTCACACGGGCTTTGCATGTATTTTTGGGATTTCTCCCCGGGATTCTGATCCTGTTATTCCTTATTCATATTTGAACCGTCTACAAGAAAAAGGCAAGTCCACTTGAACTCAGTTATTTATTCTAGTTCAAGACTTTTGACCTCTTATGCAAGTGGTTTCAATTTAATTATCATTAAATTTGCCTTGTGTCCCTTCCATTAGGAGTATCGAGGATTTACATGAGCTAACCCGACGTACTCTTAACATCATATTATTATCCATTGACTCAAACCCAAGCCTACATACACACTTGACATGAATAACATGACTAGAAATTGTATATAAGGAAAATGAATGGTGATTGAATACATTGATTGATTGAGATATTGTGACTTGATCGATGACATCATAAATTGATCGGTACACTATAGAGGACATTCTAATTGTTGTACATTAGTGTAATGCATTTCATGATACAATAGTATATTAATTACCCACTTAATGAATATATATATGTGATAGCTTTTATGAACTCTTGCTGCTTGTACTGTTTTGCACAGAGGTTTCGACCCTGTTAACTTGAGAATCAACACAACTGATACAAAAGAGAGTTTTAGCCTACTGAGTCTAGTTTCCAACCTAAGTGACGGATCCTGATTCCGAGTCATGAGCTATGAGATATCACATTTTTAGTCTCTGTTGGTCTGTATTTTTCAGACTGCAGAATTAATGTAACATCGACACATTTATTAGTGAAACACCATGCTAAAAGTATTAGAATGCCATGAAAATCTCTAGGAACTTTATAGACATGCTTAGGGTTCATCTCTAATTTTTGTAGATTTTACATTGTATTTATACCATGTTTCCACCTATTAGATGTTGACATCTAGTTGCTGCCAGAACAGCTAAACTGCAAAGAATAGATTGTTTAACCTAGCTAAAGTCAATATTAGTAGAAAGTCACCGAATATAAATTGTAGCCCTAAGTGTAGTCTATGAACTTCAAATACTGAGTTGTAGTCTATGAGTTATCACTGTTTTAGTGTGACTGTGTCGGTTATTTCAGATTTGCTACTTCATGTTATTATTGTGCAATGCATCATATTGCTGCATTATTATCATCCCCTTGACATTCTTATAACCACTTGCATGTACATGAGTGACTTAATAATAAAATAATAAACAAGTTGGGGTTAATAAGAGTTGACTTAGTAGTGGATAGTCTTAGAAAATATACTCGGTAAGGCTTATCGTAATATCATATTGACATGGAAGGAGAAGTATTGATTGTGAATGATTGATTGTTAATTGTAAATTGTAAATGATTGTTATTGACACCGAGTACACGCTCTGTAGATCCCACCACGAAGTCTAAAACGTACACTGTTTTGCGTGCACCGAACCTGTGGTATGGGACGCAGAAGTACGTGCACTAGATAGGAGAAACAACATGCTAATAGACATAAGTTGACACGTATATACTTGAGTATGACCATTGCTTACTAGTATCAATATTGTCCTTGTAATTTGACCTTGATTCATATCCTTACATGTACCTTACTTCTTTACTCTCTGTTTTTCACTACTTGTTGTCCGTACTTGCTCTAAGGACATTTTTTTTCTCCTTTAGTTAACCCAGCTACAGGTGAGCCAAGAAATTTGCTAGAAGGTATTGGCAAGCAGTATTTCTAAGTTGGAACAGGAGCTGCCTTAGAATAAACTATTTCTTTCCATGTTTTCTTATTTTGTTGCAATTCATTTAATTAAACTTGTATCCCGGGCTTTTGACCCGTAACTGCTATTTGTTTTCTCAGTATTGGATATTATGTTGGACTATTGAATTCTTAAATTCAGTTATTGTTTATGTGATGATAATATCTGCGGGGTTGTGATTAATCTTTCTGCGTATTGTTGAGTTGAGACTGGTACAGCTTATGAATGATGTTAATATCATTCGCTGGGCCTTCGTCATGGGCTCGTATTTTCGTATTTTGGGAAGCGGGGCGTGACACGACAACATCTCCGAAAGAACCCTCTTTGTAGTCCTCAAACACCACTCTCTTCAAAGTGCATTGAAAAGAAGCACATGAATCTATGCACCAATCTCGCATGCCTTACTCTGCCCTTACTGACAAGCATAACTCTTCTAGGACACCACATTGGCTTGTGATAGAATTATTGGATTTATTATTGATTATTGAATTATTTGATTGAATAAACTAAGTACAATGTGTCTCCTATATATAGGAGAAAAGGGAAGACCAACCAATATATTATTGAATATGAAACTAAACTAATCTCACTCATATTATAATATATAATATCTTAAGAGCTTGGTTTGATTGTTCTTCCTTCTTCTTCATAAGGGCCTTACAACTACGCATCATATGGTCTCGCTTATGGTAATACCAACACTTAGGTTCACCATCATCGTCGTTATTTTCAGACCCACTATTGGACTCACAATCTTGATTATTTCCCTTTAGACTTTCCTTAGATCTCCCATGTCTCTCAATTGAAAGTGCAGAGTTGCTAGAAGATGGTATAGATACTCGGTTTCTCTTCCTTCTCATATCCTCGTTCAAGATGTTGCTCACAACATCATTGAGAGTAGTCAAATCTATCAGTGTCTGTAACAATTTGTTTTGACGTACCATAACTGTCGGGTGGAGTAGATATCAATAACAATGCATATGCTATCTCTAAGAACTTCAATCCTAACGATTCCAATTGATTGTATACCATACAAAAATTGTTCACATTATCTACTCTTGAACCTCTTTCTCACAACTTCATGTTAACCAATTTCTTTAAGTAAGAATTTGATTCGATGTTGACGGTTTCTCATGCATATCTGTGAGAATCTTCATTACCTCCTTCGCAGTCTTTGCCTTCGAGATGTAAAATAGTACTTTCCTGCTCAATGCTAACTGAATTGCCCCAAGCGCCTTCTGATCCAAAGATTCCATGCCACCAAGATCTTCGTATCATTGTCTGCACCTTCCTGCTCTTTTCAAACAACAAACCATCTAGATCTTTATGACTGAGATACTCCATCACCTGGATCTTCCACACCACGAAATCAGTTTCATCGAATTTTTCGACTTTCGACTTGCTATCGGCCATTACAAACCCTAAATTCTGATACACTTTGTAGTTCCCAAAATGCCCACAAAAACCTGATGCACCTATAACAAGATTCCACACAAACGCAAGATCTCACAAACACAATAATGCAACGATATGCAGAGGTAATCAATACCTCTTACTCAAAAAGTACAAAGATACAAGTTTTTTACACGAGATTTTCTACATCAAAATTTCTCAAAACAAAATAGAGTACCCCCCCTCCCTCCCTCCCTCTCTCTCTCTCTCTCTCTCTCTCTCTCTCTCTCTCTCTCTCTCTTTCTACCTCACTTCCTGAAGTCTTAACCCTAGAATCATACACCATACAATATATATAGTATTACAATAAAAAAGATCTCAGCTGTTGATCCAATTTCAGAAATTGTGCTTGTTGTGGTCGACTGCAAGAATGGGCAGTTGATTGCTTTGAGTCTCACCAAGTCAGAGAGTAGGGCTGATGGTTGCAGTCGACTACCCTCCTTGACAGACGACTGCTTCATCTTGGTCGAGAGCATCCTTGCAGTTGCAGTTGATTGCTTTATTAATGCGGTCGACTGCATTCTGCTCTTTTCACTGCATTGTTGCCTTTTCTGCTACTGTTGTACTTGTGTATTTGGATCCACAAATCCTAACATGTGTTTCCTAATTTACAACCCAGACTAGCCATTTATAGCCGTTGGTGTTAGGTTTCGAATTCAATCACATACACAGCGGAAAAAATACAAAATATCGAAACCTAGCCATGGATCCATGCGAAAACCATAAATCGTGTTTAGGAGTTATACCTTAAAGATGGATCTGCTGTTTTCACAGTATGCCGATCAAAACACTGTAATATTGTGGTGCCTCTACGGTATTCACACGAACGGAACGAAAAATGGCTCTCACTCAGACCGCGGTGCTAGCTGCGGGAAGTGGATGTTCCTCCTCACGGTCTTTCTCTCTCTCTCACTTTCTGTGACGGCTAAGTTTTTTTTCACATGTCACTTTTTCCACGGATACATATCATATATATATGTACAGAAAACCAACCCTAAGAGAGTAATGAGGTTGTTGGGCTCACAATCTGACCTATGTCAAATTCGTGTGTGGGTCTTTAAACTTTAGTCGACCAATTTAATCTAATTAAATGTCCAACCAATGTCAGGAATCCATGTCTTACTTGGATCCCTAAATAAATTCATCTTATAAATTTAAATCTCAATTTCAATCTGTTCTAAGTGTGTGACCCTGTAGGTTTCTATTACGTTGACAGTAATACTAAAATCATATTCGGGTATTACAAATAGTGAGCGGTATCTAGCAATACATCACTGCTACTCAAGTAATGGAAAAGTCAATGATTTGACATAAGCTGTTTGTGATCCATGTTACCATATAATTTAGTCCCTTTATCCAGATATCTTAATTGACCACAAGACATATAGAGCGTGTCACCCTTGTATAGTTCAATCTTTAGTTTCTTGATACCCGAGTAGACTTACTAAAACAAATGAGATCAATATCTCATATTGACACATTTGAGCACGACCATAAATTTTGCAGTCTCACTCAATTAAGGAGCCCATAGATATCGCTCCTGTTATGTAAGAGAGACAAATCATATCTAAGTCACTCACATCCCTCCACATGATATGTAGTATTTCTAATAGTCGACTTTATAATCACCATATTACATGCAACGTTTGATGACATAAAACATATAACTTCTTATGTAGAGAACCGTAGTGACTTCAAGTCAAAGGAATACGTATATCATGGTCACTGTGAGAACCACTTATGAGACTCACGTAACGATCCATACAACGTTCTCATGGTGGGTCAGTCTAGTACATTATTACTCTAATATATACCCTTGTGAAGACTTGATATCTCATATCCATGACCTGTGAGAATGGTTATCAGTCTACGCACACACTAGTCTCTATGCATTATCGTTGTCATAATTCACAATCATACTTGACTAGGGATATTTAAGAACAGTGTTCTGATTTCAGCCAATAGGATCTCACAATCAAGTCATACACTTGATATCCCATGACATTGAACTTACTATTCTAAGAACTTTATTATGTTCATTTAATTCACAATAAATAACACAATAAATAAAATGTCTAAATATAAAATAAATATCATGATACAATATAAACTAATAATGTCAATATACAACTGGCCTCTAGGGCATACACAAACAGTTATAAGGTTTTTTTTAGACATTTATTTAGCTAAAAATTGTGCAGTGGTCGGCCGGATGGGCTAGACCGCCCAATTACGGTCTGGGCCAATCCTGTTCACGATCTGGCTGGTGACGAGCCAAAGCAGTTCGGTGACAACCGGTCCGCGGTTCCAAATTTCAAGGATTGGACCAGCCATCCTAAATTAGGCATGCCAGCCCTGAAGTAGCGGTTCGGTCTGATCCGGTTTCAAGTCGAACTGGCTCGTTTGCCATCCGAGATATAGGGTTTGATTATGTGGCCTGATGGTCATTTGTTGATGTACTTCCAAAAACTTAATTTGGCATGGGTACAATTGTTAATGTCAAGTACCAAAATGGAAGATATTTATGGGAAAAAGGGATCTATGCGGGGAAATATATCTCTAATACTATAATGTGAAAGTTGGGATTGTGTAATTTAATTTGTAGACAAAATGTAATTTGTAGATAGTCATCTTAATGGACCACCTGTAACCAATGGATCAGGTGGTATCAGCAAACAATAAAGGCAGTTTTGATTTGGTCAACAAATATTGATTTAGTCATGATCTGCATGCTTAAGTTTAGGAGATTGATTTGGTATCAGCAAACAATAAAGGCAGTTTTGATTTGGTCAACAAATATTGATTTAGTCATGATCTGCATGCTTAAGTTTAGGAGATTGACTTAGTCATGATCTGCATGCTTAAGTTTAGGAGATTGATTTAGTCATGATCTGCATGTAACTGATTAGCTTAAGTTTAGGCAACAATCATGCAATTCTCTCTTCCCTTATGTAACCTGTGCACTATATATATTGTATATGTTTATACAATGAAATGCAAGAGGAAATCACTACTTTATATGGTATCAGAGCTCTTTAGCCTTACAGCAAATCGATCCACTATCCCATCATGTCTTCCTCTACAACATTTGAAATCCCAATTACCTCAAATGTCAATTCTGTTGTTGTTCTTAACACCCATTCATCATTCAAACTGAATAACAGCAACTACCCTGCCTGGCATGTTCAATTCAATGCCCTCCTTGTGGGATATGATCTCATTGGTTATGTTGATGGCACCACTGCAACTCCTGCCACAACTAACGCAACCTATACTCGCTGGAAAAGACAGGATCAGTTGATCCTCCATGCCATTATGTCCTCAGTTGATCCCAGTATCATTACCATGTTAGGTAATGTGAAGACTTCCAAACAAGCTTGGGACATTCTCACCAAGATGTTTGCAAGCAAAACTCGTGCAAGAATCATGCACCTAAAAGAGAGACTCTCGCGATTCTCAAAAGGATCCAAATCCATCTCAGAATACCTTCATGGTATTAAGGCTTTGGCTGACGAATTAGCCATCATTAACTCTCCCTTGGATGATGTGGATCTAGTCATCCACACTTTGAACGGCCTTGGTACTGAGTATCGTGAGGTCACTGCTGCTCTCAAAACAAGAGAAAATCCTATTGGATTTGATGATCTCCATGATCTTCTCACTGACTTTGAAAGTGATTTAGAGAGGGATGAAATTGTGCAACAAACCCCTCTCCTTGCTACTGCAAATACTGCACATAAAGGCAAGCAGTTTTACAACAGAACTGGAAAACAATTCTACAATCAAACAATGCCCAGATCAACGTCACCTGGTTCCTCAAGGCGTGTAGTGTGTCAATTCTGTGACAAACCAGGCCATACAGCCAAGGTTTGTTACAAGCTGCATGGACACCCCTCAAAAAGGCACCAACCTCCTTCTGCTCTTCACGCACGAGCTATATCACCAGGGGTCTCAGACTGGATCTTAGACTCAGGAGCATCTCATCATATAACTAATGATCTGGATCAACTTCATCTGACTCAACCTTACACAGGACCTGATCAACTTGTGGTTGGTGATGGCTCAGGTCATACCATTTCCAATATTGGTAAAATTGTATTACACACTCCCTCTCAATCATTTCATCTATCGAATGTTTTACATGTGCCTAAAATTACACAAAAACTATTGTCTGTCTCATCCCTATGTCATACTAACCCCATTTCTGTTGAATTTTTTTCTGATCATTTCCTAATCAAGGATTTGAAGACAAGGGAACCTCTTCTAAGAGGGCAGCATAGCAATGGACTCTACCACATGCCCCATCCAGCACCTTCAACAAGGGCCCTAGTCACAACTACATCCATCATTCCACCATGGCATCACATATTGGGGCATCCATCTGATCGCATACTTAGACACCTACTTCCATCCTGCAAAATAAAGAGCCAACAGGTACCTTGCATGTCCTGCAATAGTGTTAAGAGTCATAAATTACCCTTCTCAATCTCCAGTATCACAACAGAAAAACCACTAGAGCTCATTTATACTGATGTATGGGGTCCAGCCCACATCAAATCTTTAGATGGTTTCTCCTATTATCTAATCTTTGTTGATCATTTCACCAAATATGCATGGCTCTATCCATTAAGAAATAAGTCAGATGTCTCTATTTTGTTTCCCACATTTAAAAATCTTGTTGAAAATTATTTCAAAGAAAAAATTGTCTCATTGTACTCTGATAATGGAGGAGAATTCCTCAAATTAAAACAATTCCTTCATACCCATGGCATATCTCATCTCACCACACCACCATATACACCTGAACTAAATGCCCCAGCTGAGAGACGCCACAGACATATCGTTGAAACAGGAAGAGCCCTACTACACATGTCAAAATTGCCACCTGAATACTGGTCATTTGCTTTTAGAACTGCAGTGTATCTCATCAATAGGATGCCAACCCCTATCCTCAACATGCAGTCACCATACCAAGCATTACATAAGAAAACTCCAACAACCCATCATCTTCATTCCTTTGGTTGCCTTTGCTTTCCTTGGTTGCGACCTTATGTCTCCAACAAACTTCAACCACGATCTCAACCATGCATATTTCTTGGATATGCCGAATCTCAGTATAGCTATATATGTCTCGATCCCAAAACTCACAAAATATACACCTCTAGACATGTCAAATTTTTTGATCACATCTTTCCATATATCCAACTCACCCAACCCACACCACTATCATCATTACCCACAACCAGCATACCCCAACCTCTTCATACCATCATTCCCATCCAAAACCATGACCTACCTGAGTCACATGCTATGTCCCGTGAAGATGAGGTACTCCTGCCTTCAAATACTACGTCAGGTAATGATATTCCTACACCATCTCCTATTTCAACTACTACTGTCACTACTAATCCTTCTGCAGTCCCACCACCCACCAATGAGACAAACCAAATTATCACCAGGTCCAAGAACAACATCTTCAAGCCAAAGAGGATGTACAATGTATCCAAACATCCCCTACCAGAAAACTTGGAACCTTCTAATATTCGTGAGGCCATGAAACATCCTCATTGGCGCAAGGCAATTGCAGATGAATTTGAAGCCCTAATCAGAAATGGCACATTCTCTCTTGTGCCTCCCAAGGCAGGACAAAATATTGTTGGATGCAAATGGTTATTTCGCATCAAGAGAAATAGTAATGGTTCCATAGCTCGATATAAAGCACGTCTTGTTGCAAAAGGATTCACACAATGTCCTGGCATTGACTTCAAGGAGACATTTGCCCCTGTTGTTCGTCCACAAACGATCAAGATTATCCTCACTCTTGCTATCTCTAATCAGTGGGCAATGCACCAACTTGACGTAAACAATGCATTTTTACAAGGAGCACTCACTGAAGAGGTTTTCATGGATCAACCACCAGGTATGAAAGATGTTGCACATCCTACCTATGTATGCAAACTTCACAAAGCCATCTATGGCCTTCGTCAAGCCCCACGTGCTTGGCATGATTCTCTCAAGGCATTTATTCTATCATATGGCTTCAAAACCAGCAAAAGTGATCCATCTCTTTTCCTTTATCACTCGGGTGATACTATGGCCTACTTTTTAGTCTATGTAGACGATTTACTACTCACAGGTAACAAGTCCATCTTCCTTCAGCGTTTCATTGCGGCGCTATCTCAACGATTTTCGTTGAAAAATATGGGACAACCTCACTATTTTCTGGGTATTGAAATAATACCAACCAGCACTGGAATTTTTCTCTCACAACATAGATACATTCGTGAGCTCCTACAAAGGTTTGACATGGAGGGGGCGAAACCATCCCCCACTCCACTTTCTTCTACAGCAGTGCTTCAGCTCAATGATGGCACAACATCCACAGATGCCACTGAGTATCGTAGGATCATTGGTGGACTTCAGTACCTTAATCTTACTCGTCCTGACTTGTCATACTCCATCAACAAATTGTCTCAATTCATGCACAAACCAACCTCTCTTCACCTGCAGCATCTGAAACGTATCCTACGGTACATCAAGCACACTATGAATCTTGGTCTTATGCTACGTAAAACTGTTACCAACAACTTGTTAGCATATTCTGATGCAGATTGGGGGGGGACAGCAATGACCGCAAATCCACCTCAGCATACATCATCTTCTTTGGAGGCAATCCTATCTCATGGCTCTCAAGAAAGCAACGAACTGTGGCACGATCATCCACTGAGGCAGAATATCGTGCAGTTGCCACTACTACTACTGAGTTAATGTGGCTACAAAACTTACTACATGAACTCAGAATTCCCATGCATCACCCCCCACGCTTGCTGTGTGACAATGTGGGTGCCACCTACCTTTGCTCCAACCCTGTACTCCATTCAAGAATGAAGCACATATCCCTAGATTATCATTTCGTTAGGGAACAAGTTCAAACCAAGAAGCTCATAGTAACACATGTGTCTACCAAGGATCAGCTGGCGGACTTGCTCACCAAACCACTGCCCACGGCTAAGTTCACTGAACTCACATCCAAGATAAAGGTTGCTGATGGAACCTTAATCTTGAGGGGGCGTAATGGACCACCTGTAACCAATGGATCAGGTGGTATCAGCAAACAATAAAGGCAGTTTTGATTTGGTCAACAAATATTGATTTAGTCATGATCTGCATGCTTAAGTTTAGGAGATTGATTTGGTATCAGCAAACAATAAAGGCAGTTTTGATTTGGTCAACAAATATTGATTTAGTCATGATCTGCATGCTTAAGTTTAGGAGATTGACTTAGTCATGATCTGCATGCTTAAGTTTAGGAGATTGATTTAGTCATGATCTGCATGTAACTGATTAGCTTAAGTTTAGGCAACAATCATGCAATTCTCTCTTCCCTTATGTAACCTGTGCACTATATATATTGTATATGTTTATACAATGAAATGCAAGAGGAAATCACTACTTTATACATCTAACCCCAACCATTCATTTTTTAATGAGAGTAATATTAACCATTCATTTACTCAGTTGTTGTTAGTGACCATAATATCCTTAAAGTTTAAATTTATTTACGACAATTATTTACAAAAGTCACTCATATAAAATAAAACTTGGTGGCACTAAGGATAGTTTATAAATAGTATGTGATGAGTAAAGCGTGGTCTCAATACGATTTTAATATTTTTTTAATAAAAATTATTAGGACGTGCATCACACGTGTATATTACTAGTATTATATATATTGAGTACTCTAAATTTCAACCTTCTCAGTGTGCAAAACCAACATTTATTTTAACACAAATACTATTAAAAGTCACATATAACTATCATCCTATATCTTTACTGGTGACTGGTGAATCATTTATACTTTTTCCAAAAATGAGAACAGTACAACTAAACATTGCATGTGCAAATAAATATAGTAAAAATAAGAAAGGAAAAAGATATAGATGGACAAAGTTGCATAAGAATTTAACTCTGAAGAAATACAGTGAAACTTACGCTGTTCGCTATACCCTGTAAAAAAAGAGTAATGCAAGGACAGAGCGAGCATCCTTTTTTCTCTCGAAATCTTTAAGGGAACCCTGGCGCAAAGGGATCCATTCACAATAATAAAAGACAATCAAGGTTTATACGGTAACCTACCTAAAAAAGATCCATTTATAGTAATAAAAGCTAACTACAAAAACAATTTTGGCCCTTTATTTACAGAATATCATAGATTTAGGATGATAACTCTTTCAGCAACGAGTGTCTAAGCAAGGTAGAGGGCAATCGCCATACACCTCCACTATACATCCTATACCATACGAGCAATGCCTAAACCAATGAAGAACAGTGAGTTTGCCAAAAGAGAAGAAAAGCTAAGGTTGCGTTTGGTTTGTTGTTTTGAAAACAGTTTTCTAAAAACAGTTTCTGAAAAGAGTTTTTTGAAAACAGTTTTCTGAAAATGAAAGTGTAAGAGTTTTATCTACCAAAATACCAAGTCTAAACACAACTGCTTAAACACTAAAACATAACCATCAGAACAATATGACTCATGCAGTTTAATGCCCCCCAGTTGCCTGTAGAGCTATGCTTGAAGCTTCGGCACATCCTCCAATCTTGTGTCCTGCATTCCCTTTACAACTTTCTCCACTAATTTGCCATTTGCAGTTGCATGTATTATGAAAGGTATATCCGCAACAACTCCATAGGTATTTCTCGAGCAACGCTTAAAAGTTAAATTATTCCTTTCAAGTTATGAATACCAAACAATAGAAGATAATTAGATCTGCCAAGCTTTAGAAAACTGAATGAACTATTAAATTAAATTTAGCTATCTTATAACCAACATAAGTTTTCTTTTAGTTTTTAAGCAGATAGTGCTTTGCATGTCCTATAAACAGGGGCGGAGCTTAGTGAGGGTCCGGGGGTGCCCGGCTCCCCCCGGAATTTTCAAAAACCCCCTTCACACTATTGAAATTTTTATAAATCCTTCAAAAAATATTATAATTTAACCCCCATGAAAACTAAATTTTATTGTTTGGCCCCCCTAAAAATTATGAAAAATCTCTATATTTTTACATGTAATCATTCAATTTAATCTTGGCCCTCCCGGTAAAATTGTTCTGGCTTCGCTCCTGCCTATAAATGTTTACAAGTGTCGGGATTCATGTCAGACATTGAAGAAGGAATGGTTTTGAAGTAACTGTGGTTTCCACATGAGCTATAGATAGCAGTAGGTCCTGAGAAACATTTTATCTAAAGGAGTTTCTGGTCAGATTTGGATCTTAATTCTAAGTAAGAATTGGCCTCAGGTTGGTAACCTACTTCTAAACTCACACTTGAAAAAGATTTCCCTCATTGAAAAGACATGACAGCAATGGAGGTTGTTGTCCAATAAATTAAAAGTAAAATAAAGAAAATTGTTTATATAATTGCATGAATTTACCACTAAATAAGGACAATAATGGTTATCAATCGCGAACATGTAGGAAAAAGGGTTATGTTCATTATTTATGGTTTTCTTGAAGCTTCACGAGAACAAAACTTCTAAAAGAATCAACTTTGACACAAACCTGTATGTGAAAAAATCAATCAAATGAAGAACCAACAAGTTAGTGCCATAAGCCATATGCAACACTAGTACAGGATAACCAAGAAGAGAAAACAAACCTGTTAAGCTTTGTGGATTAAGTTTTATAGACTTCAGAGACTTTGCAAGTTCACGCTACTTAAGCATATTTTCATCAATGCATTTCAACAAGAGATCAGTATCCAACCATTCATCCCAACTGTACTTTGGAAATTCAGAGAAGATGAAAAAAATATTTTATAGTAAATCAAAGAATGCTCATAAACCATTCATCCCAACCATTAATACAAGGATTGAAGATCAATTTAATACACAGACTTTCTATTACTACAATAAGAACGCATTTCGTCCTTGTTAAGTAATTTAATTGTCTGTTCTGAAGCATAGACACTTGTATTGGAAGTTGCATGATGTAGGTCACTAGTCAAATCTTGTGCAGTATATCTGCCACGATGCTTCCAAATTCAGTATAGTACTCTAGAAATTTCAGTTAGGCAGTGTCGCATATCACACCTTGTTCGTGTTCTTGTTTCTTAGTTGTCCGGGGTTTATAGGGAAGGCTGTACAAGGTAGAGGCAAAGGGGGTTCTGCATAGTGGATCGAAAAGCCAATTCTTGAGACAGACGGTTTATGTGTTTATGAGAGAATACAACACACAACATAAACCTCTTAAATCAAACACAAGACTGGAGAACTCTAGAATTTAAAATGCAGAAGTGTTGAAAAATAGATCATAGATTTTAGGTTAGTTTCTGATGTGTATAAGTGACGTGGCCCAATCAGGACCATCGGATCTTCCCAATATTCGCTCATCTCAGATTATCAGGTCAATAGGCCCAACGGGCCTTCTACAACTTCACGCCCACAGACAAACAGGTCTAACCCGGTCCAGTAGGGTTAGATACTCGTTTGTTCTGCATGTAAATACCAGGCCCCCTCCTCCTTGAAGAAGGTAATCCAAAATTTCTCACATGAACCCTAGCTTTCTTACCCATTCCAGTTCCTGACTAGATTGTCAGAGGCCTATCGCCGGGATTTCTTCCGGTGTTTCTAGGCGATTTGCAGGTGTTCCGGCCGGCCAGCCACCAGATACTTTTTCGAGCCGACTTCCAGTAATAGACCGGATCTGCGGTTGAGATTTGTACCTTATACTTTACAAATTACAAGAACTCACACATGTTGCTCCTGCACAAAAAATAAGTAGCATCAGGTTGGCGCTGTCTGTTGGAAGACTTGACAGACCCAAAATCAGATTTCGGTCTCTAGACTCCTCTCCTACTATGACCCCTAAACCAAGGAGGGTGGCAACAGCGAGGCGGTGTGCCGACCATCATCACCAGACTCACAGTCAGGCGGACACACAGGGTTCCCACAACCACCGACCCCAGAATTGGTCGGGTCCGGGTCCGGGTCCGAGCGCCTCATGCTCAGCCGCTGGGCGACCTGAGCGCCAAGAAGCCGATGACATTCGGAA
Organism: Hemerocallis citrina; assembly: GCA_017893485.1. Classification (NCBI taxonomy): domain Eukaryota; kingdom Viridiplantae; phylum Streptophyta; class Magnoliopsida; order Asparagales; family Asphodelaceae; genus Hemerocallis; species Hemerocallis citrina. Next base: position 499,225 of record JACEHZ010000456.1, on the reverse strand, counting down.
GATCATCAACCATCGGAAACCCGAGGACGACCTCCGGAAATAGCTCGACCATTCCAGGAGCAGAGCTGCCTCCTCCGTCCAGGTTCCGACCCATAGCCTACAAGGTCGGGAGCAACGGCGCAGTTGCTTACCCAGAGATCGACGGCCTCCTAAGGTCCAATTTGAAGAGGTCGCGGTCACATGGACCGAGTTCCAGGAGTTCAGGAACGAGGTCCTCTTAGCCATCCGAGGCGCCCCCGAGGACTGAACAACCAGTCGATTACCCCATCCGGGAAGAGAAAAACCTGGGTAGCGAGTCACACGACTCGACTCAACCACCGAGGAGGGATGAAACTGTCCTTATGCAACTCCAGGAGATGGCGAATCACTTTGCTCGGATCGGCGAGGGTGGAGGCCAATCCAGTTGGGGGTACCATCCTACTGGACCCCCATTCTCCGCTCCAATCCTTGACGCCTCGATCCAAAGAAAAATCTGACTACCTCAGTTCGAGACATACGATGGAGAGAGTAATCCAGCTGATCACGTAGAGGGGTTCAAAACCCTCATGATGATTCACAGCGCCTCAAATCCTCTCCTCTGTCGAGCATTCCCCGCCACTTTGCGTGGCCCGACAAGGGAATGGTTCTCAAAGCTCGCCCCAAACTCGATCCTCTCTTTTAAACAACTCGAGGTAAACTTTCTCGTTCACTTTGTGACCAGTTGCAAGGTCGAGCGCGTCACTTCTGGACCTCAAACAGAAGGAAGGGGAGTCCCTACGGGACTTTGTGCGGAGGTTCACCACTGAATCCAAGGCAGTCTCTTCTTTCGATGCTGGCGTTGCATCGCGACTTTCCGACATAATGTTTGCCCTGGCCAGCTAAAGGCCTCCTTGGTGGAGAAGCCCCCGATTAGTTCTCCCGACCTCCTTCACAGGGTCGAAAAGTACATTCGAGCCGGAGAAGCTCTGCTGCCTGAAGGCCTGACAGAAGCCCCCGCTAAGGGGAAGAGGAAGGTAGATGGTCCGGAGCCCATGAAGAAGTCTAAAAAAGATCCCCTTGGTCAAAATGACTGCCTCTGGTCCTTCGCTTCGAAAAGTTCACCCTGCTGACTCATAGCGTGTCAGCCATCCTTATGGAGATTGAGGACAAAGGAATCGTCTGCCATCCTCTTCAACCCAACAAAAACAAGAAAAGGGACCGGAGATTTTACTGTCGGTTCCACCAGGACCACGGGCACGAGATCGATAAGTGTTGCGATCTCAAAGATAAGATAGAGGCCCTCATCCAAAGGGGTTTACTTGAGGGAATTCACTCGAACCAATCAACGAGACTAGCGGGCTTCGCCCCCTTCTCGAGCGACCGGTCGGCGTCTTGAGGTGAAACCCGAGCCTGATGAGGCAGGAGTGTCAGCCATCCCTCACTGTGTTCACGGTGGCCCTATGGGGGGGAGTCGAATACTTCCCGCAAGGCCTTCGTGCCGGAGGGTAACTTGGTCCATGACCACCCACCCCCCAGGAACCAAAGCCTGGCGGTCTCATTCTCCAACGACGACCTGGAAGGTGTCGGACTACCTCAATGTGACACCCTGGTGATCAGCCTTGGCATGGTGAATCACAAGGTTTTTCGTATCCTCATTGACAATGGAAGTTTGATGAACATCCTGTTCCTTTCTGCATTTGAAGCGCTCAAACTCTCTCGAGAAAGACTCAAGCCGGCGGGGTACACACTGCACGAGTTTTCAGGCACTCCTGTACAGATCGAAGGGATAATCACGCTCGACTTCACAGTCGGAACAGTCTCGAACATTCGAACAGAAGCTATGGATTTTATGGTGGTCAATGTCAAAGCTGCCTACAATGTGATCCTGGACAGGTCCGGCCTCTGTTCCCTTCAAGCAGTACCCTTCGCATACCACCTGAAAATGAAGTTCCCCACCGACCACAGAGTTGGTGTGGTCCGAGGCAATCAAGAATCGGCCAGGTTTTGCTACATGGCCGCCGTGGGAGGTAGAGTTTTTCCCCTCGAAGGGGTCAAACTTCTGTCCGACAAGAACTCATTGGGCTCCGAGCCCGTCGACCAATTGGAAGAAATCCCCTTTCGCTGAGGAGGACAGTTCTAAGTGGTTCCAAGTGAGCCAGACCCTTTCCTAAGACCTAAAATTGTCCATTACTAACTATATCAGGCAGAATGTTGATCTCATTGCTTGGACGCCCTTGGATATGCCAGTAATCTCAGAGGACCTCATCATGCACCAACTGAGCGTCCACCCGGATTCAAAGCCCGTCCAGCAGAAGCACCGCAAATTCGCCCCTGAAAGGCAGTTGGCAACCAAAGAAGAAGTGAACAGGCTCCTCTCAGCTCGTTTTATCCAGGAAGTCAACTATCCCGAATGGCTGGCCAACGTAGTGATGGTAAAGAAACCAAGCGGGAAGTGGAGAATCTGCATAGACTGCACAGACCTCAATAAAGCCTGCCCCAAAGATCCATTCCCCTTTCCGAGCATCGATGCCCTGATTGATGCGACTTCTGGCCACGAACTGCTGAGCTTCATGGATACCTTTTCAGGCTATAACCAAATCATAATGTTCCCCTCTGACATCCCCAAAACTGCCTTCGTGACTGACCAGGGCCTATACTGTTACCGGGTCATGCCCTTCGGGCTGAAGAACGCCGGTGCTACCTGCCAGAGGTTCGTCAATCGGGTGTTTAAGGAAAAAGTAGGTCGGAACATGGAGGTATATCTGAACGACATGCCCGTCAAAAGCTACCGAGGCCAAGACCACGTCACCGATCTAGAGGAATCCTTCAAAGTCCTAAGGTCCCACAACATGAGACTTAAAGCCTCCAAATGCACCTTCGGCGTCAATTCGGGGAAATTTATCACATTCGTGGTCAGCCAGTAGGGAATTGAGGCGAACCCCGAGAAGATCCAGGCCATATTGGACATGGCCCCTCCAAGAAATGTCAAAAAGGTCTAGTGACTAGCGGCCATCGGTTGTTTTCTTTCCAAATCCGGTGAAAAGTCGCTCCCGTTTTTCAGAGCCCTCCGGATAGCTAAAGGCTTCAAATGGGGAGAACCCCAATAGACGGCCTTTGACTAGCTAAAGACCTACCTGGCCAACCCCCTGCTCCTCAGCAAACCAGAACCGGGTGAGCCCCTCTACCTCATCCTAGCCGTATCTGAACACGCACTCAGCGTTGTACTTGTTAGGGAGGAAGACAGGGTCTAGAAACTCATCTATTACGCTAGCAAAGTCTTGCACACGGCGGAGCTCCGATATGCCCAATGGAAAAAGTAGCTTACTCATTGGTAATGGCCGCTCGGAAACTCCGACCGTATATTCAAGCTCACTCCATTCAAGTCCTAACAGATCAGCCACTCAAGCTCGTCCTCAACAAACCAGAAAATTCCGGCTGACTAATAAAATGGTCGATTGAGATGAGCCAACACGACATCAGCTACCAACCCCGGAACCATCAAGGGGCAAGCCCTTGCAGAATTCATCACAGAGTGTACAATTTTTGAAGTACCCGATATCCTAGAGCAGGATCCACTTGGGAGACTTATGTAGATGGATCCTGCGAGGCAGAAGTGGAGTTGGCATCATACTTCGTGTCCTCGATGATTTTGTCCTCAAGTTTTCCTTACGCCTTAATTTTTAGGCCTCTAATAACGAGGCGGAATACGAAATAATGATCGCTGGCCTCACACTAGCCCACAATGCGGGAGCAAGACGAGTAAGGGCCTTCAGCGACTCTCAGCTCGTGGTTAACCAAAGTTTGGGGGATTATGAGGCACATGATGCTTGCATGGCCCGGTACTTGGCGCGCACCAAACTCATCCTGGAAGCCATCGAGCATGCCACTGTCGAGCAGATACCCAGGGTACTGAATAGTCAGGCAAATGCCTTGTCCAAGCTCGCCTCATCTTCATTCGAGGGCCTTGACCACATAGTTCTCATTGAGGTCTTCTACGAGCCAAGCATCGAAAAGCCCGAGGTCATCTGCCTCAATACGGGCATGCAGCCGTATAATTGGATGGATCACATCCACAAGTTCTGGGCGGAAGGCCAACTACCTGAAGACTCTGTCAAGGCTAGGAAGATAAGGGTCCGATCGCAAAAGTTCACCTTGATTGAGAATATCCTCTTCAAACATTCATACACCAGGGTGGACGATAGACCTTACCTCCGATGTCTGAGTCCTGATGAAGCGAGGTACGCACTAAATTTTTTTTGGAGTTAAAAAAAATAAATCATGAAAAACCTGGGCTAACCCGCGACACGCCCCGACTCGATACGGGTTCAACCTGTACGGGGTTCGCGGATCGACCCGGGACGACTTCCTTTCTTCCCAACCCGGCCCGGCCCGACCCAGTCAATGGCCCAAGCCAACCCGAGCCCGCCCGAAACCCAGGCCGACCCGGGCAATTTGGGCTCAGCCCGGCCTGATCGTCCTGAATGCCAACCCTATCAAAAAATTTATCATTCATGACACACACTAATATAAAAAAAACTTCTACCCCGATGCTTTTTTCCCGGAATTTGATGGGGGTATCTCCAGTATTTAAAATCATAAATAAAAAACTTTATACCCCGGCATTTATTGAAAATGCCGAAGTAAGAGGGGATACTATGACGTTTCTACTTAAAAACGCCGGGGTAGGACTGAAAATACCATTTCTGAATGACCAAAGTTCATCTTCCATCCCTCTCCTAATTTTATTAGTAGCAGGCTCCAATTCAGCCATATATAGGTTTCTAGGGATAAGGTGTTATATAGAACATTGGATGTGAGGATGAAATTAATATCCAGGAGAATGTTGCATTACAGTATTTGGTACAATACATTGCATTTCTGGGAATCCTCAGTTTTTTATATTTATTTATTTATTCACAAATCCTATAGTTTTATGGGAGAATTCACAAATCCTATGGCTTTAGGGGGAGTACAAAACTCTTCCAACAAATAATTTTTATTCTCACGGGAATCAAAGATTCCTTCCAAAACAATATTTGGCTTTTACCAAACCAAGTAATCCACAAGAAAATGGAGATTTCCCTTACACATTACCATATACCAAAGAGTGTATTAAATCACATGTATTTTTTTTTCTTCCCCATCATATGCAACTTCCTCCGAACGGTTAAGAAACCCTAATTTTATTTTTAAATAAAGGGCTACATTGTAAAATGCCCTCTAACTTAAGACCTTCCTTTATCCATCCCATCTAAGCTACTGTAACTCAGTGGTAGAAACCCAAATTATTATCTCCTTCACTTTGTAAGATTTATCCATAATCATCCATGCACGTATAGTGCACATGCACATCTCGATGCAACAAATTCATTTGTTGCAATTATAGCATCTACTTGATAATATCTAAAGACAAAGAACAAATCCGAAGACACTTCAAGAAATTAAAGAGATCAAAAACCCTAACCCTAAGGTTCACCTGGCTTCATAGAGGTTAGGGATGACATAGGCCAGGATCTTCTTGCCAATGGAGAAGATGGTGTGATCACCGCCGAAACTGCTGTATCCGCCACCGTCGTCATCCTTATTGGCGGCTCTTCCATCTATGTCCGAACTCCCCATCTAACAGTTCAAAAATTAGGTTAAATTGCCGCTCTTAATCAAGTTTTTTCCCCCGACATCTAATATTTTGGCAGTCCAAACACTCACAACCTTGGACTATGTTTATCTTTCTAATCAAGTTATTGCCAAAAAGTTTTCAATTATCCTTAATTCTTCCCCTTTAGTTTGCTTGGATCTGGTGTTCACTCCTGTTTGCATTTTTTCTGATCGGGGTTTCCTAGTTGAGGGTACTTCAGATATGGGTTTCCCTTCGAGTCTGTGGTGTCTTCTTCTCGCTGCACTTCAGTTCTGGTATTTTCGAGGTCAGATCTACCCATTTTTTGGGGTTACGATTGCGTTGTGGCTAGATCTGGTTTTTTGCACTTTGTTCCTTGTTTGCTGCTTTGGTTCCCATGCTTTTCCATCCACCGCGGCCTTGGTGGTGCACTTGGCTCTTTCGGCAGAGTTGCGATTTCCTTATTGCTCCTTATTTCCTTTTTTGCACTGCTTGTATTCCCTTGTTCACTGTAAGTCTCTTTCCCTGTGATGTTTGTTTGCCATTCTTAGTTCATTGCAGTTTTTTCCTTCCTTTTATATGGTGATTTCTTTATTCTGCGGTATTACTTTACTTATTCTTTATTCGTATTTCTATTTTCTTTCTGTTCGTATTTGCGTATTCGATTTTCCAAGATTCTATATTCTCCGTCCCGTTCTTCTTTTTCTTCCTCTGGGGTTTCGTAGCCTTTACTCTTTCCCCTCTAGAATTGCTATAGTAAGTGATTCTGCTGACTATGTCAACTTTTCCCTGTATCCTCTTGTTTCATTGGGCCACTCCTCTCTTCGTGGGCCTGGTTTTTCCTTTCCTTTCCAATATGCCCGAGTCATGGGTTGTGGTAGTAAAAAAAATATAAAAAGAATCATCTCAAGCCCATCTCCTCCTTTCGGCCCACTTTCCAGAAAGTGCGAGATAGAACTTCTGGAACCTTTTCCCGCGCTGCCTCTTCCACTTCCCTATATGTTGCATCTTCCTCCTCTAAATTCATATCCATTCCTCACTATTTCCGCTGTCTTCAAAGCGGCCACCTCAAGCATTTTTTTCCAACAAGATGAAATGCTTATTCTGCGATAAGCTTAGACACTCCCGCAATAGATGTTATTCCCTACAACACCTTCTTTTCCTCCCGTTGGGCGCGCCGATTTCCAGTCAAGTACTATCTGCCCTTGATTTCCCCTCGCTCCGAATCAAATTATTTGAGATGCAGGCTCAGAAAGCTAAAAAAGGAAAATTTCTGACTCTTCACGCCTCCTCCTACTTCGCTAGCATCTCAGCTACTTCCTGCCTCCCCAACTCCTCTGATTACGTCTCATGTTTTTATTGTTTGTTGCGATCTCTTGCCTGAGTTTAACTCCAAAATCGAAAATTTACAATGCTTGGGTGCAGTTTCTTTATCGGGCGGTTCTATTTCTAACCACTTTGGATTCTTTCTTCTGCAACACTCGTAATGTCCATGACTGGACGTGGGCAGTCAATGCATGCTCTGATGGGGACCTTGTCATTAAATGCCACTCTGCTAAGATTCTTCTTGAATTGGTGCATAAGAAATCTTTCACCATCGATTCGGTTAACCTATGTATCCGCAAATGGGCATGCGTCGGCTCCGCTCTCCCTATTCTCCAATCTCGCTCTACCAAAGTATCTATTTTAGGCTTGCCCCCCTTTTGTGATTCCCCGCGACAGTTTCTTCCATGACTAAATGCATATGGGATCTTACCAGCACCTCTTCGACCACCCTCTTGGCTTCCGGTTGTTTGCAAGTGGAAGCCATGTTTCTGTTTTTTGACAATCCTTTTTGGTTTGAAGCATACACTCTTCGCATTGGGGATGCATATTTCTCTATCACTATTCCTTATCATTACTCCGTCCAACCTACTCATGCTCTTCCAGTGATATCTGCCTCCTCGGCTCCACTACATGTTGCCCCATTCATTCCAACTTCCTTCTGCGAGGGCTCTTCTACTAAGCCCCAACTCTCCTCCTCCAAACTTTCAACTTAAAATAGAAGCTCTCCTCGTGGAGGATTTCCGAGTAAGAAGAAATACCCACCGACTACTACTTATTATATCCCTTATGTGAGCCTCTCTAAATCCCCTAAAAAATCACCAAATCTGGTGTGGATCAATCCTTCAATTACTTCGTCTGCTCCCAGCTTACCATCCTCGCAACCTTCCCCTTCTCTGACTATTTTCACCTCCGCGTCCTCTATACCTACCCTACCTCCCACCAATCCTATCCTACTGACTTCTTTTTCGGGCATTGTGTTGATTTCTCCATCACCTTCCAAAGCTAGCTCTTAGCCTGAATGGAGCATTAATCCTCACTTATCCTCTCAATGGGACTCCTACAAATCAACTGTGGTTGCTTCTTCGCAGCCAACCTCTTCCAAGTCTGTCTCCACTATACAACAAGTTACCGCTAATTGGTATTGAAGCTGATATCTTTTAGCTGAAGAAGAAAAGGGTCTCTCCAATCCCTTCCCAGGGTGTAAGGTACTCCATCTTTCTAAGCCTCTCCATCTTTCCTTTAATGCTTCTACTAATCGTGAATCAGTTTTTCCTTACCTTTTACTTTTAGTCATAGCTATTTATCTCTTTACATTTATCCTTACTATATCTTCTATCAGCCTATGGTTAACCAATTGGGGGCTCGAGTGCACTCAGTGGCCATTGGTGGTTGTATCAAATCTCTGGCTCTTACTATTGGTGTGGAACCCGAACCCTCGTTTATTTTCTTGCAAACTATGCTCATTTCTGTTACTACTTCTGGTAGTCCGTCGACTAACACATACCCTCCCTTTTCTCCCCCCCATTCTCTATTGAATACTCTATCAATTGCTTCCCCTGTAAATTGTAACACCCCGCAAAATTGAAAATGATAATTTTGCCCCTCGTGTGTTACGCACGTGTATTTTGTACCGTTACAGGTAATATCTGTAACGTGTTTCACTTTGTATCTTTGGATTCCGACTATTTATGCATTTCTTGTCTTCTTAAAATTCTTTTATCCCATTTTGAGCCAACTCAAATATTAAATTTCAATCTTTGTGTTTTTACATACATTGCACGTGTTATCAATACACGTGTCGATTCTACCGTCACATGTAATATTATTGATGTGTTTCAACTATTTACTTTATGACGTGTTCAAATTTGTTTTATAAATGGAAATTTATTTTTTCCTATTTTGATTAAAATATTTTATATGTGCGGTGTACGTGTTTTTTTGTGTACATATTGATTACACTATGGTATATGTATAATGAAATAAATTTTCGTACGTTACATTCCGATTAATTATAAATATTTCCCCGTTGATAAAATCAATCTTGTATTTACATTTTTTTATGTGCGACGTGCACGTGTTGGCTGTGCACGTATTAGTTGCATTATCTTTTAAAATAAAGTTTCATGAAGTATGTGTGTGTATCTATTTTATTCATGCATGAAAACTATAATTTTAAATTAAACTAATTTTATTATATATATAAGCATATGTTTTAATTTAAATAAATAATTAATTTTGCGTGGTGTACACAAGCACATGCATTGAGCACACACATGAGAGTGGCGTTGAGAATGTGGGGTCTTGACTGGATCTTTTGAACGTTGGAGAGTGGGAGTGAAGAGTGGAAGTAGTGGGAGAGAGGCACTAACTAACTACTCTGCCTATTTATTAAAACCCCTAAACCATTTCACTCCTCATTGTTTCTAAATTAAAAAAAAAGGGTAAACAGAGAAAGAGAGAGAGAAGGCAGAGCTCGGTTGGCATGCTGTGCTTTTGCTTTGGGGATTTTAGCTTGCATTGGTGCAGTTTCAGAGGACTTTTTGAAGGCGAGATCACTTTTAATATTCTCCTATTAGGTGGGTGTTCCTTTATACTCTTAAATTCATTGAGTAGATGCATGTGTAGTTGTTTAGAAATTTAAATTTGTAGATGTAGAATGCATAATTTATTCTCTTTAATTATGATGTGTGTGAAACTCTAAAATCTTGAGTGAAATGTATGTTAATTAAAGTAGACTTGAGAAATTAAAGTTTAGAAATTGTGTAAATTAGCATGTGAAATGTTATTTTGTGTTCTCTTTAGATAAGTGGACATTTTTTTTTAATAAAATACGAATTAAATTGATCTTGAAGAAAAATTCTCATATTGCTAATTGTCATGGAAGAAGAAATTTATTGAAGTAGAATTAATATTTCGTAGATTATAGTTATAATTGAGTTACTCTTCATGTGATTGAAAATTTTAAATTGTGTGAACTTATTGTTGCAATGAAAATTCAGTATAGTGTAACTTGATTGCAATAATTTAATCAATGTGATGAATAATAGAATTCGGATGTGCGTATAATTTTCGGAAAGAGGGGAATAGGCGAGATCGAGTGCTTGAGAACTTAAACCCTATAGTAGACGTGATCTGAGCTACGACTCAGTGGTTGGGCATTGTGTTGCCTCTCTACTGTCACGGGTTCGAGTTGGGGTGTTGCTCTGTTGTTGTCCAATTTTTTTTAAAGGGATTAAAGGAGAAGGGTTGAACATTTAAAAATTTCAGAACACTACCTTGCTGAGTAGGGCGTTAGCTCATTGGGTTGGGCGCTGGGCTTTCTTGGTGCTGACCTGGGTTCGGTCCAGAGGATGTCCAAACTTTATCTTTTTCTTTTTAAAAACTTTTCTGGGGACTTTTGAGTAGTTCTTTTATGGGATATTTTGGGACTTTTGAGTAGTTCCTTTTATAGGAGAATGTGGGAAAATCATGAGACATTAGTAAAATAAATTGGAGATTTTTCGTATACTATTCTAAAAGAAAATTTTAGAATAAAAATGGTATATTTTGTTTATGTGTGAGGTGGATTTCAAATTTGAAAATGCATATGATTGAAGATTATAATAGCTGATGTTCTTTAAAAGTGAGATCAAGTGGAAATAGAAATAGATAATTTTGGGGGATGTTTTTTAAAGGAGTTCGAAATTTAAATATGAGTTTGGTTTGAAATATAGATTAATGTAAAGGAGTATAAATGTTTAATGAGTTTTAGAAGACTTTGGAAGTGATTGTCTTGATTGGCTATTTCAAAGATAATTATGAGGAAATTCGAGTTGAAAACTATTAATGAATAATTTTATGATCGTTGAATACTTCAAGGGTTGAAGAAAATTGTTGTTTTGAAAATTTAAATATTATTTTCGAGGTTGAATATAACCTATTATTGATCTCTAGAATGAGATAATTGTTGGAATCTAGATGCTAGGTGAGACCCTGATAATCAGCAGTTTTATTAATGAGATTTTTTAGGAGTAACCAGTGTGAGTTGACTCTCTCTTTGAGAAGTAGCCAGTGTGGGCTGACTTTCTCTTATGTTTAAGTCCGGTAGGGTAAGCTAACTCTAGGTTGTGATGATTTTCAAAACTAAAACTTAGGGTTAGGCAGTAAGGGGAGATATGATGAAGTATGGGAAAACATGGGTATGGGGGCCTAGATAGTGCAGAGGGAGGTATCTCCAGAATTACCAAGGTTGAGGCTCGCGGTGGGGGATATTACTCCAGAATTACTAGGATCGAGGCGATGCTCGTAGGGTATTTGTGTGACGAGGAACCAATGATAGCGCGGTGTGGGTATTCGCCTCTAGAATTACTGGGTGTGAGGCAGTGTGTCTAAAATCACTTGAAGTAGGAGTGTGATACTCAAAAATTATCGGGGTCATAGCTCGTGGTGTGGGTATTCGTCTTCAAAATTACTGGGTGATGAGTCTAATTTAAATATAAATATTTGTACTCATTTACCCATTAAAATTGCTTGTTTTCGTTTATATTGTTTATAATTCCTCTTATTTCTACAAGATTTCCATTAATTAATTATTTTTGAAGAAATAAGATTTTTGACGTAAAAAGTGAAGATTTGTGGAAAAAAATTAACAAACAAAGCAAAACTATGGATTTACTAATTTTTATTGTTTTGTTGAGTTAAAAGTGCGATAAATAATTTTAAAAGGATTTTTAATGAGCTAATATGATTTTTAGTTAGTTTAATTAATTTTAAACTAATTTATTTTATTTTGTTTTTAAATCCTAAATTCTGGTCTTATTTTGTGTATGCAGCAGCACGTGTTTGCAAGAAAAGGAAAGAGAAGAAGAAATGAGAAAGAAATAAATATCAGAAAGGAAATAAATGAAAAGAAAGGATTTTTCTGCAAAAAGAACAAATCGTAAAGGGAAATGCTACACCTACAACCTATTCTTACAACCTTTCTTTTACAACCTTAGGTGGCACAACTTCATTGGAATGTATTGTAGAGTAGGTGGAAGTGGGTTGTACACATCTCCAATGAGATTGGGACACCTAAGATTGTAAGGTTGTAAAGGTTGTAGGTGTAGCATTACCCAGAAATCTTCTTCCCGATGTTCTATAAATACATGAATATGTGCAAAGAGAACTTGAAGAGGTGACGGCTGATCAAAGATAAAAGAAAAAAAAATGAAAAGTAAGAGAGAGAGATAGAACTCTCCCTCTATTTCCTGGCGCACGATTCGAAAAGAAAAGAAAGAGGAGGATGACTACACATACATGAGTTTTTACCCCAAACATACATTATAAATGCATTGGGCACCACTTCTCACTAAAAGACAATATTTTAACCTTGTCCTTTAGTGAGAAGTGGGGTCCAATGCATTTATAATGTATGTTTGAGGTAAAAACTCATGTATGTCTAGCATTTTGCAAGAAAGAGAAGCAGCAGCGTATACAAGCAGACATGAGAGAGGGAGACAGGCGCGGATGTCAGCAAAGCACGCAGATCGAGGCGACTGGCTGACCTGCCGACGCGACAGTGTTGACCCAGCCTGCTGACTCAGCGACGTGACGCCTCTGACGATCTGACTGGCACGGAAAACGAGGTGGCTGCAGCTTTTGGTTCGGCTTTTTGAGACAAGACAGAATAGAGAAGAGAGAGAAAGGACTTGGACTCGGTTCTCGGAGTTCGGTTTGCATTATTTTTATATCTTTTTGTATCTCTTATTCTCTATATTTTTATGATGCAATCCCAAACAATTTGTGTTAGTTGCAATTTGAATATGAACTAAATTTATTTTTCTAGGGTTTAGATGTAGCCTAGTTTTGAGAACACAATTTTAATTTCGTATTATATTTCTATTTTTCCATGGTTGTGTGTTTGATTTTTATTCTTAATGCGTACAATTGGTGGATAGACATTTGTATGATTTATTGGATCATGGAGAGACGAGAGCTAATTTGTGATTTATAACTACAAAATTAAACATCATTAATTGAGCAAAATTAGAGATGATTTACCGCGATTGATGTGACCGTTAAGAAATCCACAGAACTTAATGAGTCTTCGATTAATTAAATTTGCATAGAGATATGACAAACTGTTAGTTGAAAATATTTTTAGTGTTGTTCGAGAAAAAGCATTGAATAATTTGGGGATTTCGGTCTACAACTTGGAAAAAATACTCTTTTTATTCATATGGAATTATAAATTGTGTGGGATAAACTAGGTGAAATCAAAAGCCCTAGAATTAATTTTGCCATTAACAAATTACAATAATTTCACAGCCCTCACCCTCTTCATTAATTTAGTTAGTTTTAATTAGATTAATTTAACTTAGTTGTTTTATCAATTATAATTTTGATTATCCAAATAGTGATTCATCTAGTGATATCGGTACTCAATAAAATATCTAGTCCCTGTGGGTTCGACACTCTATTCACTTAACTATATTACTTGTTGTGATTTTGTACACTTGCAAATATTCACATCACTGGGTGTGAGGCATTTTGTCCAAAATCACTTGAAGTGGGAGTACAATACTCAAGAATTATCGGGGTGGTACTAGATACTCACAGAATATCTTAAACATACATTAGTCACCGTAGTAGTAAATCATGGCATTGGATTAAACCTTATATTGAGGAGTACGATAAGGTCTTGTCCTCGGACCTATGTAGTATGAGATGCATAGAATCCAAACAAGTACGCATTAGTGCATCGTAGTGTAGATTTGTATTAGGCATCTAAGGCATATCATACATTGACATGTTTAGGGGAGTCGCTCTTCACACTTTGTTTTTGCGTTCAAATTGTGTTTATGTTTGTAAGTATAAAGAATCATTATATTACGACATAGCGAGGATGACCATTTATAATATTGCGTCGGTTGTAAGCAACTGACGTGCCCACAGTTTTCAGTGCAGGATTGGGATTTGCAAAAGAACACAAAGATAATTTGGTGCTAAAGATTTCATTCAGATTTTAGTTGATGTTATTCACGTTTTACTTTTTATCGTGTTGTAATTATTTATTTTCCGCTGCGTTAATGTAAAGGAACATGTTGTATGAATAAACGTTTTAAATTCCTTGTAAAATTATACGAAGTGAAGTGTAGATCCTGTTGAGCTACGTATTACCGTGTTTTGGAATTCGGGGCGTTACATAAATAGGTGACTCTTGATCATATACATTATTATTTGTAGTTATATATTACTATTATATTCTCGACGTGAGACTAATACCACTCAACAATCCCCGGAATCCACCGCCCGACTATATATAATTATAGTGTAGTACAACTGCCCACCACTGGCTGACTCTCAAAAGGTGGTTAACCGAATTGGTGACTCTTGATTATAGGCTATATTATTTATAGTTATATATTACTATTATATTCCCGATGTGGGACTAATACTGTAACGCCCCGAATTCCAAATAAGACCGAATTCGAGATTTCACAGGATCTTACACTTCACTTCGTACAATTTTACAAGGAAATTAAAACTTTTCAACATACATCAGAGTCTTTACATTTTTGTTTACACAGCAGAAGAATAAAGTACAACATTGAAAGTAAAATACAACTTATACAACTTTATCAATGTAAGTCATCAACTGCATCATAACATCTTTACTTTTTCATGAAAAAGTCAATTTCCTGCATATTAGGCTGTGGACACGTCAATCACTTACAACTGACGAAAATGTTATACTCGGTCATCCTCTCTATGCCGTACATATAACGATCTCAATATTTTAACAAAACACAAAAAAATTTGAATGAACAATAAAGTGTCAAAAGTGATTATTCTAAACATATAAGTGTATGCGATGCCTTAATGCCTAATGCACACATTTTATTCTAGGATGACACTAATGCATACTTGTTCAGATTCTATGCATTCCATACTACATAGGTCTAAGAGCAAGCACCTACGTAATCCACATTTATGGGTTCGATCCCTCGCCATGAAAACTACCCAGTAATAAGACAAGGTTTAGATTATTCCACGAATATGGATCCCAGTCCTGGAGTCCACCGTCAGACTGTTATAACAGATCCCTCATCGTGCGAATAATCTCGCAAGTGCCCCTCTAGCCCCGGTATACGTATATACATTGGAGTATGGCAAACCATCCGCCCGACTACTCATGATCCCAGAGTCCACCGCTGATCAATCATCATAATCCCAGATTAAAAAAAATAAAAGTCCGTCTCCCACGGAGCAACCACAGTCACGGAGTCCACCGCCGACTAGGTTTATAGCCACGGAGTCCACCGCTGACTGTATAGAGGCAACCCACTTACGTTTGCCCAAGTTTACTACATCTTTGCTTATGTGCCTAATTTATTTAGTTCAAGACATGAATAAATCTCCAAACCTAGAGTAAGTTTTACCTCCTGCCGGACTTAATCAATATTTACCGAGATAGCTCCATGGCCATATTTCAAAATTTATCTCGACTCTTTTTAATTTAGTAGTGCCGGTACCCGAGGTCTCACTAACTCTAAATCACAATTTTTTTATGTACAAGAATCCATAGGTACACATACCCTTTAATAAACATGTTTTAAACTTAGATATTTTCATCTTCAACTTATTCACAAAGTAATCATAGTCTTGTCACTTCTCATGATCTATTTATTCATTCAAAATCTTTATAAGCAAAATAATTCCTTTCAAGTACACAATTTCATCACATGAAATTTTATCACAAATCCGAGCTCTTACGATGTCTCAATTCACTTCAAATATAAAAGTATAATCTCTTCAAAATCACTTCACAAATTAACACTTTGCTTTTCTTTACTACAAAGTTCTATTCATCAAATTCCATTCTTTTTATACTTTGAACTATATAAAACTTTATAACTATCACTTAATATTTTCCATCTCATTTTATATGAATACTAGAATCTTTTCCCAATTTTATTCACACTAGAATTCCTTTAAAATCATTAAAAACAACCAAAAGAAAAAGTGCGGCCTTTGGGTTTCGAACCCCTGACCACAGTGCCAGCGCCCAAAGGCCACCACACTAACCACTAAGTCCATATGGACTTAGTGTTCTAAAGCCCAGGGAACTCCCTAAGTACAAAATTGCTGGGTTATGAATTAATTAAAACAAAACACAAAAATGTTGTAGGCCACCGGTTTCGAACCAGGCCAAACAAGGAGACAGCGCAATGCCAAACCACTAGGCCAAGTGCGCTCAACGACATAGAGTCTATTCATTTGCTTTTGTTCAAAACTTCCTGTTATTTCTTTTCTTTCATAAAACTCGATTTTCCATTCGTTCCAATCTTTTGTTAGACTGATTTTTTTAAATAAAAACTGAGTTTACTTCTTAATAGTAACTCATAGGTTCAGAAATCATATTTTAGAAAAGTAAAACAAACTTTCAAAATTGTTTTCTCTTATTAATAAACACAAATTTGCATTCATTTCTTTTAACCAAAGATAGCATATTACATCTCTTATAACAATCAAATGAGTTCCATACCATCAAATTTACTTGACCAAAAACGTATTTTCTTATCAAAAAGGAAAACTCAACAGTCATTCACATAATCAAAAATCTCTACACTCATGTATACTAGTTTATGACTAACTTATCAATTATTTCTTTTCTCATTACTAACTAACATGATGTTAAATAATTTACCAATCATAACATGATTTACTATTATTCACACTACATCCAAATATAGATTTGTTCTACTTTATCACATCAAAACTTCTATACTACTCATTCATTATTATTAGCATGCATTTTTCTACAATTAGAAAATATTAGAACACCCACCTCTAATGAAGATTTTGAGAATGAGAGAGATGGAACCAACTCCTAGCTCTTAGCAAGAACTCCTCCAAGCAAGAACTCCTCAAACACAAGAACTCTCTTATTCGCTTTGTTTTTCTTTCTCTTATTTTATTTACTTTTGGTATGAAGAGAGAAGGAGAACAGGATGCTATTTTAAGGACAATGTTAGGGTTTAAAATGCAAAATTCTTCACCTAATAATTACTCAATTTAATTTCCCATCTCTTCACTTTCTTAACTCCTAAAACCCCCAACTCTTCACCTCTCCACCTCTTCAAAACTCAACTCCCAACCTCTTCCCCTTCTAAAACTCCCCAACCGGTCTCATCCTCTTCCATGTGATGAGTGCAGCAGCACTTATCTAGTGCTGTCACAACTGAAGGTGGGCCTATTCCTTCTCCACGTCAGCATGAAGGAGAGAAACAAACAGCACAAGCTGCTGTATTCATCACGTGTGGGCCCCGTTCCAAACACTATTCATGATACACCCACACAAGCCATTTTAATACACTTATATATATATATATATATATATATATATATATATATATATATATATATATACCATCTATATATATACCATCTATATATATATACTGTACATTTTAGAATGTAAGTAAAAAAAATAGTTTAATTAAAATTTATAATGTATTGCACAAATAAAATAAATACACATACTCCAAAAGTTTATCTTAAAAACGAATACGCTCAAATACGCGCACCAAAACATGTACGTCGCACGTAAAATACCGAAATGCAAAAATTAATTTTATCAACGGGAAAATGTTAAACATGATAAAACACAATATAAGAAAATATATTTATAAATTTTTATATATTCCATGACGTAATTAATACGTACATAGAAAACACGTGCATTATATGTATAAAAATCATTTTAATCAAAATGGAGAAAAATGAACTTTCGTTTATAAAACGAGTTCGAACACGAAAAATAAATATTCAATACTTATAAAAATATCACACGTAGCGATGGAAAAATACATAGTTGATACGTGCATCGAAGACAAATAAAAAGCATGTAAAAATACAGAGATTGAAATATTATATTTTTGTTGACTCAAAATAGGGTAAACCAATACGGAAAATGCATAAATAGTCAGAAATCACAATATGTAATGAAAACACATTATAAATATTACCAATAACTGTATAAATACACGTGCGTAACACACAAGAGCAAAATTGTCATTTCCAATTTTGCGGGGTGTTACAAATATGCCTCAACAATCCCCTTCAATCTATGTACACACAAAGCCTTTACGTGGGCCCCGTGGGTACACGTCATCAAGAGCACACAGAGAAGCATCTTTCTCTGTCTTTCTTTCATATCTGAGTGGGCCCCTCTTGGTGATGATGACATCACCATCCAAATGACAGCACATTGCTGTGCTTTCCAAATCCGTGGGACCCCCTCCAATACACATTTTATTACACAAATGCCATCCTTCTTATATATATTATATACATATTATATATATTATTACTCTTTGAAAATTACGGGGTGTTACACATAAGATGGGGCATGTCTATATAATCGGGCGGTGGATTTTGGGACTATAGACCCAGTCGACAGGTGGATTCTGGGATTGTGGTGAACCCTTAATTAAATTTGGATCTGTTATTGATAGGGCGGTGGATTCCAGGATGATAATTATTCGGACAGATAAGAGGGCAGCTCAATTAATTCGAGATTATGATTAATCGGGCGGTGGATTCTGGGATCATAAGTAATCGAGCGGATAGAAGAGCAGATGCTCCACAACGACTAGAAAGTGGATCCTGTACTAGATTGTGAATGTCTCGTGCTCAGCGAGGACGCTGATTTCGGAAGGGGTGTGTGTGTAACACCCTGTAATTTTCAAAGCGTAATAATATATAATGTGTATATAATATATATAAGAAGGATGGCATTTGTGTAATAAAATGTGTATTGGAAGGGGGTCCCACGGATTTGGAAAGTACAGCAATGTGCTGTTCATTTGGATGGTGACGTCATCATCACCAAGAGGGGCCCACTCGAATATGAAAGAAAGACAGAGAAAGATGCTTCTCTGTGTGCTCTTGAAGACGTGTACCCATGGGGCCCACGTGAAGGCTTTGTGTGTACACGAATTGAAGGGGATTGTTGAGTGGTGTTGCCGCTGGATTCTGGTGTGGGGGCAATAGATGAGATTTATAGGTTCGTGAGAAACTCGAACAGGCTGGATCTCCCTTCTTCCTTGTTGGCAATTTGACTCCTTGGTGCTCTCGCGGACCTGCACAAACGTTCGAAATACCGGGATGGATCCCGATGACGAACCCTTCGACGCTCAAGTCAATACACAGAAAAAGTGAAGAGAAAGAGCTCAAGTTTGTAAAGAGTGGTCACCCCTCATAGTATGAGGTAGGGGGTTTTATAGTCGTCATGGGGATCTCCTTCAGGATAAGATCAAATCCCTACTTCTCGACGTGGCAGGATAGGGGTGGTTATAACCACTTCCTCAAGATCAGGGTGAGCCGGGATCTCCTCCAATCCTGTTGATCTGGTCCCCAATGGATTGAGACCCATTCCCGACTGAGCAGATCCGTTCATGGGTGAGCGGGTCCAAAAGGAGGGACCTGGTGCCCAATTCGGACCCGTCTGTAAGTGAAATTACCATTTTGCCCCTAGGACTTTGAGATTCATGCCCACTTTGAACGGTTCTGATTTAACCCCATTTTTGGCCATATCACGAGCCCCCCCTCTCAAATATTGTGTGTCATGGACTTTGGAGAGTAGTTTTGTTGTTTTAATGGCGTATAGGGCTTTATCGGACTTGTCAAAGGGTGGTGGAGTCTCGTCTAAGGGGCAACGATGCTTTTCTGAGCTGGCAGCATGCCCAAGTTTGCTCTCAGGCCCTCCTGTATTTTTGGTAATTTTTTCCAATTTTATATTATTTTTTTGGATCAGTTATTTAATTTTGCGAAGCAACAATCTGTCTTCAAGAAATATCAATTAATTATTCTACTAAATAATTATTTATTCAGGAGCTCTAGAATATTTTTACTGATTTTATAATTGTTTTTTAGGATTTTTAATTAATTTTCCTGATTTTTAAATAATTAATCCGAATAATAAATAATATAAAAGGACTAATCAAATCTAATATCAACGTGGCGTCACCCTAGCTATTTATCAGACCTGGGCGCGATTTTTGAAGTGATCGGAGGGCTGGCCCGAAGTGGAAGCGTTTTCTCCTCGCATTGGGGTCGGTGCCACGGTGGATCGGTGACCATACACCGAGGGACGTGGCTTCATTTGGAGCGTCCATCTGCTTCAGCACGGATTTCGGAGGGATCGGACGGTCGGTAAGATGCGTGGGGATTTTTTCTCCACATGACGCGCTCGGTGCCGCGGTGGATCGGTGACCATACACCGAGGGATGTGGCTTCATCTGGAGCGTCCATCTGCTTCGACGTGGATTTTGGAGGGATCGGACGATCGGCCAGATGCGTGGAGGTTTTTTCTCCTCATGACGCGCTCGGTGCCACGGTGGATCGATGACCATACACCGAGGGACGTGGCTTCATCTGGAGCGTCCATCTGCTTCGGCGCGAATCTTGGATGGATCAGATGGTCGGCCAGATGCGAGGAGGTTTTTTTCTCCACATGACGCGCTCTAGGGGAGTTTTTTCTCCCCATGACGCGCTCGGTGCCACGGTGGATCAGTGTTATATTACCGAGGGATGTGGCTTCATCTGGAGTGTCCATCTGCTTTGGCCCGAATCTTGGATGGATCGGACGGTCGGCCAGATGCATAGAGGTTTTTCTCCACATTATGCGCTCGGTGGGAATTTTTTCACCACATGACGCGCTCGGTGCCACGGTGGATCGGTGTTATATTACCGAGGGACGTGGCTTCATCTGGGTCATCTGATGAGGATTAGGCGCTAATCACGATGAAAATGGCGTGGATCCCAAGAATAAAACGATTTCTGTCAACACAGCCATATTTGAGTCGTCTGATCGGGGATCATGCGCGAATTACGAGGAGAAACTGGTTTTTCTCCAATACGCCACTCGGTGCCACTGTGGATCGGTGTTTGGTCACCGAGGGATGTGGCTTCATCTGGGACGCTTGATCCTGGTTAGGCGCGAAAATTGAGGCGACCTATCAGTTCGCAGTTTCTAGGGCATCACATGAGATTCCACCTTTTGGCCTTCCGTCGTTATGCCTTCTTGGGCTTTTGCCGTTTGCTCGGCCCAACCGCTTCAGAAGCCCATGCGGCCTCACTCTCAGCACTATAAGTCTTCCCTTCCTCTCTCACTTTTTTTTTCTTCTTCACTTCTCCACTTTTTACTTTTTTGAAGTTTTTACGCTCGAGCGGCGCTACTAGCAGAGGTCTTTGCTCTCGAACGGTGCTGCTAGCTGTCGCGGCCATGCATCTTGGTTTTCCGGTGAGATATTCCGACCGTAGTTGTCACATCACGGTAATTTATCCCTCTTTCGTAGTCTTAGCAAAATGTCTAGGGTATCCTCGGGGAGTGAGACCTCTACCTCGGAGCATGAAGAGGGGCAGTCCCTGGCTCCGGTTCAGAGTGTTAATAAGGGGAAGGCAATGGTTAGACCGGTGAAGTTGGTGACCATAGTAGAACCGGAGCGTAGGGCCGGGGCATTGGGTCGGCACCCGAGCCCCTTGTCGAACCTCAGGGGAGTGAGGCAGTACTCTCCTGATCTTCTAGAGAAGGTGGTACATTTGAGGTCTGCCTCCTACGAAGAGGAAAGGGCGAGGGAGGTCACCGAGGTTGATGACGTCCCCTCCATGCTGATGGAGAAGGACCTGGTCCGGATCCGAAGGAGCTTTCAGATCCCAAAGGTATTTGTGCTCATACTTTTGGGCCCAGGTATCCGAGCTTGCACACCGATGTCTCCTGACATGTGCATATTTCCCTTCGATGCCTTCTTCGCCGGGTTGCATCTGCCCATTCACCCGTTCATCGCGGAGGTTCTACAGTTCTATGGTCTAATTCCTGTGCAGTATATGTCGAACATATGGCGACATGTCACCGGCTTCATCCTCCAGTGCCAGGCGATAGGCATCGCGCCCCAACTAATCATTCTCCGGGGTATGTACCGCATCTATCGAAAGAGCAGAACCGAGTACTGGTATTATCTGTCACCGAAGAGGGGGGGGGTGAAATTGATCGAGAACCCGGAGTCTATCAAATTTTGGAAGGAGAAGTACTTTCTGGATCGAGGCGAAGCTCCATGGATGATCCCGACCATGTGGAGAGAGGAGGTGCCGAAGTGGGCAAAAACCGACCCGGTCTTGACTCCGGAGGAAGAAGACACCGTGGACAAGCTTATGGCTCGGAAGCCACTTGGGTGGAAGGAGGTAACTGTGGAAGTCCTCTATGGTGGGGGTCTCACTCCGATTGACCCTAGTATGCTTTGCCTTTTGATTTTTGTCTTTGCTTTTTTTTTAAGTCTCAACTTCTTCGTAAGCTAATACTTGTCTTTCTTCTATTACAGAGACTCCAGGCATGGACTTCAAGGCGTTGCTCTCAGACTGAACCGGGGTGGCATACAAGGCCTCTGATGGCAAGAAAAGGAAGAGAACTTCTTTGGGCCCTTCTTCTGCGAAAGTGCCCAAGGCCTCGGTGGTAGTGGCACCGAGTGTCGACGCAACCCCGATCATTACTCTGGACCCGGAGTCGCAGATCCCTGACACTACCCCCACCGCGACCACCGAAGGGACTTCCCTCGATCAGGTCTTGGCACTCGAAGCTCCCCTCTGACTGCGACGGCAGAGAGCATACTGACCGAGGAGCATAGGAGGATGTTCATCCCCGACTGGCGAGTCATGAGGCACGATGGCTTCTTAGGGGACGCCATCAGTTGTATGCAGGCGATTCGGTACTTGCTGACCCCTAAGGACCAGGCTGCGCTGAAGGTGGGGACGGTTGGCTACGACGCACTCGAGATTGCCATGGCCTCGATGACGGTAAGTTGACTCCGACCCATCTCTCTTTGACTCTGCCACTTTTCTTTCTCTCTATGTTAAGTGCTTGCATGGTTCTGCACTTCGCACAGATGATTTGCCACTTCAGCCATATACTGGAGCAGATCACCGAGCAGGAGAAAGAGTTGAAGATGGCGAGTGACAAGGACCGCACCGAGCGAGCCAAGGCAGTAAAGATGTTCGAGGTGGAGAGGCATTTGCCCGAGTCTCAAGCGACGGATATCCAAGCTCTCGAGGCCGCCCTTGCCGCCGTGAAGGAACAACTCTCCTCGGAGAAGGAGGGGGCGGATAAGGCAGAAGAGCTAGTTGCCAAAGAGAGGGAGGTCTCAAACAACAGGTACTAAATAAGAATATGGAAAGTACGAAATGACAGATAACATAAAACATCAAGTGGAGCTAAACTAAGTGTCAGGTGTCGAAAATAGGAAAACCACATGCATAAAATCAAGCCTAGAACACAAATTCTAAATGCAGACTCTCTAGTGCGTACTTGTCGAAGTCTATGCATCCCATTCTACATAGGTTCGGTGCAATCCCTTAACGTCTTCACTTCACAGGGTTCAATCCCCGCGTTATGAACTAATCCTAACACGATGACTACTACGAGATAAAGATAAACTATGGGTAGTATCTCATGCCCGATAATTCCGGAGATGGATCCCACACCCAAGATATTTCACTTGAATAATTCCGGAGATCATCCCACACTGAAACATTGACACGTCACCACACGAATACCACATGTGCTTCACCTCGACTCCGATAATTCCGGAGATCAATCCCACACCACAAGTAGTTACCGGGATAATTCCGGAGATTGTCCCACACCACAAGACTGTGATAATTCCGGAGACATATCCCACACCACTAATAATCTACTGTGATAATTCCAGAGATTAAATCCCACACCAAAAGCCATACTGAGGTTCTTGACTCATGTACCCGTTCATCATATCACCACTAGTGCCTGTCCTTATCGTTTTTGGGTTAATTAATTACTTAACGAATCTCCTAGAGTGGTGTACCCAACCGGCCTAAATTCCAAACTAAATAACTGAAATGCCTCACTGGGCCTCAACAAAATAACTCAACACCGGTATACTAGGGTCACACACCTCTAGAGACTTAACTCAAATTTCTAAAGCAAAGTCCCACTAAACAAAGTGGCTCAACTGAATATCGTAATTCATATACTTAACTGAATATCTTAGAATAGACTGAATTGTCTGGGAACCAAACACTCAAGGAACACTCAAGTTTACAAAGATCCTTCAGTACCAGTCGACTTATACCGTAGTAAGTCGACTGCCCAGAGGACAAATATCCAAAATTTCACAAAAACAAACTAAGTCATATAAGTCGACTTATAAGAGGATCGGTCGACTTACCAGAGGTAAATTCCAATAATTTCTCAAAATATATTCTAAGTATGTAAGTCGACTGAAAGGAGTCCTAGGTCGACTGTCCAGAAAGGACTAATAATTTTACAAAAAAAAATAAATTCCTCAGTGAACCAGTCGACTGCCTACGAGCTAGGTCGACTGTCCAGAACGATTTTTTCAAAGGTTCTAAAAGTACAGTATCAGGCTCGTACCAGTCGACTGTACAGTGGGTCAGTCGACTGTCGGCCTACAGTTTTCAAAATTTAGGTCTGATCACAAAATCAAAACTGAGGTTTTCTAAGGATTCAATGTTTATGATAATAGTTCGTATTCAGGAAAAATGACAAATCTCAACAAAACTTCACCATGGTTATATTACTCAAAATGTCAAATATGTCAAAACTCAAGTTCTCATGCTCTAAATCACTAGTTCTTTCATTAGGGTTTCTCAAGACTAATTTCTTTCACAAATCTAAATCAAAATCTGATTTATAAATCTAATGTCCAGATGTTCATCATCCAATTCTAACCATTCTCAAATCTTAATCTTGTCTTTAGTAACACGATTACATAAACAAAGATCTACTAATCATTCTTAGATTTCACAACATGGTACAACCACGATCTTTGCATTGTTCTTATGTAAAACACTAAATAATATTCATGTCAACAACGATCATAACAATCGATCACATCAATCCAACCACCATACAAGGTCCATATCATTCATACAACAAGACAAAACAAAACAATTCCATAATACTCACGAAATCAAACAACAAAACAAGGTCACTCACATGATTCAAACAACAAAACAATTTTTATATCACTCACCTTGAATTGAGAAAAGTCCACGAAAAAGTCTTCCTTTTGCTAGATCCCAAAAACTCCTTTCTCCACCAAAATAAATCTCCAAAATTCTGTATATTATCAACAATGACGGCTGGAGAAAAAAATCCTTTAAATATCCGGGATTAGGTTTAGGGTTTTACACACACTTTTGCAAAATAAACCCTTCCAAAAATACTACTTTCATATATAGTTCTATTCTTGGAAATTCAATCAAAATTCATTTAAATTTGGAATAAAAGTAAAATACAATTCTAAATCTCAACCAATACTGTTCAAAACGTCCATAATATACATTTTGCACTTTAACCCCTAAAAATGTCAATTTTGCAAAAAGGTCATCCTTTTCTCAAAAATTGCAAATAGTTCCAATTAATTTCAGAAAAATCTGGAAAAATACTAATTAAATCTCAAATATTAAATAATGATTTTTCATGAAGAAAACTAAATTTTCCAACTTCTCAAAAAGCATTTGCACGTGTTTTGCACGTGTACAAAAGATAAATTTTTCTGAAAATATTCATTAAATTCTCCAAAAATCAATTTAAATTCATTTTCAAATATAAAAATAATATTTGAAAATACGGGGTTCTACAGGAGGTACTCTAGGAGGGGCTTCATCCATTTTTCCCGAAGTGTTAGGGGGTAGGCTTCCATTGGGTCCGAGCCATCTTCATCAATGCTTGGTTTGAGAAGGACCTCTATCAAGACGGTCCGTTCTAGACCCTGGAGAGACGAGGACGCGATCTTAGAGAGGGCATCTGCTTGCACGTTTTCCTCTCGGGGAACCCGCTGGAGTTGAACATCTTCGAATATAGCTAGAAGCTCCCTCACCTTTGCCAAGTACCTGGCCATACAGCCATCCCTCGCCTCGTACTTCCCGGACACCTGGTTGACTACTAACTGGGAATCGCTGAAGACCCTTACGCACTCGACGCCTGCCTTGCGAGCCATGCAGAGCCCCGCTATGAGGGCCTCATACTCTGCCTCATTGTTTGATGCTGGGAAGTTGAGACAGAGGGAATACTGGAGGACGAAGGCATCGAGGCCAGTTAGGATGATGCCAGTCCCGCTTCCATCGGCGCAAGAGGACCCGTCCACATAAACGGTCCAAACGAAGGTGTCGGCAGATGACTCTCACGAGTCGGGAATGGTGTTCTCCACGATGAATTCGACCAGAGCTTGGGCCTTTATTGCCGTTCTGGACTGGTAGCTGATGTCATGCTGACTCAGCTTGATAGACCACTTCATGAGCCGTCTGGAAGTCTCAGGCTTGTGGAGAACCTGTTTCAATGGTTGGTCGGTAAAGACCACCACCGAGTGGGATTGGAAGTAGGGACGGAGCTTTCGGGCTGCCATGACCAGGGCGAGAGCCATCTTTTCAAGCTTTGGGTAATGGAGTTCGGCATCGCGGAGCACCTTGCTCACGTAGTAGATGGGCTTCTGCATCTTCTCCTCTTCCCTTACAAGGACCACGCTGAGCGTCTGCTCCGAAGCCGCGAGATAGAGGTAGAGGACCTCCCCAGGTGCTGGCTTGCTCAGGAGCGGAGGGTTAGCCAAATATTCCTTGAGCTTGTCAAAGGACTCATGTTGCTGCTGTCCCCACTCGAAGCCTTTAGCCCCCTTGAAGGCCTTAAAGAAGGGAGTAATTTCTCTCCGGACTTGGAGAGGAATCGCCCCATCGCGGC
Source organism: Hemerocallis citrina (assembly GCA_017893485.1). Lineage (NCBI taxonomy): Eukaryota > Viridiplantae > Streptophyta > Magnoliopsida > Asparagales > Asphodelaceae > Hemerocallis > Hemerocallis citrina. Next base: position 472,574 of record JACEHZ010000456.1, on the reverse strand, counting down.
GAAGCGCCCCGTGAGCCTCTATACTTCTTTGACATATGAGGGGGGGCATTTTGAGAATGGCTTGAATCTTTTTGGGGTTGGCCTCGATGTCCCTCTGGCTGACCATAAACCCCAGGAATTTGCCTGATGAGAAACCAAACGCACACTTATTCGAGTTTAGCCTCATATTGTGCCTCCTGAGCACCCCAAAGGCTTCTTGAAGGTCGACGGTGTGCTCCTGCCCTCGGGCGCTCTTGACCAACATGTCGTCGACGTAGACCTCCATGTTTCAGCCAATCTGGTCTCGGAAGATCCTGTTCACAAGACGCTAATAGGTAGCTCCCGCATTTTTCAAGCCGGAGGGCATAACACAGTAGCAATAGAGGCCTTGGTCCGTCACGAACGAGGTCTTCAGGATGTCGGGAGGGAACATCCTGATTTGGTTCTACCTTGAGAAGGCGTCTATAAAACTGAGGAGCTCGTGCCCGGAGGTCGCATCGATGCTAGGAAGAGAAAAAGGGTCCTTCGGGCATGCCTTATTGAGATCGGTGAAGTTAATGCATATTCTCCAGCTCCCGTTGGCCTTCTTGACCATCACCATATTGGAGAGCCACTCAGGATAGTTCACCTCCTGGATAATGCGGGCATTGAGGAGTTTCTCAACCTCCTCCTTGATTTCCTGTTGCCTCTCAGGGGCAAACTTCCGCCTCTTCTGTTGGATAGCCTTGACCCCAGGGGTGATGCTCAGACGGTGCATTGAGAGCTCCTCTCAGATCCCGGGCATGTCTTCTATAGTCCAGGTGAAGAGATCGCGATTCTCCCGTATGCACCAGTAGATGTTTTGCTTAATGGAGGGGGAGAGAGCCTTGCTGATGCGGAACGTCTTAGCGGTATCTTCTCCGGAGAAGGCCACTTCCTCTAATTCGTCCACGGGCTCGGAGATAGTTTGACCGCCTTCCTGAGGAAGTTCGAGTGCTTCCAAAGAAAGGACTAGACCCCCCATCGAGGTTATATAGCACTTCTGAGCCGTTTCTTGGCTTCCCCTCACTTCTCCCACTCATGAGGGGGTGGGGAACTTCATCTTCATGTGGTAGGCTGAAGGGATGGCTTGAAGCGCGACCAAACCTGGTCTACCCAGGATAACATTATAGGCGGCCTTGACGTCGACCACCATGAAGTCCATTGGCTCGGTGCAAGTTAACAGGGCCTTTCCATCCGTTAGGTTGAGGGTTATAACTCCCTCGACCGTAACGAGGACCCCAGTGAACCCGTGAAGAGTGTAGCCTGCGGGCTTGAGCCGGTCCCTTGACAGCTGGAGGCCCTTGAAAGCCTCCAAGAAAAGGATGTTGACGGAGCTTCCGTTATCCACCAAGATTCGACGAATGTCGAAGTTCGCCATTCGGAGGTTGATGGTGAGGGCATCGCAGTGGAGCATGCGGACGCCCTTCAGGTCCCTATCAGAGAACATCACCGGGACTCCTAGGCCTTTTAGAGGAGGATGACTCTGCACGGAGTTAACCTCCCTTACGAAGGCTTTTTGGGAGGAGTTGGAATCTCCCTCCATTAGGCCTCCATGTATTAGGTGCAACATGCCCTATACTTTAACCTCTAGAGTCTCCGTGCGCTGCTCAGATCGCTTGTTAGCCCCCCTTGGTGGTGGAGGCAGATCGGCTCGGTCTCTTCTCACAAAGCGAGTGAGCTGCCCTCTCTGGATGAGGGCCTTAATCTCATCTTTGAGGGCCCAACATTCGTCCGTGTCGTGTCCATGGTCCCGATGTAAACGGCACCACTTATTCCGGTCCTTCTTCTTTCCCAGAGTATTCAACTTTGGGGGAGGCGGTAGGAGGCATTCGCTCCCGATCTCCATCAGGATAGCAGATACACTCGCGTTAAGCGGAATGAATTTCTCAAACCGAGGAGGAGGATGCCGCGGACCTCCATTGTCCTTCTGGAGCTTTTTAGCTCCTTCTTCTTCAGTGCCCTTCTGCTTGTTCGCGGAAGATAAGGCCTCAAAGGTGGGGTGGTGGAGAGCCTCCTCTGGCCGGATATACTTCTCGCTCCGAAGTAGGAGCTATGAGAAGTCCCGAGGGGGCTTCTTGGCGAGGGACGCCCTGAGGTCAGCGTTGAGGACGTTGGAACGGAAGGCGACAGTGGCGACCGAGGGTTCCAAGGAAGTGATGGACCTAGCTTCAGCAGTGAAGCACTTGACATAGTCCCTTAATCGTCTGCCCTTCTTTTGATTGAGGAACAGTAGGGAGTCGCTCGTCTTCTCGGCACGGCGACTGCTTATGAAATGCGTGAGGAAAAGACCCTCGAATTGGTCGAAGGAAAAAATAGATGTCGGTGCAAGTCGCAAGTACCACTCACGGGCCGGCCCTTTAAGGGTGGCCGGGAAGAGATTACAAAGGAGGGCATCGGATGCATGGTGGATCATCATGAGAGTTTTAAAACTCTCGATGTGATCTGCGGGGTCCGACTCCCTGGTGTAGGTCTCGAAGTGTGGAAGCATGAAGTGGTCTGGGACTGGAGCCTCCATGATGGTGCGAGAGAATGGGGCCTGCTTGGGCGGAGGTCCCTGACCCATCGCTCTTCGTCCTGGTCGAGCTGGCCGAGGCACCTCTCCATCTCGTGGAGACGGCAGTAGACCGATTCCTCCCTTTGATAGTGTCTTGCTGAGCCTCGAGACTCCTCCTCGTGCTGAGGAGGGGTCAGACTGCGACGGTGATGGCTCTGAGTAGGTGGCGGACTGATGGAACGACGGTGGTAGCTTGGAGCAGGCCGCGGACTCCGGGAGCGACGGTGATGGTCGGGAGAAGGGCGGCGATGGCTCGGAGCTGGTCTGGGACTTCGGGAGCGGCGAGGGCAGCTCGGAGCAGGTCGAGGGTTGCAGGAGCGGTGAGGGTGGCGAGGAGCTGGTCGAGGGTTGCGAGCCCGACGACCATTGTTGGGGGCAGCGTTGAGCGCCCGGAGGACTACCTCCTGGAATTGCTAAAATTCTGCCCTTGTGACGAGGGCCTCCTGCTCGTGATGGGCTCAAGGAGCAGGGCGGCCTGCTGGGGAGCGGCTCCGCCTTGGGCGATGTTGGGGTAACTCTCTCCCCCTCCGGGGAGAATTGGACCCTCCGTGATTGGATCGGCGCGGCGAGCAATCGCTCGGTTGCTCGCGGCGAGGGTTCACCTCTTGGGCCTGCCTCTCGTCCAGATGGGTACGAAGATCGGGTCCATGCTCGGTCTGTCGATTTTTTATCACGTTCCGCAGATCCTTTCGAGTGGTAGGAGTATAGGAATCCATTGAGTCTGTGTCGGCATTGTGGATGGAAACTCGAACTTGATGGACAGGTTGCTTGTGGCGGCTTCATCGAGAGTGTTCCCCCACTATGGCTTGGGGACCCAAAGGCTGCTGATGCGGAGCCTGTGGATCGAGCTACAGTGTCGATTGGTTGGGAGGAGGGAGATCCCCCTACGAAGGAGGAGGAGGAGGAGGATGAGAAGAGGTCGTTCTATGATTGAAGTTTGCGGGTCTCTTCTTGGGAGACATTGCTGGGAGTGGCTTTTGTGGAAGGGGGATGTTGGATTGCTTGTTGAGAATTTCTCACAGACGGTGCCAACCTATTGCCGCTGGATTCTGGTGTGGGGGCAATAGATGAGATTTGTAGGTTCGTGAGGAACTCAAACAGGCTGGATCTCCCTTCTTCCTTATTGGAAAGTTGACCCCTTGGTGCTTCCGCTGACCTGCACAAACGTTTGAAATACCGGGATGGATCCCGGCGACGAACCCTCCGACATTCAAGTCAATACATAGAAAAAGTGAAGAGAAAGAGCTCAAGTGTGCAAAGAGTGATCACCCCTCAAAGTATAAGGTTGGGGGTTTTTATAGTTGCCATGGGGATATCCTTTAGGATAAGATCAAATCCCTACTTCCTGGCGTGGCAGGATAGGGGTGGTTATAACCACCTCCTCAAGATCAGGGCGAGCCGGGATCTCCTCCAATCCTGTTGAGCTGGTCCCCAATGGATTGAGACCCATTCCCGACTGAGCAAATTCGTTCATGGGTTAGCGGGTCCAAAAAGAGGAACCCAGTGCCCAATTCGTACATGTCTGTAAGTGAAATTACCATTTTGCCCCTGGGACTTCGAGATTCATGCCCACTTTAAACGGTTCCGATTTAATCCCATTTTTGGCCATATCAAGTGTTATTAGTCCCACATCCGGAATATAATAGTAATATATACTATAAATAATATAGCCTATGATCAAGAGTCACCAATTCAGTTAACCACCTTTTGAGTGGCAGCCTGTGGTGGGCAGTTGTACTATACTATAAATAATTTGTCTTCTAAATTGTATAAAATATCCGAGCTAGGGGTAGGGGCGTTACACCTATCTCTAATACCATTGGTAGCTCTTATTCTATTGCGACGGCTAAGAAATCCACTAGTGGAAAATGTGCCAAAAAAATTAATAAGCCTGCTCTCGGACTCTGGAGATCCCCCCCCCCCCCCAAGGTAGCTGACTCCAACGTCCCCGCTTGGGTCAATTTACCAAATCATTTTGGTTCTCTCTCTAATCTTGAGATGCTTAATATTGCATCTCATATGGGATTCTTGCTCCGATTGCATTCAGTACATTCGAGATTTGGAATGTTCCAGAGCTGGTATTGATCATATTCATTATGATTAATGTTTTCTGGAATATTCGGGGGCTTGGCAGCTCTCATAAACATGAAGTGATCCATCACCTTATTTCCACTATTTGCGGTGACTTGATCTTTATTCAAGAATCAAAACTTAACTCTTGTTTACCATCTATTACTCGTGTAACACCCCGCAAAATTGAGTTATGCCAATTTTGCTCCACATGTGTTACACATATATATTTCGTACCATTACGAGTAATATCTGTAATATTATTAATATAAATATATTTTACGTATTTAGTATTTCGATTGTTATGGACATTTTTTGTTCTCTCGAATTTATTTTGTATATGAATATTTATTCGCACGTGTGTTTTTTTTCTTTATGCACGTGTCAGTTAGAAAAATCTTTTGAGTTATGTAAATATTTTTCTCCCTTATTTTACAATGTATAAATGTATAGTCTATTTTTAATGAAAACTAACTTAATTTGAATCCATATTAAATTTGAGTAACATATGTAAATTTTATTAAATAAAATTCCTAAATTTTGGTGTGAATTGTATGTGCACACACAAGCTTTTCGAAAACCCGGACTTTGCCCACACACTAATGGCCGGTTAGCTCAATGGGAGGGAAGCACAACCTTTTTTAATGAGAGTGGGTAGTTATAAGGCAGAGTGGGTAGTTTCTAAAACTCCCCAAATCTTCCCTTTTATAAAAACCCCATCCATCCCGACCACTCATAAGAAAAGAAAAGAAAAACAAAAAAAATTATTTGTGCATTTCAAAGTATTGCTGTTGGTTCTTCTTGGGAGCTCAGATTTTGAGAGGAGATTTGGAGAGCTTGTTAGGAGTTTTGCTAAGGATACTTCAAAGAGGTGGTGTTTTCTACTATTTTCTAATGTTTGTAGATTATGCATGTTTAGATGTGAAAATATTTAGAAGATGACTAAATCCCTATGTGAAATATATGTGTAGGGATATTCTTAAGATTGTGTCTAAATCAATATAGAAGAAATTTCATTTTTATAAACATGTATCAAAGTAATTAGATTACATGCGTATGAAATGCTATAAATGATTGTTTCCCAAATTTCATTGTATGCGCATTATCAATGTGGTTCTAATTGTTACTATGAAATTAACTTTTGAATGTGACAAATTTATGCATGAAATTATGTGTTAAATTTCATATTGAAATTGAGTAGATTGATATAAACACAAACCATGTTGAAATGAACTAGACTGAATATTTTTCTTCTCTGGAAATTTATTTGAATTCGTAATATAGTATATAGAAGTTGTGAAAGTGATTGTAGGATTGAATTATGACTTAAATTGATATCTTAGTTGTGAAACAGAGAGTTTCATATTCAAAATAGTTTTCTTACAAGTTGTAGACAGTTAAGTGAGGCGTGAGAGCCTAGTTAAGTGTTTGAGTTTGGATGTTGTGTATAGTGTATTTGGTCTCGGTTATGAATTTAACCGAGTGCAAAATTAATTTATTTCGTTTTCAACCTCGTCTGGAGTGAGGGTTATTTATGATAATAAAGTGTAAGTAAGTTGATAGAATTATAAAATTGGGAGTCTGGTTAGCCTGTTCGAGTTTGGGTGTGCTGAACAGTACCTCAAGGCTGCGGGTTCGAGTCATTGGGGGGGGGGGGGGGGGGGGCTTTATGAAATATTAAAAAAGTAATCAGAAGCATATCAAAAATTTATGTGTAAAATTTTACACTGGTAGGGGTTGGACTTTGTGGTGGTTAGGTGCGAGTTAGAGCAGGGTGCTCTGCTTTGGTTCGATCTTGGTTTGAGTGAAACCCAGAATGCTGGCAAGATTAATAAATGAAAATGTGAGAGTGTGGGCTAGCATTCTCAGTGGTTTGATTTAAGTATGGTGATGTATCCAATAATATCCACATTTAGGGGCATAATATGAACACCATTAGACATTTAAATTCTCTAAATATGGTAATTTACTCTTCTTTTCTCTTTTCCATAGGAAACAGCCTAAAAGCAGCCAAACGAAGCAGATTCAAGACTAATACAGACTGAGAGGATGATACACAGGGAGCTGCAGGACACAAGTCGACTGGTCCTCAAAGACAGTCGACTGAACAGAGGAGTATGAAATCCCGAAGCTACGCAGTACAGTCGACTTACTCCAAAGACAGTCGACTTGACGGAGTGATTGTGAGTCTACAGATGTCTCGACACAGTCGACTGATTCCAAAACCAGTCGACTGGTATTCAGCGGAGTTAGAAGATAAGAACAGTGAAGATTCATCCTCATCCAAATACGAAGCAAGATTAAGTTATCCAAACCCAGGTCGTCTGTGAATAACAACTCTTCATTAATCAAGTTAGGGAACCAGGATTGGCAAGTAAGAAGATGGACTCAGTCCTATGCGTGAAGAGATAAGAAATCAGGAACTTGATATCTGCAGACAAGGACAAGAGAAACGATAATAAAGAGAGAATCATCTACCATCAAGGGATCCATCGACCAACAAGCATCAAGAGACCAGCATCAAAGAAGGAGGAGAACAAGTCGACTGCTGATTGGGCTCAATTTCAACATCATACAAATCAGTGTTCTTCTGTTCTTCCTTTTACTTTTTATTTTTATTGTAGAGTCATGAATTCTATTTTATTAATCAATAAAGGTTGTATTATGTGCAACTAATTTCATAGTTGGGTAGAATGAAACCATAGTCATGTAATCTTATAATCTTCTAAACACTATTTCTATCACTTATTGATTAAGCCTGATTGTATTGGTATAGATTTTTAATATGAATCAAACTTGTTCAGAAGTTCTAAGAGCAGTCGACTGAGAGTGACAGCAAGTCGACTGCCATGCAGAACCTGAGATTATCAAGTTTGCGTATTATAAAACTGAATCTGTTATATGAGCATAGAGACGACCTGTATCTCGTGCCCATAACTTGTAACACAGGAATCTTTAGGGGTTCTTGGTTTAATCAACTTGAGGGATCTAGATCTGATACCAATTTTTAGAACTTTAAGTGTTTGTTCGTTTCCATTGTTCCTATGCTTTCTTCAAGTGCAACTTAGTAGATACCATGCTAAATACTTAAGGAAAGAAACGAATTAGAGTAGATACCATGCCTAATTTTTGGCCTAGGGAAACATTAACTTTAAGGAGTAGATACCATGCCCTTAAAGGAACAAACATGAGTGATTAGAGTAGTGTAGAAGGTGACTTAGCATTCTTGACTACAGGTGGAAATCAAAGCCCAACCACTTTAATAGATATTCGTGACTCAAATTGTGATGCTACTTAATTTAGATTTTTATCTCTTTCATTTCCTTCCAATCAGAATTTTAGAACAAAACTTTATGATATGCATTTTTTTTTTGTTTTATTGATTAGTGAGTTAAGTACTACAATCTCTGTGGGATCGACCCTTGCTTGTCACTACGCTTCTATAAACGATTCGTACACTTGCGAGGTTTTAATTTGTGTCTAGTTTATCTATTTATTTAGATCATCTAGATTGCACAACATATGGCAGGGTAAACTAACTCTAAGTCATAAAAATTATAACTGGACTAAGGACATGCACTAGCTGGAGATGTAATGAAGTAAGGACAAACATGAGTATGAGAGCCTCAGCTGGTCTGCAGTGTGAGATGGTCCCCAGAATTATCGAGATGCGAGTGAAAGTGTCTCCAACTCATCTGCGGTGTGGGATTGATCTCCGAAATTATCGGGATTAAGGTGACGCTCATGGGATGTTTGTGTGTGGCGAGGCGCCATGGCTAGTGGTGTCAGATTGAATCCTCGGAATTATCGGGATGTGAATGATCATCTGTGGTGTGGGATTAATGTCCGGAATTATCAGGGCGTGGGCTAGGTACTCACAAATTGTCTAAATCATATGTTAGTTACGGGTGTAAGTTTTGCATAACGAGGGATTGAACCTTATAATGAGGAGTACGTTAAGGACTTGACCTTGAACCTATGTATTATGAGATGCATAGAATCCGAGTGCGCATTAGAGTTATGTAGTAAGAGTTTCTGTTATGCATAGAATCCGAACAAGTGTCCCATACCTATGTAGTATGAGACCTATGTAGTATAAGATGCAGAGAATCTGAACAAGTGCCCTCAGACCTATGTAGCATGAGTGTCTGTATTAGTCATTAGGTGCATAACATACACTGACATATATAGGACAGTCACATTTCACATTTTGTTCTTGCATTCAAGTTTGTGATTGCTAAAAATTAGAGGAATCGTTGTATTATAGCATTGCTTCTGTTGTATGCAACTGACATGCTCACAATTTTCAAGTTGCAGAACTCGGATTAGCGAGCGACGTGGTGATGAGTTTGATGATAATGGATGCTGCAACAGTGAAGATATTGGGTGTTATAAATTGTATTTCTTTCATGTAAATTTTTGCTGTGCATTGTAAAGAATAACTTTGTAATGAAAAAGTTTTAATTTTTGTATTTTGTATGAAATTGAAGTAAAAATTCTGGTTGTGCTATGGATTACGAGTGTTTGGAATTCGGGGGATTACAACTCGTTCTCTCGGTGGTTCTCTTTTCACCTAATGGGTTCCTCTTAATGCAATCAATTCTTGTCGAGGAATCCTTTTCGGATTCAAAGAATCCCTTTATCATATTACCTCTATCCAATGCCTCAAATTCTTCCTGGTTGTTCATCTTCATTGGTATGATTTCAATTGCAACCTCACGGTGGTTTCGGTCTATGGGCCTTCCACTCTTGATCCACATCATGAATTCTAGATTGAATTCCCTTTCTTTAATGGCATGATCAACAGTTTCTGGATTTTCTGTGGTGACTTTAATGTCACTTGGTTAAGTCACGAAAGACTTGGGAACTCTTCCAGATTGAGAAATTCCCTGAATTTCAATGACTGTATCCACTCCCTTCAGCTTGTGGACCTTCTGATCAATGGTAGGTCTTATACTTGGTCTAGCATGCGCCTATCTCCTTCTATGGCTAAGTTAGATTATTTCCTCGTTTCCATCAATTGGATTAACTTCTTCCATAACTCCTTTGTTTAAGCTTACCCTAATCCATGTTCAGATCATGTCCTATCTATACTCCAACTTCAACTTCTCTATACCTTTCAAATTTTGGTTTGAGAAATTTTGGTTAGAAGATCAAATCTTTGTTAATCTGATTTGTAATTGCCTCCCCTCGGTTGTTGGCTCGAATGGCTGTTAGTCAACTCCTCCTCCAACTTCATGCTGTTAAGCATGTCTGTAAAATTTGGGGCAAAGAAAGATCCTGTATTGCCCGTTCTTGCAACAATTCTTTCTTTCTTCTATTCACCAGATCAACCATTTAGAAGAGGTGGGTCCCATTTATGACTGTGATAGAATGAATAGGTGTGAATATAAAAGAGAATTCAACTCCATTATTCATCTTGAGCACCTTAAATGGGCACAACGTGCTAAAGCCAAAAGGACTTAAGGTCGGTGATTGTAATACCACATATTTCCACAATTTCGCATCCCATTGCCTGAGGACTAATCGTATCTCTTCAATCATGGAAGATGATACTCAACTTCGTTCGGATCAAGAGTTGCATAGGGCTTTTCTGAGTTTCTTTAAAAAAATTATGGGATCCTATGCTCCGAGTTCTATTCATCTTTATTGGGATGCGCTGTATGGTAATGAAGGACATGATCTGTCTATTACCGAAGCACCCTTTTCTTTAGAGGAGATCAAAGTGGTGGTTTTTGCCATGCGTAGTGACTCAGCCCCCTGCCCTGGTCACTTAACTTGCGTCTTCTTTCAAAAATTCTGGGATCTCCTTAAGGATGATATGCTGGACCTGTTCTCTGACCTCTTCTCTGGCCAGTTATCCTTTGATAGGATTAACTATGCACATATCGTGTTGATTCCCAAAATGCTGGGAGCTAATAAAATCACCTCTTTTAGACCAATCAGTCTTCTCATTGTCCTCTTTAAAATTGTGATGAAAGTGCTGGCTAATCTCCTGAATTCCGTCTCACCTTTGATTGATCGGGCTTAATCGGGTTTTATTAAAAATAGATTTATTCTTGACAGTGTAGCTTGTGCACAAGAAATTATCTCGAGTAGCCATTGCTCCAAAACAAAAGGGATTCTCTTAAAACCTGACTTTGAAAAAGCTTATGATAGAGTGAATTGGAATTTTCTTTTTGAAATCCTTTATCACCGATGATTTGGTATCCATTGAATATAGTGGATTAAATCCAGTCTATTTGTTGGTACTACTTCAGTTCTTATTAACGGTGTCGAAGGGGAAAAAATCGTTTGTAAACATGGGCTTAGACAGGGTGACCCTATATCGTCTTTTTTTTCCCTGGTTGCTGATGTCTTCAGCAAAATTCTTATTAAAGCTTGGGATGAACATCTGATTGAAGAGCTTGGAGGCTTTCGTGGCTTTCGCAGTGTCCTTAACCTTCACGCGGATGACACTATCATGTTTGCCAAACCTAATGGCATTACTCTTCGCAATCTTAAGCTTCTACTGTATGTCTTTGAACTTGCCTCTAGTCTAGCGATTAATTTTTAACTGCGTTGCCTCTACTTTCCCTATCTCTTACCTTGGTATCCCTTTGCGATGAGGCAAATTATGGAGGAATGATTGGATTCCTATGGTTGAGCGTGTTGAATCCAGACTTAACACCTGGTGTGGTCGCCTCTTATCGAGAGGCGGTAGACTTATTCGGATTAACTCTGTTGTTACCTCCATACCTCTATACATGACGTGCTTCTTTTATATTCCTGCTTGGGTCATCAAGCGGATTGACCAAATCAGGTAGAACTTTTTCTGGTCCGGCTCTTCGACCTTTAAGGTGGGTAAACATTTGTGCAGCCAAAAAGTTTTATGCAAATCAAAGAGCGATGGGGGTCAGGGTATCCTTAACCTCCGACACCAAAATCTTGTGCTTCTCGGAAAATGGTTATGAAAAATTCTCAATCATGAAGATTTAGCCTGGTGCCATCTGGTGGACCATGAGTATCATTGCCGCCACAAAGTTTGGGAACTTCATCCATCCATCCATTTCATCTTGTGGGTTGTCCATCTGGAAAGGTGTTTGGAAAGTTATTGAACATTTCAGGTGCGGAATTCTCAAAGTGTGTGGCACGGGGATGCCTATCAAATTTTGGACCGGTCTTTGGATCGGCAGTCACCGTTTAGCTTCCTCATTTCCAGACCTCGTTCACCTTGTGTCCAACCATTCTGCTACAATGGCCGAGTACCTTCTGTACCATAATAATGTGAGGGACTGGCATATTGATTTCTGTAGATCTTTTCCTCACACCCTCTTTCAGCAACACTGTTAGTTGCTTTTGTTAATTCGATCCTACCAGTGGCACCCTAGCTAATGATGGTGTTCGCTGGAGATGGAGTAACTCTGGTACCTACTGAGTTAAATCTTGCTATAATTTTCTTAATGCTGGTGGTATGTCTTCACCTTTCTCCAAGATCATTTGGAATGGTTCAGCTCCCCCCAAAGTCAAAATTCTTTGTTGGTTAGCTATTCATAATAAGTTGCTCACGATTGACATTGTCAACAATAAAAACTCTTGTCATCGGTCAAAATTGTGTTTGATACAATTCTGATAATGAGGATGCCCAACACTTATTTATTAATTGCTCATTCATCTTTCCTTTATGGGTCATCTGCAAAAATGCTTGGGACATTAATGGATTTCCGGACTCCTTGTCCTCTTGGTGGTCACTATGGAGAGCTCATAGAGTTAAGAAATCATTTTTCACCTCGGGAATTTATTTATGATGGCTCTTATTTGGATTATCTGGAAAGAACGAAATAATAGAATCTTCTCCAATAAGTTCTGTCCGATTAATTGTTTAATTGATGATCTTCACTTCTACACTAACTTTTGGAATATCGTTCTCACTCAGCGCAAGCTCACTAAGGTGCATTTAAATCGTCTTCATAGTGCTATATCCTCTTATTTCCAACTTAATACTGTTTCTGCTGCTCCTTAATATTTGCTACTCTGCTTGACTAATGCTACCCTCATTTCCTTTGCAGACCTAATGCGCTGCGCAACTCTCAGTGTGCATTTGGCTCTTCCATTGTAATGTCGCTCTCACGTGTGATGGGGGTGTTCTCTGTTGAGGCTTGCTGTTGGTGTTGTGGCCTTGACTGCTCCACTGTTCTTTGTTGATGTTTACTGTTGGTTTTGTGTGCTTGAATGCCCTTATTTCCTCTATTATGTCTGCATGTTTCCCTCATCTTTATCTTCCCTCTTTATTTATTGTCTACATCTTTGCTCTTATGTTTTGTTTTTTTGGTGTGGACTGCACTTTATTTATATCATGTTCTCCTAATGTTTATGCTAAGTTGTTTGAACTGTGGAAATGACATGATTGTTATGTTTCCTTCTTTTAATAAGCGAGCAGCAGGGCCGGCCCTGAGTTCCGGGGGGCCCTAGGCGAACTTCCGAAATGGGGCTCCCCTGCCCCATTTAAAAAAAAAAAAAAAAAATTTACGCGCGAAACGCGTGCCTATATTTATAAGGGAAGTTTGAAATCGGGGGCCCCAAAAATGGCAAATTCCGCGGGGCCCGAGGCGGCCGCCTTGCCCACCTACATATCAGGGCCGGCCCTGGCGAGCAGTATTCGGCTGATGTATTTCAGTTTATGGTCTCATTTTCGATTTTATGAGATTTTTTCTTGGATGGGGTTTGGTTTGGCTATTGGGTCAGCTTCTTAACTTCCATCCAACTCTTTCGGTTTTGGTATAGCTTCTCTCGTCTGCCTTTATCCCTGTGCTTTCACTTTTTTCTAACGCTGTTTGCTGCAGTTTGCGCCTTTGTGTTGGGCAGTTTAGCCGCCTGCGACCTGCTTATATCCTGCTTGTCAAAGATTATGGAATTGTGTTGTTTACTTGCCTAGTTTTTGATTTTGTGTTTGATGCTTAAGCCTTTACCTTGCGGAAGTTATTCTTTCTGGGTGAGTTCTTCCCGCTGTGGTGCGTCAGTGCTGGCGGCTATTTTGATGTTATGCCATCCTTGCAGAGCTTTCTGACTCCATGTTTGGTGCGGTTCTTCCTTTTTGGGCAGATCACTTATTTGCTCTCAGTTCTTTCGACTTTTGTATATGTGTTATTCTTTCCTTCAGTTTCACCTCTTGTAAACTGTTGGTACCTTTTTGTAATTCTGTACTTTTTATTTGTGTATATATTTTTAGGCCGGAGTCGTTCGACTCTATCCATTTATCAAAAAAAAAAAAAAAAATGCCGCTCTTGAGTTGTTAATTTATGATAAGACATATAGCATTAGAATGAGAGAATCTGAGCCGTTGGATTTGATCAAATTGTGATGATATGTGGACCTAAGGCCCACTACTGTTACAGAATATTTATTGGGCTAAATCTCCGAAAACTTCTCTGACTTTTTAACTTGTGTGTAAATCATATTTTTCTATTTACCTAAAAATCAAACATTTCTACTTTTTGATCCAAAAAATATATTTTCTGTTGTGAAACCGTGACCACCTAATAGGTGGATGCTCATCTATTAAGACGACGGCTCAAGCCCACCTACTTAGGTGGCAGCCTAACCACACTACTACACCATAACCCTAACTTCACCCTATATATATACTAGTTGAAATTTACCGTGCACCAAGTGCACGTGGCTTGGTGCACATAAATATTGAAATTTTTATCTAAACACACTTGCATTTAGCACACCCATATTCTTCAAACTACAAATTCGACTTAGTCAATCATCTTAATAAGCAAACCATGAATTTCAAAATTGCTCCAACGAAAACAAGCTCATCGAAATCAGATATGAAGCAAGCATCAAGAACTCAAAGCTAGACAACAACATAAAGATATAATCATTGTAAAATTTTCGGCGTAAACTTTCTTGAACTTAAAACTAATATTAAAAAAAGATATTAAGAAAGAACAAATTAGTAAATCCTAAACTGATATCATTGTATTTTTCATAAGATCAATTATCACTTTCGACTTTAACTTTCTTAAACTTAAAACTGCCTGTAACTTCTTACTCATCCTTTTTAATTTTGCATTCAGTCAATATTCTTGTAGTTTTTCTTCCATATGTGACATCTTGTGATTTGATCAAAAAAATATACTCATCTCCAATGCATTTCTTGGTCCTTCGATCAAATTCTTCAACATTTTTTTCATGCATATAGAAATAAGAGATTAGCTCTTAATTATTTTTAATACTATGAGAATAACATATTATACCTTATTCTTAATATGTTCCAGGTCTTTTGCAGAACAGCCAACGATGCATCTTGCTTCCTCATCAAATAAAGTCAATTCTGCCTCCGCACTTGTATCTTTTATTGTGATTTTTAATACATATCTGAAACAGGGTATTCTTAGTTTATATATATATATATATATATATATATATATATATATATATATATATATATATATATATATATATATATATAGGGTAAAAGGGATATGAGCAACTTGCTCATTTAGTAATTGAGCAATTGAGCAATTGATTATGTGGCATACATGTGATTGGACAATCTTTAAAAGGGTTAGTTGTCCAATGTATCACATGCATGCCACATAATCAATTGCTCATTTACTAAATGAGCAAGTTGCTCATATCCCTTTTACCCATATATATATATATATATATTATAATTGATTGAAGAATGGAAAGATGGTAAACTAACAATATCTTGTTTTGTATACCTTGGCTTATATTTAACATTATTCTTTTTACATTTTCGACAATAAGTTTCATCATTTTCAACATTGACTTTTGTTGAACCGACTTTGCATGCAATGTACCATGGACATCTAACGTCTTTGACACTTTTGATCAAAAATTTGCAATAATAGTATTTTGCCTTGAAATATTAAAAAAAGTTTGAAGTCATCAAAATATTTTTGTACATATAGAGAATTGAACAAAATATTTAAAAATAATTTAATTATTTATAATACCTCAGAAGAATCCTCATCTGCACAATAGAGAATTACTTTTCTTTTGTTTCACTTCTTCCACATCCATTACTTTTCTTTTGTTTATTTGCAAGATATTACTTTTTAATAAAATTTTATTACAGTTTATCCTAAAACAAAAAAAAAATTATGGTAAATGATACTCCAAAAGGCAACTATTAAAGAATTAAATATACAAAATAAATTATATCATTCTCAAATTTTATATGCTTCTGCTTCATTCAGATTTATCTCTATTATAGTGTTGTTTGTTGATGTGAGAGAGAATCCTGTTTAAAGAAACCAGTAATAAATAAATAAAATATATAATAAATAACATTATTAATTTTTTTTTATTTAATTACCTCCAAAATTTGAGGTTTTTATAGACGTAATTGCAAAAACTGGCATGTTGGGTGATAATTCTTTCAGAATTTTTCCTTCCTTGATTGCTAGTTCTCCCCATAATGTAAATAAGATTGGTTTTGACCTTAAATTAAGACAAATCCTATGAATTCCAAAACAATTTTGTAAATTATTATACAATTTAATTAATTGATATGACATGTATCCTACAACTGTAAGATTTTTCGCTTCTCTACTTCATTACCGTTTTTTGAGTCTACCATATCTACATCTCCTGCATTAATTACTGCTAAACAAAGATCTGTAGTTCAATGTAATTAGTATTTGATATCATATATCAGCAATAGACAATTAAATATATATATATATATATATATATATATATATATATATATATATATATATATATATATATATATATATGTTGTTGATTCTTGATTTTGATGATCACAACACACTGCACATGTATCTATGCTATACTTTATAATTGCAGGTGCTATACACAAAAGACTCACTACTATACAGCTGAATAAATGAACAAGCACAAAAGCTCCAGATAAAGACAATGGTTAAAGCTTCATTCAAGACTCAAGACTCAAGTCAAGACTCAAGCTTAAAAGTGTCAATTATAGTCATATCTTGTAAACAATGTAATCTTACTTTTGTTGAGTCTTAGTATGATGTAAAGCCTTGTCACACACACATACACTCACTATTTTACAATGTGTGTTTTTTAAATATCAAAAAGGTCAAAACAGTTTGAAATGGTTTAACTGTTGAGTACCGGTCGACTGATGCTTCTATCGGTCGACTGTCAGTACAAAACTGTTTAAATTTATTTAAACTCTGACCAGTCGACTCATTATGGCAACCCAGTCGACTGTTCGAGTGCTTTTGACCGTTTTCTGTTTTTAAAATCGATTTTCAAATTCAAAAGCTACTTAGATCCGTTGGTTGACAGTTGAAATAACTGCCTCCTAACGTCCAGGAATTCTAACTCTATAAATAGAGTTCAAGAATTCACTGATAAAGATCTAACATTTTTGATCTAACATTTCCGAGCACTCTTTGAGAATTTTTTAAGTGTTCATGAGACAAAAGCTTTCAAGTTCTAAGTTTTTTGGTTCTCTACATTCAGTCCAGTATAACATCAGAATTCGTTCTGGACTGGATATAGAAGTCGACCTCTTTTTAGCCACGTTCTACATCACATAACACAAACAAGGCTATAGGTTGACTGTAAACTTTTTATTGTTTTCTTTTGCTCTCGGTTGGAGAGTTAGACTCTAGGGTGTAGAGTCGGTCGTTTCACTCTTGGTGGTAGAGTGTGGTTTGCTTTCTCTGGTTGAGAGAAAGGACTACGGGTTAGACAAGGTTGTTGTCTGAACACCGTAGGGTATTCTTGTAAACTTGTTTTTCAAGAATAGTGGAAATCTCAAGTGGGTTGCTTGGGGACTGGATGTAGGTTGGAAGGACCGAACCAGGATACATCTTGTGTACTCTGTGGTTGTATCTCTTGAACTTGCATTTACATTTTTCTGTTTGTTTAAGTTCTGTGAAACTTGTCTGGACAGTCGACTCAGCACATTATCAGTCGACTGGTCAGTCTCGTATCTTTGAATATTAACTGTGTCTTCAGTCGCCTGTCTCAACTTTAAGTCGACTGCACAGAGTTGTTTGAATTTTATTTTATTTGGTTATCTCAGTCGACTGCACCGAAGAAAAATTCTTTATTCCGCAATTTAATTTTAATAAACACTATTCACCCCCCTCTAGTGTTTGTTGCCTTGCCTACAGGATCCAACATATATATATATATATATATATATATATATATATATATATATATATATATCAGTAACATAATTTTTACATTTAAAGACAGTAGAAGATGTACTTTGAAATTCGTCTACAGTTTCAAATTTGCACCTATCCTTATCAATGATATGATCTTTGTCAACTTCATCTACAACACTTCCTAACTTCAAAATGATGTCAAATTTTTCGTGCATTGGGTTATATATTTTGTCAACATTTTTTAGTATTCCATAAGAAATTAAGTAAGTTTTATGCTCCTCAAACGTATGTTAGAACGCTCCCACCGCTTCATCAAACATTATTGCCAGTATTCTAGTTCCATACAAAAGATGAAAATTTAGTAATAATAATTATCGATGTATGTATATATATAAATATTTTAACAATATTTAAAGTATCTTACCTCATCATCCATAAGTGGCACTTTTGAGATTTTTTCTGTGTCTTTATTATTTTTGTATTCTTTCACACCATAATGTTTCATAACCAAAACTTTAATAGTCCACAATTATTGATTTTCTTGCAAGGAATTGATAGGGGAGTATTCATAGTGAGAATTGTCCGTTGATATAGATAATCTGCAAAAAATATAAATATTAATAAGTTTATTTTTGATGTTTTAATTGATCTTTGTTTGATTATTCTGGAGGGTTCTCTAATGATATCTAATCGAAGTACCACTTCAACAAAAGACAATCTAGATAAAGAAATAAAACCAGCATCATTAATGAAGAGTTAGTCACCTATTGATGGCGATCGTTCTTTTTCTGTCTTGATGTTTCACGGTCCACCAAAAAAGAAGAACAAGAAGAAGAAGAAAAAGAAGAAGATGATTATGATTTTGTGCGTTCAAAGCCGTCCTATCTTTTGCTTTTATAGGAGAGTAAATTGGCAAGAAAAAAAAGTTGTTGAAATTAGTAAAACAAATCTTTTATTGGTTGAAAAACATTCAATCAATATATATCTGAAAACTTTAAACCATTTTTAATAATAAAACTGTTAGTTCATTCAAATTCAAATAGTTATCTTATTTACAAATAAAATCTTTACAAATAAAAAAGAAACTTATATTTCTTATCACTATCATGACTCTTACCTTCTCATGGTACTTTAAAATCTTTTATTGGTTTAAAAGATATTCAATCAATATATATCTGAAAACTTTAAACTATTTTTAATAGTAAAACTGTTAGTTCAATCAAATTCAAATTTGTTATTTTATCTAAAAAAACCTTTACTGTGTAAAATAAGCACAAATTTAATTTCTACAGTTTTGTTTAGACTAATATAAATATAATTACATTTACATTATGCATATATTAATCCGTATTACTGAGAAATAACCACATTCTCAAAAAGAAACTTATATTTCTTATCACTATCCTGACTCTTTCCTTCTAAAGATACTTTAAAATCCATATCCATATCTATATTTAAAATTTACCTACATTTCTATAAGAACTTTGGTACAATCAAAGATTTTTAAATAGGGTTTTATATTTGAATTGATTATCCTTCTTATAATGATACCACCCTTCTGTGTTCATAGGTGGCAATGCAAGATGACGGTTCTTGAAACACATTGCCAACAACTTGAGCTAAGCCTGGTGGTACGCTCTAATTCCCTTTCGTCTTCTTATACAATGGCAGACCTGCCAAAAACAAAAGTGTTGATAAAGTCATAAGAACCACTGGAACACCAAAACCAACATTAAACCCCTTATGATCTTGAATGTCGACAATGACAGTGACAGGGATGATGATAAATAGAGGAAAACTTGGGTAGAAAAGAAGAATAAAAAGATAACAAAAGGGCACATATAAAAAATGATGAATATGATAGCAAACTGAGGTTAAAGAAATCAATTTAAGAATGTGATAATTCTAAAAACACAATTTGATGGTATACTATACACATATTTCTCTGCCTGATGCTTTCTTAGGCCTTATGCTTTTAATAAAAAAATAAAAAAAATAACTAACCTAACACAATTTTCCATAGATGTAATTGCATTTATTTATATCAAGCCTATCTATATAATTATCTATACACTCACCTTGAAAAAAAAAACAATTCTCGATGATTAAGTAAACCTTTACTTAAACTAATTAAACTAAATATCATGGAGTAGTCTAATGTAAATATGCAAAAACTGACCACATCAATATTCTCCTTTATTTAAACATAGCTTACCAACCACATGCATAACATGGAACTGAGCATATGTACATAGGATTTATCAAATTCTAAACATTTTCTAATCATGGTTTACCATCTGGAAGAATATATTTAATTTGCTCAAAGTGCTCCTTCAAAGCTTAAATGTGAAGACAATGGTAGCACCAATATCAATTGCTATGGATTGGAAGAGTACACCAAAAGTATATGTTTCACCATGACACATAAAAGTACTATAATCTACATTGAAAAGGTACTTCTATATAAAATATGTCCTACAATATCAAATGAGCATCCAATATTCCAATATTCAGATTCTCCAATACTTGATAAATGTTGGACAATTCAAATATCTTCTCAATATCTCATGTAGAGATATTGACCACTTGATCTTCACATCGCACATGTACATATACATAAATAATTAAACACATACTACTGTTTAATTGTTCACTGGAAACAAACTACCACACCTAACAAGTAATATGGCATTCTACTACAATGAGTGTTTCACATGCTTCACCTTCATTTATAAAGTGGTGTCAGCGATGGACGGGACCATTACAGGTTTAAGGGTTATGAATAAATATTGAATATTCAAACTTCATATAATGTAAATGGAAAGAAAACAGAAACTGCAAAATACATCTCAAAACCCTATTTAAACCCTTTTCACCAACAAACCTCAATAGTTTCATTGTAATCACTATTATTAGTCATCTAATTTAAGGAGAGAATCTCAAAAAAGAAATATAAAACGAACAAAGTAATATATCCAAAACTCATATCGTCTTATTTTTCGGTAGGTTAGTCATCATTTTCGACTTTTAACTTTTTTGAAATTTAAACTGCTTTAACTTCTTCTTCGTCCTTTCTTATCTTGCATCCAGGTTGTGTTCTTGTAGTTTTTTTTCCCATACATGACATCTTCTGATTTTTTAGAAGAAAATGTAATAATCTGCAATACATCTCTTGATCCGCCCATTAAATTCACCAACATTATGGCCATGCATATAAAATTAGATAATTAGCTATTGATCCTTTCTAACTTCGTGGGAATCACATGTTTTAACCACATTACATTTAGGGCGAAATCAATTGGTAAAAATCATATTTGAAAGGTATCATGCACAATAAGGCGCAACTGTATAGTGGTGAACTCATCATTTGCATGTTTATTTCACTGCCTAGCAACACAAACTCATTTACTTCCATGCCAACATTTCAAGAAAATATTTCGCTAATTAGTGGCATTTTCCAGAGAATCAAGTAATAACTTTATACTAAATCTTGTTACTGCATCACAAACTTTATTCAGCCTATATATTTGCCTAAAAAATCTACAAAAAGTTATCCAAAATCCGTGGCATCAACTAACATGCAAATTTCAAAGTTTCACTAACTGGAGAACCTATATATATATATATATATATATATATATATATATATATATATATATATATATATATATATATATATATAACAATTACTTAAATTATATAGGATACATATAACATGAACACGTATTATTATAGATATAATATGAAGCAATTTTGATGATCCAACTAATGCCAATAAAGAGCAGGCTCGTAAATTGGTGCAGGTTACTGTAAATAGAGGGCAATAGTGACAGAATTCTATGAATTAATTAGCAAAGATAAGAAAACCCAATAGATAGCTGCAAATTAATACACCAGCATCATGATTAAATCTTCTACTTAAATATATTCAATATTTTTTACACTTGTTTGAAACTGATCTATCAACTTGGACTTTATTCAGTTCTTCAATTTTCAACTACAAAACTTAAAAGATGAGGTCAACACAGTTGAATTCATTAAATTTGTTGACCAAACATGTTCTACTTTTAGAAATGCTGCTAGATTTTCATCAATAAGTTTCTTTGTTAGCCTCACTACAGTCTTAAAGACTTCACTGTTAAATGATCTACTTGAATAAATAACTTGAGCTTCATTTCTGAGTTATCAATTTAACTAATCCAACACAATGCATGATATCATAAACCTCATGGATAGCTTCTTTTTTTTCGGAAATGACCTCATGGACATCTTAGTTCCTCTTATTTTGTTCATGTGTAATCTA
Organism: Hemerocallis citrina; assembly: GCA_017893485.1. Lineage (NCBI taxonomy): Eukaryota > Viridiplantae > Streptophyta > Magnoliopsida > Asparagales > Asphodelaceae > Hemerocallis > Hemerocallis citrina. The sequence goes on along the minus strand of JACEHZ010000456.1, from coordinate 450,517 downwards.
GATTGCAATGACAAAAAGGTTCCATTCAAACTCATACATGAATCAGGACATCATGTGAGGAATGAACCACTTGTATGAGTATAGAATAATTTCAGCTTTTTTATCCAAATGCTCAAAATTTAAATGTCCCTAAATTTATAACATTACATGGAATATAGCAAATAACTCACCAAATTTGATGTACATGAAGGTTCATGTTAGAGGACCGAGTATAGTACCTTCATGAGTAGTATAGGTCAAACTCTGCATTCATTCACTTCTTGCTTCGTCTCTACTGCCACTTATCTCACAAACCGGATCAATACTCGTTTCTGGAAAAAAAAAAAACCCTTCATATTTTTAGAGAAACTCAAATACTAAGAGGAGAACATAATCCTTAAATAGAATGTGCAAGCGGTTTCAAACTGTGCAAATCTGTTATTAATAACTCCATTAATCTACACAAAATTCATTTTTTTTTTACCTGAAACAACGAGCTCTCTACATGAAAAACAAGTACAGTGAATTATAAGTGAAGGGGAAAAAAGAATCTAAGAATCAGGAAAAGAAACAAAAAACCATAAGAGCTTACCTTTCATGCTCATCAGTGCTTGAGGCTAATTCGTACATACATAAGGCATAATATTATCTAAAGTTCTCAGTTCCCAGATAAAGGATTTCAGAGAGAGGAGAAACGCCTAAATTTTGGAGATCAACAACTCCTCTCTTTTCTCTACGTTAATTGCCAGTGCTCTCAGGAAAATGAGAACTTATAGCAGTTATTGTATAGGGATTTTTGCCAAACAGCAATGTCATCCTTCTTATTGTATAATTTGAAACACATGTCTGTTAGAAATTTCTTTAACTTGTCAAAGTGAGCTTTCTGTTCTTCCACTGTTGTGTTCCAACCTCGCCATTTGTTCTCATAATTTACAGGTGGTCCACATAAAACCCAGAAGCCACCAGGTCCACGCATACGATGTACTTCCTGAAGGTATAGCCCACCTAAAACATCAATAAAAGACCATGAACATTACAATTGAAAATACCTATCTCAGGATGGTACTCATTTGAATTTTATACAGAAACAAACTTATATGGTTAAAGAGATTCACGAGAAAATTTAGTGATATTAAATTCCAAGCAAAATGATATGCATGAACTTTCTATTTGATCTAAAACTGACTAAATTTTGTAGGTGCACATCCTGCAAAACAAAAATAAAGCAAATGACTCAGGAAAATAAATACATACATAAGAACAATTATTTTCAGTTAAAATCCTACATCTACTACTTTAATAGAAAATATCTTGATGTGTTTTAATTTACAAATAAATCAATGTTAACTTGATAATATGCAACATACTGTAGAGCTCAGAATGCAAAATAAAAATTTCAAATTATTTAACTGTAAAAGTAAAACATGTTAGGTAATTTCACCGTTAAAATTGGTCAAAACTGACAATGTCACCGTAATCACTGTTAACAAGATAATAGGCAACATATAGTAGAGCTCAGAATATATCTAAGTAAAGCAAAAATATTCACAAGGTAGCCAATGGAAGAAGGCGACATAATCAAATAGGGTGATTATTTGTGGAAGATGTTTGGACAGAGGATGAGTCCGCTATTAGAAATCATATTGATAGCTCTTTCAGAGATCTTTTGGGAAGGAAGAAAGTGCTGAGAGGAGAGCTGAGCCTGGACATGTGGAGCGAGAGGGCAATTGAGGGAAGTGAGAGATTAGAGGATCCTTTCACGGAGGATGAGGTACGTAAGGCTATCAGGATGTTGGGACAAGACAAAGCCCCAGGCCCAGATGGATTTCTGATCTGTTTTTACACAAAATATTGGTCCATCATCAAGAAAGATCTTTTAGACATATTTGACGAGTTTTTCAAGGGGGAGGCACGGATAGACAGACTCAACTACGCGAACATGGTCCTAATCCCGTAGAAGACCGAAGTCCTCAGATTTAAGGACTTCAGGCCAATCAGGCTGCTTAATGGCTCGTTCAAGATAATCACGAAGGCACTGGCCAATAGATTAGCCCCAGTATTAAATGATATTGTTGGTGAGGCTCAAAGCGGGTTTGTTAAAGGAAGAGACATCCTTGATAGCATCGCATCAGCACATGAAATGGTCTTCAGAGGCAACAAAGACAAAGTAGACGGGTTCCTTCTAAAGTTAGATTTTGAAAAGTCCTACGACACGGTCGAATGGGAGTGTGCAGACGAGGCGATTAAACTCAAAGGATTCGGACATAAATGGAGACTATGGATGAAGATGTGTATTAGGAATGGGAAGTCCTTCGTCCTAGTCAATGGATTGATAGGAAGGGAGATCAGATGTAAGAGAGGACTGAGACAGGAAGACCCGCTATCTACACTTATATTCGCAATAATTGCTGATGGATTGGCTGAGATGAATAAGAGAGGAATGAAGGTAGGCCTGACTAAAGGGATCACTGTTAAAGGGATCTCTGAACCATTGTCAATCCTGCAATATGCTGATGATACCATAGTATTTCGGATGGCCAAGGTGGAGGAAATTCTGGCAGTACGTGTCCTTCTGAGATGCTTCGAATTCTGGTCCGGTTTGGCAGTCAATCTACATAAGAGTAGTGTTACTGCTCTATGCAACTACAACGCCACATCCACGGAAGTTACTTCAACTTTACTTCAGTGCGAAACAAAGGAATACCCACTCAAGTACCTGGCAACGCCGATCAGGCCTGGAAAGCTGATTAAAGAAGACTGGATCCCTTTGGTAGAAAAGATTGAAAAGAAACTGGCAGGATGGAAAGAAAAATTTCTATCCCTGGGGGACGAATTACCCTCATCAACTCCATCCTAAGTAGCATTACCACGTACCTTATTTCGGTTTACGAGATTCCATCCTGGGCTATCAAAACAATCGATAAATGCAGACGAAAATTCCTGTGGAAAGGAATGCGCGATGATAACAAGGGTATTAATCTAATTGGATGGGACGGGGTATGCAAGAGGAAAGAGTTTGGAGGGCTGGGGATCCTCAATCTCAGAGACATGAACAAGGCCCTACTGTCCAAATGGTGGTGGAAGATGCATAAACAACAGAAAGCATGGTGGAGCAATTCATTCATGAGATACAGAAGGAGGAAAGTGGTCAGATTCGGAGGTAAATGTAAGCATGGAAGGGTTTCGGGTATATGGAAGGGCATCGTAAAGGTAGGGGATATCTACCATATGAACACAAAGTGCAAGCTGGGAAAGGAAACCAACATTAGATTTTGGAAGGACAAATGGTGCGGAGATAACACGTTACAATCTCTCTACCCTGAACTCGCGTCGTCAGTTAAGAGGGAGGACGCTATGGTTGTAGACATATGGAGGAATAGAAGGCTGAAATTGGAACTCAAAGGTAGCCTATCGATCGTCACGCAGGAGCAACTTGTGAAGCTCAATTTGATGCTACATGAAGAAGGAACACAAGAGAGGTTAGAGGAGGACGACAGAGAATGGAGACTAGGACAAAACCAAACGTATTCAGTTTCTTCCATGTATAGGTTCCTTAATGATGGTGGGTTAAGGAATCCACTTGCAAACACCGTTTGGAAGACCAAGGTCCCTCCGAAGGTTAAGGCTTTCCTTCGGTTGGTCTTAAATGATGGAATTCTATCCAAGAGTAACCTAAAGAAACGACACATTCTGCTCGACGACACGTGCCAACGTTTCAATATAGGAGAAGAAGATATTACTCATATTTTCTTCTTCTGCCCTAGGGCTAGTCTAGTTTGGGAGGTCATCGAATTGGGTTTTCACACAGTCGCAATCCCAAAATGCATTGATGATTTATAGGAGGATGGAGGACTAGGCACATCAACATAGAACATAAGGTTCTTTGGGATATTACAGCCGGGGCTATTTTGTGGGGGCTATGGCTTGATAGGAATCAGTTTTGCTTCAGTAATAGTAGATGCTCTTTTCAGATGTTATTGCATAAAATGTTGGTTCTAATAGAAGCTTGGGCATGTCAAGCAGGTACATGGAAGAAACCAAGGCTGGAGGAAGCGCAGTAGAACCTGAACGACTAGCTCGGAGATGCGCTCAGCTATCAGTGGGGGCACAGCCTTGATATCTGGGGGATCTAAATATGTATCTGATGATGTACTTTCATTTCGTTTTGGTGTAACTTTCTGTTGGTGTAACTTTATTTTGTAATAGACTTCAGTAGGTCTATTTTATATTGGGTACTCTTTGTTTCGTTAACCTATCATTAACGAAACCAGTGACATCGTCACTTTTATTTTCAAAAAAAAAGCAAAAATATTAAGATATACAAAAATAGGAGAAATTAATAAAAATTTCAAAAGAGACTTACTCACAAGGTACATCTCCCACCATCATCTAGTCTCCTTCCCTGTGTTCATATGTAAGAACATGAACATTACTTGAAGCTACTTGAGCAGCATCAGGATCTACATTCAACAATTCAATGTTAAACAGAATACTTTTTTCAGACTTTAAACAATTAAAAGAAAATAATTTTATATTTGATTACATGTAATGGTTGTTCTAAACATGAGACGAAGGGTCTTGATCAAGCTCTCATAGGCATTGACTGCAAGCAAATCAAGCTTTCGGCCTATTGCAATTCCTTCCATGTAATCTTTTACGAAGAAGGTTGATTGTTGATAATTTGCTTTCTCCTTTAGCGTGCTCCTAAGAAGCGGTTTGATCAGTGGCCAACCAGATAATATTCCCTAATAACCAACAAGATTTAATGAAATAGAATAACAACGCAGGGAACTTGAAAATGGATAGAGTTCGATTTTATATAAAAAGACTTTGCAATTTAATTCATCTTTTTCAAAGTAAATAAATTTGTAAGTATCATGCATATTTGCTTTAGCTAAGATCTAGTAGAGGTACATATATAGTCCTTTCGAAAATTTCTGCTTGAAACCATTTTCCCTAAGTGCAAATTTTTAGAGCCAAAAATTATTTGAATCTATTAAATAATATAGGAAATATATTACATTCAATGTCTTTCTTTCTAAAATATCCAACCGATGACTTTACCAAAACTTGATTGGGTCTCAAACTCAGGATGAGTAAGAGAAAGATACTTCATAATACAAGCCTGCCGGATCCAAACAACAAGTCGGCGCCATCTCCCTTCTCGGGTTCCCTCTACAAACCTGTCAGGCTTTGTTTTGTCAGGCTTAAACAGCAAGTTCGGCATCCATCTCCTTCCTCGGGCCGCCTCTACAAATTTGCCGCGGTCAAACAGCAAATTCGACATCCAACTCTCTCATCACAGTTTGCCCTCTTCGCTATTGATTCAAGTCAAATTTTTATATTCTCAAGATGAAGTGCCACATCATTCTTAAGTGTTAGCATCTGATTTGTATTTGAAACATGACTTAATTTACACTTCTGGAGAATTAACCTTTTATAATCAGAAACCAAAGGTTGCCAGCTTGAACAACATCTTCCACCTTGATAGCTTAATTTAAATCAATGTACAGAAAAGGGAAAGCATCTTCACACCTGATAATCTTCTTTATGTTTACTTACGGGCAGGTGAATGCTTTTATATGCTTAATGTATGGATTAAATTGTGATACCACAAAAAAGTATTCATGTTGCCTACCATCTCCACCTACTATTCTGGATCTAAATTAAGTGTCAAAATCTATTGGGTGAAAGCAATAGAGGATTAGATAAGCAATAGTATAATCGCAGTTGTACATCAAAATATCTTAATCAGGCAGCGGCTTCATAAACAACACTCTAGAAGAAAATGCTAAAGATTCCATGCAAATGATTGTTTTTTTATGTAAACATGGTGACAAATAGGAAAACTCGTCGTTCTAATCCGGAAGAAGGAATTTGTTCTCTCCTATGCTAATGGATTACTCGGATGCTAAATGTCATATTAGAAGTTTGGAAGTACAGTTCTTGGTCTAAATGTAGCAGAAATGTTCACCACATACAATGACTGAAGACCAAATAGGCAAAGTTCCCTGCATTTAATAAGACACATATTGGCAAAAAGTGCTTCTTTCGGTCAAACAACTCAAAATCAAGCTGAAAAATCTTAATCCCTACTTAATGTCTTCATATGTATTCCAAGGAGAAAACTTAAGTAATGTAAGCCATGTATGTGATTATAAATAATTATGTCATATTTGAGAAACCTTGTCCTAGTCTGGCTACAAGTAGTTCAAATAAGTAGTCAACTCAGTAAGTTATAGAATTAAGATGATGACAAATTAATATGTCTGTATGATGGTTACAAGCAAACTTGTAGAAATGGAGAATGTTGGACTGCCTCAATTTGTCTCTGGTTTTGTCAATTAATGGTTAATAACTAAGTGTCGGCTATTGATGCGCTTAGCATGTAAGTTTTGCAAGTAGTGTCAGTTGGGTTATTTAAGTGGTTTTGTATTTAGATAATCCCTGAATGTTGTTCATGACTTCATTCTAACAGTTAACAGTCGAGTTCTGCGGAAGAAAATGATTGAATGTGTAGGCAAGTTGGGTTACAAATTTTTTAGTGACTGATGTCGTGTATACATATATATATGTATATATATATGGGAAATTCTCCATTGAAAACGCAAATGTTGTGAAAACACGTGAAAACCACCTAGGCTGTTGTTGGAGGTTATAATGCATTATAACCTAGGCCGTTGTTTCCAACAACGGCCTAAGTAGTTTTCACGTTTTCATTGCTACAGTGCGTTTTCAATGGAGCATTTCCCTATATATATATATATATATATATATATATATATATATATATATAGGGAAATGATCTAGTGAGAACTCTTTTGGTGAGAACCACGTGAGAACTTTTGTTTGGGATATTAGTTGAAAGATCTGAACCGTTCATTTTGATCTACACGATTAAATTAGTATATGGATGAGAAATCAAGTCATTTGAGATTCGTTTTCCCATGCATTGAAGTGTTACAAATTGTGTGGCTGTAAAATCGTTATTTTTTATAGTGACATGATGCATGGACAAATGAATATCAAATGACTTGGTTTTATGTTTCTATACTAATTTAGTTATGTTAAACAATGTGAACGGTTCAGATTATCCATAGGATGGATAGGCGTAGAGTTCTCACAAAGCTTATCGTGAGAACAGTTCTCACCAGATCGCTACCCTATATATATATATATATATATATATATATATATATATATATATATATATATATATATATATATATATTCGACATATAAATTTAAATTTTGTTTATGTTTTACAATAGGTCCAGAAAAATCTGTTGTTGTTATGTAGAAATAGAACCTAAAGCTAGTAAATATTTATATCAACAAAGAAAAAAAAACGATCGTAAGCATTTGCATTGTCTGATTGTAAGAGTAAAGGATAAGCAGTATAGACAACTAATATCACACAAATATTTAAATTGATTTTTAAAAAAGTTCCTAAAAGTATGAACTGGGCTGCTTCAGGGATTAAGAAGGTAGGATCCTGTGCTAGGATTAAGCAAGCTTATATGCCCATTTTAATTAGTTAGATATAACCTTAGTTTAGGCTTCAGTCATACATAAAGGTTTTGAAATTTTTTAACCAATACCAACAAGAGAAAAATCTTCTATCTGTTAGAGATCTACAACCAAATATTGTGCCTTAACTTGTGATTTTTTATTGGTCTATCACACTCAGAGGAGGAGTTCACATTATGTACAAATTATTGTCAGAATCCGAGAAAAACCTCATGGCAACCTGAATAGCAAGTGTCAAACAAATACTCACAATAATTTTCCCACTTAAAATTTGAAAGAATATACAAACAGTAGGTCTTATTCAGACTTGATGCACCCAGTGTCTCATCTCTAATTTAACGCAAAAAAAGTGGTATAACACATCAAGCCTAAACCTGATAGTGGATAAATTTCAGGATATTTGTGCTCAGATCCTCAACTATATACATAACATGTAATATGGTAGCTAGATCAAGCTCTTTCCATCAGTGATTAATTACACATATACCACTAAAAATGGTGATGTCTGTTTTCTTAATGGAAAAAATTGTCATGGAAATCTTCTTATCATAAGAATTTTATCAAACACCTCATGTGCTAACCAATTTGAGTATGATTATTGTTAGATATTATTATAGTCCCATATTGGTTGTAGAGTTGTTTTGATATTTGTTCTCATCCTATATATAGGTGGTATTGTACTTGGTTGAACTCAATTCAATATTCAGTATTGTTTTCATCTATCTGATTTATTTTAACATGGTATCAGAGGCAATTATCCAAAATTTCCCCTCTTAAAATCCCTCTACAAAAATCATCAAGTCCCAACAGCCAAGTTATACAAATTTCTTCCAAAAATCCTAGATCTCAAAAAAAAGAAAAAATAAACTTCATCTTCAACCTCCCGTCGCTACCTCCTTCTTCACCTCCAAACCACCACGACCTCCTACTCAACCTCGCACCCCGACTATAGCCGCTGCCTCCCTCACCCCGCACAACATCCACCCCATCGCAACTCAACTCCCGAACTCCCGTCGCTGCTTCCTTCACCTCCAAACCACCACGACCTCCTACTCAACCTCGCACCCCGACTATAGCCGCTGCCTCCCTCACCTCGCACAACATCCACCCCACCGCAACCTTTACCGCAGCCACCGCTACCGGACAGCACCTCAACTCCACCTTCTTCCCTGCCTCTCTCTTCTTCCCTCTTTCTTCAAACCCTAACTTTCCACCCAATACCCAACTTCTCTAATACCCAAACCCGACCCACTCCGGACCTAAACCCACTTATACTCTATACCCTATTACATCTTTCTCAAACAGTCAAACCCTCTGTTTTCTTTGTTGTCCATACCCAAACCCGACCCACTCCATCTATTTTTTTCCTTTACTATTTTCCAAAAACAAAACAAAAAAAATCAAAAAAAAATTCAAAAAAAAAATCAAAATTATATATATATATATATATATATATATATATATATATATATATATATATATATATATATATATATATAAAGGTACTACTACTTGATGGCCTCTCAGTCTCTCCCACATATCTCTGCCTCAACTGCCTTCCCCGATGCAACCGCATCTCGTTCCTCCTCTAGATTCAAAAAGCAGCAGCGCCAATTTTAGTCTGCCTCCGGCCTCTTACGTTCTCCTTACATCATTTCTTACCCTACCCCACCTCTATTTCTGCCACCGGTAGCACTGCCCTACTCCCTACCCCCATACAGACACCAGCAACATCTCCCTCCGCATTGTGCTCTCAGTCACAACAGCGCTAGTCTTATTTCTCCTCGCAGTGCTTCTTCCCTCACATCCTCGGCCATGCCCGTTACTCCGGTCTTGCCATCTCCTGTTGATAGGACTAATCTTTAGCAACGCCTCATTCAGCTGGAACTACAGCTCATGGGTCAGTCTATCAATGCTAACTCCTCTGCTCCTGCACTTTCTGCCACTCTCGGTATGAATTCGTTCTGGATTTTAGATTCTAGTGCATCACATCATCTCACTAGTAATCAGACACTATTCACCACCAGCAAAGCACTTCCCTCTCTCTCCATCTCTACACGCAGCTGATGGCTCACCACTTCTTATTACACACTCAGGGACAATTAACTCTCCCACTCTCACATTACCATATGTTCTCTATGCTACTCATTTATCAATAAACCTTATTTCTATTAGTGCATTGTGCGATAGTGGTCTTGTCGTTACTTTTAACTCTTTAGGTTGTTCTATTACTGATTCCTCCACCGATGAGGAGTTTGGGCGTGTTAGTCATCAGGGTCATCTATATTATTTAGATTTTCTTTGTGCGCATCACTCTCCTTCTAGTTTTGCCGGTATTGTTTTCTCTGATGCTGATCTGTGGCACAGACGTTTAGGTCATATTAGCGCATCATGACTCCAGATTATAGCTCGCAGTGGTGCCCTTGGTTCTCTCACTTTTAAACATTTATCTGATTGTCAGGGTTGTCATTTGGCCAAACACATTGTCCTACCTTTTAGTTAAAAAAGAACTTCTGAAACCACTCACCCTTTTCAACTTGTTCATTCTGACATTTGGGGACCCTCTCCCGTACCTTCGTGAAAAGGCTATTTCTATTATGTTGCCTTCATCGATGACTTCACTAGACATACATGGATTTTTCTTATGCGTCAGCGATCTGAGATACCGGATATTTACCAGTTCTTCACAACTATAATTCACACTCAGTTCGCTGTGCGTATTAAGAATTTTCGATCGAACGGTGCATGTGAGTACACTTCTACCACTATGAGATCGATCCTTCAGTCTTATGGCACCTTGTTTCAGCAATCATGCCCTCACACACATGAGCAAAATGGTGTAGCTGAACGTAAGCATCGTCACATCCTTGAGACGGCTCGCGCTCTTTTACTCTCCTCTTCCGCTCCTCGTTCTTTCTGGGCTGAAGCTATCATGATCTCTGTTAGTCTCATCAACATTACTCCTTCGTCTGCGCTAGCTGGTACCACGCCTTATGAGGCTCTTTATCATTCACCTCCTGACTACAATATGCTCTGTACCTTTGGGTGCACCTGTTACGTCCTTCTCCCTCCTACTGAGCGCACAAAGCTATCCGCTCGTACTGCTAAGTGCGTTCACTTAGGTCTCAGTCCTGAACACAAAGGTTATCGTTGTTTTGATCCATCAGCGGGTCGTGTCTGTATTTCTCGATATGTATCCTTTGTGGAAGACTCCCCTTACTACCTGAATCCCCCCGAGGATACTAGATTTCTTGATTTTCCTGTTGTTGCTAACCCCCCGACTTTATCTTCCCGCATTCCTTTTAATCCCACTCATCTGGCTCCATTCACATCACCTGCAATCCTTACACCTGTTGTTCCCCCTACCGAAACACCACCTGCTTCCCCACAGCAGCCAGCACCCATCCCACCTACTTCTCCACCGACACATGCACCTACTCCACTGTCTTCACCCCTACACCCTGTCAGTCCACCACTTTTTCGTCAGTCCACCCATTCCACTTCTGGTATTCCTCCGGCACGTTATACACCTGATGCCACTGGTCCTTCTGACCAGTTTGGTTTTGTCACCCTAGCTTCCTACTCACCACAGTTTCATACATATCTCACTGCTATACACTCTACACGTGAGCCCAGAACCTATCAAGATGCAATTCAATATCCTAAATAGAGGAAAGCTATTGCAGAGGAATTCAGTGCATTTGATCATACTGGCACTTGGGATGTTGTTCCTCTACCAGAGGGTGTTCAGCCTATTAGCTGCAAGTGGATCTTCAAGGTCAAATATCAACCTGATGGATCTATTGAGCGGTACAAGGCTCGTCTAGTAGTTCGAGGATTTACTCAGGAGCATGGCATTGATTATGAAGAGACCTTTGCTCCCGTTGCACAGATGACTACTGTTCGCGCTCTTCTTGCTGTTGCAGCCATCTGCCAATGGCCGTTATACCAGATAGACGTGAAGAATGCTTTTCTTCATGGTACCTTATCTGAGGTTGTTTATATGGATCCTCCTCCTGGCCTCCCTACTCTTTCTCGTCATGTTTCCCGGTTGCGTCGGGCTATATATGGTTTGAAGCAGGCCCCTCGAGCCTGGTTTGAGTGTTTTCGCCCTGTCATCACCAAGGCTGATTTTAGTTAGAGTTCTGAGGACCATTTTATGTTTATGCGATCATCACCGCAGGGAAGGATAATTCCACTACTCTATGTTGACGATATGATCATTACTGGGGATAACTCTGTGGGCATTACATCTGCCCAGAAATACCTTCATCAGCAGTTCCATATGAAGGACCTTGGCAGGCTACGTTATTTTCTGGGCCTAGAGATTGCTCATGGATCTCGGGGGATACTTATTTCTCAACAGAAATATATATCAGATATTATCTCCGCTACATGCCTTTATGACAGTAGATCAGCCGATACTCCCTTAGAACTTCATGTGAAGCTTCGTCCCACTGATGGTGAGCTCCTTCCCGATCCCACTAGATACAAACAGATTTTTGGACAACTTGTCTACTTATGCATGACCAGATCTGATATTGCTCACGCAGTCAGTGTTGTCAGTCAGTTTGTTTCTGCTCCTACATCAGCTCACTACGGTGCTCTTCTTCGAATTCTCAGATATCTTTGGGGCATTATTACTCGCTCATTATTCATGCCTGCAATATCTAAACTAGAGCTGAGTACATATTCTGATTCAGATTGGGCAGGTGATCCTACTACCAGATGGTCTACCACCGGTTTCTATCTATTTCTTGGTGATTTGCTGATCTCATTGCGAAGTAAGAAACAGGCAGTTGTTGCATGTTCTTCGACTGAACCTGAGTACAAAGCAATGACAGCTACTACTAGAGAGATTGTTCATGTTCGTTGGCTGTTATCAGATATGGGTGTCACTCTTACAAGAGATACTCTTCTTCATTGTGATAATCAGAGTGCATTGCACATTGCAAGCAACTCAGTCTTTCATGAGCGAACAAAACATATAGAGATTGATTGCCATTATGTTCGTGAGCGCTTTGAGGCAGGGACCATTTCTCTCCATTCTGTTATATCTTCCCAGCAGACTGCAGATTTCTTCACCAAATCCCATACTATTCAAAGATGTAGATACTTAGTAGGCAAACTCACATTGTTTGACCCATCATGAGTTTGAGTTGGGGTGTTAGATATTATTATAGTCCTATATTGGTTGTAGAGTTGTTTTGATATTTGTTCTCCTCCTATATATAGGTCGTATTGTACTTGGCTGAACTCAATTCAATATTCAGTATTGTTTTCATCTCTCTGATTTATCTTAACAATTAGAACTGTGTGTTAAGTTTTCACCTTCAACTAATTTACTCTTGCATCACCAAAGTTATAAAATAACATATACCTTGGGTGGAGTGGAGCCGTGGGAGATGGTAAGGTGTAAAAATTGTTAAATAGAATTGGAAAAGCTTGGATTGTTAAATGCTTGAACATCATTAGAGAGAGAGAGAGAGAGAGAGAGAGAGAGGACCCTATGTTTGGAGAGACGATGGCGTTGAGGAGACGGCAAAGGTGAGGATACGGGGGCACTGAGAAGACGGCAATTCAAAGTAGAAAGATACTTCATAATACAAACCAAATGGAAGAAGGTGACGATCCTGGAGTATGGTTAGGGTTAGGGTTTGGTGCATCCCACTAGGTACGATGCACCCTTGTACGACACCAGTTAGGGTTAGGGATTTGGAGGATTGGAGGGATAGAGGATTTCAGATTTGGGAGGGGGCGTCGGGATTGGGATGGAGTTGGAATTAGGATTTGGGTTTGGATTTTGAGAGTATCGGGAAATTGGGGAGAGATTGAGAGAGAAGAGGGGATGAGCATTATTTTGATTAAAGATATATATATGAGGAATTTTGATGGGTGATAAATAATTTAAGAATATAGGATCTACAGTCCAGATTTACTGTGGCTTTTATCACAAATCAATAATAGCTTCTGATCAGTTTGATCAACAAAATAAACAAGGGTTGGGATTGGCTCTTGACATATTTTTTTTATTCTTGCTTTTATAATAGATAATATATATATATATATATATATATATATATATATATATATATATATATATATATATATATATATATATATATATATATATATATTATGAATAAAAAGCTATAACATTTGGATTCGGCTACACCTCTCTATATCCCTCTCGCTTTTGTAGCACGTTATCAGCACGATGCATCGAAGAAATGTATGTAAGCCTCTTCCATTTCCCTTAAGAAAGAATCATCTTAATCTTTCAATAAAAATTCCATCTTTGTAATTTATGGTTTATTATTGTATCAAGACTAGATTTGCCCGTGGGTACGTGCCTACGGCACGTCTTCGAAACGATACAACACACGAAAAGCTCTGTAAACAGTAAAACAACAATTATGTAGTTCAAGTTTGAATAGTATGACAATAATTAGTTGTAAATAAAAGTCCATGTTTCTATTAGTATATGTTGAAACATAATTATAAATGAGGGTGTAAAATCCAACTTCTTAAAACTTTAAGAAGGGAAAATGATGAAATTTAACTGTTGAAGAGATATTTGTTATTTTCAATATAACATGTGCTTTAAAAAAAACATAAAAATTTTGAAAATTTTACAAACTTGAAATCTTAAAATCTAAATTTTTAAGCAAATAAAGAAAGAATGAGAGAGAGAGGGAGAGAGAGAAAGAGAAAAATATGAAAAAGTGAAGAGAGAAGAGAGGAGAGGGATAGTAATAAAGTAATGAGTTTTTTAGATTTGGGGGAAAAATTTAATTCTGGGGTTTGAAATTTTGGGCGGAAAAATATGTTCTGGGAGAATCAATCTAGATCATTGGTTTTAGGGGAGATTGAATGAGAGCCACCACTTGATAGCTTTCTTTGTAATTTATTATATAGATATGACCTTTCTACTATTTTGATTAAGAAAAGATTTGGACGGCAATCTAGGACATGATTTTTTGTTTGTTTAAAATGTATTTATGATGATGGTACTAGGGTTAGGAATTTTAACCTACTGCATGTTTATGATCTTTAATTTCATTATAGGTGCCTTTATAACCGGATCAAAGCAAATTGGGTAGTACAAATTATGTGACGAGATAAGATTAATTAAATTGGAAGGGAATATTATAAGTTGCTGTGGCTTTGAAATTCATAAATAGAAACCTGGGATTGAAACTTCGGTAGTGGGATTGGGTCTCGGTCATTCATTTACTATTGCATTAGTAGAATTGGACATATTGGATTTGGATGCAATGCTGTATTGGTAACTTGGTAGGCAAAATCATGAATCATGCAGGAAGGATTTGAATTTTAACATAATGCATATATAGTTTACCTACCTCATGCATGTTTATAGTTTAATCCACTGCATATTTACTTTAACCTACTGCATGTTTATAGTTTAACCTACTGCGTGTTTGTAATTAAGTTACCATGCATTCATGCCTGTGCTGTTGGACCCATACATATGAACAGGGCCGGCCCTGAGTTTTCGGGGCCCTAGGCGAACTTCCGAAATGGGACCCCTAATAACATATATATTTTTTTTACGCGTAAAATACATACCTATATTTACGAGGGAAGTTCAAATTTGGGGTCCCCTAAAATAGCGAAATTTCCGGGGGCCCAAGGCAGCTGCCTTACCCGCCTCTAGGGTAGGGCCGGCCTTGCATATGAAGGCTCGTTCATATTTTTTATTTTATAAATCACCATATTAGATGCTTTTAAATATTTCTTTTAATCGCGTTTTCTTAGTTTTAGGTTGTAATTTGATGGATTTATGCATCGTTTTCCATTAATCTAACATATTAGCGTTTTGCGATATGATTTTATGGATGCATTGATTTTTTAAATTTGATAAACTTTGAATGATGATGCATTTTAATCTAAAATACATCATACAACTTGTTATTAGAGACATTTGTTCATCTACAAATATGCACTGTTTATATTGTTGTTTTTTTCTTTGCCCAGTCCGTCATAACCATATTTGTAAAGAGACTTCCCATTCATCACCTGCCTACCTATAAGATTATTTTAACCAATTTTTGTTTCTAGACTTTTGACCTCCCCAAGAAAATGTTGGGCACACATGAATATTATAATTTAGCTTAAATAGCTCAAGAGATGTTAGCTTGCACTGCATCATCAAATTGTCATTTTGCATATATTCAATTTGCTTTTGTTAGTCTTAAGGATATTTAATCTACTAATATATAACAAGCAGTCTTAATTGTCATAGCCGAATTAGAGTAATAAAATGACAATGTTCGGGATGGTTACACATCACATGCTGTAAATTTATTTCAGTGTTGCTCAATGATTTTCCCTTATGAATTTTTTTGACTTGTTGCTAATGTGCAAGCATAGAAAAGGAAGTTATAGCTTGTTGTTGTAGTTAACACTCAAGATAATCCAATACTATTATAGTAGAGCTTAAATAGCTATAGATCTGTCATCTTCCATTGCTTCATTACTAGTATATACATTACTATAGTTGCTTCTATCAAAGATATGCACTTTAATGTTGTGATCAAGAAACAGTACTCTATTTCGTACTAATTCCTTTGAATTCTTTTTTCCCTAAATAAATTGGGGCATAGCTACTTCATTCGAGAGAGAATAATGCAAATGAGATGTAATTCTTGTCCTACCCAAGGTAGGGAGAGTCTCCATGTATAGTTTGATACCTTTAGAATATGCATATTATTTCGAATTGCAAGCATCAGTGATTTGTTTCTAAGTTAATTTTATGGAAGGGACTGCTTAGGGAGCCTCCATGTATAGTTGTATACTTTTAGAATAGTCATTATTGGCATACTGTATTGAAGTGCAAGCATTAGAAATTTGTTTCTAATTTTTTTTAAAGTGAGTGCTTAGTTATCTACTCTGGCAATTTGATATATATAAAAATAATGCTGTCAGGTTTGTTTAACGTGAATCGTCCATGCCTGTGCAGAATTATACAAGTAATCTTGACTAATGTTATATATTTATATATTGTTTGTGTTGAAAACAAATTTGGGGGGAAAATCTTTATTATTCTTCTTAATCTTTATTCTTTACAGTATACATCTAGATATAAGGATTACAAATCTTGGAGGAATAGAAAGGAGATTGAGAGAAGATTGGTGGGTGAGAGATTTGGGGAATCTGTTTCCTATTGATTAGGAAACAGAATATAGATATTAGTACTTACGACATTTCAACACCCCCCTCAAGTTGGTGCATAGATATTGAATATGCCCAACTTGTCAAAAAATTTCAAGAAGAGCCGACTCGAAACTGCCTTGGTCAGGATATCTGCGAGTTGATCTTCTGACTTCACTTTAGATATCTCAATGACTTTCTCATCCAATTTCTCCTTGATGAAGAATCTATCCACCTCTACATGTTTCGTTCTATCATGTTGAACTAGATTGGCGGCAATATCATATGCTGCTTGACTGTCGCAATACACAGCCTAAGTCCTGCAACAAGAGTTTCTGCCATAAAGCTTCCACTATACATAGAGCTACTCCGCGATACTCAGCCTCTGCACTAAAGCGTGCAACAACATTCTGTTTCTTGCTTCTTCATGTAACTATATTTCCTCCAACAAAGGTGAAGTATCCTGAAGTGGAGCGCCTATCAATTATAGATCCTGCCTAATCAGCATCAGTATATGTCTCAACCTTCAAGTGACCATGTTTCGCAAATAGGACCCCTTTTCCTGAAGCAGACTTAATATATCTCAGAATTCTCATCACTGTATCCATGTGATGTTCCTGAGGTGCATGCATAAACTAACTTACCACACATAAAGCATATGAGAAATCTGGCCGTGTATGCGCATGATACATCAGTCGTCCAACCAATCTCTGATATCTTTCCTTATCACAAGGCACATGATCAGGTTCGTTGCAAAGTTTCAGTCCTTCTTCTAATGGTGTACCAATCAGTTGACAAGCAGATATTTCAGTTTCCTTCAATAAATCGAGAGCATACTTTCTTTGAGATAGAAATATACCATTTCTCGGGCGAGAAACTTCAATACCAAGAAAATATCTCAAAGAGCCAAGATCCTTCATTTCGAACTCTTGTGACAAGTAGCTTTTCAATGCCATTCTCTCCTCAGGATCATTCCCAGTTACTATCATGTCATCTACATATATAATGAGAGCAGTAATCTTACATTCTTTCCTTTTCAGTAATAAGGTATGATCTGAATTACTCTGACAATATCCGAATGTCCTCATTGATTTTGTAAACCTCCCAAACCAAGCTCTTGGAGACTGTTTGAGACCATATAGCGCCTTCCTCAATCGACACACTTTATTACTGTGTTGGACTGGTCTGTTCGATCCTGGTAGAAGATCCATATAAACCTCCTCTGTTAATTTCCCATGCAGAAATACATTCTTCACATTAAATTTCTCCAATGACCAGTCAAGATTTGAGCAAGTGATAGTAGGACTCGAACAGTATTGAATTTTGCCACAGGTGCGAATGTATCTTCATAATCAATTCCATACGTTTGAGTGTATTCTTTGGCAACCAGCCTTGCTTTGTATCGCTTTATTGAACCATCAGACTTATATTTCACCGTATAAATCCATCTGCATCCTACTAGCTTCTTCCCTGCTGGCAGCTCGACTATCTCCCAAGTCTCATTCTTTTTCAAGGACTTCATCTCCTCATCCATAGCTACTTTCCACCTTGGATTAGTAAGGGCTTCCTGCACACTATTAGGAATAGATACAATAGATAATTGATTTACAAATGACTTATTTGATTCCAACAAGCGGTGAGTGGATATATAATTACTCATGGAATATTTGACGTTACTAGTGGGATCAGGTTCATAAGTGGATTTTGGAATACCTCTATTAGTACGGTGCTGGAGTTCTCTTGTAGGAGCTTCAGACAATGATGACGATTGGATTTGGGGTTCTGATGGTTCACTCTCACTAAAATTCGGTACTGGTTGCAATTCTTCAAGAGGGTTTTCTTCCCTTAGTTGCACTTCTTCATGAGGGTCTTCATCCCTACTAGGTCTTCATTCAAGTGTTCACCATTATTTGTATCCAGTTGTTCGTTCTGGCAGCTGGTAATTGCTTCATCATTCCCAAGAGTCTGAACTTCACTAACCCCTTCATCATACCCAAGAGTCTGAACTTCACTTCGGTACTCCCTCTGAAGTTCAGTCATAGAAGAAGAAAAATACATCTCATCTTCATGGAACACAATATCCATAGTCACAAACATCCTTTGAGTTGGTGGGTGATAACACTGATATCCTTTCTTATTCTGTGCATATCCCATGAAAATACAGCAGACAACTCGAGGAGTTAACTTATTGCGTTCATGTTGATGAAGATGAACAAATGCAACACACCCAAACACACGAGGTGGCAAGTTGATGACTTTTGGTGCATCACAGCTTCAGTTAATGTCTGAAATGGTGTGAGGAAGTTTAGGATACTAGAGGGAACTCGGTTGATTAAGTATGCAGTGGACGCAAGGGCTTCTCCCCAATAAATGAGTGGCATGTTTCCATGGATAAGAGAAGCACGGACCACCTCGAGAAAGTGTCTATTTTTCCTTTCTGCATCCCCATTCTGTTGAGGTGTATATGAGCATGTAGTCTGGTGAACAATGTCGTGTTCCTCCAAATATTGTTGCAGATTCGAACTTAGGTACTCTCCACCATTATCACTCCTAAGAACTTGAATATATGATTTATACTGAATCATAACATGCTTGTGAAATTTCTGAAACAAGCCACTAACTTCACTTTTCGACTTTATCAAACAAATCCAGGTCATACGAGTACAATCATCAATAAATGTCACAAACCATTTGGCTCCTCCAAATGTAGTGGTTTTGGATTAACCCCAAACATCAGAATGAATAATCATAAATGGAAGAGAGCTTCTACTTGGATTTGGAGGAAAAGAGACACGATGACCTTTTGCGAGTTCATGCACATCACACCGAAAGGCAGAAATATCCAACTTCAAAAATAAACTTGGAAATAATTTCTTCAAATAACCAAAAGAAGCATGCCCTAGACGTTGATGCCATAGCCAAATATCCGATTTCTTCTTCTCATCTTCGGATCCTTCCACACTTAGAGCTTGAGTCAACTTGCTTGAAATTTCAGATTCTAAATCCAGGTAATAGAGCTTCCCGTGTCTAACCCCATAATTAATCTTCTTGCGAGTCTGATATCCTTAAACACACAATGTGAAGGCCAAAAAACTACAATACAATGTGAAGAGGTAGTTATTTGAGCAACAGATAATAGGTTAAAAATCAAGGATGGCACAACTAGGGCAGTATCTAAGTTTAGGTTGTTTGTTAGAGGTATGGTACCTTCGCCAGTAACAATGGCAGGGTCACCATTGGCAGTGGATACAGTTGATTTGGTGGATGGTTGAAAATTTTGAACTTGTCTAGAATCAAAAGTCATATGGTCGGTAGCACCCGAATCAATTATCCATGCATTATTCATAACAGGGGCAGAAATATTAAATACCTTACCATCATTACCTGCAGATGTAACTAATGTAGAGGCAAGTCCAATTCTCTTCTCAGCTTCATCAGTTTGTCCCCTGGTAGTGGCACAAGGAAAAAACAACGGATCTGATCTTCAGCAACCAATATCAAGCGACACAACTTGGCCAAGAACAACTTCAAGTCTTCAATAAATAGTAAAACAGTAACAATCCAACACCCAAACAGCAACTCCATAGTGGATCAAAAAACACCACTCCCAGCAAAACAACAACAATTCAACACCCAAACAGCAACTCCACAGCGGATCAAAACACCAAACACAAGATCACTCCCTCCTACTCAGAACAGAAAACACACAAACCAACGGATCCCCTCTCTTCTTCTCAATAGCGACGGAGAGAGAGAAAGAGAGCAGCTCGATGGCGGGGAATAGTGACTGTGGTCGAGAAGCGACAGCAACGGCGAGAGCAAGGGCAGCGACGGCAGGTCACTGGCGATCGGGAAGCAATGCAGTGACGGGTTCGGCGGGGCTTCGGGTGTTCGACGATGACGATGAGGGGTTGAAGGTTCTTTGGTGGTTACGGGGGACAGTGGAGAGGACGAAGATGGGGGTCGACGAGGCAGATAGCGGCGTTGGAGGTCGCCGAGGTGATGGGTTTGAATGGGATGGTGAAGACGATGGGAAGCAGGTGAGGGCTAGGGATGGTGGCTGGTGGTGTTGGGGTTGATTGGAAATGGAAGAGGACGACGGGGACTGAGGGATCAGGGTCGACTAAGATCGGCGATGGGCTTGATGGCAGCGAGGATCGGGGTCGACGAGGATCAGGTCGACGAGGAGGTTCGGGGATCGGGGTTTGGTCGGGATCGGATCGGGATGGAGGCGTCAGATCCGATCGCTTCCGTCTTTTCTTCTTCTTCAACTAGCCTAGATCTTGTTAGGCTCTGATACCATGTTGAAAACAGATTTGGGGGAAAATCTTTATTATTCTTCTTGATCTTTATTCTTTACAGTACACATCTATATATAAGGATTACAATCTTGGAGGAAAAGAAAGAAGATTGAGAGAAGATTGAGGGGTGAGAGATTTGGGGAATCTGTTCCCTATAGATTAGGAAACAGAATCTACATATTAGTACTTACTACATTTCAATAGTTTGCAATCCCAAGCTACCATAAAATTTAAGAATTAAGATTTATTTGGTCTGGCTTAGCTCAATTAGATTTTACAGACACACAGGATTTTAATATGCGGGTGGGATCGGTTGAAGTTCTACCACAACTCGTAGTGCTAATAGCGGAAACATACCACAAGCAATAGAAAATTCCAAGACTTAGATGAATCAAGAACAAGCCACCACAATATATGCAACATCTCACAAGAACACAATCAATATGCAGAGATAAACAATACTTCTTATTCCCCAAGAAATACAAAGATTACAACTCTAATCTCTCTCTCACCTTTGAAACACTCGGTACAATCTCCTCTTGAAGTTGAACAATGATAACGGCTCACCTCTTGATTACATAAATTGATTCTAACCTTAGAGTCTATAGCCATATATAGCTCCCGAGCAAATCCTAAAAGATAAACACAAATTCAACAATTAGGCCTTAAACTCGTAAGCCCAAAAATAATCAGCGCCGAAGTCGGCCAACCGCACCCCGAAGGTCGGTCGACCGCAACGTGTAGAGCCAAACCCGAGAAATAACTGGTCGACTGCACGGTCGACCGTCCCCTCCTTTGTTGGACCCGTACACTTGAAGAACTCTCAGCAGATTGGGTCGGTCGACCGCACCCCCGGTCGGTCGACTGTAACTCTCTAGACTGCATTCTTCTACATGCTGTTTGTCTTATCTTGCTTCTTTGTCTCCTCCTCTTCTTCTCCAACTTCAAGTACTCAGTGCCTACGTGTATTTGAGGCCAAAACCCTAACAATCTCCCACTTGGACCAAATACATAACACTTCAAAGTTATTGCAATCTTTACCTCGCATTATCTCTGCTAATCTCCCACTTTCATGGAAGACCCAAGTACTCCCCACTCTTATAAAGAGCACATCTGCCACTCCACCACATGGAGTGCACCAACCACCTATCATCGCCTCATGAAGGATGTGTTCCACCAATCGCATAGAGCATGAATACCGGAGAAACAACTTCCCGTGTCGGATTCCATGTTACAAGACTGCCTAACTCGCAGAATCTCCATCAACACCGGACATAGTTCAAAGCCTCTCAATGCACCCTCTGTACTAGAAACATCCATGGAAGACACCTCCATAATATCCACAGACTTTTCAACCCCTACAGTACCAATTCAGTTACCCTCATCGACATCACCCCCATATCGATACCAGTGCTCTCTATCACACAAAAGTAACTTGAAGCTTCGTCTTCCATATCGCAAAGTCCCTCACCGCAGCAACGTCTTGCTCTCTAGGTGTCACGCCCCGCTTCCCAAAATGAGGGAATACGGGCGCGTGACTGAGGCTCTGCGAATGATGCGAAAACACCATTCATAAGCTGTACAGGTAAACTCAACAACAAGATAACATAATAAACCACGCAGACATGTAAAATCACAATATGATAATGAAAATTCATGACATAGTCTTTAACATAATCAACAACTGGGAAATACAAATAGTTACGGATCAAACAAGCCCGGATTACAATAAAGAGTTGCATGAAATAAAACATAACTAAAGATAACATGATAAACAATAAACAAGAACACTTGGTCAGGGACACACCTTCTGGTAACTCTCCATTTGGGCCTGCAAGTATATCATAACAAGAAGAAAAGAAAAGGGAAATAAGAAGATGCCCGTTAATACAAGTCATGGGCCGCAAGGGGGTACAAGCTAAGGGAAACAGGTATAAAACAAAATAAAAGAAAAACAGGAAAGGAGCAAGGAATCGAGAGTCATGAAATAGGGAAAAATGCAATATGTAGACATGATTATGAACCAGGCATTATGAAACAAGTGACATGTAAACAAGTAATCATGTAAACAAATATCAAGTCAACATGAACGTGTAATATGTCATTGGATCATGCAAGTGCACGTGTTAATTTTAAGTCTAATATTTGATTCTATCTAGGTAGCACTTCATGCATCCATCTTTTTACTACATGGTTGCTACTTACAATCAGTTGCGTTTAGATTTAGTGGTGGGTTTTATAGGTCACGTACTCGGGAAAACATGTACATTCAATATTGTATCGAGATACGTGCAAACTTGTAATGTGGAACATGTAGAGTGTAAACTTGTAGCGTGAACATGTAAACTTGTAATTTATAATCTTGCAACTTGTAACTTGCAACTTGCGTCGGAAAACCATGAGCTTCCGTCCGAGTATGCTCTTCTATATTGCCCACTACTTAAATCTTTCCCTTATACCTTGGCTTGTTACTTTTATTTTAATTTAATCAACAAGAACAAGATGTCATATTCATAATTAACTACTGTCACGGGTGAAACATTCCTGCACATAAATATGTATAATCCTAAGAGTACATATGTGTGTATTAATTTGTGTTCGTGTCATGCATATGGCAACAAAGTATTCACGATCATATGTGAATACGGGATCGGCAGATTTTGTATAGTAACAGATATCAATTCGACTTATGAATGCGAATTGGAGTCAAAAATAATATACTTGTGGTATTTTTGCAAAGAAGCTTGTTTGAGAACAAATAAATTTGTACAAGAGATACTTGTCTTTTTGACGATTCAAAAGAGAATAACTGGTGAGCTCCCAAAATTACGTGCAAAATGCGTGTAAGAAAGTCCAAGCAAACAAAGCCAGCAATCTCAGCAAGAAATCCCCACAGCAGATCGGGATAAAACACCGAACAATGATTGGATCCGCTGTGCCCAGAAAACGGGACAACAATCCAACCAATAGAATCCTTCCTTACACCGGAATGGGGGCCAACACAGCAAACAGTGATCCAATCCAAAACACCAAACACCAAATTCCCCCAATCACCCTTCGTCTTCTTCTTTAGGCAAGAAAGAGAGGGCGATCGGGAAACCTTCGATGACGGAAGTGGGGCGAGGTAGGAGCGAGCGTGGACGGCGACACCGCGGCGAGGCGGCTGGTCAGGAAGCAACGGCAGCGCGAGGGCTCGACGCTCTGTTTCGCTCCGAAATAGGGGAGGCCGAGCAATGGGGGAATTGGAGCGTTCGACGATGACGACGACAGACGGGGGGTACTTCGGTGGTTGCGGTGTGCACGGAGGGGCAAGGACGAGGGCGATGGGATGATCAGAGGGGCGAGCGTGAAGTGCTCAAAGGCTCGACGACTGCGGGTTTGGGTTTAAAACCATTGGGCTTTATATTTGGGCTTCACAACTTAAATAAATAATGCAAATCAATGAATATAAATTGGGCTTAAAATAAACAATTAGGTTTGGGCTTCAAATTAAATAATTAAATAATAAAAAATAGGTCAAGATCAATTGGTCTTTAAAAAAAATAATAATAATAATAATAAAGATCAAGAAAATAGAAGTAATAACAACATCACTAATTTTAATGATAACAATAATAATATTACTAATAATAAGAACAACCAATATTAATAAAAATGATAACAATGACAATACTAAAAATAATAGTAATAATAATGAAAATAATAAAATAATAATAGCAAGGTTATATAAAGGAATTGGGTTTAACAAATTATTAAAGAAGTTCCGAAAATTTTTAGTTTGGCTAAAATGAAAATAGTCGATCAATTACAAAATAGAAAGTAAAGTAAAATATATCCTTATTCGAAATAAACATAATTTCCGATCAGAAATATTTTAAATAGAAAAATTAAAATGAATTTAACACAACTAAATTCATAAATAACTCGAAATACAGAAAATTATTCAGAAATTATATATTTACGGGAACGAGGGTTACACTAGGATCACTTTCGTGGCCAACAACTCCCACTAAATTAGTAACCTCCCCTCCACAATTGAAAGAACTCGGTTGCACCCCACACAACCTACTACTCGATTCCGGCTGAGAGTCAACTACAGGAGAAACACCCTTCACGTCTTTAAGAAAATACAGCGTTTCCTCACACTTTCCTTTTGCAATTACCTTTGAACCTGCAGCTATACACCACTCCCCACTACCAACTGTAGTAGACATATACTCTCTTTGTCTAGCCTTCCAATAGAAATAAGATTTTCTTCAAGTCTGGAATATGTTGTGTCTCCTACAAGACAACACTTTGATCATCATTGGCTTTCACGCGAACAGTACCAATCCCACGTACAGGACACCGGTGACCATTCCCCACGATCACATCTCCAAAGAACCCTCATTGTTGTCATCAAACACCATTCTCCTCAGAGTGCAATGAAAAAAGGCTCCAGAATCAATACACCAATCTTGAGTGCCCAACTCCTCCTGAGCTGATAAGCATAAATCCTCGACAAGCCCCACTTAAACTTCCTTTGGGTATCTCTCTTCGGTTTCTCCTGCTTATTCTTCATATAAGCCTTGTAACTGTCCATCATGTGATCCATCTTGTGACAATACCAACACTCAGGCCCATGCCCCCCATCGCTGTCATCAGACCCACTCTCATACGAACTACTCTGATCCTTTCTTCTTCGACTGCTCTTAGATCTCCCACGTATCTTCTCAATGTAGATTGCGGAATCTCTAGAAGATGATGATGGATATCCCCCGTTTCTCACCTTTCTCACCTCCTCGTTCAGAATGCTACTCACCACATCCTATAGATTCATCAATCTGTCATAGTGCCTGTAATAGTCTATTCCACCGTACCATAACTATCAGGTAAAGTAGATAGAAGTAACAATGACTGCCATCTCTCTGAAAACTTCAAACCTGCAGCTTCCATCT
Organism: Hemerocallis citrina; assembly: GCA_017893485.1. NCBI lineage: Eukaryota > Viridiplantae > Streptophyta > Magnoliopsida > Asparagales > Asphodelaceae > Hemerocallis > Hemerocallis citrina. Next base: position 424,596 of record JACEHZ010000456.1, on the reverse strand, counting down.
GGTTGTAAACCATATAGTAATTGTTCACATGCTCTACTACTGAACCCCCTTCCCTCAACTTCATATTAACTAATTTCTTTATATGAAGAATTTGATTAGATGCCGACGGTGTCTCATACATATCCGTGAGAATCTCCATAGCTTCCTTTGTGGTCTTTGCCATCGAGAGATGAAATAACGCCTTCCTACTCAGCCCCAACTGAATCTGCCCCAGAGCCTTCTGATCCAAATGATTCAAATCCACCAAGACCTTCGCATCCTTGTCTGCACCTACCAACTTCTCATCAAACAACGGACCATCAAGTTCTTTCTGACGAAGATACGCTATCATCTGAATCTTCCACATCGCAAAGTCACTCCCATCGAATCTCTCGATCTTCGTCTTACTATCGGCCATCTCGAACCTAGTTGCTCTGATACCACTTGTTGAAGAATCTACCATAACTCGTAGTGCTAATAGCGAAAACACACCACAAGCAATAGAAACTTTCAAGACTTAGATGAACCAAGAACAAGCCACCACAATATATGCAAGATCTCACAAGAACACAATCAATATGCAGAAATAACCAATAGTTCTTATTCCTTAATAAATACAAAGATTACAAAAAGAGATTACAACTCTCAATCTATCTCTCTCACCTTCGAAACACTCTGCACAATCTGGTATCAGAGCTTTGATACCACTTGTTGAAGTTGGAGAAGAAGAGGAGCTTTGAATACCACGAGTATTGTTGTAACACCCCTGCCCCTAGCTCAGACAATTTATACAATTTATAAGACAAATTAGATACTATGTAGTACAACTTTCCACCACAGGCTGCCTCTCAAAAGTTGGTTAACCAATTTGGTGACTCTTGATCATAGGCTATATTATTTATATATTATTTTATTTCTCTTTTATTACCGATATGGGACTCAAATCACATACCCTTTTACCTGATCTCTGCATTGAGAACTGATGGTGGGCCCCTCTTTGAAGAAGCCACGTCAGTAGCATGGAATGCTGTTGTTTCACCTCCCGTGGAACCCCCCCCCCCCCCCCCCCCAAATTCAATACTCACATAATCAATTAATTTACCATATAATGCCATAGCACATATATTTCAACAGCCCATTTTTTTATACTACTATACCTTTTATTCAACATATATACTATATATATTACTCTTTAGAAATTATAGGGTGTTACACACACTCGCCTTTAGAAATCAGCATCCTCGCTGAGCACGGGCATGCACAACCTAGTGCAGGATCTCCTTTATAGCCATTGTGGAGCATCAGCTCTTCTATCCGCCCGATTATTCATGATCCCGAAGTATATCGCCCGATCAATCATAATCCCAGATTTAATTAAGCTGCCCTCCTATGCGACCGAGTAATTATGATCGGAGTACACCGCCCGACTATACATACATGCTCCACACCCCGGTGTCGAAAGTCGGCTCTGATACCATTTGTAACGCCTTTGGCCCTAGCTCAGACAATCTATACAATTTATAAGACAAATTAGATACTATGTAGTACAACTGCCCACCACAGGCTGCCTCTCAAAAGTTGGTTAACCGATTTGGTGACTCTTGATCATAGGCTATATTATTTATATATTATTTTATTTCTCTTTTATTACCGATATGGGACTCAAATCACATACCCTCTTACCTGATCTCTGCATTGAGAACTGATGGTGGGCCCATTTGAAGAAGCCAAGTCAGCAGCATGGAATGCTGTTGTTTCACCTCCCGTGGGACCCCCCCCCCATTCAATACTCACATAATCAATTAATTTACCATATAATGCCATAGCACATATATTTCAACAGCCCATTTTTTTTATACTACTATACCTTTTATTCAACATATATACTATATATATTACTCTTTAGAAATTACAGGGTGTTACACACACCCGCATTTAGAAATCAGCGTCCTCGCTGAGCACGGGCATGCACAACCTAGTGCAGGATCTCCTTTATAGCCGTTGTGGAGCATCAGCTCTTCTATCCGCCCGATTATTCATGATCCCGAAGTATATCGCCCGATCAATCATAATCCCAGATTTAATTGAGCTGCCCTCCTATGCGCCCGAGTAATTATGATCGGAGTACACCGCCCGACTATACATACATGCTCCACACCCCGGTGTCGAAAGTCGGCTCTGATACCATTTGTAACGCCTCTGGCCCTACCTCAGACAATATATACAATTTATAAGACAAATTAGATACTATGTAGTACAATTGCCCACCACAGGCTGCCTCTCAAAAGTTGGTTAACCGATTTGGTTACTCTTGATCATAGGCTATATTATTTATATATTATTTTATTTCTCTTTTATTACCGATATGGGACTCAAATCACATACCCTCTTAACTGATCTCTGCATTGAGAACTGATGGTGGGCCCTCTTTGAAGAAGCCACGTCAGCAGCATGGAAACAACACTCACCTCCCGTAGGACCCCCCCCCCCATTCAATACTCACATAATCAATTAATTTACCATATAATGCCATAGCACATATATTTCAACAGCCCATTTTTTTTATACTACTATACCTTTTATTCAACATATATACTATATATATTACTCTTTAGAAATTACAGGGTGTTACAATTGTTAGGAATTGTGGCCTCAAATACACGTAGGAACTGAGTACTTGAAGTTGGAGAAGAAGAGGAGGAGACAAAGAAGCAAGAGAAGACAAACAACGAGTAGAAGAATGCAGTCTGGAGAGTTGTGGTCGACCGCGCGGTCGACCAACTGAGGGTGCGGTTGATCGACCCAATCTGCTGAGAGTTCTTCGAGTGTACAAGTCCAACAGAGGTGGGGACGAACGGTGCAGTTGACTGGTTAGGTCTCGGGTTCGGAGTTACATGTAACCCCCCTATTTTTCATTTTGTGTATTTTTGAGTGTATTTTTCTTTTTGGTGTATTTTCTCTTATTGTATCTCTCTTGGATCATATATTGGATCTTTTGTTTTCAATATATTCCTTTTATTGTTTTATCATCTTTTATTTGAGTTCTTGATTCTGTTGTCTCTTTTTGTTTCGTCCCTACTTGATCGTGCCAGTATTTTTTATCCTCATTGATTCAATTGATTCATATCCTATTTTATTCTTTTTATTCATTTTCACCTATCTAAATTTTTGGATCTCTTATACCCCAAAATTCATATATATACCCAAAACCTAAATAAACCCTATAACCCAATTATACCACTAATACCCAACCTATAACCTATTAACTATATCCACCTAAATCACCCAAAGCCCAAACCTAGTCACCTATAACTCACCCGAGACCCAATTGAACCACACCTACCGTCAGCCTCCTAAAAACCCTAATAGCTACACCCCTTGTATATATAACCCATGAGTTATCTCGACTATTCATCTTCCCCTATATTCAAACTCTAGCCGCCACCTCCATCCCAAACCCTAGCTCTCCCGACCTTCATCTCTATCTCTCTCCCGTTCACTCTCTTCTCCCCGTCCGCCCTGCATCACCCTGGCCTCGGCGTCGCGACGACAGTGCCGCCATAGTACAGCAACCGCAGTGTTTCCCTATGGTTTCCCCTTGCCGTTGCCCTCCAGCGATGCCTGCAGTCGACCCTAGTCATGCCTCTCCATCGCTCAGCCGAGACAACAGCACCATCGCTGTCCCCTTCGACTACAGCAGCCGCAGCAATAGCAATAGTCGGTTGCTGTGTTGTCGTTCCTCCCCGTTGCCGTTATCTCTCCAATCCGATCGCTCTCTTGTGGCACGTACGTGAGTGCACGTGTTAGTGGTGTTGGTTGTTCGTTGTTTGGCTTGTTGGTTCGAGTTCTTGTTCGTGGTTCCCATTCGTTTGAGTTCGTTGCTCGGGAATCCATTCCTGTTATTCTTACTTTTGGCTTTTCCGTTTTCGTCGTCGGTTAAGGCAAGTAACTTGTATTCTTTTCTTTGTGTAATACAAGTACTAAATACCACCTGTAGTGTAGTTGGGTTCTAGAGACAATTTGTGTGGGAAACCCCTTGTTGATATTGTCTCTATTGTGTTGATTCGACCACAGTTGCCCTACGACATACATGACATGAAATAACCTAGGATTGACCACTTCTTGTTGTATATATGTATGTTGTTCATATGATATCATGTGCTCATTCGTGTTATTCGTGGTAGACTTACAGTAGACTTGTGAAATACCTTATACCATGTTGTTTGGACATCTAGTACACTATTTTCATGTTGGTTGTGTTTTGGATGAGTTTTATATGAACTAGTTGATTTTGTGCATGAAGGATATTTTCAGTTTTGCCGGTTTTCCCGTTTTGATCAGTACTTTAGACCCTATTAAGGTCAGTATTTGAAAATATTTTGTGAACATGATTTGTAGAGAATTTTGTCTATTTTCCAACCCTTTTGAAGGATCTTAGTTTCGATTTATGAGTTGTGAGTTATGTCTATTTTACTACAGTGGTGTCGAGAGATTTCCAGATTTTATTTTCTATAAATTCTGAAGAGTAATCTATTTTTATCATGATGTTAAAAGTATTATTTTGATCCAATATTTTGCATAGTACAACTAGACCTGATTGAAATTAATCCTAAATTTTTGTGGATTTATTTGATGAGTTTTACAAGCTATTCTATACCCATAAACAACTACTATACTAGCAGATTTTTCTTGCTGTTCAGTAAAGAACTTGATTTTTGTCCTAATTCTACTTGCTTTTTGTAAAACCTTTATGAATATGAAAGTTAGCCTATTGTAGCTATTTTATCACCCTTTTGGAGGATTTGAATTTCGATTTATGGTTTGTGAGATATTGCTGTTTTCGTACTGCGGTGTTTATAATTCCAGATTTACAAAACTGTTGTGTCTTGATATTTTCTGATTTTTTTTGGCTAAGCTATTTATATTGAAAAATTATGAAACTTGATTTTCTGTTACTATACATATAGGCAATACCCCAGATTTTTCGTGGATTTAATTTGTGAGTTTTCATGCTATTTTCATGTTCTTCAATACAAATTTCTGATTTCTGGCTGAACGTGTTTTCTGGATTCAAACCTGTTTTGAGACTTGTTGTTCTGAAATACCATATGACTTATATTGTAATACCCTAAATTTTCATTTTAATGAGAAATGTTGATTTTCACGTGTTGTGCACGTGCAACGTTTTGTATGCATATTTTCCTATGAAATTATCTTTTATAACATGGACAATTATTTCTTTCTTTCTCATTATCTTCTAAAAAGCCTACTTTATAAAGCCTAAACTTGTTTCTTATTTTAAGCTCCCTCTAATAATTAAATATTTTATTAAATAGCCCATGAACCTAAAGCACACTATTTTGAGGCTCACAAACTTAATTAATCTTTTAAATTGTCACAACTTGTCATGTAGACACAATTAGTGGACAATTGATTAATTAAATTTGTACAAATTTAAATAGGGGGTCCTAGAAGGGGCACGTGCATGCACTTGTGTGTGCTTTGCACACTTTTGGGAGGCCGGTTGTGGCCAAGAGAGAGAGAGAGAGAGAGTGGAATTGAGTTGAGGGGTAGTTATTGAGCTCATGGAAGTTGCTAAAACTTCCCAACTCATCTTAGTCCTTGATTTCTAACTCCAAGATTAATCATATCCATTCAATCTCATTCTAAAAGTGTATAAATACCTTTAATTTCTTCTCATTTATGCACAACAAATTGCTAAGAAAAGAAAAGGCTAGTGAGAAAAAGATTGAGGAGATTAGTGAGTAAAAGATTGAGTGTGCATTATTGTGTGTGTGTGTTCATTTCAAGAGGAGGCCGGCTACCTCATCATCACCATCAAGCAAGGCTCGGGTTACACCAAGGAGCAAGGAAGAGAAGCAACTTGCAATACATTCTAGGAGGAGAAGTCAACTTTTCTTGCACTCTAGGGACTTTCATTTTCGTTTCTCCAAATAGGTGGGTGTTTTTCATACTTCTAGAACTAGATACCATGCTAGGGATGATTTAATGAAATTATTATGAATCAATTAGTTGAAATTGGAACCATACTTGTTTAATTAAAAGTGGAGTGGTAACTTAGAGAATGTTTGATAAATTGATTGCTAATGAATGAATTGTGAATTAAAGTGCTAGAAATCACCATATTGTTGTGCTACATGAATGCTATGATAAAATTTGTGCTTATGAGACAACTAGTTGAATTAAATGCCTTTTGTGTAATTGATTGCTTAAAATAAAGTTTCTTTGTTGTAGAAAGATGAGAAATTGTCTCTAAATTATTGTAGGTGGTTAATGAATAAAAGAACAATAAAATATAGTAGTGGTGGAAATTTAACTCTAAGTTATAAAGAAATATGATGTTTGTTCTCAATGTCGAAATTATGGACATAGAACACAAAGTAGAGCCAAAATACATGGTTTATAAAGTAAATAATGGTTATAAAAATACTGGTTTACTATAAATTCATGTTTGGTAAAATCTGGAGCTTTTTGTTTTCAAAAGAGAAGAAAATGAAACAAAATCGTTTTGAGTTTTTATAAAATTTAGAAATAAACAGAGCACTTGGTTATAAACAACCCAATACTATTTGAGACAATCTGGCCCCTTAGACCAAGTGGCTAGCGGTGCGGTGGCTTTTACTATAGCTGCAGTCAGACCCTCAGGTCTCGGGTTTGAAACCCAAGCCCTGCATTTTTATTTCGATTTTTTTGAGTATAAACCCAAAATTCGAGAACAAACTTATCCTATTAAAAACCCCTTTCATAACGCATAAGTGCCTTAGCCCAACTGGCTTGCGGTGGCGGTTGACTTGGTCCAGGTCACGAGTTCGAATCCGGACTTTGGCAGTTTTGAACATTTTTTATTTTTTTGAGTTTGAAATCAAATTTTTGACTTTTAAAAATCCCAGAAAAATACTACAATTATTCTAAAATATGTAGATCTTGTGAAAAATATTTGAACACTATTTAGACAAGTAAAAATGAGTTAGAGGTGAAAATTGGGTAGAATTCCATAGAAAATTGTATTTTCGTTAACTATAAAAGTAATCTATTTTTCGAGAAATTACACTAAGAGATAAAAGATAATTTTTGGAAGAAAGAAGATTCAAGTGTGTTAGCTATGGATTCTCATTGTTAAGTATTGTTTATGAATGAAAATACGACTTTATGCCTTTGAATTAGATAAATGAAACTAACATTAGTAAGAGAATTAAATAAAGGTTAGTGTTGATTAAAATAAGATTAAAGCGTTGTGGAAAGAATAAATTAGTTGAGTTCGACTTATTGTACTTATTTATTTATACATAATGTGTACATGAAATGGAAATTGAATGACTTGATGAATTTATGAATATACAAGTGATGTGAACATGAAATGGAAATTATTGTTAACCATGAAAAATAGAACTTACGCATATGAAAAACTCAGTGTTGTAATTATGAGTTGAAATTAAGAACTAGGGTATAGCTAAGCCTTATACCGGCAATAAAAGAAAGGTTGAAATGATATTTGAAATGAAAAGACCAAGATTTGGGTCAGGTGAAATGAATGAATAAGACCGGTATAGTGGGAGTGCTAACCCTAAGGGATTGATTTTGTTCATGATTCAATTAAACTAAGGATTAGATACATAGTGAAGATGTGATGAAAGTAAGAGAAAAACATTGAGTATGAGGGCCATTGGATTGGCGGAGTGAGAGTATTCAAGGATGTCCCATGATGCGTCATGAGTAGGACGTGGATACTGCTCCAGAGTACCGTCCCGGTGGCGACGCTCGTGGGGTGTTTTGTAACTGCGGGTGGTGTCATGTCTATGGTAGGAGCTGAATTACCATAGGATGTGTAATACCTCGTAATTTCGAATAACTATATATAACTATATATATATCTATATAATAAAACACAAAGAAAGCTATCAAGTGGCTCTCCTTCAATCCCCTCAAAAATTAAAGGTCCACATCTAACCTCACAAAACATATTTTCCCCCCAAAAGTTTTCCCCCAAAACTCAAATTCAAATCCCTCACTCAAAACAACTCATGTATTTATTTATTTTTTTTCTCTCTCTCTTTCCCTCCCTTTTCTATTTAAAAAATTAAGAAAATAAAAATTTAAAAAAATTAAAAAAATTAAAAAAATTAAAAAAATTAAAAAAATTTAAAAAAATTTAAAAAAATTTAAAAAATAAAAAAAATAAAAAAAATAAAAACTTTAAAAACTTTAAAAATAATTCAAAAAATCAAAAAATCATATAATATATTTTTTGCCGGACCCCGAAAAGTTTCTCATATGATATGTTTGCTACTTCAATTAATTTGTTGGACCTCCAAAACTATTTTATATGATCAAACAAGGTGCACCGTTCCGAAGACGTGCCGTAGGCACGTGTCAACGGGCAAACCTAGTATATATATATATATATATATATATATATGAGTCTTCTTCCGTTGCAAACGGGCCGGAACGGGTCTGTTCGCACAGACCCGTGCGAACTTCGATCTGGACCGTTGGATCTTCCAGAATTTTTTTCATCAAATTTTGCCTTAACCCGTCGTTGGGAAGGACGGGTTAGGGCAAAATTTTATTTTAAAAAATAGCCTTAACCCGTTCTTCCTTAACCCGTTCTTCCCAAGAACGGGTTAAGGCTATTTTTATTCAATTTTATTGACATACAGTTCGTCTTCTTCCGCGCTCTTCTTCTTTCTTCGACGAACCCAAACCCAACGGAAAAAAAAACCCTAGCTCCGACATCTCCGTCCGCTCTCCCTCTTCTCTCCCAACTCCGTAGATCGAAACCCTACTCTTTGTGGAAGTCGAACTCCGACGATCGAAACCCTAGCTTCTCTTCCCCTCTTCGATACGAAATCGAAACCCTAGTTCACTTCCAAATCGATTGCTTGGCTTGATTTGGACCTATCTTGTAAGGTATACACTATTTCTTTACCCCAATAATCTACATTTGTATTATTTTTTTGAATTTGTGTGTAGTAATTTATTTAGAAATTGGGAAAAAATTGATATGCGTTAGTAGATTTTAGATGTAGAATCGGGTTGACCTCAAGTATATTCAATTGCCGAATTATGTTGCTTGCATTAGTAACTTGTAGAATTAGAATTGTATATACGAAATTAGTTAGAAACTCTTCAGTGCGGTTATGGTTGAAAACCCTGCGAACTACCGTAAAAAAATACGAAACTTTTCGAGTAGGCTCGTCCCACGTAGTACAAGCCACACCAACTTGTAGAAGCGAGTTTCGACTCACGGTTCGAGAGATACGGCCGCGTATCGCTTACGGTTGGAAAAAAACCAAGTAAAGCGGTAGACGACCGTATCTCGCAAACCCTGAGTCGAAACTCGCTTCTACAAGTTCAGGTGGCTTGCCCTACGTGAATCCGACCAAGTCGGGAAGTTTTAAAATTTTCGGATGCCGTTTGTGCGGTTTTCTTAACTTCCTCGCATTACAAGTTTTAGACTTAGAATTTTCTAAGTGCGGGTAGATTAAAAAACCCTTCAAACGACCTCCAAAAAATACGAAACTTTGCGAGTTGGTTGGTGTCCCCTAGGAGAAGCCAAACCAACTTGTAGAAGTGAGTTTCGACTCACGGTTCGAGAAATACGGCCGCGTATCGCTTACGGTTGGAAAAAAACCACGTAAAGCGGTAGACGGCCGTATCTCGCAAATCCTGAGTCGAAACTCGCTTCTACAAGTTCGGGTGGCTTGCCCTACGTGAATCCGACCAAGTCGGGAAGTTTTAAAATTTTCGGATGCCGTTTGTGCGGTTTTCTCAACTTCCTCGCATTACAAGTTTTAGACTTAGAATTTTCTAAGTGCGGGTAGATTAGAAAACCCTTCAAACGACCTCCAAAAAATACGAAACTTTGCGAGTTGGTTGGTGTCCCCTAGGAGAAGCCAAACCAACTTGTAGAAGTGAGTTTCGACTCACGGTTCGAGAGATACGGCCGCGTATCGCTTTCGGTTGGAAAAAATCATTATAAAGCGGTATACGGTCGTATCTCGCAAACCGGGAGTCGAAACTCACTTCTACAAGTTCGGGTGGCTTGCCCTACGTGAATCCGACCAACTCGGAAAGTTTTAAAATTTTTGGATGCCGTTTGTGCGGTTTTGCTCAACTTCCTCGCATTATAAGTTTTAGACTTAGAATTTTCTAAGTGCGGGTAGATTAGAAAACCCTTCAAACGACCTCCAAAAAATAAGAAACTTTGCGAGTTGGTTGGTGTCCCCTATGAGAAGCCACCCGAACTTGTAGAAGTGAGTTTCGACTCACGATTCGAGAGATACAGCCGCGTATCGGTTTTGGTTGGAAAAAAAATAACTAAAGCCGGTACACGGCCGTGTCTCGCAAACCGTAAGTCGAAACTCGCTTCTACAAGTTCGGGTGGCTTGCCCTACGTGAATCCGACCTAGTCGGAAAGTTTTTTGAATTTTCGGGTGCCGTTTGCGCGGTTTTCTCAACTTCCCTGCATGTGAATTTGAGACTTAGAATTTTGTAAGTGCGGTTAGAGTTTAAAACACTTCAAACCACCTCCAAAAAATACGAAACTTTTCTCATTTTCAAGTTGTGGTGGCTTGCGCACTTATAAAAACACCAAATACAATGGTTTAGTACCCCTAACTATTCTCCTTTTCACGGTTTCTTAGGTATGGACAGTTTCGAAGGAAGTTCTGTTACCGGAGATAAATTTGTTCATGCACAACAAATTGGCGAGTATCTTCCTCATGTTGACGAGCACCTAAAACCGAAGATTGGTATGACATTTCCCACTCTTGAGGATGCGGAAAAATTTTATTCATCATATTGCAAATGTGCGGGATTCTCTATGCGTAAGGGTGGAAATAAATATAAGGGAAACGATGTAATGGATAAATCATACGTTTGTAATAAAGCCGGGGAGTCACCGAATAACCATAATGAAACTAGACGAGGTACAACTTCTAGAACGGGTTGCAAAGCTTTCGTCCGTGTCAAACTAAACCCACATAGTAATTCACAAAGTAATTTGTGGATTCTTTATTCGTTAAATGAAGCACACAATCATGAATTTACTTCACCCGGTAGACGTCACTTGCTACCTCGAAACCGTGAATTGACTAAGACAGATAAAAATGTAATTGGTCAACTTACCGAAGCTAATGTCCCTGTATGCAAACAAATGCTATTCTTTGAAGGTGCAAGTGGAGGTAATGAGAAAATTGGATTCACCGAAACCGATGTAAGAAATCTCAGGAGAGACGAGATGGAGGGTTTAAAAGGACACGACGGACAAATGCTACTTGAGTTTTTTGAATCCAAAAAGGAGACCGATCCCTTATTCTATTTTGATTACCAATGTGATCCTGAAGGGCGATTGTCACATTGTATCTGGGTGGACGGTATCGCTAGAAAGAATTACAAAGTATTTGGGGATGTTCTCTGCTTTGACGCTACCTACAACACAAACTGATACGGGATGTTGTTCGTACCATTTGTTGGATTCAACCATCATTGGCAATCAATATTCCTAGGTTGTGGGTTCATCCCCAATGAGAAGACATCCTCATTTGAGTGGTTCTTTGAAAAGTGGCGTGCTGCAATGCCATGTGATCCGATCAACATCGTGACAGATGAGGATCGTGGGATAACTTCTGTAATTTCCAAAGTTTTCCCAATCACGTCACATAGATATTGCATTTGGCATATTTTGGATAAGCTACCGCATGAAGTTCGAATGCCGAATAACGTTGATGAGTTCAGGGATGCTTTGAAGACTATCATTTATACGGCGGAATTTAAAACAGAATTCGAACAGAAGTGAAACAATTTGATCTCTCAGTACAAACTGGAAAATAACAAATGGTCGAAGGAAAAATTTGAGATCCGCGAAAAATGGGCCCCTGTGTATGCAAGAGACTCATTTTGGGGAGGCATGTTGAGTACCCAACGTAGCGAATTGCTACATTCATTCTTGAAGCACCATACTCATAAAAAGTACTCACTACATAAATTTGCCATCATCTTTGACCGACTCTTAGTAAAACAAAGACACGATGAACTTAAAGAAACACATCGTAATCGCGAGGAGCGGCCAAAATTGAAGACCGAGTGGGCATTGGAGTCACAAATGGCAGGGACATACACCTTGAAGATTTTCTACAAATTTCAACAAGAAGTTGTCAAAAGCTTATTACTTAATGTGAGTTTAATTGCGAGTATGGATACACCGGATAGTACAGCTTATTTTGTAACAGTCTGTGGAAATTCAGAACCGGGGAGGGTGATTTCTTATTGTAAAATCACTAAAATTGCTAAATGCCCTTGTTCCATGTACTACTTCGTAGGCATTCCCTGCAAACATCTACTTGCAGTTATTCGGTTCACAGATCACACCGCACTACCCGAGCAATATATTTGTAGGCGATGGACCAGGGATCAACTGAGGAGAAGCAGTATACCGGTTCCCAATAATATGAGCGACAATTTTGCTTCGCATTATTGTGAACTGAGTATGCACTCAAGACATTTGGTCGATCTTGGTTGTTCTTCAGAGCGAGAATACAAGTACATGCTCAACCACATGCTGAAGGGAATTGAAGGCTTTGCTAAGATTGACTCAGTGAACAGCACACCACACGAAGGTAGCGCACAACCTGAGAGTGGTGGACATGCACATGCACATGCACATGTAGGTGACCCTGTACAGTGCACCACAAAGGGGAGGCCTAAAGGGAAACGGTTGAAGTATGTAAGAGAAAGTCAAAAAACGAAGAGGCCAAGACTTTGCAGGACATGCCTTCGTGTCGTAGGTCACGATTCACGGAATTGCCCAAAAAATGTAGCAAGGTATTATATTAGAGATTTTTTATTTGTTAATTGGACTCAATGAATGTTAATTTAGTCGGTACTAACTCATTCTTCTTCCTTATTTAGTGGATCGGTGGGGAATGAAGAAGCTCCAAACGCTGTAGAGAGTGATGATGACGAAGGCGAAGGTTCGTGTTAGGGGGTTTTAAGTACTTTAATATGTATGTCATATCAAACTTTCAAAATAATGACCGAATAATTGCTGAATTTTATATTTATTCGTGCAGATATTTATTAATTTCGACTGGATTGTTAACTTTGTTTTTTTTTATTTCCTTGTATAGGTCCGGAATGAAACAAAGAAAAACGCGCCCAATGGAAAGAAGCAATGCGTTGAAAAATACATGGCTTTTGGATTGTATATTTATGTGGATAATTCACGTAGGCTTGTTTGGTACAAGTAAATTAATGATGTATTTAATCATAATGTAATGTCTGTATGTCAGTTTATTTTGTGTATTTGTGAACAAAAATATGTTACTATGGATTTTGACCAGGTATTTGGATAGTGAATGCTTATTTATGTCGAAAAATGTGAAATTGGTAGATGTGTGCAATTTGGGGAACTCGTTCTGTTTGTAAATTTTGTGTTAATGAAAATTGTCTGCATGCCGATGTGAACAGATTTGTTATTTGTGTTGGAGATTGTGTATTTTGTGGATGATATATCTATATTGTGGAAAATTGTGAAAATGTATGCAGTATTCACAAGAAGAGATGCTGCCAGATACTGTATACCTTAACCCGTCATTGGGGATAACGGGTTACGATACCTTAACACGTCTTCCTCAATAACGGGTTAAGGAGATAGATATTGGCAGTCCTTAACCAATACTTCACATATAGGGGTTTTAGTTCGGCCAATATCTCTCCACTTAAACCGTTATTGGCGTTGACGGTTTAATATAACCAAACCCGTTATCGGAAATGACGGGTTAAGGAGATAGATATTGGCAGTACTTTGATCCAATACTTCACATGTAGGGGATGAAGCTAGGCCAATATCTCTCGCCATTACCCGTCATTGGCGTTGACGATTTATATCCCATAAACCGCAATTGAGGATAATGGGTTAGGTTAAGAATTCCTTACAGTGCTTTCAACTTTGTGGACTATATCTTCTTTTGTTGATACATATACATATTTGTTCATTCTCCGCTTAAAAATATGCCGAATAACTTTCACGGGTGTTGGACATATCTTCTTTTGTTGATACATATACAAATCTATTCATTCACAGCAAGCCATTTGCAAAACAAAATTTATTCATATAAAGGAACATTACAAACTGGCAATAACATATTGTTTGAAGAAACATAGAAAATTGTACATGATCCGCATGCTAGTTGACATTACAAAGTCATCCTTTGATACTCTACTTTTAAATTGAAATTAATTTAGTATACAAGTACATGCTCGCTTTCTTCTCGAATTGGAAGGAAGGACTGCTGACTCTGCCTTTTTTTGAATGCATAAGTAGCCAGTTGTACCCCCTGCATACAATTTCGTTCACTACTATTACACAGAGGTAAAAATTCTCCTCTTCGTCGGATAGAGTAATAGTGGGTGTAACCGTATATTCAAAGTACTTAACGACTTCTTGACACGCACTCCTCATATTCGTACTATTTGTTGCACGATTGTGAGGTGTGCATGCCAAGAAGTCGAAAAGTACCATGAATACACTGTGACACCCACAACTACTCCGTCCGACGAAAGCAGAGAATTTTTACACTCTGTGACAATAGAGAACGAATGTGTATGAAAGGCGGACAATTGCTACTTATGCAAACACATCTAAAAGCTAAAAAAATAGAAGACTAAGAAAAACACTGTGGAAAAAAAAGGTAGAGCCAGCGGCCCTCCCTACCGCTTGAGAGAAACCGAGCATGCACTTGTACACTGAAACAAGTCTCTCTACTCCTGCATCTTCATACACAAGAACAATTGTAGGCGACCATCCTTGAACTCAAATTTCTTCTACAACTCAAACTTCTTCCTCCCTATTAGGAAGAAAAAAGAGGTCTTGAAGAGAAGAAGAGAACATTGATTCCTCATATTTTTGAAGAGAAGTAGAGAAAATTGAAGCCTCTCATTTGAGTTCTCTTGAAGAAAAGAAGAGAAGACTCATTTGAGTTGATGAGTCTAATATAATAGCCCACTTGGGTCTTGAAGAGAAGAAGAGAAGAAGAGAAGACTCATTTGAGTTGATGAGTCTTGAAGAGAAGAAGAGAAGACTCTCTCAGTTATAGGCAAGGAAAAAGAAAGAGGGGAGCATGATATGATAGCCCACTTGGGTTTCTCACTGCTCATCAATAGGTAATGGATATGGATCAACACAAGGAGAAGGCAATATGGATCACTGCTCATCAATAGGTAATTGATATGGGTATCTCAGTTATAGACAAGGAATGCTGAAACATGAAGAAGAAGAAGACAATAAGGATAAGCCTTGTTAGTCAACAAAGACATGATACAAGCCTCGAAAAAAGAGCAGCAAGGACAGCAATTGTCTCAAAATGTACAGTCAATGTGTGTAAATTACACCTGGTTAACCTGCTGTTGGTGACAACGGATTAATTACATTAAACCCGTTAGTACCAAGAACGGGTTAAGTGTACTTCATCATGTTCCAGAACTTGGTCTGTACATGATGAACCACTTAACCCGTTATTACGGATAACGGGTTATGCTAAAGAAGATCATTGTCACCAACGACGGGTTAAGCATGCTTATATTGGCAGAAGTTTATGGCTACTTGCATAAGTAGATGCCGAAATATACGTTAACTTAAACCGTTATAGACGATAACGTTTTAAGTACTTGTAACCTGTTATCGTCAATAACGGGTTAAGTGTACCTATATCGGTAGTACTCATAATTATTAACTCGCATGTAAAAAAATGTGTAAACAAGTTTGTAAATATAACTTATAGTTCACTTAATGAAAACAATTTACGAGAAATTATTCATTAAATACGTTAATATTTGTAGGTGGGAGATGATAGGTAATAAGTTTCCAGTAAAGAGTTTATAGATATTTAAGTTCTATCATTAATCACATACGCCTCTCCACTCTTTACGTACATTGCCTTCTGAACTCTACAAAATAGACAGTCATATGTATGTTCTTTGTTTTTTTATATTTTTTGTTTATTCAATTCCTAGCCACATAACTAACCAATATAAAATGGATATCATCAAACGAATATTAAAATTAACACAAATTAATTTGTATATTGGTTCATAAAAAAAAATAAAAAAAATGTTGTAGGTTAGGGTTAGGGTTAGTCTAGGGTTAATAGGGTTAGGGTTAGGGTTAGGGTTAGGGTTGGAGTCTCCACTCTTTTTCTCTTCGTAGCAGACACTTTAATATGGGAAAAACCTAAAGTACATAACCAAATGTAGATCCCCACATGTAGCCTATATATAGGCTACATCCACATGTAGATCCCCAAATGTAGAGTCTCCACTCTTTTGACTGACCGAAGTGTCTGCTTTGAGATTGAGTTCTACTTATTTAGCTTGTAATGGGGGGAAAAACCACATGTAGATCCCATATGTACCCTATATAGGGGAAAAACCACATGTAGATCCCACATGTACCCTATATGGAAAAAAAACCACATGTAGATCCCATATGTAGTCTATATGGGTGAAAAACTACATGTAGATCCCCACATGTAGCCTATGTATGGGAAAAACCATATGTAGATTCCCTAATGTGGGTACATGAGGGATGCACTTATTGTGGAAGGACTGATAAGAATCATTTTAGGCTTTCTTGTTGGTCCTCATTCTAATTTGCCGTTGATAGAACACATGTACATCCCCACATGCTGAGATCCCTAATGGAAAAGCCTAACCAGATGCGTCACGTGATCCGCATCTCGTCATCAAATAGGATTAATTGGCCATCAAGAACTGGATCTATACATAATAATCTAAAAAACAATAAAAAAACCTAAAAAACAATAAAAAACCTAAAAAAAATATTAAAAAAATGTTGTATGTTAGGGTTAGGGTTAGTCTAGGGTTAGTAGGTTAGGGTTAGGGTAAACGTAGCATTAGACTCTCCACTCTGCTTCTCTTCATAGTAGAACAAGTTCAATATGAGAAAAACCTAAAGTACATAGCCAAATGTAGATCCCCACATGCAGCCTATATATTGGCTACATCACGTGATCCGCATCTCGTCATCAGATGAGATTAATTGGCGATCAAGAACTGGATCTGTACATGGGATCCGCATCCCATATTAAACGGGTGCTGAGTTATGCTTGTTTAGCTTGGTGCTTTTTCCCACTTAGGTGTATGTTCAAATTTTTATGGCTTGTGGTGGTCACTTGGCTTAGATGACAACACCACTTCTTCGGTGAAGACAACATGAGGATTCCCACATGTAGTCTATATGAGGAAAAACCACATGTAGAATCCCATATGTAGCCTATATAGGAAAAAAACCATATGTAGATCCCACATGTAGCCTATATGGGGAAAAACCACATGTAGATCCCCACATGTAGCCTATATGGGGAAAAAACCACATGTAGATCCCACATGTAGCCTATATGGGGGAAAAACCACATGTACATCCCCACATGTAGCCTATATAGGGGGAAAACCACATGTAGATCCCCACATCCATATACAAAAAGACCAATAACAGGTTTGGATCAACTGTGATGATGATGGTATTCCTAATGGAAAAGTACCTCTGTGTTATTAGAGCGCAATGCCACCAGATCTAATTACTTAGCTAACAAGAACTGGATCTGATCACATGTGGGGGCACAAGTTCACATGTAGTAGCACAATAAAGACATGTAGGAGAAGATATATTTGATTAGCCATGATTTGAACCTTCAATTTGATTGACTGATGGATGGATGGATTCATTAGTGTGAAAATTTAGAACGACCTGTTAATGTACTACAAGTTAACGACTCGTACCACAAATTAAGATACTTGCCATGTTTTACATGTGGTTCCACATGTTACAAAGTCAAATATAGATGTGGGGATCCACAAATATGAAACTAATTAATCAAAACAAAAAACATACACTCACCAATAACCCTATCTTAACCTAACCCTAACCCTAACCCGACACTAACCCTATCTTAAACTAACCCTAACCCTAACCCTTGGTACAAAAATATCGTAATTTAATTTTTTTACTTTCACAAAACTTATTATGGTAACAAATTTATAGTGGTTAGTTACGAGGTATTAAATGAAAATTAATAAAAATTATAAACAATTTATGGGCATATTAATGTCACCTTGCACACTTCAGGAGACAGTTCTTGCAAAGAGTGAAGAGAAATTTGTAGAAAACCCAAAATTTCAAATGCCCTAAACCGTTATTCATAAGAACGGGTAAAGTAACCTTAACCCGTTATTTATAAGAACGGATTAAGTAAGTAGATTTTGGCAGTACAATTTGAAAACTTGGATAGGGTGCTGGCAATAACTCTCTACCTAACCCGTTCTTGTGAACAACGGTTTTATGAGCGTAACCCGTTATTCCCAAGAACGGTTTAAAGACAGCGATATTGGCAGTACTTTGGTCTGTAGGAATTAAATGACTGCCAATATCGCTCTACCTAACTCGTTGTCGTGAAGAACGGGTTAAGTTCACTTAACCCGTTGTTCACAGTGACGGGTTAAGAAGATCCATATTAGCAGAACTTTACGAAGACATGGTCTGTAGGCTTCCAAAGGACTATCAACAACTCTCTACCTAACCCGTCCTTACTGATAACGGGTTAAGCTAATTAACCCGTTATCGTCGATAACGGGTTAAGTATAGATATTTGTGCAGCACTTTTGTATTTTTTGGGCTGTGTACATTTTTCCTGATACAAAAACGACTTCATCAAATGTTGTTCACAAATTCACAAATGAAGGCACATCAAAGTAAATAATACAACAGATATCTTCACAAGAAAGTTGAAGGCGTACAAATGTACAATGTCAACCAAACCACTTAATTACTTGAAATAAATTCAATATTCAAAAATTTACACAAAAATTATACATATCAGGTTGCACATGGCCAAAAGACAATTAAATACAAATGAAGGCGTTCTCGACTTTGGCTTGCACACCATGCCCACAAATTCACCTACAACAGTTTATCAACGTAGAAACAAACAATACGTTAGTTACTGCAATAACAAAATTACCAACCAAAAGATACGCTATTACAGAGTATTAGAGATTATCGTCTACGACCACGCCGCTTGCCACCGCTTGGTGTGAATTTATTGGGAGGTTGCCGCTTCCTTTGAGGATTTCACCGTGCGCCATGTGTCTGGGGAGAATCAGGATCATCCGACGACTGTTCCTCATCAACATCTTCAGGATTTGGCTCTTCTTGTACTTGTTGTGGCTCGGTGATTCGAATTCCCCTACTCACAGTTTGTTTTCACCTTAAACTTGTTAGCGGCAAGTTGGCTCTCAAATAGGCCTCAACTTGTGGACCTTCACCCAAGTCCTCCAGAGTACGACGGCACGGAGCTAACATCTCTCGGATTACCGCCTTGAAGCTGTCGGGTATCCTGGTCTTCAGGACGCGAGCAGCTGTTCGAACAACCTCCCATGCATTTTCAATCTACAGTTGGTGAAAAATTTCAATTTAAACATCATTCATAATTAGCGGCATCAATTAAATACAGTACATGCGTACAAACTATATGAAATTTGACTGACCGTTTTTTGATATGTCTCAGCCCTTGGTTGGTACATCGGCTGGGAGGAGGAATATGCTGGAGGTGGTTCTACCTGGGTAGGGGGAATCGGAAGTTGCACACCAGCTGGTACGGCGGCCGTTGGAGAAACATACAACCGGGTTATTCGCTTGTACCACATCATGTATGCCTGCTGGAGGGAGCCATCGTATGGTATCATGACGTACATCATATTCGGTGTCATTTGCCGCCGCATGGTATTCCAGTTGGCTACATGGTAACGATGGTAATCAGCCCAATCGAAGTTGGGCACCCGTCCCGTTCCCCTGACCTCGTGCAACTTTTTATCATAAGACCTGACCTTGGGAATCTTCTGTTGATATCCGAATTGCCGCAAGACCCTGTCAAGATACTGGAACTCCACAACTCCAAAGTTCACAAGAGGTGCAGCCGTCAACCAAAGGGATCTGTCTAGGCAGACTGGAGGAACCCGTTGCAACCTGTCGGCCGAGTACGGTTCCCAATTGACGAACTCGTCCCGCAGGTTGTCCAACTCATCTCTGTAGAAGGTTAGAGATTGGCGTGGGTTATCGGCCCACGTGTGCCGGCCGACCCAATATGCTCCTAGAGGAGGTAACAATTCCGCTGCCCCCGGGTCGGCCAACCATTTCGGTGTAAGCTCAATAATACGGGGATGTCCGATGTGGATGCGTTCCCAACTCCATATCTGCAGTAGAACCATTGGGCCACCCATCTGTACGCCACCTAAAGAACATGTGCACAAATTCCTGTATAGTAGCGCCAGTGCCGCACTCCCCCAACTAAAACGACCCGCATACCGGAAATCCTCCAACAACCGTAGGTACATTAGCGGCACGGTTGATCCGGATGAGTTCGGGAAGATAAGTCCCCCTATCAAACTAAAAATGTATGCACATGCATAGTACGTCAGGGTTTCCTCGTCCGAATCGGCGTCCAAATATTCCTCCTCGAACTGAAATTTTAACCAGCTGATGTACAGTGATTTACCATCGAAAGCGTCATCCATCACTTCTTCCTCTGCTTTATCTTTCGCAGCTTCTATTTGTTCATTCAATACATCTTCATCAGAATCTGCGGGGGCATTTTCGCGGATATCTTTTTCGGCGGCCTCTTTCCTTTGGAGAACTACCAACTGCAGGTCGATACCGAGTAAGTCCCGAACAACTTCAACTCAATCGAAGTCCATGTTCCCCGTCACGGTAACCCCATCGATTGGTAGTCCTGTTATCATTGCCACATCCTGTAGGGTCACAGTCATCTCACCCACTGGTAGGTAGAATGTGTGGGTCTCCGGCCTCCATCGCTCGACTAGAGCTGTAAGGAGTGGCCGATCTAGCTTCACAGAGTGAATAAATCTTGCTCCGTAGAAACTGACCTCCACCACATACGGCGTGATACGGTCATCAAAAGGAAGAACTGTGTGCTTCCGAAAATTACATTTTTTATCGGACCCATTCCACACGGCTTCCGATCGGTGTTTGGGTTGCAGGGTGAGTACGCTTGTGTCCACGGGTCCGGGTGATGTAACCGAGGACGACAAACCTGCCTCAGCCGATGTGGATTGACGGCCACCAACCTACACGAATAAATATAACAAATGTTATTATTGAGATAATGTTACATGTTCGTATTTAAAACCAATAATAGTAATCAAGCTTACCTCAGTAGTTGGTGCGCCACTAGTGTTACCGGACGGGCTTCTCGGTTGCCTTGTTCTAGCCATTTAGCTATCTGACAAAAAATTTAAAATGTGGTTGATAAAGATGACAACAAAACAAACATACCGAGATTATACTGAAAAACGCACGAATGAAAACAAAAAAAATCTATAAAACTTTCCCAATTGGTCGAATTCACGTAGAGCAAACCACCGAAACTTGTACAAGTGAGTTTCGACTCACGGTTTGCGAGATACGACCGTATACCGCTTTATTAGGGGTTTTTTCAACCGAAAGCGATACGCGACCGTATCTCTTGAACCTTGAATCGAAACTCGCTTGTACAACTTGGGTTGGCTAATCATAGGGGACACCAACCAACTCGCAAAGTTTTGTATTTTTTGGAGGTGGTTCGAAGTGTTTTCTAATCGGCCCGTTTTTAAAAAATTCTAAGTCAAAAACTTCTCATTTGAGGAATTGAAGCAAAACCGCACAAACGGCATCCGAAAATTATAAAACTTTCCGTCTAGGTGGAATTCACGTAGGGCAAGCCACCCTAACTTGTAGAAGTGAGTTTCGACTCACGGTTTGCGAGATACGACCGTATACCGCTTTATAATAGTTTTTTTCAACCGAAAGCGATACGCGGCCGTATCTCTCGAATCGTGAGTCGAAACTCACTTCTATAAGTTCGGGTGGCTTCTCATAGGGGACACCAACCAACTCGCAAAGTTTCGTATTTTTTGGAGGTCGTTTGAAGGGTTTTCTAATCTATCCGCACTTAGAAAATTCTAAGTCTAAAACTTATAATGCGAGGAAGTTGAGAAAACCGCACAAACGGCATCAGAAAATTTTAAAACTTTCTGACTTGGTCGAATTCACGTAGGGCAAGCCACCCGAACTTGTAGAAGTGAGTTTCGAGTCACGGTTTGTGAGAGACGGCCGTCTACCGCTTTACTTGGTTTTTTTCCAACCGTAAGCGATACGCGGCCGTATCTCTCAAACCGTGAGTCGAAACTTACTTCTACAAGTTGGTTTGGCTTCTCCTAGGGGACACCAACCAACTTGCAAAGTTTCGTATTTTTGGGAGGTCGTTTGAAGTGTTTTCTAATCGGCCCGCACTTAGAAAATTCTAAGTCTAAAACTTCTAATGCGAGGAAGTTGAGAAAACCGCACAAACGGCATCCGAAAATTTTAAAACTTTCCGAGTTGGTCGGATTCACGTAGGGCAAGCCACCCGTACTTGTAGAAGCGAGTTTCGACTCACGGTTTGCGAGATACGGCTGTCTACCGCTTTACTTGGTTTTTTTCCAACCGTAAGCGATACGCGGCCGTATCTCTCAAACCGTGAGTCGAAACTCACTTCTACAAGTTGGTTTGGCTTCTCATAGGTGACACCAACCAACTCGCACGGTTTCATATTTTTTGGAGGTCGTTTGAAGGGTTTTCTAATCTAATCTAACCGCACTTACAAAATTCTAAGTCAAAAAACTATCATGCAAAGAAGTTGAGCAAAACCGCACAAACGGCATCCGAAAATTATAAAACTTTCCAACTTGGTCGAATTCACGTAGGGCAAGCCACCCGAACTTGTAGAAGCGAGTTTCGAGTCACGGTTTGCGATATACAGCCGTGCACCGCTATAATTGGTTTTTTTAACCGAAAGCGATACGCGGCCGTATCTCTCGAACCGTGAGTCGAAACTCGCTTCTACAAGTTGGTGTGGCTTGTACTACGTGGGACGAACCTACTCGGAAAGTTTCGTATTTTTTTACGGTCGTTCGCAGGGTTTTCAACCATAACCGCACTGAAAAGTTTCTAACTAATTTCGTATATACAATTCTAATTCTACAAGTTACTAATGCAAGCAACATAATTCGGCAATTGAATATACTTGAGGTCAACCCGATTCTACATCTAAAATCTACTAACGCATATCAATTTTTCCCAATTTCTAAATAAATTACTACACACAAATTCAAAAAAATAATACAAATGTAGATTATTGGGGTAAAGAAATAGTGTATACCTTACAAGATAGGTCCAAATCAAGCCAAGCAATCGATTTGGAAGTGAACTAGGGTTTCGATTTCGTATCGAAGAGGGGAAGAGAAGCTAGGGTTTCGATCGTCGGAGTTCGACTTCCACAAAGAGTAGGGTTTCGATCTACGGAGTTGGGAGAGAAGAGGGAGAGCGGACGGAGATGTCGGAGCTAGGGTTTTTTTTCCGTTGGGTTTGGGTTCGTCGAAGAAAGAAGAAGAGCGCGGAAGAAGACGAACTGTATGTCAATAAAATTGAATAAAAATAGCCTTAACCCGTTCTTGGGAAGAACGGGTTAAGGCTATTTTTTAAAATAAAATTTTGCCCTAACCCATCCTTCCCAACGACGGGTTAAGGCAAGATTTGATCAAAAAAAATCTGGACCGTTGGATCAAAAATCCAACGGTCCAGATCGAAGTTCGCACGAGTCTGTGCGAACAGACCCGTTCCGACCCGTTTGCAACGGAAGAAGACTCATATATATATGAAAAGGGTTGAGTATGGCATTTGAATAAAATAAATATATAAGATGATATGAAGGTTGGAGGCCCACGGATTGTATGGTAACAACATAATGGCTGTTGGGTTGGTTTAAGAATGATGATGACGTCATCAAAATAAATGTGTTGATTTCGGAAAAGATTATATTGGTGACTGGCATATATTGTACACGGGAATTTGAGTAGAGAAAGTATTAATTGATCCCATATTGGGAGTACACAAAAATAATTTGAGTATAAATAAAATTGTCTATGATCAAGAGTCACCTAATTGGTTAACCACCTTTTGAGAGGCAGCCTGTGGTAGGCAGTTGTACTACATAGTATCTAATTTGTCTCCTAAAAATAATAAAATTGTCTAAGTATTGGGGCGGGACATTACAAATGGTATCAGAGCTGACTTTCGGCACAGGGTGTGGAAGAGGGCCTCAGTATGATCCACGGTGTTGAGAGTCATTGATTTCCGGGGGCGGGTCGGGTATATTCTGCGGTATTGAGAGTCATTGATCTCCGGGATCGGGTATGATCTGCGGTGTTGAGAGTGATTGATAGCCGGGTATCCGATCTGCAGTGTTGAGAGTGATTGATCTCCGGGTATCCGATCTGCGGTGTTGAGAGTGATTGATCTCCGGGATCGAGGACGACGCCACATCAGCTAGAAAGGCAGATCCTGTACTAGATGTGCATGTGCCGTACTCAGCGAGAACGCTGATTTCTAAAGGTGGGGTGTATGTAATACCTCGTAATTTCGTAACAGCATAATGGCTGTTGGGTTGGTTTAAGAATGATGATGACGTCATCAAAATAAATGTGTTGATTTCGGAAAAGATTATATTGGTGACGTGGCATATATTGTACACGGGAATTTGAGTAGAGAAAGTATTAATTGATTCCATATTGGGAGTACACAAAAATAATTTGAGTATAAATAAAATTGTCTATGATCAAGAGTCACCTAATTGGTTAACCACCTTTTGAGAGGCAGCCTGTGGTGGACAGTTGTACTACATAGTATCTAATTTGTCTTCTAAAAATAATAAAATTGTCTAAGTATTGGGGCGGGGCATTACAGGATGCCTGCATGATAAGTCATGTGACAGTGCGTTGGGATTCCCTTCAAGGCGCCTAGACATGAGTTCGTAGGTTATAGAACATCTAGGATACTTACCGTAGTTACAGTAGTAGATTAAGTCATGGCGAGGGATTTAACCCTACAAGATGAAGAACATTTAAGGGCTTGCCCTCGGACCTATATAGTATGGGCTGCATAGACTCTGAACAAGTACGCATTAGTGTCATATAATAGAAATAACTGCATTAAGGACTAAGTGCACATTCACAACACGACATCAATAGGATAGTCCCTTTAGCTTTGTTTGTGAACAAGTTTGTGGTTTGTTAAGTATTGAGAATCGTTATACTATTTTCAGCATAGAGAGGATGGCCGTGTATAATATTTCGTCAGTTGAATGAACTGACGTGCCCACAGTTTCTATGTGGGGTAAAGCACATGAAAAAGACTAAATATGACCTGACGTTTAAAGATTATTCAACTGTTGTTGTATTTCGTTCATTGATGTAAAATTTGCTTCCGCTATATAAATGTTAATGTAAATGTAACTCTCATGTAAAGTAAAGTTTTATTTTCTTGTAAAATTGTACGAAGAGAAGTGAAAAGATCCTGTGGAACTCGAATTCAGATGTATTTGGGATTCGGGGTTTTACATATATATACTTGCTGGATTCGGTCGGGAGTCTATTTTCTAGAACTTTCGACGGATCCAGGTTTGCATGTTTGTAGCAACGGGAATCTCAGTTTTAGTACAGTACTGTCTTGCTGACCTGAACTAGGAATTTCGTTGTTTTATCCTTTTATGTGTGATCTTTCACCCGTGCATGTTTATCTTTCAACTTGAATTTGTTACTTGTTTATACCATGTTATACTTGGCCTTTTTGTGACACATACATACTTGTTTGATAATATTAATAAATAACTAAGCCGGAATTTTAAGGAAAAGATCTAATAGTGGAAAATACAGAAACATGTACTCGGAAGAGGATCTATAGATCCTACTTGTTACTTGATACTTGATACTTGAGGCTTGATACTTGATACTTGATACTTGATACTTGATACTTGAGGCTTGATATTTCACTTTAGGCTTGATACTTGATACTTGGCTTGATATTTCATACTTGGCTTGATACTTCACTCTTGAGGCTTAATACTTGATATTTGAGGCTTAATACTTGATACTTGATTTCTTGAGGCTTTTCCCTGAGTACACTGCCCTATATGATCCACTATGAAATCTAAAACGAAACTGTATTGAATGTAGTAACCATGTAGTAAAAAAATGGATGCATGAAGTGCTACCTAGATAGTAATAATACAAGACTTGAACATGATACTTGATTACTTGATACTTGCTACTTGATATTTGTACATGATACTTGATACTTGTTCACTTGATACTTGCTACATGATATTTGATACTTGACACTCGTTACTTGTTACTTGTTTGCATGATACTTGTTCACCTGACACTTGATATATGCCACTTGCACTTGTTCATCTTGCCATGCTAGTTATTCTATTTTGTTATCATGTCTATTCCATATTTTTAGTTTACCCTCTTTTCATGTACTTGTATCCTGCACTACAAGCGGCCCGTAACTTGCATTGACGAGAGTTTGTTTTCTCTTTTCTTTTCCTGCCATTTATTAAATTGCAGATTTTGGAGAATAGTTGCCAGATGGAGTTGGTGCATGAGATACTAGCTGCTGGAATTTGCTATTATTATTTCTTATTGTTTATTTTGAATAATTGTATTTTGCTACTTGGATTTATTTGTATTTGGGCAATGTGACCCAGGATATTGATTTATTCAGATCTGGATTATTTGAGATTAATATATTTTGTTTTAAATATTCTTATTGGTATTTTGATTCATATATGCATGCTTGGATGATTTCTTTTGCTTCCGACTCTGATTATTTTTGTGAGATGTTGTAAAGATTCCGAACAGCTTATGAATGATGAAAACCATTCGCTGGGCTTAGTCACGTATCCGTATTTCGTATTCTCTTTTGGGAAGCAGGGCGTGACATTACACATTGCGGTTGACCGACTTTGGGGGTGCTGTCGACCGACTTCAGTGCTGATTGTTTTTGGGCTTACGAGTTTAAGGCCCAATTGTTGGATTTGTGTTTATCTTTTAGGATTTACTTGGGGGCTATATATATGGCAGTAGACTATGGTTAGAATCAATTTGTGTAATCAAGAGGTGAGCTGTTATTATTGTTCAACTTCAAGAGGAAATCGTGTCAAGTGTTTCAAAGGTGAGAGAGAGAGATTGAGAGTTGTAATCTCTTTTGTAATCTTTGTATTTCTTGGGGAATAAGAAGTATTGGTTATCTCTGCATATTGATTGTATTCTTGTGAGATCTTGCATATATTGTGGTGACTTGTTCTTGGTTCATCTAAGTTTTGGAAGTTTCTATTGCTTGTGGTTTGTTTCCGCTATTAGCACTACGAGTTGTGGTAGATTCTTCAACAAGTGGTATCAGAGCAACTAGGCTCGAGATGGCTGATAGCAAGACAAAGATCGAGAGATTCGATGGGAGTGACTTCACGATGTAAAAAATTCAGATGATAGCATAGCTTCGTTAGGAAGATCTTGATGGTCCGTTGTTTGATGAGAAGCCGGTAGGTGCAAACAAGGATGCTAAGGTCTTGGCAGATTGAAATCGTTTGGATCAGAAGGCTCTGGGGCAGATTCTGTTGGGGCTGAGTAGGAAGGTGTTATTTCATCTCTCGAAGGCAAAGATCACAAAGGAGTCTATAGATATTCTCACGGATATGTATGAGAAACCATCGGCATCTAATCAAATTCTTCATCTGAAGAAATTGGTTAATATGAAGTTGAGGGAAGGGGGTTCATTAGCAGAGCATGTGAACAATTACCATCTGGTTTATAACCAGATGGAAGCAACAGGTTTGAAGTTTTCAGATAGGGTGTAGTCATTTTTACTTCTATCTACTTTATCCGATAGTTATGGTACGGTAGAATAGACTATTACATGCACTATGTCAGATTCGATGACTCTACAGGATGTGGTGAGTAGCATTCTGAATGAGGAGGTGAGAAGGGTGAGAAACGGGGGACATCCATCATCATCTTCTAGAGATTTCGCAATGTATACTGAGAAGAGACGTGAGAGATCTAAGAGCAGTTGAAGAAGAAGGGATCAGAGTAGTTCATCTAAGAGTGGATCTGATGACAGCGATGGGGGACATGGGCCTGAGTATTGGTATTGTCACAAGAAAGGTCACATAATGTGCAGTTGCAAGGCTTATATGAGGAAGAAGCAGGAGAAACCGAAGAGAGATAACCCAAAGAAAGCTCAAGTGGGGCTTGTTCAGGATCTATACTTATCAGCTCGGGAGGAGTTGGGCACTCAAGATCAGTGTATTGAATCAGGTGCTTCTTTTTATTGCACTCCGAGGAGATATGTGTTTGATGACTACGAGGAGGGTTCTTTTGGAGATGTGATCGTGGGGAAGGTCACTGGTGTCCTGTATGTGGGGTTGGTACTGTTCGCGTGAAAGTCAGTGATGATTAGTGTATTGTCTTGCGGGAAACAAGGCATGTTCCAGACTTGAAGGAAAATCTTATCTCGATTTGAAGGCTAGACAAAGTGGGTATGTCTACTACGGTTGGTAGTTGGGAGTGGTGTATAGCTGCTGGTTCAAGGGTGATTGAAAAAGAAAAGCACGAGGGAACGTTGTATTTGCTTAGAGACGTAAGAGGCATTTCTCCTGTAGTTGACTCTCAGCCGGAATCGAGTAGTAGGTTGTGTGAGTGCAACCGAGCACTTTCAATTGTGGAGGGGTGGTTACGAATTTAGTGGGAGCTACTAGCAATGGAAGGGATCCTAGAGGGCAAGACGTTGCTGCGGTGAGGGTACTTTGCTAATTGGCAGACGAAGCTTCAAGTTGCTCTTGTGTAGTAGAGAGCACTGGTATCGACATGCAGGAAAGTGTCGATGAGGGTAATCGAATTGGGACCGTAGGGGTTGGACAGTCTGTGGATTTTGTGGAGGTGTCGTCCACGGAGACTTCTAATGTAGAGGGTGCATTGAGAGATTTTGAACCATGTCCGGTGTTAATGGAGATTCTGCGAGTTGGAGAGTCTTGTAATACGAAATCCGATACGGGAGGTTGTTTCTCCGGTATTCGTGCTCTATGCGATTGGTGGAGTACATCCTTCATGAGGCGATGAGGGGTGGTTGGTGCACTCCACGTGGTGGAGTGGCGGAGGTACTTTTCATGAGAGTGGGGAATATTTGGGTCTTCCATGAAAATGGGAGATTGGCAGAGATAATACGAGGTAAAGATTGCAATAACTTTGAAGCGTTGTGTATTTGGTCCAAGTGGGAGATTGTTAGGAATTATGGCCTCAAATACACGTAGGCACTGAGTACTTGAAGTTGGAGAAGAAGAGGAGTAGACAAAGATGCAAGAGAAGACAAACAGCGAGTAGAAAAATGCAGTCTGGAGAGTTGTGGTCGACCGACCGGGGGTGCGGTTGACCAACCCAATCTGCTGAGAGTTCTTCGAGTGTACAGGTCCAACAGAGGAGGGGATGGTTGACCGTACAGTCGACCGATCAGGTCTCGGGTCTGGAATTACACGTTGTGCTGGACCGACCTTGGGAGTGTGGTCGACCGACTTCGGCACTGATTGTTTTTGGGCTTACGAGTTTAAGGCCCAATTGCTGGATTTGTGTTTATCTTTCAGGGTTTACTTGGGGGCTATATATATGGCTGTAGACTCTAGGGTTAGAATCAATTTGTGTAATCAAGAGGTGAGCCATTATCATTATTCAACTTCAAGAGGGTATTGTGTCGAGTGTTTTAAAGGTGAGAGAGAGATTGAGAGTTGTAATCTCTTTGTAATCTCTGTATTTTTCGGGGTATAAGAAGTATTGGTTATCTCTGCATATTGATTGTGTTCTTATGAGATCATGCATATATTGTGGTGGCATGTTCTTGGTTCATTAAGTCTTGGTGGTTTCTATTGCTTGTGGTACACTTCCGCTATTAGCACTACGAGTTGTGGTAGATTCTTCAACAAGTGGTATCAGAGCAACTAGGTTCGAGATCGCCGATAGCAAGTCGAAGATCGAGAGATTCGATGGGAGTGACTTCACGATGTGGAAGATTCAGATGATAGAGTATCTTCATCAGAAAGATCTTGATGGTTCATTGTTTGATGAGAAGACGGTAGGTGCAGACAAGAATGCAAAATCTTGGCAGATTGGAATCGTTTGGATTAGAAGGCGCTAGGGCAGATTTAGTTTGGGCTGAATAGGAAGGCGTTATTTCATATCTCAAAGGGAAAGATTACAAAGGAGGCTATGGAGATTCTCATGGATATGTATGAGAAACCGTCGGTATCTAATCAAACTCTTCATCTGAAGAAATTGGTTAATATGAAGTTGAGGGAGGGGGTTCAGTAGCAGAGCATGTGAACAATTACTTTATGGATAACCAGATGGAAGCTGTAGGTTTGAAGTTTTCAGAGAAGGGGCAGTCGTTGTTACTTCTTAAAAAATACTTTACTAGATAGTTATGGTATGGTGAAACAGTCTATTACATGCACTATGACAGATTCGATGACTCTAGAGGATGTGGTGAGTAGCATTCTGAACGAGGAGGTGATAAGGGTGAGAAACGGGGGATATCCATCATCTTCTAGAGATTCCGCAATGTATGTTGAGAAGAGACATGGGAGATCTAAGAGCAGTCGAAGAAGAAATGATAAGAGTAGTTCATCTGAGAGTGGGTCTGATGACAGCGGTGAGGGACATGGGCCTGAGTGCTGGTATTGTCACAAGAAGGGTCACATGATGCACAGTTACAAGGCTTATATGAGGAAGAAGCAGGAGAAACCGAAGAGAGATACTCCAAAGGAAGCTCAAGTTGGGCTTGTTGAGGATCTATGCTTATCAGCTCGGGAGGAGTTGGGCACTCAAGATTGGTGTATTGATTCGGGAGCTTCTTTTCATTGCACTCTGAGGAGAGAGGTGTTTGATGATTACAATGAGGGTTCTTTTGGAGATGTGATCATGGGGAACGTCACCGGTGTCCTATACGTGGGGTTAGTTTGTTCGCGTGAAATTCAATGATGATCAGTGTGTTGTCTTGCGGGAGAAAAGGCATGTTCCAGACTTGAAGGAAAATCTTATCTCGATTGGAAGGCTATCCAAAGAGTGGTTGTCTACTACAGTTGGTAGTGGGAATTGGTGTATAGCTGCTGGTTCAAGGGTGATTGCAAAAAGAAAGCCTGAGGAAACGTTGTATTTGCTTAGAGACGTGATTGACGTTTCTCCTGTAGTTGACTCTCAGCCGGAATCGAGTAGTAGGTTGTGTGGGGTGCAACCGAGTTCTTTTAGTTGTGGAGGGGATGTTACTAATTTAGTGGGAGCTACTGGCCATGGAAATAATCCTAGAGGTCAAGACATTTTTTTATGGAGATTCTGCGAGTTGGGGAGTCTTGTAACACGAAATCCGACACGGGATGTTGTTTCTCCGGTATTCATGCTCTATGCGATTTGTAACACCCATGCCCCTAGCTCGGACAATTTGTACAACTTATAAGACAAATTAGATACTATGTAGTACAAATTCCCACCACAGGCTGCCTCTCAAAAGGTGGTTAACCGGATTGATGACTCTTGATCATAGGCTATTATATTTATATTATTATATTCTATATCAATTACCGATATGGGATTTTGTTTAATCATACTTACCTTTTTCTCCTCTTCCCTGTTTGAATCCCGTAGCACAAATCCACGTGCCAGGTCATCTTTTGAATGACGTCACACACGTGAAGCCCAACAGCACAAACTTGTTTACCATTTGCATGTCCCCCCCCCCCCCCCCCCCATTTTCCAACATTATTACATAATTACCTTTATACAACATTTTTACCTACCATCCATGCATAATACCTTTCATCAGCCGACTATTTACCTTTTTTCAACATTATATATATATTATGTATATTTTTTTTGAATATCACGGGGAGTAATTTATACAATTTATAAGACAAATTAGATACTATGTAGTACAACTGCCTACCATAAGCTGCCTCTCAAAAGGTGGTTAACCGGATTGGTGACGCTTGATCATAGGCTATTATATTTATATTATTATATTCTATATCAATTACCGATATGGGATTTTGTTTAATCATACTTACCTTTTTTCCCCTCTTCCCTGTTTGAATCCCGTAGCACAAATGCACGTGCCACGTCATCTTTTGAATGACGTCACACACGTGAAGCCCAACAGCACAAATCTGTTTACCATTTCCATGTGGGCCCCCCCATTTCCAACATTATTACATAATTACCTTTATACAACATTTTTACCTACCATCCATGCATAATACCTTTCATCAGCCAACTATTTACCTTTTTTCAACATTATATATATTATGTATATTTTTTTGAAAATCACGGGGCGTTACACGATTGGTGGAGCGCATTCTTCATAAGGCGATGAGGGGTGATTGGTGCACTCCACGTGGTGGAGTGCCGGAGGTGCTCTTCATGAGAGTGGGGAGTACTTGGGTCTTCCATGAAAGTGGGAGATTGTCAGAGATAATGCGAGGTAAAGATTGCAATAAATTTGAAGCGTTGTGTATTTGGTCCAAGTGGGAGACTGTTAGGGTTTTGGCCTCAAATACACGTAGGCACGGAGTACTTGAAGTTGGAGAAGAAGAAGAGGAGACAAAGACAGCAAGAGAAGACAACAAAAAGTAGAAGAAGTGTAGTCTGGAGAGTTGCGGTCGACCGACCTGGGGGTGTGGTTGACCGACCCAATCTGGTGAGAGTTCTTCGAGTGTACAGGTCCAACAGAGGAGGAGACGGTCGACCGGGCAGTCGACCGATCAGGTCTCGGGTCTGGACTTACACTTTGCGGGCACAATCTCCTCTTGAAGTTGAATAATGATAACGGCTCACCAAATCTCTATAATCTGATGTTACAAACCCTAGAATCTATGGACATATATATAGCCCCCAAGTAAACCCTAAAAGGTAAACACAAATCCAGCAATTGGGCCTTAAACTCGTAAGCCTAAAAATGCACAGCGCCGAAGTCGGTCGACTGCACCCCCAAGGTCGGTCAACCGCAATGTGTAGAGCCAAACCCGAGACACAACCGATCGACTGCACGGTCGATCGTTCCCTCCTCTGTTGGACCTGTACACTCAAAGAACTCTTAGCAGATTGGGTCGGTCGACTGCACCCCGGTTGATCGACCGTGCTGTCGACCGCAACTCTCCAGACTGCATTCTTCTAATCGTCGTTTGTTTTCTCTTGCTTCTTTGTCTCCTCCTCTTCTTCTCCAACTTCAAGTACTCATTGCCTACGTCTATTTGAGGCCAAAACCCTAACAGGATCAAGGGTCTTCAAATTTATATGCATATGCTTCACTGTTTAGTCCACCAATACTTATATATTAATCATTGGCATTCCAAATTTGAATTTTTTTAATTATATATATATATATATATATATTGTTGGTGTGAGAAGGTGTCCTATCCGTAGGAAACTACGGATGCCTGGTTGTACTACCAACTATCATAGACCCGAAATTCTATGTCTAAACAACTTATGTTAAATATAAAAGTACCCAAAATAATATTTTCCCCCATATGTCAAACCTTACCAAGTTGGAGTTCACTGTCCTAGATGGGAGCGAAAATAATTCCATCGCTAGGAAGTTGGATGCTAAGCTTCATCCAAGCTCCCTAGACCAGGTACACACGCTAAGTATCCTCTAGTAGAGAAGACTGTTAGTTTTACAGACAAGATTTTACGTCGCCATCTTCATGTAGATTTGAAAAATGAGTATCTCGCAACAGACGATCCAAAATTTTTGTGGAAATCTCTGAAGGATAGATATGACCACCAAAGAGCCATCATTTTCATAATAGCGAGGAACGAATGGATCAATCTTCGCTACTTGGAGTGAGGTAGTCACTCCAGTAAAGGTGGCTACAAAGGAAGTAGGAAGCGCGGTCACCCCAGCAGTGGTAGATAGAATAAGCAGCATGAGAAATCGAAAAAGCATTCTAATAATCAAGGACAACAGCAACCCCCTTCAAGTGTGGACATGAACGTAATTGGTCCAGCACCTGTTGTACATCAAAGTAAGCAGTGGCAAAATATCAGAAATTTGAGAAGATTGAAGCAAATGTCACCCCTGACATTGACAATGATGACCTCCTTGGGAAAGATCTTGAG
The DNA here is from genome assembly GCA_017893485.1 of Hemerocallis citrina. Lineage (NCBI taxonomy): Eukaryota > Viridiplantae > Streptophyta > Magnoliopsida > Asparagales > Asphodelaceae > Hemerocallis > Hemerocallis citrina. The sequence continues at coordinate 390,492 of JACEHZ010000456.1, read as the reverse complement.
GAATAAGAAAACACAAACTTGTCATCTGCAGATATTTTTGGGAATTTTCAGTAGCATAGTTTTATTTATTTAACATTGCACTATTTGGCATCGAGACTTTGTGGCTTATGTTGGTATTTTTTGGAACTATGTTTTAGCACTCACAATTTGGAAACAATATTTCATTAGAATTTATTGATGCATATTTTTTTATTTGCCTCTACTAAATTGCTTTTTTTAGACTTTTTATGGTATTACTTGATACTTCAATTAGAACTCAATTTTCTAGTCTATTGACCCAAATCATCCATTTTCCTCGAATAAACTATCAAAACAATAAGAATGCAGCTGAATTTACCTCACAGGCCTTCAATGATTTCTGTATATCCTTAGGGATAGAGGTTGAACATCCTATTCCGATTAGACAATATTTTCACCATTAAGGGGAGATGAAAAGGAAGATACCTCGTTCCAAAAGAATTTTGTGAATTATCGAAATACCTAAAGAACCAAATAAAGTGACAAATGAAACAGCTTCACATAAAAATAAAAATAAAAGTGGAAGACCTTAAGATTCTAAAGTTTCAGTTTCCCGGAAGAGGAGATTAAATAACATAACACACCTTAATACTTCTGAAAAGCAGTTTCTGAAGTAGCATCTCTTGTAGAGAGAGTTCATGACGGTCTGGAAAATGTCTTAAACTAAAGATTCAATTTCTCCAAAATAAAGTAAATTGCTCTGGTCGAGGATATGCCTCAGATCTCAGAAGAGACTAAGAAAGAGGTACCGGTACCCAACAATAATGAGAAATCTATATTTTACACATACTCAGATGAAACTTGGAATCGAAAAGAATTTGTCGGGGATGATGTTTTCTCATATGTAGTAGCAAATGAGATTAAAAAGGGTGATGAAAATGAGGATAACGTTGAACCACAGATAATCCTTGAATGTTGAAAGAGACAAGATTAGCCAAAATGAAAGGATGTGATCCAAGCAGAACTAGGTTCCCTTGCAAAACATGGAGTGTTTGGTCCTATAGTATAAACCCCAAAAGGAATAAACTATTTAGGCTTTAAATGAGTGTTTGTAAGAAAAACAAATGAAAAGAATGAGATCTAACGGTTTAAAGCACGGTTAGTTGCTCATCGATTCTCACATAGGCCATGAATAGATTATGAAAAAATATATTCCCCAGTCATGGACATCAGCACATTTAGATAATTCTCAATTTTTTTGAAAAACTCGATATGAGACTCATGGATATGATGACAACATACCTATATGGTGACCTAAACAGTAAGATATATATGAAAATTCTCAAAGGATTTAAACCAAGTCTAGAAATACGCACGGTATTAGATTAAAACGAGCCTTATATGGACTAAAACAATCCAGAAGAATGTGGTACAATAGGCTCAATGAATATATGTCTAGGAAATGATATAAACTTGTTCGGATCTACTGAAGAAATTTAAAATGCTACTAGCTCTTCTAAGGAAGAATTTGATATGAAAGACTTGTGTGAAACAACATTTTGTCTCGATTTACGATCGAGCACAATAAGACCTGAATTTTACTATATTGAGTTAAATATGCTAAAACCTCCCAAAGAGATTTAATATAAGTGATTGTCATCTACTCAGTACACTTATGGTGGAAAGGGACTAGAAGTTGACCAGGATCCATATCGACCGAAAGAAAAAATAAATATATTTTGGTCCTAAAGTACCCTATTTGAGTGCAATAGGCGAACTCCATTTTTTAGCAAAGTGTACTAGATCTTGGTTTATATTATTCATATGAATGTGCTGACCTTGTTGGATATACAGACGCAAGTTATTTATCTGATCCCCATAAGGGGAGATCACAAACATAATATGTTTTTTTAACAGTGGTGCAATTATTTCATGGAGATCAGCAAATAAATAATTGCAGCAACATCGACCAATCATTCTGAGATACTGACACTTCATGAAGTAAGTAGAGAATGTGTATGGTCAATGTCTCTAGTTCAGCATATCAGGGGGAGTTAAGAACTTCTATACGTCACAAACAAGTTTACAATCACTTATAAGGATAATGCAGCTTGTATAAAGCAATTCAAAAATACTTCATCAAAGGAGATAAGACGAAGCATATTTCACCAAAAATTTTCTTCACTCACCAACTTCAAGTCACAAAAGATGATTGATGTAAAGCAGATCAAGTCTTCAGAGAACCTTGCAGATCTCTTCACAAAATCTCTCCCAAAGTACAGATTTCAAAAGTTAGTATAGTAGATTTGGCATAACAAGATTTCAGCAGATAGGCATATAAATGTATAGGCTAATAAATATTTGGGCTGGGATGTAATGACCAGATGCATTTTTTTTGGGTGATTTTTCATTCAAGTTGATATAAGAACTAAATGTAATATTTTTAGTGTTTTAGGGGCAGCATCCTGAAGATGCTGATGGAGACATCCTGAAGAATATCTTTGTGAATTGTGTTCTTTTCCTTCGATGAGGTTTTTCCAACTTAGGTTTTCCTTCGAAAGATTTTTAATGAGGCAATCTAAGTCACACCCACTTAGATTTCTGAAGAATCCGGTTCTTGAAGAATCATATTCCTGAAGAATTAGTTGTACTTTTTTCTTTTGTTAAGAATTTTTCCAAAATGTGGGTTTTTCTGAAGGAAGGTTTTTAATGAGGTAATATTTTAAAAGTGGGCATCCAAGAGGGAGTGTTGTAAACCGTGACCACCTATTAGAAGAAACAATTAGTCTCAATAAAAATGCTTAACAAAATAATGAAGGCCAATATATAAACCAAGCTCAACAAAATATTCAAGTTTACCACATAATACTAATTAAATCAAGTCTTCAAACTCCATTGGCAATGAAATAAACTATTTAAAATGCTTAAGTATAGAGAATACAACAAAGTATCAACAAAATATTTAGTAAAACATCATGCCATCCACTAAGCTCAAGTCTTCAATCAAATGCATCATCAATCATTAAGAAGGCGGATCCAATGAGCCAAAGATCATTTTCATGATCGCTGCCTTGCATGCTTCAGCTGGAAATTGAAGAATTGGTCTGAGTTTATCAACATCTTTTATTAGAGAGCAAAAGATCGTAGCTAATGAGTTTGTATCAAATCCACATTTCTTGATTAAATTCCAATTTTCGTTCTCTGAAAATGGAGGCAACTTGTAGTTTTGTTGTTCTCTCATTATGGCATTGCCTTCTCTTAGTCTTGTCCTAATGCATGATCCTCAAATAAAGCATGTGGATACAGTTCGAGCTTATACATTTGGAGCCGCTTTGTTTGTGGAGGTCAGTTAGTAATTACATCCAGTACAGTCCTATAGAATAGATACATACCAGTATTGTAAGGAAATACCATTTTACTCCACACACACATGCAACCTATTATGTTCGAAATGCTTATGGAGCTTATGATGCATTATTGACTGATAACTAATCTTAGGTTATTCCGTAAACTATAAACTATCAAGAATGGAATGGAATTTGAATTCACGCATATAGGATCGCGAAGGAACATGGTGTTTGGCTTTGTTGCATTTGCTTTTCTGCTAGATAATTAAGTTCTAAATCGATGCATTTTCCCCTCATCTGCATGATAACTGCAGGTCGACATCGAGCTACCGGAAGATCTGCATTTGAAAGAAGCCCATGGCATTGGGGAATCCCTCCAGAGGAAGATTGAAAGACTTCCGGAGGTCGAGAGAGCATTCATTCATGTTGATTTTGAAAGCGAACACAAGCCTGAGCATTCGTTCAGTTCTCAGCAAGCTCCCCATCACCCAACTGTAAATCTCAACTAAGTAAAGGAAAATGATCGACAGATATTATGTTTGTATGCTAAAATAAGGTCGATAATGGAATCAATGAGGACTTCATTAGTATCTTTGTTCTTTTTGGAGTTAGATGTTTGCGGTAATATTACAATACTCTTTAGTATCCAGGATATTTTAGTCTAATCACTTAAAAAAAATTAGACCCACATTCCCTCCCCTCCAAATCCCCCCAATATTGGAGGGGAGCTAAGATTGGCTCAGGAGGGATTTTGCTCCCCTCCATTATCCTCCTCTCCTCTCCTCTCCCCTCCCCTCCCTTCCCTTCCTAAAAACATGAACCAAACAAGAAATGTTTAAAAAAATGTCTCCTCCCCTCTCTTCCCTTCTCCTCCATTTCCCTTCAACCAAACAAACCGTTAAGGTGACGGCCCAAGCCCACTTACTTAGGTGGCGGCCCAACCACACTATCAAATCCTAACCCTAACCTCCCCCTATATATATATATATATATAGGGAAAGCTTCGGTTGTGCACTCCTCTAGTGCACACGGCGTGTGCACTAGGCCTTCGGGTGTTCATATCGATGATCCGAACCGTACACATTGATCTACACATCTAAATTAGTCTAAATATGTAAAATCAAATCATTTGAAATTCATTTACCCATCCATCATGTGACTATAAGAAATAATGATTTTCAGCCATACAATTTTGTAACACTTCAATGGATAGGTAAATGAATTTCAAATGATTTGATTTTACATATTTAGACTAATTTAGATGTGTAGATCAATGTGAACGGTTCGGATCATCGATATGAACGTCCGAAGGCCTAGTGCACACGCCGTGTGCACTAGAGGTAGTGCACAACCGAAGCTTTTATATATATATATATATATATATATATATATATATATAATATATATATATATAAAGAGCCATAGCACTTGAATTCGACTACACATCTCTATCTTCCTCTCTCTTTCGTAACATCTCTATCTTCCTCTCTCTTTCGTAACATTTTCTACCTTTTTTAAAATAATAATAAAATGTAAATACTAGAAGCACATGTGCAAACAAATGAAGCAAAAGTAAGAGAGACAAAGAAAGTTGCAAGAAAATACCGAAGTTTTAGTTTGTGTCTTTGTGAGCTATAAATAGTGAAACGTGAGCAGTTGTGCGAAGTTTTATGTTCTAAAAAAGAGAGTATTGCAACGGTAAAGTGGTTATGTATTTCTTTGTTTCATTTTTTTTTAAACAAGAAAAGAGGAAGTAATTATGCTTGGGATTTCCATGTTTTACATGTTTTATCCGAGTTGCACATTTCTGTTCATGGATACTAGTACACGTGCGATGCACGTCTTAATAAATATAGTTTTTTAAAATAAAATTTTAGACGTAGTTTTGATTTGAACCTAGGACCTCCTCTATAATAGTTATGCACGTGCGTTGCTCGTGTTGATAGAATGACAAAACATTTACAAATAACACTAAAGCCTTCTCCCATTATAATATTAGAGATATAAATTACAGATGTAACAAAGAAATTATCATTTGATGCATTGTTTGTGTGCATCTTTCTTAAATTAATAATTAATTTAATTACATAGTTTTGGATACTAATTAATAATTTATTATGTCTCTACTACTATAATGGAGAAGGCCTTAGTGTAATTTATCCATCTACCAAACCGTGCAATGTACGTGCATAACTATTGTCAATGAGGTTTTAGATCAAATCCATACTACGTCTGAATTTTTACTTTTAAAACTATATTTATTAATCTCTACTACTATAATGGGAGAATGTCTTAGTGTAATTTGTCTATCTACCAACCCATGCAACGCACGTGCATAACTATTGTAAATGAGGTTTTAGATCAAATTCATACTACGTCTAAATTTTTACTTTTAAAAAAACTATATTTATTAAGATGTGCATTGCACGTGTAAACTACTAGTTTTTTCAATAACGGAATATATCAAAAATACTCCCAATTTCTTTATCTCATTTTTTTAAAGAAAAAATACTTTTCAAAGAAAACAGATTCATGAGTGTACTGAATTAATTAAGCTCATAGCTAGGTACAAATAAACTCTCATCGATAGGTGATTCAGTACTACATGAAACATATCGTTTTACAACACAACACACTTTGACAGATCTAGAACATAAAAACGCAGATTGAAATAATAACCAACCCCTCCATGCAATTGCTAAAATACAACACACACGAACAATTGCTCTACGGTTTTAACATGCCAATTGCTCTACGGTTTTAACATACAAAGGGACAATAGGCTACTCGATAAATCGAAGTAAATGGACACTATTATTGGCACAAATGCGGGGTGATAGTTTATATATGATGCGTGTGCAGTTCCTGTTCGACATTTCAATCGAGTTTGCTTCCTGCAACATCAACAACGAACCTATATCTGACATCGTTACGCTCCAGCCTCGCAAGAGCCTCATTCACTTGATCCAACTTCACCATCTCGATTGTGGAGGTCAACCCTTTCTTTTCACAGAATTCCAGCACCTCTTGTGTCTCGTCCATGCTCCCTATAAAGCTTCCAGTTATGGCTTTCCTACCTGCCATCCCAATCAATGCCTCAAACTCGAGTTAGTTGATTATGCATGCCTACACTTATATTTTTTCTCTACATAAATTGGAAATTATTATTTAGCTTATACAAGGCATTTAGCCAGACTTACCCGACATGACCATCGGTGAGACGAACTTCAATGGTTCATTGATAACCCCAGTCAAGATCAACTTCCCGTCCACCTTCAACATAGCCAAGTATGGCTCCAATGGATGGAAAGCTGGTGCTGTGTCGATAATATAATCCAAGCTGTCGACAGCACTGCCCATCTGAGCCTGATCGGAGCTGACCAAGTACCTGTCAGCTCCCAAGTGGTCCATAGCTTCCGCTCGCTTCTTGTCAGACGAACTGATGACAGTTACATGCTGTCCCATTGCCTTGGCGATCTTGACTCCCATGTGACCTACTCCACCAAGGCCCAAAATGGCGCCTCGAAGGCCAGGCTTGGCAAGCCCGAAGTGTTTTAATGGGCTGTATACTGTGACACCAGCGCAGAGGAGGGGGGCGGCTTGTTCGGGTGCAAGGCCTTCCGGGATTCTCACTACGAACCTGCAAAAGAAATATTTTATTGTATATCAGTTTTATTTTATTTTTTAAAATTTTCTGTAGCTGCAACTCCTGTATTTTTCTTTTTTTTTCAATCCGAATTTTTAAACTTTCTGAGGTAACATGTAATTCAAGTTTCTACATCCGTAAAGATTTTTGTTTCTATGAAAAGATTGCCCACATTTCACAATCAGCTGCCAATGTCTGATGTCGCATTCATATTGGTATCAATTATCTAACAAGTCAAACTTCCTTGATTAATTCAATGGCCCTATCTTTGGTGAACAGAACTACGTTCCGAAGCAAGAAAGGGACCTATTATACAATCCTTACTTGTGTTTATCTTTTTTCTTTTACAAAACTAATCAAGGTAAAGCACTTCTTTTTAATCAACAAAAATGGCTGTCAAATCCCATGTCTTGATAATATACTTTACTAGAGAACACATGTTGCGTGTACTCAATAAGCATGCAACACACGTATATAAACCTACCCGCTACTCATCGCTACAAAAGATATTGCATATTTTGTGCGGTGCATTCGACAAATATCTAACCAAATTAATTAAGGCGAAAGTGAGGAGAATCAGCATTCCTCTTTCGCAGACAAAAAGTCAAGACTCCAATACATAGTCGACTGATTTAATGGTCGAAAACACATATATAAACAAAAGATCTTGGGATTTTTGTACCAATTATTCTTCCTTACTTTTGTGGTCATAGGTAAAACTTTTGTTTTATCAACATGGAAAATTTTACACTCTGTTCAGATCGGAACAAGTCTTAAAGGATCTTAAAGTAGGTGTCTTATGATGTCTAAAGCTGACTTTTAATGTGGATTGTGTTGATTATGCACTACAAAATTGAAGAGAAATTGGTTTTTCAAATCAACGTAGGTGGAACTTTTCTGTCATGGTACTAACAGTGATGCATATCTACCTAATCTTCTCTCTTCCTTGGTATATAATAATCGAAATAAATCGCCTTAATGCATTACATGAAATGGTCGCTTTGCAGCTGTTTCTGTCCTGCAAAAACCCTTGCTTCCTAAATTTAGTCTTCTACGAAAATGAAAATTTTCAACTGTTGATAGCTGGAGTGCTTAATATTGATCATACAAGTTGTAGCTAGAAAATTGTTCAGAAAATATTATTTCATCATCTAGAAGTGATAGCAGTAGGCTAACCACTTCTTGTCTCTAAAATACTATAATGAAAAAAGAAAAAGAAGAAAACAATCGTCATTTTTAATCATTATCTAGGAGACTAGGAGTCTTAACTCTTTAGATTTAAGATCAAGCAACATTTTACATATAGAAGACAACTAAGACAACAATGTTGTGGCACCTGATTTCCAAAGAAACATTTCTTGTTGTCATTCATGGAAATTTTCTTTTTGGAGGTTGAGAATTGCCAAAAAAGGTCACTCGATGTACTCAACTAGAGATTGGAATAACAAGTTCCCGTGTTTTTTTAAGGAGCAAATTCACATAGTTGTTTTTTTTAGATGTAATTGAAGGCAATTAGAAAATATTTTGCTCGAGAAAAATGATTTAATCATTCTATATTAACGACAAATAGATTCACAAAATAAAATCATGAGTTCATGACTTAGACTATGACTTGAAAAGCATGCTTGAATTAATTTTTGCTATCTTTATTTTAGTAACTTCAAAAGAAACAACAAACCTATAAACTACATATAACCTGACTTGATAAATTGTTCTGCAATTAAATTAAAGTATACCTACTTCTGATCAACCACCATAGCCGATGCAAATCCTCCCATGGTGGGCTTGCCATCGGTGTACACATCGTTGTACGACCAGATCTTCTTGTTGCAGTACTGCTCGATGTTCCCCTTGCACATTCCACATTCCTTGCAGCTCCCAACAATACAACCAGACCCAACCTTTTCACCAATCGCGAACTTACTTACATTGGATCCCACTTCCACCACTTCCCCCGTCACTTCATGCCTTGACAACAAAATCAAAACCCAAAAAGTACAAACAACAATAAGCTTATACCTCAATGAGTAATCAAAACTTTGTTTAATAATTAACATGGGTAAAGAACAAAATTTTTGATGAAACAGAGGAATTACCCAGGAACCATGGGATAATTTGACATTCCAAGGTGGTTCTTGGTCTGGTGAATATCAGTGTGGCAAATCCCACAATACAACACCTTGATCACCACATCATCTGGCCCAGTCTCCCTGCATAAGTAAAATTTCAAATTAGTTGTTAATTTTTTGAATAAAGATTTACAACGTTGTAGCCTGGCCTCAAACCTCATACCCCTTTACCCATTCCAAACCCTTACCATATGAGCTACAACTCAGACGTAAATTAGATATTAATTATCAGAAATATTGTACATTTTTCTACTTTCAGAAGATTTAACATATGCCTTCTTTGAAGAGCTCTAGGAAGATGTGAAGTAGGCAACGAATTGTTTGGTTTGATGCAGGTGCAAGTACAAAAAATATATTCCTAGCATTTGTTTTGCTATGATTGTTTGATACATATTCCCTACAGGTTTTCCCACATTCAAAATACAAAAACTTTCCTACATTCCAAGTACAAAATGAAAAACAGTTCTGATTGCAACTCCAACTTCAAGTGCAACGAAACAGACAGAAAACCCAGCGGTTAAAATAATACCTTAAGGTGTAAGTGTAGGGTGAGAGATGGCCTGAAGCATCCCTAGCAGCCCAGCCAGTGATAGTTTTCTCAGAAGCAACACTGCTCATAATTTTTTTGTGAAGAAGAAGAAGAAGATGATGAGAAGGAGAGAATCAGAGAATAAAAGTTGAGGAGAATGATGTTTGGTTATCTGAGTATTTATATATAGATATAAAGATAAGTGTGATATAAAATGGGAGTGCATAATAATAAACGAACGGAGAAAAACAAAGCGAAATGAGTAGACATGATTCTGGAGTGTGAGTCAGTGAGTGGTGCGGTCCATAAGGGGTAGGTGGAAGGCGTCTGGTCCACAAGGGGTAGGTGGAAGGCGTCTTTCTTTCTATTTTTCATGAATATATATATATATATCCACTATATTTTATTAATTAATGAAATGATAACGAAACAAAATAAATTTAGGCTAAGTCATTACATAAAAACAAGAAAATACATAAATAAATAAAATATTACAACTTCCAATATCAAGGGAGGGTGGAACAAATCCCAAATCAAAACAACATCTAGAGTACTTAAATAAAAAGGGATCCCTCCAACAACTGAAGGGTGAGGAACTCCTGCTGGTCCAATCAACTGAGTGTCAGCCCAATCTCAATCTCCTTGTCATCGAACTCGTTAACCTGGAACGCTCTAACGATTCTCCCCTTGGTCCTGTTGTTGATAATATGAGACAATTAAAAATAAATAAAATAGGGTTATGGTTTAATATCCCTACTGCTTGAGATATTATACCCTAACCCTAATTTCTCTTTTCTTATTGTCTTATAATTATCAACAATCTTGAGATATTATATCCTGATTATCAGAATTGGAATAATCTCAGGTTCTACCACAAGACTAGTATATATGGGATAAGATGGATTTTTGGGTACTGCGCTCTTGGCTCATTCAACCCGGTCCAATAACTTACAAATAACATATGCAACTCACGTGTTGCCCCATACAATATTATACACAATAATATTATATATATATTGAGAATATACCCACATATCCAACACATGTCGCCGCAGCTATGACCCAAAAGAAAATAAGAAGCATAATCTGAGTTAAGATACCAAAAGTACTATTACTAGTCCCACGAAAGTAAAAGTTATTTCTATCAAGCAATAAAATACAGGCCGTGGCGGCGGTCGCGATATACCATGCTTCTTTCATCTCTTGATGGACACTAGCAAACCTAGGACCTATCCACAAATTCTCATAGCTCAGGGATTCCCATTTGTTCCGAGGGTCCTTAGGACCTCTTCCCAAACCGCTTTCCCCCTATGACACTATATGAATATATTGGTCTCTAGACTCGATGGTCGTGTTGTAAAATCTACAATTGGTCATAATGTTAGGCTTTCTTTTAACAAGGTTTTCCTTTGTCAGTATCGCATCATTGAGTACTAATGTAACACCCCTGCCCCTAGTTCAGACAATTTATACAATTTAGAAGACAAATTATTTATAATATAGTACAACTCTCCACCACAGGCTGCCTCTCAAAAGGTGGTTAACCAAATTGGTGACTCTTGATCATATGCAATGTTATTTATATATTATTTAATTCTAGTTTCTTATCGATATGGGATAAATACCATACCTCTCCCCTGTTCTCTCTCTCATCTGCCGTGAGAAGACAACATGTCAAAGGAGGAGGTGGGCCCCAGCCATGGCCATGTCATCATTAATTGATGGCACAAGCAACAACATTATACACTTGTTGTTTCTTCTCCCACGTGGGGCCCCTTGGGGCCCCCCACTTCTATTCAAGATCAAACCGTTTACAAACTATGCCATTTTATTTAATACAAACAGCCACATTTTTTTTTCAACATATATTATATATATACTTATATTCTTTGAAAATTATGGGGTGTTACACACACCCCCCTTCAGAAATCAGCGTCCTCACTGAGCATAGGGCATGCACAATCTAGTGCAGGATCTACTTTCTAGCAGATAAGGAGTAGAGTACCTTGATTCTACTAGCTGCACCGTACCCCGATTATGCGGGTTGTCCATTATTTCAGGCTGCAACCTCGCTCCCTTTCAGGCATACCTGTACATCTGTTAGCTCCATCTCAGGCATACATCTCACCCACTCTTACCCACACTTGGTGTCGAAAGTCAGCTCTGATACCATTTGTAACGCCCCTGCCTCGAGCTCAAACAATTTATACAATTTAGAATATAAATTAATAATATTATAGTACAACTGTCCACCACAGGCTGCCTCTCAAAAGGTGGTTAACCGAATTGGTGACTCTTGATCATAGGCAATGTTATTTATATATTATTTAATTCTAGTTTCTTACTGATATGGGACTAAATCCCAGACCTTTCCCCTGTTCTCTCTCTCATCTGCCGTGAGAAGATAGCATGTCAAAGGAGGAGGTGGGCCCCAGGCATGGCCACGTCATCATTAATTGATGGCACAAGCAACAGCATTATACACTTGCTATTTCTTCTCCCACGTGGGGCCCCCACTTCTAAAGATCAAACCATTTACAAACTATGCCATTTTATTTAATACAAACAGCCGCATTTTCTTTTCAACATATATTATATATATATTTATATTCTTTTGAAAATTACGGGGTGTTACAACTAGCCAGAGGAAGACCCTAACTTTAAGGGGGAATTTGACCTTCCATATTATTGACGCCCATCACGATCTACAACCTCGGAAGTGGATGTAGTTATATAGTGAACTTACCAAAAATGTGTCATTCTTTTCAAACTCTCAGTCTCTCCGGTCTGGGCCTTGAGAGCACTTCACCCCATATGGTGCTATGTGTCGTTGCAGTTCCTCCACTCGAAATTGTGACTCTTAATTTAGAAAAAACTATGAAGGGAGGTTACCATGACCCTATTTTCCAGGTTTTCGTGACCGTGATGTATGGTTCAATAGCTTGCTCATATAGATATGAGAACAACTCTTTGAGGGTTTGAGCTCCACCATTCCACCCAAATTTGGTCAAGAGACCGTTGCCGATAAAAAATGTAACACAACTATTAAACAGTTCATAGACACTCAAAATTTCTTTTGCAAAAGCAAGAGACTCTTGGACCAACGCGAAAAGCCCATGGTTTGTGTCCCCTTCCCTTGCAAGTATGTTTGTATTAACTCCTGCCAATTTTCTTCGTTCGGGTGGAGTACTTTCCACCACCATTTTTCGAGGAGGGCCAAATTCATGTCTTTCAAATCAGTAATGCCTAGTCCTCTATGTATTTTCTTCATGCACGCATTTCCCACATAATAAGGTGGTAACTACCCTTGTTGGCATCAGTCCCTTTCCATAGGAATCTCTTCGAATTCAGTTGATCCTTTAAATAACTCATCTTGACATTTCAAAGAAGGATAAATAATAAGTTGGAAGGTTGGAGAGAGTTGAATTGATTAAGGTTACTCTATCCCCCAGGGATAAGGATTTACCGTTCCACCCTAATAATCTAGCTTCTATCCTGTCGATAATCGACAACTAGTATGACTTCTTTTATTTGTCTGGTCTAAGTGGAAGCCTGAAGTACCTAATCGGGAAGTTATCAAGTTTGCAATTCAGAATGGTTGCATGTTCCTTTGCCTCCTCCTCTGGCATAGTAACAAGAATAAGGGCGCTCTTGTGAAAGTTGATTCGTAGACCATACCAGACTGCAAAATAGTATAGGGTGCCTTTGAAAGTGATAGATGCCCTCAGGTCCCTGTTTCCAAATAGTAAAGTGTCGTCGGCATATTGAAGTACAGTGCACCCTATGTGGTTTATCCCCCTGGCTATTGGGGAGATCCAACCAGCATTTTTGCAGTTGTCCAACATGGATTTAAGAACATTCTCCACTATTGTAAATAGGAGTGGGGAGAGTGGGTCACCTTGCCCCAGCCCTTGTCTACAGGAAAACATATGATCGGCTGATCTATTTACCAAGATAGATGTCCTACTAGTGGTGAGACAGTGTCAGATCGATACATCTGTTCCGAAAATCTTTCCCTTTCAACATTCTAGCAAAAAATCATACTCAGCCGAGTCATATGCTTTCTCGAAGTCTAATTTCAGCAAGTAGCTCTTGTCATTCAAGATGTGACACTGGTGAATGGTTTCATCTGCTATGGCTACACAGTCTGAAATGCATCGCCTTTTGATGAAGCTGATATACTCTTTACTAATCAGTATGTCCATCACCCTTCCAAGTCAGTTCGCCATGATATTGGTCACTACTTTAACTGAGCAATTGAGGAGACTGGTGGGGCGATAGTCACCTACTCTACCTGAGTCTACCTATATCGAAATGAGGACTACTTCGGCAAAATTTAGTCTGTCCAGTTTAAGTATGTGATCATAAAATTCGGCTAGAACAACCATCAGGTCATCTTTAATATCCTCCCATAAGGTTTGACAGAAAAGTATTAGAAAACCGTATGGACTTGGTGCTTCCTCCTTACCTATCTGAGAGACTACCACCTTCACCTCATCCTTTGTGAATGGAGTTTCGATAGCCCCCAATGCCTGACCGAGGTCTTCTGGTCTTTCCTGCCAAAATTCATCTCTGAGTGGAACTTGAAAGTCTTTTTTACCCCCAAGAAGATTTCTGTAGTGATCCTAGAAAACCTGTTTTATTTCCTCCTCCTTTTGTACGACGCTGGTCTCTGTCTGGATAGAGAGAGTAAGGTTAGTCCTTCAACGTGCGCTGGCTGGTTAGTGAAAGAAGGTTGTATTCACGTTTCTCTCTTTGAGCCATGAAATTTTGGATCTGTGTTGCCACTTGATTTCCTCCAATTTGTACAGTTGTCAATATCCTCCCTAAGGGTAAACAATCGATTTTGATTAGTTTGTGTGAGGTCTTTAGTTTCGTCCAGATGCTCAAGTTCATATATTCCTTCCAGAATAGTTGCTTTGGACCTCCAGATTGTCGCAAATCTAGTGCGGTTCCATTTCTTAAGCTTGGTCCTAAGTCTACGAATTTTCTCATACCAAACTGTTCTCGTTCCCCGGTGGGAAGGGCCCAATTTTCCATAACCAAATGGTGGAACCCTTGGATTTCAAGTCAGGCCATCTGGAACCTGAATTTCATATGTTTCCTAGCATTCAATTAGCATGAGAAAAGTACAACAGGGACATGATCTGAAGTTGGTTTTGGGAGGGATTTGGTGCAAGCTAGAGGGAATTTAGCCTCCCAGTCCAATGAAACTAGGACCCTATCTAGCTTCGCCATTATAGGAGCCGTTTGCATGTTAGACCACAAAAAAGCTTATATGTGATTGGAATGTCAACCAATTCCAACTATGTAGGGATGGCAATCCCTGTGTGGGCCAGGCAGGGTTGGAAAATTTAAAAGTCGACCTGTTCAACCTGCAAACCCTTTTGGGTTGAACCCGATTCGGGCCAAGTCGGGTCGCAGGTTGGCCCGGGTTGGTTGGGTTAAATAGATTTTTTTTAAACTCCAATTTTTTTTAAAGGAAATGTGCAACAAGTATAAGAGTGAAACAAAATTATAAATATTATTCATTTCAACTTATATGAAGTTCTTACAACTTTTTTACATACAAATACATGTAATAAAAATCCAAAAACAAACATACAAATTTATTGAATTACATTTGTAAGGGGATAATCTAGAGTTTAAGATAGCCTAGAGTTAAGAGAGGACATTGAACTACTGTCGTTTACCTCTACTTAACCTAAATCTAGGATTTCACCGCCCTAAATTCCCTACTATTGTTGTTGATCTTTAGGAGAGTTGCTTTCCCCTGTGAGGTATTGACCACTTTTCCTTAAGTCATGTCTTCAGCTTTCATCCAATTTTCGGTGCACACCAGCATCTTCAATGAATCCGGCTTCAAGTGATTCCTATAATCGGTTAAAACCCTGCCACGCGTAGAAAAAACACTTTCTGATGCAATTGTACACACAGGAAGGGTTAGTAGATCTCTAGGCATATGCGAAAGAAGTAGGAAAAGAGTTTCATGTCCTTTCCACCATTGTAACACTTCAATCTTAAAACTAGAACTCTCACAATCTTGTTGATTATACCAGTTTAATTCATTAGGTACATTAGTCCTAGGTTTTTCTGATTGAATACGAGCAACTAAATTAGCAGTGACATCTTCTAATGTACTCTTACCCTTACCTCTAGAAGTAAAAGAAGAAGAAATTGATATACTAGTTTGCCGTGTTATGCTACTAGATGCATAAGTTCTATCATAAAAATCATACAAGTTATTAAATGTCGACTCAAAGCTTGCTAAATAATCACTACAACCATTTTCAGATTCATCTCAAAGTAAAGTAAAAAAATATTTCAATCAAACTCCTCGTACCTGCTAATTTGATACGAGGATTCATAACAATAGTAATACAATAAAACTTAGGAGGATGATTAAAATACTTCAAAATTTTATTATAAGCAGGAATAACAATATGGCTAATGTAAGGTCCGAAATCATGTCTTGAAAGTTTGCATCAGAGTAATTATTGAAATAAAAATACTACTAGAAGTAGAATCATAAGATTTTGAAAATATCACAGTTGCAGTTTTAAAAAAGTTCCAAAAATCTTAACAAAGATTCGGCAAAAAACCAATTTTGGATTGTCATTTAAAAAAATTCATGTTTTTTGCAATACAAAAATCATTTATAACCGCTTTGTATTGGGTAACAACATTTAATAAGTCAAAATTAGTGTTCCATCAGTATTTAGCATCTGCAGAAAATTTTCTAAAATGTATTCCCTTAAGATTACACCATTCTTTAAATTGTTGAAGCATAGTTCCACTTAAAGCGATGAAATGTGCACAATTTCTAATTGTATTCACATATGAATCGGCTACTTTCAAAGCATCTTGTACACATAAATTTAAAATATGACATGCATATCTAACATGAAAAATTTCACGACATGGAGGAGCTAATGTTCTTTTAATGTACTAATCGAACTATTATTGTTTGGGGCGTTATCAAAACTAATCATAAAAATTTTATTGCGAATTTGAAATAAATCAAAAACTTCTAAAATACGTGTTGCGATAACCATACCACTATAGGAATACGGCAAAATGGCAAATGATATGATTCTCTTTTGAATGAGCCAATCACTATCGATCCAATAACAAGTTATGCACATCATCGGAACATCATTACAACCTTTCCAACAATCGGAAATTAACCATACTCTACAAGTTAACGAATACGAAATACCAATTAAAGCGTCTTTCATTTCGGAATAAAGTTTAAAATAATCGACCTTAAGTGTGTTTCTAGGAATTCTTTTGAAATGTGGATTTAGTGCATTTTGGTTAAAGGCCTCTAGGTTCCTACTCTCGGAATAGAAAAAAAGTGACTCTTCCTTAATATCTAGTTTGTCCATTTTCCGACGAACAATTTTAAGCTATGGTTATCTATTTGCCCGATCCTAGTATTGATTTTTTGTTGTGTTTGTTGGTCTTCTACTAGTGCGGGTGTATAAAGGTAATGTGTTATGTAATTGTACCTGTCCCATTGCCCTTCTTTAATTTGTAACTTTTGTTACATGTTTTATAAATCTTATATCCTATACTAGGATTCTCCTCGTTCGGGATAAAGTCATAATATTTGTGTCAATCACTACTTTCCCCTCTATGTGTTCTATTAGAAGTGGTTTGTGCGGCTTCGGATTCATGTGTTTGTGTGTCACTAGTATGCATTTCTTGGATCATAATCGTGTGGAGAAACATCTTCATAACCTATGTTAATGTTAGGGTTATATTTGGTCTCTAATTATGGAATTGTTGAAGGTCGAGGAGAAAAACTGGTGGAATCTTGTCCACTTTGGCTATGTCCGCTACCTCGTGATCGTGACATGATAAATGTAGTGTAGTATTAGTGTATGTAAAAATATAATTTCTAGTGTTTTAGTAGCGTATGTGAAAAAATAAAAAACAATATAGGAGGGTTGAGAGGTAGAGTATATGTAAAAAAATAAAAATTGATAGGAGGGTTAAGAGAGAGAGTAGCGAAAAACCAACAAACAAGTATGATAAAAAAAATTAAAGCTACAACAATAATAATGAGAGAGTTGAGAAATTTTGATACCGTATTTCACGAATAATAGTATATAGAGTTAAGAGAGAAAATAATAAAATATAGAGAAATCACACGTAGGTGCTTCGACAAGAATTTGAGTCATAGAGAGAGAGTGGGCTTCGACAAGAATTTGAGTAGTATAGAGAGTTGATGGTATAAGTAGGCGCTTCGACACGATCAAATTTGTTCACTTCTTTGTTGCTTCTATGTTGATTGTATCTTGAGACTAGTAGTATTAGTAGATAGTTTAGAGAATAAGAGAGTTGATTGATTGAGAGTAAACTATAGTTGTGAAAAAAGAGAGTGAAATTAGGGGTTTTTTTATAGGCAACCCCCTCCCCCCCCCCCCCGCGTGCGACACACACACAAAAATCCAAAACAACAAAAAAATAGCCACAAACAAAGCCTAAGCAGCCAACGACTGTTTATTTTTCTGTTCGACCCATCTGGGTTGAACGTTGGACCCGACAAGTTAACCCACCGGGTCTAACGTTCACCAACCCGGTGGGTCACGGGTCGAGTTCCGATAGTTTCGAAGCGGGTTGCGAGTTGCATGGACCGGGTTGAGCGGGTTTGGATTTGTGATTTCGTGACCTTCTTTGACCCGTTAATTGAAACGGGTTGGACCCGAACCCAGACCGGGTCAAACCGATTCGGGTCGAAGCAGGCAGGTGGCGGATCGGCCCGACCCGGATGCCATCCCTACAACTATGTGATAACCCTGATAAAATCTTCTCTATCGCGTCGTTAGATACTCTACCCCGATGTTCACACGGAAACATAGTGATACTAAAAACCCCACCAACTATCCAAGGGATTAGTCACTGGTTGGGCGACTGTTGGGGGCTACTATTGGTCTCGGGTTTGAATCCAGGTGACCACTTTTGGTGATTTTTATAAATCTTTTTCAAAATTTTAAAAATTGGGAAATTGCATAGAAATAATATAGAATATTATTAGAACACTTGAGAACTATTTTATATTATTTTAAAAGATATTTTGGGAATTTAAAAGCCATATTCATGTATTAGAGGAATTTTTCAAGATTAAAAAAAAAAGTGTACATGACTAAAGATTTTTAAGACTTGGGTTATAATGAAATCAAAGCAAAATTATCAGATGGAAATAAGGAATATCTAGTAATTAATCTTAAAAGATTTTGTATTAAGAAGTAGTGATCTAATCTTAAAAGGGGATTTTTTTATTAATAGATAAACATGGAAAAGGTTGTATTAATCAAAAGAACATTGAAGAATTATTAAAGTGAATGATTTGGTTCGTTCACCAAGGTTTTGTCTAAAAGAATTTGATTGGAGAAATTGTTATTGAATGTTGTTATAGAAGTTGAATAATTCATAAAAAAAAGTGGTTAAAGAGAAATGATGGTAAATAAAAAAAATATTTATGCTGAGGTTGGATATAACCTAATTGATCTCTATAGTGAGATGATTGTTGGAATCTAGAGGCTAGGCGAGACCCTTAATAACCAGCATTCTGTGAATAATAAAAATTTGAGAAGTAACCATTGTGGGTTAAATTTCTCTTGAGAAGTAGCCAGTGTGGGCTAATTTTCTCTTGTGTTGATTTAAGTCCGGTAGGATAACCTAACTCTAGGTTGTGATTATAATTAAACTTAAGGACATGCACTAAGGGGACATGTGATGAAGTATGGGCAAACATGAGTATGAGGGCCTCATTTTATAGTGCGGTGGGAGATAATCTCAAGAATTATCGGGGTGTGAGGCATGACATCCAAAATCACTCGTGGTGTGGGATTTATCTTCAGAATTACCGGGATCGAGGCGACGCTCATGGGGTATTTTTGTGATGAGGTACCTATGACAGTGCGGTGTGGGTTTCGTCTCCAGAATTATCGGGGTGTGAGGCATGATGGTCGAAAATCACTCGCGGTGGGAGAAAGACTTTCAAGAATTATTGGGGTCATAGCTCGCGGTGTGGGTATTTGCCTCCAGAATTATCGGGGTTACGAATTGCGGTGGGAAAGCGATACTCAAGAATTATCGGGGTGGTACTAGATACTCACAGGATATCTGAACCTTACAGTAGTCACCGTTGTAGGAATTCATAGCAAGGGATTAAACCCTATATCAAGGCTGGCAATTGACCCGAACCGGACCCGAGCCCGATCAAGTCCGACCCGTTTTTAGCAGGACTCGGGCCTTTTTTTTCATTTTTTTGGACCCATGCTAAAAAATAAGCCCGTTTAATTTTCGGGTCGGGTTCGGATGCGTATGGGTCCGACCCGAACCCGACCCGATTTATCTATATACCTTAACTTTTGAAATCTGAACTAGTAAAAGAAGTAAAGAATGTTTCGATCTTCGAGGTTCGACGCTTCGAGCGCTCTGCCGCTGCGTCCTTTCATCTCCCTCCAATCTTTCCCCTTTTCTGAATTTTTCGAGCGCTTCGTCTTAAAACGCCAGCCCCCACTCCCAGCCTCCTTCTCTCTCCCTAGTCCCTATATCTCTCTCATTCATGATAGTGTTTGCCTATTTATATGTAGTTTTTTCATATATTTTTTTCATCATCAACCCTAACCTTAACTCTAGCTCCCAATTCAATCTCATATCTCTGTAATTTGAATAGGGGATATCGAATTCATCATCTGCCAAGTATCAATTTCAGGTAAATTTGTTGATTCATTGATTTCACATTGTTTTTGTAGATTTTGTGAGCAATTATAGGAATTATAGGAGGTAAGTTTAGTTGTTTGCCAGTTTTTCTTCTAATTTATACAAAGAATAAGGTTTTAGATTTGATATGCAGTTATCTACTTATCTATAGTCTAAATTGTAAAGCAACTGTAGGCTGTACCTATTATATACTCACTTGAACTCATTTCATATTGCACAAATACAATCAGCATTACTTTTCTGGTCAATGCTTGTTCATGAAATTACTTTTCTGCAGCACAATGCTTGTTTGTGAAATTACCTCAATGATTATTGCAAAGTATTTACATTTGTAGAACCTAAAATGTTTGGTTAAACATTATAGAAAATCATCTGCAACTATATATAACTAAGGTTAGCAATTGATTTTCTATAGTTGTACTGAACATGAAGATATTTCAGCATAAATTTCTTCATCTGCATTCTGCAAATATATTTCAGCATAAATATCTATAGAAAATCATCTGCAAATATATTTCAACATAAATTTGTGATATAAACATTTTCTATAATAGATATAAACTGATATGATGCAATCTAAAAATTTCTAGTTACTGCAACTATCAAAGATGAGATATAAATCTGATATAAATCTGATATGGTTCAACTTTTATCTGTTTTAGTCATCCTATTTATTTAATGTCAAGTGGTGCTTAATCAAACTGAATTTTCAAAATCATGTGGGATTACCTTTTTAGGTAGTTGGAAACTGGAAAATGACAATAATATTTGGGTAATCAGAAGGATTACCTACATGTCTAAACTTCAATTACATATCAACCCAAGTCATGCTTAATTGAACTGAATACACAAATTATATTACTTAGGCACTGTCAATGGGCCTTCAAGCTGCTGCAACAAGTTTTTCTAAGTCTTGTGCTTTGTATCTCTCTATTGGTTAAAATCTAAAAGATTCAAATGAGGTCGAAGCAATCAACATTCTACAGAACCACTTATGATGCTTTATAATTTATACACAAATTTATGCAGTATCTATAGAAATTTATGCTAGAAACTTGCAACTCTAATCAATTATGAGTTTGGTTTTAGGCTAAAATTTATTAAAATTTTAAAATAAACATCTAATATAATGGAGTTTGGTTTTAGGATGAATTATTCAGAAAGCAATTGTCACAATTTGACCAGTGCATTAATTTGGAATCCTGGATTATAATTTCTCATGTTGATTTACAATTAGAGTGCATGGTTCAATTGAGAATGTATAGTTCAAATACTCAAGATTCGTTATTCACAGGTTAAAAAAAGATTGAATCCTACTATAAGTCAGACAGATTTGGGGTTGGTAAGTTCCCCTCATAAAATAGAACTTTCCTTCTTTGTGTACTGTTATAAATTTGGAAGAATATATATATCATGCTGATCAATCTGAATACTGTGTACCATTATAAATTTGGAAGATCATTTTATGTGTAGATGTGCTATGAACTGAGAGAAATCTGTTTGTGATGCTTGAACTCTATGTTTATCTCTAGTGATTTGATTCTTTTTTCGCTAGGGTTCTATAGTAGTTTATGAGATAGTATCTTCTACTTTGTGATGAAAAGGTGGTTTCTTTTGCCTGTGCTTTTTGTGTAGAAAATTACCTGACTGATTCATTCATCGTAATCAATTGGTTTTAACCAATCAGCACGATATATATTCACAACTGAACAAGAAGATGAGTATTATTTAGAAATTTTGCAAATATGATCACAGATTCTTTATCTTAGTATTATTTAGTATTCTTTGTCTTTATTTAGTAATTTTTATCTTAGTTGCAACAAAGACTGAGTTTATAATGAATTTGATCTCAATCAAAAACATGCAAGATCTATTTGAAGTTGAAATGACTGATAAGGATATGGGGAAGGATAAAGATACCATGGAAGCTACTAATGTAAATGTGGTAACTTCTGAAAATCCTCAAAATATCTCTGCTAAAAATGTTAATACTGAAAAGGAAAAAACATAAAAGAAATTGAAGTCAAAAGTTTGGCAAGAGATGTCTAAACAAAAAATTGATGGCATTGAAGTAGCAATATGCCCCTATTGTCATAATAGATTTATTGGAGCTAGTACTAGTGGCACTAGCTACTTGAAGAGGCACTTAATAAGTTGACCTATGAAAAAGTCCAAAGACATTAGACAACAACTCTTGACTAGAAATGTAAGTTCTTTGGGGGGGGGGACCAGAAATGTAAGTTCTTGGGGGGGGGGGAGTTCAATAATCAAGTTCGAGTTTAGTCAAGCATGTAGTGGAGAGAAACTTGCTCAAATGATTATGATTCATGAGTATCCTTTCTCTATTGTTGAACACTGGGGGTTCAAGAGGTTTATAAGAAATCTGCAATTGGAGTTCAATATGGTCTCAAGAAACACTATTAAAATTGATTGTATTGGGGTATATGAGAAAGAAAAGAAAAAAACTTCATGAATTTTTTGATAACTTTTCTGGTCGTGTTAGCATCACTACTGATATGTGGACATCAAATCAAACATTAGGATATTCATGCTTGACTGCTCATTTTATTGATGATGATTGGGTTTTACAAAGTGGATAATTAATTTTCAAATGGAACCATCTCTACTCAGATGAAAATCTTTGCTCATCCCTTTACAAATGCTTGCTAGATTGGAACATTGATATGAAGATAATGTCAATAACTGTTGATAATTGTACTACAAATGATTTAATGGTGGAGTTGTTGAAAGATGAGCTTTCTAGCAATCTTTTATTAAGAGGGGATTTATTTCATGTTCATTGTTCGGCACATATACTTAATTTAATTGTCCAAGATGGTTTTAAGGCTTTGGGTGATGTTGTACGGAAAGTAAGGGATAGTGTCAAATACGTGACGGGTTCGCAAGGAAGGGAGCAGTTGTTCAAAGATATGTGCAAACAAGCAAAATTTAGCTGTGAGAAGCGTCTCATTAAAGATGTTCCAGCCCGCTAGAATTCTGCATATAAGATGTTGGAAGTAGCTTTGATTTATAAAGATGCATTTCAACATCTTGAACATAGAGATTCTGTTTTTAGACAGAATGTTGCAGCTTCTGAAGATGAATGGCAAAGGGCCATAGTTGTTTGTGATTTACTAGAAACTTTCTATAATGCATCAAATATGTTTTCAGGTAATTGTTAGCCCACGACTTTTATTTTTGATAAAAGTTATTACATAATTTACATTAGATTAAAATTATTTCGTCAAAAATATTTATATAATGTATCAATTCTATTTTCAGGTTCAAATGATCCCACTGCTAATCTATTTTTTGATGAAATTTGTGAGATAAGATTGAAATTGCATGAAGAGGCAGGGAGATATAACTTTTTGCAGCCAGTTGTTGCTGCTATGATGGAGAAGTTTTTGAACTATTGGAAATTTTGCCACTTACCCTTAGCATGTGCAATTATTATGGATCCAAGGTTCAAGTTGAAATTACATGAGTATTATTATCCAAAGTTCTACGATTCTTTAACTGCTAAGGAAGAGGTGAAAAATGGTAGTTGTTAGTATTAGTAACATTTGTAAGGAATATCTTTCTAAGGGAAATATTTCTACTAAAGTTGGCTCAAGTGAAAGTAGTAGTTCTAACTCAATCTCAACTGCAAAACGTACAAAGAGATACAGTCAATTCCTTACTCAAAACTCTTCAATGATGCCAACAAAGACTGACTTAGATCTTTATTTAGAGGAAGCAGTTTTTCCTTTAGAAGAAGTTACATTCGATGTGCTAGCTTGGTGGAAGTCTAATGCTACAAGGTATCCTATTCTCTCATTGATGGCTCATGATGTCCTTGCAATTCCGTTATCTACTGTAGCCTCAAAATCCGCATTTAGCACTGGTGGAAGAATGTTGGACCAATATTGTAGTTCTTTGCACCCAAGAACGGTTGAGGCCCTCATATGTGGTCAAGGTTGGTTAAAGAACTCTATCAAAGGTACTATCTAATTGGATATTTTTGGTTTATAATCCTGATTTCTTATCCTTAGACTTATTATTATATTGTAGGACAAGATGGAGCCTCAAAGTTACAAATTCATGGTGCCGCTCTAGGTTCAGTGATAGTTGATGATGAGAAAGATGATGCATGGTACAATATTTTATATCTTATTTATCAAAGTACTTCTATAGATTTATGCTCTTTATATATAAGTTGTGTAATGTGATATTCCTTCATGCAGGTGAAGAAAAGGAAGACAATGAAGAGAGATTAATAGTAATCTTTTTTGTACGAATGATTATTCTGATGAAGAGGAAAAGGAAGACAATGAAGAGGGATTCATAGCTATCTTTTTGTATGAATGATTATTCTAATGAGCTACGCTTTCATGTTATCTTGTATTACTTTCTATAAAACAATCCAGGTAATTGCTTTTTTTAAATAAATCGGGCTGGAGAAAATATGTTTGTACGAATGATTATTCCGATGAACTATGCTCTCACAAAATCTTGTATTACTTTCTATAAAACAATCCATGTAATTATTTTTTAAAAGATATCGGGTCGGGCTCGGGTATTTTTTGTTTATTCGGGTTCGGGCTTGGGCCTACATTTTGGAGCCCGATGCAAAATTGGACCGGGCTCGGACCCCACAAAAGAATTCGGGCTCGGGCTTGGGCTCGGGCTCAGGCTTATATAAGTCTGGCCCTAGCCCGGCCCGTTGCCACCCCTACCCTATATTGAGGAGTACGATAAGGGCTTGCCCTCGAACCTATGTATTATGAGATGCATAGAACCCGAACAAGTGTGCATTAGTGCATCGTTGTGTAAATTTGCATTAGGCATTTAAGTCATATCATACACTGACATGTTTAGGATAGTCAATTTTTACATTTTATTGTGTATTCAAGTTTATGTTTGCTAAGGTAAGAGAATAGTTGTATTATAGCATTGCGTCAGTTGTATACAACTGACGTGCCCATAGTTTTCAAGTGCAGGACTTGGATTGGCAAAAGGCATAAAGATGAATTGATGCTAATGATTATTTCTAGATTAAAGTAGTTGAATGTTTAAGTTGTACATTTCTTTGTTGTAACTTCCGCTGTGTATTTTTGTAAAAGAACAAAGTGTAATGAAAAAAATTTAAATTTCTTGTAAAATTGTACGAATTGAAGTAAAGGATCTTGTTTATGCTACGAATTACATGTATTTGGAATTCGGAGCGTTACAGAGTGGTATCAGAGCCAGGTTCAATAACTAGTAAAAAATTACAAGGAAGACACGTTAGGGTGGACATTAGAAGTGTGAGTTCAGTTTATAGAGATTTAAATGTAAGTTGATTTACATTTGTGTTGCTCTATACACTGATGTCTTCTCCTTCCTTTTCCTATAAGATGGCTGAAAACCAAGATCCAGTGGATGAACTAGAATGGTTCTTTGAAGAAGACCCCGAAGAATAAGAGCATGAGGATAAAGAAGAACTCGAAGAAGAAGACCCAGAAGAGGAACAGGAAGAACTGCCCGAATCTTAGGAGATCACTCCACCTCCACCTGATTCCCCAGATGAATCCTCGGTGGAAGAACCGATTCAAAACAAGAAGGACCACATTATCGCTTTTCTCCGGGAGCAATTGGTCATCCATAAGTGGAGATTAAACCACTTGGAAGCTCATCATGCTGAGGACAAGCAGAACATCATAGCTCTGAGTCACCGAGTGTGGGAGCTAGAGAAGATTCGACACAGGACTGCTCGGCATTTTACCCAGCTAGACAACAAAGCTCGTTGGGGAATGCAAGAATGCCGCCGAAGATGCGAAGATATGCAGAAGGAAATAGATGAACCACGGGGAGAGCTCAGAGAAGCCAAGAGAAACCGTAAAATCTAGACTTTTTTATGTTTTGGAGTTTTCTGGTGTTTTATGTATGGATGTATGGAAAAGTTTTATTTCTGAATGTATAAATTTAAATTTTGTAAATGAATAAATTATGTTGGAAGAAAAGTCTATGTTGTTGCTATTTTGGTGATTAATGAAGTTTTATGACCTAGAAATGGCCGGACGAAGAACTCGAAATGGTGAAGGACCCAGTGGTGAAGGCAACAGACTTGATCTGGAGACAGAATTGGCTCGGGTGTACCAAACTCTCAACACCTTTACCACAAGTGTAAACCGAAACACCAGGGTGGGGCAGGCAGTACAAGTTTCGAAGGTAATTAAATTGGTGGAATCACTCAAGCGGATGAAGCCACCCGTGTTGTAGCAGATGATTGGATCAGATAGATAGAAATAGTGTTCGAGGTCTTGGAGACTCTAGAGGCTAGCAAGGTGAAGCTGGCCATTATTCAGCTAGAAAAGGATGCCGGGGTCTGGTGGCAATCCATGAAGCGAACCCTGGGAAATGAACCCATTAGTTGGGAGGAATTTTTGGAAGAGTTCCGCAGCCACTATTTCCCGATGGATGTGCAGGAGAAAAAGGCCATGGAGTTCTTGAGCCTGCAACAGGGGAGCTTGTCAGTTCAGGAGTATGAGACGAAGTTCACTCAGTTCTCGAGGTACGCATCGGAGTTAGTGATTGATGAGGCTAAGAAGGCACGGAAGTTTGAGCAGTGACTGAGGCCAAGTCTGAGGTCTCGGATGATACCCCTCGGTATCAGGAGGTTCGACAAGCTGGTCAGGAGGGCAGCAACCATAGAAGCCGACATGGAGCAGTATCAGTTGGTGCAGACCAAGAAGAACAACTGGAGTGCTGGCAAGAGGCCTGCAACATCAAGCAACTTCAAGGGGCAACCCACAGTGCAGAGGTTCAGACCAACTGGGGCAAATGCTATTTCTATGACGGGGAGGCCGAGCAATGGAGGTGTCAGGGCCGTAGAAGTGACTTGTTACAATTGTGGGGAATCGGGCCATTTTAGGACCAAATGTACCAAGCCTCGGAACCCCATAACTTGCTTCAACAATGGGAAGGAAGGCCATACCAAACCCTATTGCCCACAGCTCCATCAGGGAGTGTAACGCCCCTGCCACTGCTCGGACCAATTTATACAATTTATTAGATAAATTATTTATAGTATAGTACAACTGCCCACCACAGGCTGCCTCTAAAAAGGTGGTTAACCGGATTGGTGACTCTTGATCATAGGCTATATTATTTATAGTTAATTATTCCATTTGCAACTCCTGATGTGGGACAAATTCATTCACACTCTCTCTTCTTTTTCTCCCGTGACACACAAGCCACACGTGGGCCCCATGTGCCACGTCACCTCTTTCAAAGACAGCCGTTGTCTTCATTCAGAACTGGGTGGGCCCCTTCGAGTGATATCATCATGACGTCACCGCCACACAGCCACCTGATGTTGCTTCTTCTCACCATGGGCCCCCTCATTTCCATACACTATATTTACATTTATGCCATTATACCATCCACCATAATATATATATATATATATATATATATATATATACACACACACACACACTATGTTTTATAACTTTTAGAAATTACGGGGTGTTACATTCACCCCCCCCCCCCTTTCAGAAATCAGCGTCCTCGCTGAGCACAGGGCATGCACAATCTAGTGCAGGATCTACTTTCTAGTCGTTGTGGAGCATCTGCTCTTTTATCCGCCTGATTAATCATGATCCCGGAATCCACCGTCCGATCAATCATAATCCTGAATTTAATTGAGCTGCCCTCCTATCCGCCCGACTAATCATGATCGCAGAATCCACTGCCGAATACTCACAGTCCCAGATTTAATTGAGGGCTCACCACAGTCCTAGAATCAACCGCCCGACTTGGTCTATAGTCCTAGAATCCACCGCCCGACTATATAGATATGCCCCACACTCGGTGTTGAAATTTAGCTTTAATACCATTTGTAATGCCCCTGCCCCAGCTCAGACAATTTATACAATTTATCAGATAAATTATTTATAGTATGGTACAACTGCCCACCACAGGCTGCCTCTCAAAAGGTGGTTAACCGGATTGGTGACTCTTGATCATAGGCTATATTATGTATAGTTAATTATTCTATTTGCAACTCCCGATGTGGGACAAATTCATTCACTCTCTCTCCTCTTTTTCTCCCGTAACACACAAGCCACACGTGGACCCCATGTGCCACGTCACCTCTTTCAAAGACAGCCGATGTCTTCATTCAGAACTGGGTGGGCCCCTTCGGGTGACGTCACATCACCGCAACACAGCCACCTGCTGTTGCTTCTTCTCACCGTGGGCCCCCCCTCCTTTCCATACACTATATTTAGATTTATTCCATTATACCATCCACCATATATATATATATATATATATATACACTATATTTTATAACTTTCAGAAATTACGGGGTGTTACAGGGAGGACAGAGGCAGAAGCAGGCAGAGCAGGGGAAGAAACCATACTGACAGGGGCGACGAGTGTTCGCTCTCACTGAAGCTGATGCAGTTGATGTCGACAATTTCATCACCGATATGGGAGCAACTGAATAGAGTTTTTCTGCTGTTATTTTTGTTTGTATTAGAAGAGTGTTATGTAATGAGAGTATTCATTAAGTAACCGGGAAACTTCTAATAAATGGAATAAAGGATACTGTTTTGTTTGATACTGGATTGTCTCACACCTTTGTGTCACCTAAATTAGCTAAACGATTGGGAGTTGAACCAAAAAAATTTCTCGACAAGGTTCTAGGGTAGCTACACCATCAGGGGAAACATTGACTACCAATCGGTACTATGCTGGTTGTGACCTCGAGAACGAAGGAAGAGTCTTTGGAATCGATCTCATAGAGTTGGCAGTCTTGGGAGTCGATATAATCATTGGCATAGACTAGATGTCGATCTACTGTGTCAGTATCGAATGCAAGAGCAAGGAAGTTTTGGTGAAGGCATCAGGAGGGCCAGCAGTTATATTCCAGGGGAAGAGGAACAAGCAGTTGATGGCAGCTTTGACCAAGAAGAAGATTCCTGAGGAAGCCAAGAAGATTCCCGTAGTCCACTTTCCGACGGTATTCTTCGAAGATCTACTCGGGCTACCACCTCATCAGGATGTGGAGTTCAGCATTTCCATTCAGCTAGGGAGTGCACCGATATCCAAGGCACTTTACGGAATGGCGCCAGTGGAACAGGATGAGGTCAAGAAGCAGACTGAGGAGCTATTGGGCAAGGGTTTTATCAGACCGAGTGCGTCACCTTGGGGAGCACCGGTTTTATTGGTCAAGTAAAAGGATGGATCGATGAGGATGTGCATCAATTATAGGAAACTGAACAAGGTGACCGTCCAGATTAAGTATCCAATTCCGCAAATCAACAATTTGTTTGACCGACTACAAGGAGCAGCTATTTTCTCCAAGATAGATCTTCGATCGGGTTATCACCAGGTTCGTGTTAAGGAAGAGGATGTGCATAAGAGTGCATTGCGAACTCGATATGGGCATTACAAGTTCTTGGTTATGCCATTTGGAGTGACAAATGCACCAGCTATATTCATACACATGATGAACAAGGTCCTGCGACTATTCATCGACTCTTTCGTCGTGATGTTTATCGATGACATTTTGGTATACTCCATATCAGAGGAAGAGCATGCTGGGATTTAGCAGAGGTATTGAAGAAGCTGCAGGGACAGAAGCTGTATGTCAAATTATCCAAGTGTGACTTCTGGAAGTCCGAAGTCGCGTTCCTGGGTCATATCCTTTCTAAAGAGGGAGTGGTCACTGATCCGCAGAAGATATAGGCAGTGAGGGATTGGCCAAGACCTATATCAGTGAAGGAGATCAGAAGCTTCTTGGGTTTGACTGGTTACTACCAGAGGTTTATTCATGGCTATGCTCAGATAGACGTGCCGCTCATGGGACTTACAAGGAAGAATGTGAGTTTTAAGTGGATGGAGCAGTGCGAAGCAAGTTTCCAAGAGTTGAAAGAGAGGTTGACTACCGCTCCAATACTGGCTTTGCCGAGAGCAGGGATTGATTATTATGTATACAGCAATGATTCACACCGAGGATTGGGCTGTGTATTGATGCAAAATGGAAAGGTAATGGCTTAGGGGTCTAGGCAATTGAGACCACATGAGAAAAATTACCCAACCCATGATCTGGAGTTGGCAGTGATTATTTTTGTTTTGAAGCAATTGAGGCATTATGTGTACGGAGAGAAGGTCAATATGTATACAGAACACAAGAGCCTAAAGTATATCTACCAGCAAAGGGATCTGAATCTGAGACAGAGGTGGTGGTTGGAAGTGCTAGAGGATATCCGTCCAGAAATAAAGTACCACCTGGGTAAAGTAAATGTGGTGGCTGATGCGCTCTATCAGAAGAGTAGCTTGTCCTGTTTGATCATGACAATATTTACACAATTTCTTAGGACTGAAATTGAAGTTGTGTTGCAAGGACTGGGAGCATCTTTAACACAGTTAAGATTTCAGCTCATGCTGAGAGGTCAAATTGTCAATGGTCAAAAGTCTGATCCAGAGATTCAGAAGTGAAAGAGCAGGTCGACGCAGGAAATTGTCAAAATTCCAAGTGAAGGACGAAATGCTATGATTTGGAGAAATGTTGTGTGTACCTGATCAAGTAGAGTTGAAGAAAAGCGTTCTACAGGAAGCACACGCCACTCTTTTATTAGTGCATCCAGGGAGTACCAAGATGTACAAGGATATCAAACAGCATTTCTGGTGGTCAGGGATGAAGAGGGATGTAGCAGAGTTTGTCGCAAGGTGTGCAACTTGTCAACAAATCAAGCAGATAATCAGAGGCCTGGAGGATTGTGGCATCCATTACCCATTCCATAGTGGAAATGGGAGAACATCAATATGGATTTCATCACTGGACTACCTAGAAGTCCCAAAAAGAATGATGTGATTTGGGTAATAGTAGATCGATTAACCAAATTTGCTCACTTTTTGGCAATGAAGATCACTTGGTCAATGGAGAAGCTGACAGAATTGTACATCGGGGAGATTGTAAGACTACATGGAATGCCCGTATTGAATGTGTCTGATCGAGATGCGCAATTCACATCGCATTTTTGGAGGAGTCTTCAGGCAGCTTTGGGGACCAGGACTGACTTCAGTACTGCCTTTTATCCTTAAACTGATGGACAGACTGAGAGAATCAACCGGGTATTAGAAGATATGTTGAGGTGTTGTGTGATCGATTTCGATGGCAGTTAGGAGAGGCACTTAGCTCAGGTGGAATTTGCCTACAACAACAGATTTCAGACTAGCATCGGTATGGCACCATATGAGGCCCTGTATGGGAGGAAGTGTAGAACACCGGTGTGCTGGTATGAAGTGGGAAAAATGCTGATGTATGGACCAGATATAATGCAACAGACTTTGGAGAAGATTGAGTTGATCAGGAAGGGGCTGGTTGACGCATAGAGCAGACAGAAGAGTTATGCAGACAATTAGAGAAGGGATCAGGAGTTCGAAGAGGGTGACTATGTTTTCCTGAAAGTATCTCCAACTAAGGGTGTGATTCGATTTGGGAAATGAGGAAAATTCGCTCCAAGGTACATAGGACCATACAAGGTAATGAAGAGAATTAGGAAGGCAGCTTATCAGTTGGAATTGTCGGAAGACCTAGCCCAAGTACACAATGTCTTTCACATGTCTATGCTACGATGCTACATTCTTGATCCGAGTCAACATCTATCGGAAGTGCCAGAGGGTCTGCAGTTAAACTGAGCTACAAGGAGCGTCCGGTAGAGATTGTGGACCGACGGGAGAAAGTTTTGAGAAACAAAACTATACCTATGGTCAAGGTTATGTGGAGGAATCAACTGGTTGAGGAAGCCACCTGGAAATTAGAGGAGAGGATGATGAGGACCATCAGAGTTTTTTGACTAAACACTGTAATTTTATTTCTTTTTTTCTCTCACTCGTTATGCGTAGTTCCGGAGACGAAATTATTCTAAGGAGGGAGTGATGTAACATTCCTAAAAATTAAATTTAATATTTTTGCACGTGCATTGCACGTAAAAATTTATGCATTTTAGTCCCTAAAATTTTCTAAGAGTCATGCATAATTTTCTTCTCATTTTATTTGTCACACTTGTATGAGTTATTTTATTTTAATCCACTAGGCCTAAAATCTATTTTAAAGCCCATTAACAATTAATTAAAAAGAGAAGCCCAACATTAATCCTACTTTTAAATGAACACTTATCATGTAACATACACCTACATTTAAATGAATAACGATTAATAATAGAATGAGAAAGTGTGTGCACATAGGGTGCACGTGCACATGTGTGCACTAGGGAGTTTGGCCGGGCGTTCAAAGAGAGAGGGGAGAGTGGAGGGAGTGTGTGAGTGAGTAGGTAGTTATTTGAGTAGTGGGAGTCATCTCAACCACACAATACTCCTATAAATACCCCCCCTCCTTTAACATGAACAAACACACTTAGAAACAAAACATAACAAAGAGAAAAGAAAAGAAAGAGAAGGCTAGAGAGAGGGAGCTCGGGATTTTTGGCAAGAAGAGGCTTCGGGTTTCATTTTGGTTAATGAGGAGGAGGCTAGTATGTGTTGGAGTTTGGAACAATTTTTCTAGGAGTTCTATTTGCAGTTGCATCAAGAAAAAGGTGGGTGTCTCTTTTACTTTCTAAATTATTGTAGTATGCATGTATAGGAAAATTATGCTTGAAATTGATAATTGGTGAGAGTTCTTCAATTACTTTTTTGATGCATATTGTGTTGTTAGAATTTTTAGTACTAATGAAATATGAGAATTAATGTATGCTAGTTGAAAGTTTCATCATAGAATTGATAGATTGTCAATTGAAATTCTATTTATGAGCATGTTGTAATGTTGTTGGGCACAAATAGTATGTCATTATTAGATTATATGAATTGTGTATATATATATACATAAAGTTTTTAAATTAGACATAAGAAATTGGGTGAATATTGGGGAGGATTATCAATAAATAAGGAGATGAGAATTCTCCATTCAATGGCTAAAGAAATTATATTCATGTAGTCTTGATGATAATTAAAAAGTGTATGTTTATGAAGGATTTCAAAAATTACTATTTACAATATTTGTTTAAAATTTTACTTTAATATAGATAAAATCATTGAAAAAACATTCCTAGAAGTTTAGAAATACATTTCAGTAGTATTAATTTGAGAAAGAATAATAGAAATCGAGATAGAATGAACAAACTAAAATTGAGATGAAATCAGAGATTTGGGTTAAAAGAGTTTAAGCCCCTTTACTATCAGTTGTGACGACAGGGTATCTTGGTTAGCGCATGGCACCTGCTCTGTGCTGGGAGGTTCTTTGGTCGCAGGTTCGAGCCTGTGTTGGCTCTACTTCTTCTTTTTTTTTTGAAATAAAATCAAATAGCGTGTTTGGGTGATAAAAACAACTCAGTGGGTTTCTTATCTAAATTCGTGAGTGGCTCACTGGTTGGGCGACTGTTGGGGGTTACTATTGGTCTCGGGTTTGAATTCGGGTGACCACTTTTGGAGTTTTTTTTTTGTGATCGTTTTCAAGTTTTAAAAATTGAAAAATTTCATAGAAATACTGTATAATATTATTAGAAAACTTGGGAATGAATTTATATTATTCTAAGAGATATTTTGGAAATTTAAAAGCCATATTAATGTATTAGAGGAGTTTTTCAAGATTAAAAAGAAAGTGTACATGACTAAAGATTTGTAAGACTTGGTTTATAATGAAATCAAAGCAAAATTATGAGATGGAAATAAGGAATATCTAGTGATTAATCTTAAAAAGATTTTGTATTAAGAAGTAGTGATCTAATCTTAAAAGGGGATTTTTTTATTAATAGATAAACATGGAAAAGGTTGTATTAATCAAAAGAACATTGAAGAATTATTAAAGTGAATGATTTGGTTCGTTCACCAAGGTTTTGTCTAAAAGAATTTGATTGGAGAAATTATTATTGAATGTTGTTATAGAAGTTGAATACTTCATAAAGAAAGTGGATAAAGTGAAATGATGGTTAATGAATAAAATATTTATGATGAGGTTGGATATAACCTAATTGATCTCTGTAGTGAGATAGTTGTTGGAATCTGGAGATTAGGAGAGACCCTTAGTAACCGACATTCTGTGAATAATGAAAATTTGAAAAGTAAATAGTGTGGGTTAACTTTCTCTTGAGAAGTAGCTAGTGTGGGCGAATTTTCTCTTGTGTTGATTTAAGTCTGGTATGGTAAGTTAGCTCTAGGTTGTCATGATTATAATTAAACTTAAGGACATGCACTAAGGGGAGATGTGATAAAATATGGACAAATATTAGTATGATGGCCTTATTTAATAGCGAGGTGGGAGATAATCTCAAGAATTATCGGGGTGTGAGGCATGACGTCCAAAATCACTCATGGTGTAGGATTTATCTTCAGAATTACCGGGATCGAGGCGACGCTCATGAGGTATTTGTGTGATGAGGTACCTATGACAGCGCGGTGTGGGTTTCGTCTCCCGAATTATCGGGGTGTGAGGCGTGATGGCCAAAAATCACTTGCGGTGGGAGAACGACTCTCAAGAATTATTGGGCATTCAAGTTTGTGTTAGGCATTTAAGTCATATCATACACTGACATGTTTAGGATAGTCACTTTTTACACTTTATTGTGCATTCAAGTTTGTGTTTTTTAAAGTAAGAGAATCACTATATTGTAGCATTGCGTCAGTTGTGTGCAACTGATGTGCCCACAGTTTTTAAGTGCAGGACTTTGATTGGCAAAAGGCATAAAGATGAATTGATGCTGATGATTATTTTCAGATTAAAGTTGTTGAATGTTTGAGTTGTACATTTCTTTATTGTAACTTCTGCTGTGTATTTTTATAAAAGAATAAAGTGTAATAAAAAAGTTTTAAATTCCTTATAAAATTGTACGAATTGAAGTAAAAGATCCTGTTTATGCTATGAATTACATGTATTTGGAATTCGGGGCGTTACATCTTCTTAGGCCTAGAGATATTTCTTTTTTGATTTTCCACTGCAGGCCCACATTTCTTTCTTATTTGGATCCCCCACACAGGCTCAACTTCCAAATTTGTACGCTTTGTAATAACTTCGTTATTGGGCCCAATTGATTTAACTTGGATTTGAAGTGGTATGGGCTTTCCATTGAGCCCACCAGTTGAATTTCACCCCCGGGGGGGGGGGGGGGGGGGCGCCTCGGGGATGGCAGTTTGACCGTCTTTGGGAGAAGGCATATTTTCCCTTTCTGTTCTTGTTCCTCCCTGTTAGAGCTTTTTGCTCAGAGCTTTTTGCTTGCTTTTGCAGTGTGCTTTTTGATGGCGATTGGCGTGGACCAGCATTTGCTAACGTGCTGCTCTCTCCGTCGTCGATTCCAACTGTTCCTGATCCAAGATCTGGCTCGTTTGTATGTTGTGATTCATTTTGTCTGATGGCGGCACCCACCCACCGCTTGCCATCGCCGAGTACAACAACAACCTCCGCCGAGAACTTTCAATCTCATAAGCACTATCCAGATTGGTTTCCTCCTTTGGTGATGCCACTTGTCTGTACGATCGACCCAAGCGCCTTGGCCCCGATCACCACCGTCGTTGGATCTCAATCCACCTTTGACTCTAGTGCAAAACAGATCTAGTAGCATTGCTCAAATGCCGGGAATTGTACGAATCTGGAGATCAAACTGTTTCGGGATCAATCTCGACCATCGTTCCAAACTCCAATATGATCTCCACCAAGCTTTCTCTTCTCTCCTCCAGCAATGGGTTATGGTACAATGTGGATCCAAATCCTGTATCGATCTCTGCTTAGTAGTTCTACCCAAACTTGGGCGACCACTGCTCGAATTCCACCGAGAAGTGATCAAATTCTTGCACTCATGGTCTTGCAACCTCCAAGCTAAACTCTGACGTAGGGAATGAGACGAGGAACTGAAGATGGCACATTCTCTTGACGATCCACTCTCTTTCATCTATCATTGGCCAACATTTGGTGAGAGCTTCTCGGAGGAGGGACGCCCATGTTTAACTTTGTCTATCACACACCACTAACGAAGCCACTGTTCTGTTCATGTTTAATGTTCTTTCTCTCGACGGCGATCCAAGTCAAGACTAGGTGGACTCCGCCAATGAGCCCGACCTTGCTGGGGTGAAGGTGAGCGGTGGTGGGAGTTTCTCGGCTCTTCCGTCTGTGATTTTCTAGGGATGGTGTCGTTATCGATTGTAGACTAATTTAGACTTTGGCCAAATGAAATTCACACTTGAATGACGGGACAAATGAAATTCAAATGACTTAGATTTTACATATTTAGATTAATTTAGACGACTTAGATTTTATATATTTAGATTAATTTAGACGTGTAGATCAACGTAAACTGTACTCTGTGTGCACTTGCCCTACGGGCATTCATATCGACGATCCGAATCGTTCACATTGATCTACACGTCTAAATTAGTCTAAATATGTAAAATCAAGTCATTTGAAATTCATTTGCTCATCTATCAAGTCATTATAAAAAAAACGATATTCAGTCATACAATTTTGTAACACTTTAATGCATGGACAAATGAATTTCAAATAACTTCATTTTACATATTCAAACTAATTTTGACGTGTAGATTAATGTGAATGGTTTGGATCGTCGAAGCGAAGGCCCGAAGGCCGAGTGCACACAAAGTGTACACCATGGCTATATATAGTGCACATCGAAAGGGACTCATATTTCTATATATATATATATGAGACATATTGTCTGTATGCTTTAATTTGTGGTTCAACAATTTTAAATCAAAAGGTATTTTTTTTTTTTTTTTGGAAACAGGATGGAGTGGAAACACTCCAGCCTAAAATAATAATATAACCAAAAACTCTGTACATAGAAACAGTTTACAAGAGGCAAACTGAAACCAAAGGACCAACATCAGCACAAACACACCCACAGGCGCATAGTAAAAGAAAAAACTACTAAACAGCGATTAGCACCCCATCCACAAACAGCAATAAACAGACCCCCAAAGCAGCCAAACGCTGAGAAAACAACACCAAATACAAAGGCAGAGAAAAGGAGCCCAGCATAGCAACAAGAGCCCCCATAGCCACCGAAGGAAGGAAATGGCAACTGAAGCGATACAACAGGAGGATGGACTGCCGCAAACCGGAGCCTGCAACACAAAAACAGGGTCTCCCGATGGAGAACCTGACAATCGCAACAGGCGTGAATGGGCTCCATCCCAAAAAATGCCACCAAGCCGCCGAGAACATTGAAAGGAAACGTAGCAGAGGGAGGACTTGACGAAACACCTGCACTAAAAAATAGAAGAGAACCAAAAAGTGCTGATCCTGGCCTAAAACAGCACCAGCCAGAACCGCCAACACCGCTCCAACCACAACACGATGAGAACTCATCGATAAATCAGCAGATAAACATAAACACATAACTCAGTTAAACAACAGAAAAGGGAGCATCCGAAGTAAATAGTCATAGCGGGACAGGAAGAGATAATAAGTAATTAAACATGAAATAACAGTAGAGTCGGAAGAGGAGTTTCCCTCTACAGCCAGATTAGGCAAAGAAAAGGGCAAGTAATAAAAACACAGAGTCACAAGACCATCAAAAACAAATCCCCAACAAAGAATGGGGGCAATCAAAATCCAGCAACAGCACACCAAAGCCCACTATAGGCAGCCCCCCCCCCCCCCCCAAAAAAAAAAAAAACAACCATCACCCACCAAAACAAAACCTGCCAAGGCAAGCAAAAAGGAGCTGATACACCCTACACAAAACAGCCAGAACAGGAGTCGTAGAACCCCTCCAGGGGAGAAAGGAAGAGCCCGGCCAAACTAATTTTGCAAACAAAGAAAAAAATGAAATGGTTACCTCCGATACCAAGAAACGGAAGAAAAGTAAACCCGGGTATAATGCAAGGATAATCGCCACTCTACTAAAATTGAGCAATGAAAACACGAAAAACATACAAAGAAAGAGAGAATGTTAAAAAATCCATCGTGCTATTCTTAGGGAGGTAGGAAAGAATTTTGTAAGAAGATATTTCCCACCACAAATAGATTATGGAGATTGAAACTCAATTTTTTCTTTGGAGGCAAAGAAGAAGTCTAGAAATTAGTAAGGAAAAGGAGATCCTCAACAAGTAAAGATAAAGGGCGACTGGTATTATTAAAGAGCCGGTTATTTCTTTCGGACCAAATAATCCTTATCAAAGTCATCATAGTCAGGTCCCAAGATTTAAGGGTCTCTTTGTTGATATGACTACTCCTCCAACACGTCCACCATGAGGTGATACAGTTAGGGCGGGAAGGGACATGCCAAACATTAATACAGATAGTCCATAATGGGGATAAAGAAGGGCAAAGGAGGAAAAGGTGATTAGCATCCTCATGGTGCAATTAGCAAAACGTACAGAGTTGCCCAATCGCTAGATTCCACTTATTAAGAATATCCACCGTTAAAATCTTGTCTTGTAAGGCTAACCAAACAAGAATTTTCACCTTGAGAGGGGCACAACAACTCCAAGTAATCTTAGCTGTAGGAGACGTAACCCCTCCATGGTTAATAAAAGAATAAAAAGATTTAACGGAGAATGAGCCCGAAGACGTCCATTTCCAGACTCAATCTTCACGAGGAGCCCAAACATAGGAATTTAACTCAGCGAGGAGTCAAATAAAATTTGGAAGAGAAGGGGGAAGAGTTCTCCTGAATAGAATAACGCATTCAAGGGATCCTTGGACAATCTCTAAATAATCTGCAACCGACGTATTTGGGTTAGCAGCTAGGCGGAATAGGTCAGGATATAAGTTGGCAAGCTTATAGTTGCCTATCCAGAGGTCGCTCCAAAACATAGTGTTAGAGCCATCAGAACATAGTTTTAAAACCCTAATACGGAATGAGTCCACCGCTTTCCAAACCCCTTTCCAGAAGGGAGATGCCGACGGAGAAAAATTTGGGTTCAACTCCCAAATTTTGTGACGGCTATGGAATTCGTGGAGAATTAATCGAGCCCAGGATGAAGAATCATCATTCAGGATACGCCAAATCCACTTCCCTAAAAGAGCCAAATTTTGGTTCCTAAGGTTAAGAATGTCAAGACCACCATCTTTTTTAGATTTACAAACCATCGACCACTTACACATGTTTTTACCCGGCCTATGATTGACAGATCCGGACCAAAGGAAATTCCTCCTAATCTGATCAATTTTCTTTATAACCCAGGACGGTAAGAAAAAGAAGGACATCATATAAAGGGGAAGCGTCGATAGCACAGAATTAATAAGCATAAGTCTACCACCACGTGATAGCCCGACCAAGAGGAGAGTTTGGCTTCGACTTTGCCAATCATAGGCATCCAATCTACCGCAAGCAGGTTACCCCATCGCAAGGGTATGCCAAGGTAGTGGATAGGAAAAGAAGAGTGGGAGCAATTAAAAAATTGAGCGATCTCCGCCTGACGGTTAGGAGTTCTCCCTAACCACATGACCGAAGTCTTATTAAAATTAATAGAAAGTCCAGATGCCGATTCGAAAAGATATAAAAGCAGCTTAAGGTTACGAAGCAACACCCCATTGGTTTTGGAGAAGATGATGGTATCATCAGCATATTGGAGGTTGAGAACTCCTTTAAATCCATGGAATCCACCAAGGCCCTCAATAAGGTTGGCGTTCCAAGCTTTCCGAAGAATCCGACTAAGAACATCCGCCACAAGAGAGAAAAGAAGAGGGGAAAGCAGGTCTCCTTGATGGAGACCCCGCTTGCACTTAAACTTCCTATCTTCAGTCCCATTGATGAGGATGGACGAGGTACCAAAAACAAATTGGATTTGATCTAGGCAATCCATCTAGGCCCGAAGCCACGATGTTGGAGAATTTTAAAGAGGAAATCCCAATTGACTTTGTTATAGGCTTTTTCAAAATCCAATTTTAAGAGGATACCCCCCGAACCAGAATGTTTATAGCCATAGATAATCTTCTGAGCCACCACCACACTATCAAGAATAAACTATCTTTAATAAAGCCCGATTGAACCGGGTCAATAAGAGAAGAGATGACAAGGCTAAGATGAGTAGAAAAGACTTTCAAGATAATCTTAAAAATGGAATTAAGAAGGCTAATAGGCTGGAAAGCGGAGACTTTGTTGGCCCCAATGAATTTGGGGATAAAAACTATGTGAGCATAGTTAATACGGTCAAAAGACAAAGTACCCTGATGAAGATCGTTGAACATAAGAAGGATATCGTCTTGTAGGAGTTTCCAAAATTTTTGGAAGAAGAATGAAGGAAAGCCATCAGGACCCGGTGAAGAGTCACTATTCATGGTGAAGACCGCCGCTTTAATCTCTTCCAAAGTGAAAGGAGCATCAAGACTAGAAAGGTTAAGATCTTCATCATCATATAGGTGATGCCAATCAAGGTGGCAAGATCGCCTGCCCGACTCACAGAGAAGGGATTTATAAAAGGAGTGGAAAGCCGCATGGAATTCCTTGTCAGTATGAACCGCCTCATCGTCAATGATAATAGAAGTGATATGATTACATTGTCTACGATGAGAGGCAAAATTGTGGAAGAAAGCAGTATTAGAATCTCCCTCTTTGAGCCAACGTGTCTTAGCTCGTTGAGCCCACTAAATGATCGTACTGCAGAAGCTTAGCATATTCCTGTTTACATTCATTTCTACGGGTCCTCAGGGGCAAAGGGATGGGACCAGATTCTTCGAACGAATCAATGGAATTAATAGAAGAAAGAAGGAGATTTTTAAGAGCATGAGAGTGGCCAAATCTCTCTTTACGCCAAATTTTACAACCATGCTTAATAGCATGCAATTTAAGAAGAATCCGTCCCAGACCATGGGAACCCACCACATTGGCAATGCAGTTAGAAACAAGGTTAACAAAAATTTGGTCTTCCAACCAAAATTTTTCAAAACGAAATTTCTGGGGTTTAGGAAAGGAAAAGTCCGAGTGCAGAATAATGGGCACATGATCCGAACAAGGATTAGGTAACACTTGAGCAAAAGTATTTTGGAAGGAAGCAAACCATTGAGAGGACACTAGGAATCGATCGAGCTTAGCCAACGAGGGAAGGATC
This sequence comes from Hemerocallis citrina, assembly GCA_017893485.1. NCBI lineage: Eukaryota > Viridiplantae > Streptophyta > Magnoliopsida > Asparagales > Asphodelaceae > Hemerocallis > Hemerocallis citrina. The sequence continues at coordinate 349,107 of JACEHZ010000456.1, read as the reverse complement.
CGCATATTAGACAAAGTAAAGGATCTACCGTTAATCGAGATATCAATAAGAGCAAGATCTCGAATACCCTCGTTGAAACGCAATGAGCTGCTAAGAGAGGAAGGGTTACCTCACCTTTCATGAGAAAATCTAGTCACATTGAAGTCACCACAAAAGATCTAATAACCTTGGATACTCCCAGTAAAGGAGATAAACTCATCCCAGAAAGATTGTCGACGGTCCGAAGAGCTAGGACCATAGACTGAAACAACAGTAAGATCACTATTGAATTCAATCCAATGTAGGCAAACCACCAAGAAAAATTGGAGACGTCGAACGGAGATCAGGTTGAAAACATCCTCTTTGAACCAAAGAGGATACCTCCCCGAGTATCAATCAAGTCCAAGGAGATCCATTTGGAGATCCTTGATCCACCGATAGATCGAAGAAGGGACGGGGAAGGGAAGTGGAGTTTGGATTCCACTAGGGTAATCATATCACAGTGAGAGGAAGCGATTAATTAGAAAACGACAAGTTGTTTCGGAGCGCTGCCAAGCCCCCTAATATTCCAGGACACACTAATCATAAGCTAACTGGAAATCGCGGGCACGCTTGATTTCTATGTAGAAAGTACTCCACATGTTGAGAGGAGGAAGGGTCCAGACAAAAACCCATATCTGAAGCCAACTGAATCAATTCCGAGTTAGAGAGGGAGTCAAATTGAACCTGATAAACCGAACCAAAGGATGAGAGGTTCTGGTTATTCAGATCGAAAGGCGAAATTTCAAGGTTCCTTACTTGCACCGCTAAAGAAGCTTTAGAGGACGCAGAGAGGTGAAAAATATTTTTGGCTCGGATTCAAGCACTCGTACGAAGAATCGGAAGAGATTTAAGCTTAGCTTTTCGAGGGGAAGGGAGCAATGCGAGACTAGATGATCCCGCAGACGGGCTATGAAAAGCGCAGTCAGCACTGACATCCGAACTTTCCTAGTCCGAGAATGATGGGAGAAATTAAGGTGAATTAACAGAGGGCAGACACTCATTTGGACGATCCAGATGAGGCACCGACAATCCAAAGGATTGCAGAGAGATCCCTAACTCAGAGTCCGGGGTAAGGTGATAAGAATGAGAAGAATCAAAGAGAGGAAGCGCAGGGGGGCTAGGTGCAGAGATAGCCAGAATATCATCATTCTGGGGTCTATCATGCCTTTGCTCCAAAACAGAAAGATCCAATAGGAATTTAACAAAAATTGGATAATAAAAGGACTAAAAAACCGCACACGGTAATGAATAAAAAGCTAACGAAAAGGAAACACCCGACATACATAATTTAAAAGCTAAAATTTAAGAACATGGTGAAGAGAACATACCTTGCTACCTGGAGAGGGCAGAACATCATTCCCAGCATCAACAAGATCCCCAGAAAAAGTAGAAGCTTTCAAAGAGTCCAGCTCTGCACTACGGTTCACCGGCGGATTAACTTGAACAGCTTTTTTGAACTTATCCTAGTCGCCAGCATAGGATGGATTGATGTCCCAGGTAGGCCAAGGTTGACTGGGGCAAGAAGTGGAGATAGAGGCCCCCAAAGTAGCTCCACTGCCCATGGATTCCACCATTGTGAGAGCATGCGGATTGGTAGGGACAGTCGGCATTGCACTCTTCTCAGGAGTAGAAGAAGCCGAAGGAGGAAGGGAATGCCCCAATGCAGCAGAGCTAGAACCAGAGGTAGATTGGGAGGTCAGAGCGGGGTTAATCCACACCAGGTTCGGGGGCTTAGAAGGAGAAATAGTCGGTTTGAAAGACAAAATGCTACCCACAGGAGCAATGGGAACCGACTTCTTAAAACCTTTCTTATGAAACATTTTGTTTTTACTAGAGGAGAGAGCTGGCTTGGAAGAAATACCCTTCGCGAAAGGAGCATTTTTCAGATCAGGTGTAGCTGAGCAGAGGGTAATAAGGGAGAGGGAGTTAAAACGGACGCAGCAGGAACAACATCGTGGTAAGAAACCAAAATGTGATATAGAGCCTCACCCACTCGTAAAGAGTAATTGGAGATCCTCTTCAAAATTGTAGGGCACATGTAATCCGCCTCGATCTGCAGACAGTTGGAGGCCAGGAAAGATGTAGAGGAAATAGAAGTAAGATCCCCGATACATTTGGTCATAACAGCAACCAAATGAGGGGAGTCACAATAAGGTGGAAGGCCACCAGAGACTTTAGTGGAAGAAGCTTGGAAGGTTGGCAATGGCGATCCTTTGGATGCCCATTTACGGAATTTGAGAAGATTTGGACCCAAAGAGAAGGATCCATGCTCGATTAAATCCTGAAGCACCTTGCTCGAAAAACATTTAATGACTAAGTCTCCATTAGAACAGGCGTTAACGACCCAGTTCCAACTGTCCACCTTACAGGTGGAACAGAAAAATTCATCAAGCGCTGAAATAGAGATAGCACCACCAGAGATAGCAACCACACCTAGACTGTCCAGAGAGGCAATTTTAGATAAGAGCTCCGGGACAAGAACCACCACCAAATAGGTATGAGCATTCACTGGATGGGATGTTTGAGGAGGGGTAGGGGGAATAGGTAACTGAGAGGAAACCTGAGCCAGAGAGAGGTCAGCGGAAGGTAGGGATGGTTTCTTAGACAATGGAATGAGATGCGACGCAGGTGGTGTCAGCAAAAGAGCAGATGACTCAGAGATCTTAGGCCTTTTAGCTTTCCGAGCCTCCACATCCGCTAATTTGGTAAGGAGGGGGGGGGGAATAAAGTGCACCTTAAACTTGCTCAGAAATAGGAACACCCATAGGGAGGCCAAGAATTTGCTGAAGGGCGAAGCCACGACTCTGAGAGTGGCCATTTTTTTGACAAAACATGCATTTTATTTTTCGTGTGCAAAAAAGCTTGAAATGTCCGAGTTGAAGACACCGGAAACAGCGTGGGGGATTAGAAGGAAGAGGATGGTTAAGAGAGTAGGGAAGAGAGGTAGAATTGGAAGGGTTGGAAGAATAAGAGAGATTTGGGCGAGAAGAGGAGGCTCCAGAAGATCCCAGGACCTTTCGAAAATGGATAGAGGAGGCTCCAGGGGCTTGGGCCTTAATTGGGCCTGACTCCCGTAAAAGACAGGAGAAAACATTTTTTTTAATAGGTTTCTTTTTAACCACCTCCACCCACGAAGTGGACGTCATGTGGACGCCCAGCCCACACAGAAGACAAGAGCGAAGAAGAAAAAGCACCAACCAGTATTGTAGAAATCGAAAATAAGAACGGATAGAACCAAGAAAGAAACTAAAAATCACAGAAAATAGTAAAAATTCAGAAAGAAGTGAAGAAATAATCAGTCGAAAAAACCAGAGCATGATAACCAAAATACAACAACCCAGCAGTCGAGGAGACTAATAAATCAAAATCACCAAAACAAGTCACCTGAGAGAAAGAACTTAGGCAACGCACCACCCAATCAAAAGCCACCCAAAAAAGGCAACTAAAATTACCAAGGCAGACGAAGAAAAGAAAAAAGGACGAGAAATGGCCACCACTGAAAAGGATGTGGCCACCACCTCGAAGGATAGAAAAACACAGTCACAAAAGGAGAGCCCAAAAGAGGGAAGAAGTCGCCAACCTGAGGACTAGCAAGGTTTGGACTAAAGAGCCAACAGTGCTCAAAATCTGGTAGCAAACGAAACCGGCCCAACAAAGGATCAGCACCCACGAGGAGAGAGAAGCACTCGAAGTGGGGGGAAAGAGGAGAGCGATGATCGCTTTATCCACAACGGAAGAGGGGCGAGATCTCTTGGCTCAAATCCAAGGCAAAGCAACAAGGGTCCCGATGGCACCAAGAAGGAAGGGGGAAAAAGGAGATGGGTAGGTAGAGATGGAGGAGATCTACAACTTTAATGAAGGCCGAAGGAGGGAGGTACCAACAACCGCTTGGATCTGGGTGATGAAGGGGACTAAAGTTGAGATATACTAGTTGGATCTGGGTGATGAAGGGGACTAAAGTTGAGATACCAAATAATTCTCAAATGGATATACTAGTTTCTCTCTACTCAAAAAGTTGGTAAAAACCTAAATATATAATATAGTAATTTACACGTGCGATGCACGTCTTAATAAATATAGTTTTTTAAAAATAAAAATTTAGAAGTTGTTTAGATTTGAACTTAAAACATTCTTTATAATAGTTATGCATGTGCATTGTACGGATTGATAGATTGACAAATGACACTAAGACCTTCTCCCATTATAATATTAGAGATAAAATTAAACTTGCCTGATCAGAGTTGGTGTGGGTTTGGTAATCTGTTGTTAATTATTGTTCCTCATATTTGTGTTGATGTTGCTAGCTTCCATTATGTTTTGTATATGTATCTAGTTTGGTTAATATTTATATATTTTTTTTATGAAGCTTTCAAAGTTTAATTGCCACCTCAAAAGAGTAAGCAGTAGATATATATACAAAACTAGATATACAAAGCTTTCAAAGTTTAAACACCTTGAACTTAATTATATTCTAAAAAATATCCTGTACTATATTTGTAAGCACCAATTTACATTTAAAAGAGAAATTTTCAATATGTTTCGAATTTCATGTTCAAGTAATGTAGTTAAGTTTAAACACCTTGTGCTTATATTTTAAAAATTATCTTATACTATATTTGTATGCACCAATTTACATTTCTAAGAGAGGGAAGTCTCCCCATAGATATTAATAATAAATGCATTGCGGTTATAAACATGTGGGGATGTAGCTCAAATGGTAGAGCGCTCGCTTTGCATGCGAGAGGTACAGGGTTCGATCCCCTGCATCTCCATTTTAAAAAAATATATATATTTTTTATTATTAAACTTTCATTCTGCGATATGAAATGTGGCATCTTATTTATGTTATGCGATGTGTTTTTAGAATGGGAGCTCTGAGGTTAATTAGCTATAAACCGATCATTCTGCCCTGTATCTCCGATGTTTTTTTTTAATTTTATTTTATTATTAAAACTTTCATTCTGTGATATGAATGTGGCATCTTATTTACACTTGTCTTCGGTCTTGTAACATTGACGATCTTTCAGAAAATGGCATCGGCCTTGTAGGTGCCACCTGAAATTTGCAATATACACATTACAAATTAGTCTGTCAGTTGAAGTAACTAAGCGAAGTCTTACAGAATGAATCATTAGCCTTCTCAACAACTACTGCAACATTGTCAGTACTCAGTATTTCATTGCTTCTAAAACTTGGCCAAATCATGATTCATGTCAATAGTACATTTCCGATCTACTCTAGTTCTTTTATGAGCTTTCAAAACTTCTCAAACTTGGCGAAAACATTGACAATATCTCAAAATGGTCGTTTTACAAGTAGCTTGTTTTTACACACAGAAAGCAACTCAGCAAGTTAATTTCAGCTTTGTTTACATAACTAACTCATCATGTCCAAATATTGCCTTGTATTTTATAACTTGTAAAAGATTTCGGTGATAATTTGGAAGAAGGTGAAATGGTGATGGAGAGGAGGGAATGATTGATGAACATGCACTCAAAGAGGATTCGAGGGATGGATAAGAAGAAACAGAGGGAAGATGATTGATGTAGAGGAGCATATCAGACACAGAAAGAGCAAATGGGCGGGCAATGAAGTGAAACTCCAGGGCTAGGGTCCAAAAGGCGATGGTGCATGCAAGGACATAAAAACTCAAAAATTTTGTTTAGTTGATTTTCTTTCTTATAACACTATTATTTGTTCTTTGTCGTGCAAATGGTCTATTATGCGGTGTGGATGATAGCAGTGATGCTGAGTTCGTGAGTTTAGAGATATGGTTATGTTTAGTTCTGGTAGGTGTTCATTCGATCTGTTGTGGGGAATTTTATTTTTGATTTTATGAATTGCTTTAAGTTGGAACGTGAGTTACCTTGGATTGTGATGGGGGATTTCAATATTACGAGATTTGGTTTTCAACATAGAGGAAGGGAAGGAGATAGGTCTAATAGACGGAGATTCGATGAAGTGATTAACGAGTTGAATATTATTGAGATTCCAGTAGTAGATAGAAACTTTAGTTGGTCTAATATGCAAGAGGAACCGATTTTGGCAAAGTTTGATAGGTTTTTGGCCTCGGACTCCTGCGAACCTCTTTTCCCTTAGGCATTCGCCAAAAACATTGCAAAGAGTTACCGCGGATCACACTCCAATTTTTTTTCTCTGTGGAAAAGCGGATGAGCTTACACCATCTTTTTTTTATTTAGATTCGAAAAGGCATGATTACTATCGGTCAACATTAGGGTTGTGTTACCGAGGGGATAAGATTGTAACACTAGGGGAGATACAGTTCAACACTGGAATATGAAGATGAGGAATCTGAGAAAAACTCTTAGGGAGTGGGCTAGGACTGAATTTGGAAAATTTTGTTGAATTCTAACTGCGGAATAACTCAACGACAACGACGAGATGCAAGAACTATAGAATCAAACCAAGAGAACAAAGAACAACCAAAAGCAACACACAAGAACATACAAGATTTTTTCGAGGTTCACCCAAAACAATAGCTACTTACCCGCCTGTGATTTCCACTAGAAATATGAAGAATATGTTTACAAATCTCTCAAGATCTCACCCCCAAGGTGTAGGGTTTCTCTCTATCTCCTTTCTCTTAATGACGACTGGTAGATCTCGATTTTCTTTTTACTTAACCCTAAAATCGTACACAGTACAATATATATAGGATTTCTCAACTTCAATCTCAGCCGCTCATCAAAACAGCATCGGGATGGTCGACCGCAACACCAAGTCGGTCGACCGATTCTTTCCTTTGACTGCACGAGGTCCAACAGATAGCAGGTCGGTCGACTGTGCGGTCGATCGGTCGTCTCTTCAAGATACAGAGTCCATCCAGAGAGAGTGACGGTCGACTGCACGGTCGACCGTTCTTTTGCCTGTACGAATGCGGTCGACTGTCCACCTACGATCGACCGTAACTCGCCTGCAGCAGCTTGCTGCTTCTTCAACTCTTCTTCTCATCTGACTTCTCCAACCCCATTATCGTGTATTGAATCCACCAACCCCAACAGATTTAAGGACAAGACAACAAGGCTGAAGAAGAGAATCTAGGAGATCAAACTTTTGCAGGAAAGTTCAATGATCAGCGGAGACTTGATGATGAGGACATCAATTCAATTTAGTTTATTTGGAGATTTAGCCCTATGTAGTGGTTTTACAATTTGCACCCTTTTCTTTTACGCATTAGAATATTTTTGAGATTTTAGAATATTTTAAGATTTGTATCAAGATTTGTTTTAAGCCTATATATAGGCCTTAAGATTAATGAGAAGTAATATGTTATTCTTGATTAAAAAAATTATTATGTTGAGTTTGCTCTTCATCCCTCTTTTGTGTGATACAATTGAGATCACAATTTTAGGGTTTGTGGTAAACTCTAAAACTACACCAAACTTCTCAAATTTTTATTCAAACCCTAACCTTAATCCCCAAATTAATTAAACCCTAACCCCAATCTAATATCTCTCTCTCTTCTCCCTCGTCCCCGTTGAACCCCACACCCTCCAAACTCCTCCTTCTTCCTCCCTGTGGCCACTCGGACCCACCACCCACCGAAGCTCCGTCGATTCCCTCGCAGCCGTCGAGACCCCCCCCCCCCCCACCGCCAACACCGCATCCCTCTTCGAAACCCCCCAAACTTCCTCGCCGCCTTCGCCCACCACCAACGCCCTCACGTGTCACGCCCCGTTTTCCAAAATATGGGAATACGAATCTATGACGAAGGCCCAGCGAATGATATTAACATCATTCATAAATTGTACCAATCTTAACTCAACAACATGAAAGAAATAATCACAACCATGCAGATAAATATAATCACATAAACAACAACTGAGATAAAAACATGCAGTAGTCAACATAATAACCAATAACTGGGGAAAAAATAAACAACAGTTATGGATCAACAAGCCCGGGATACAAAGTTCAACAAAAAAATAAAAATGCGATAAAAAAATTAACATAGAAGGAGATAATTTATTCTAAAGCACCTCCTGCACCAATCCTAAAAGAACTACTCATCAATGCCTCCTGGCAATTCTCCTTGTGCACCTGTAGCTGGATCGACTAGGGTGGAAGAGAAAATGTCTTTAGAGCAAGTATGGACAGCAAGTAGTGAAAAGCAAAGAGTAAGGAAACATGGTACATCAGGGAATATGAAGCAAGATCAAAGTCCAAAAGCAATAATAATGTCAATAAACAATGATCAAGTGTACAAGTGTCAACTTAGGTTTATTAACATTTTTTGGGAAGGGTAAGAAGAAACAGAGGAAAGATGATGGATGTAGTGGAGCATATCAGACACAGAAAGAGCAAACGGGCGAGCAATGTAGTGAAACTCCAGAGCTAGGGTCCAAAAGGCGATGGTGCATGCAAGGTAATAAAAACTCAAAAATTCTGTTTAGTTGATTTTCTTTCTTATAAAACTATTATTTGTTCTTTGTCGTGCAAATGGTCTATTATGCGGTGTGGATGACAGCAGTGATGCTGAGTTTGTTCATAAGTTTAGAGATATGGTTATGTGTAGTTCTGGTAGGTGCTCATTCGATCTGTTGTGGGGAATTTTATTTTTGATTTTATGATTTGCTTTAAGTTGGAACGTGAGTTACCATGGATTGTGATGCGGGATTTCAATTTTACGAGATTTGGTTTTCAACATAGAGGAAGGGAAGGAGATAGGCCTAATAGACGGAGATTCGATGAAGTGATTAACGAGTTGAATATTATCGAGATTCCAGTATTAGATAGAAACTTTAGTTGGTCTAATATGCAAGAGGAACCGATTTAGGCAAAGTTTGATAGGTTTTTGGCCTCGGACTCCTGCGAATCTCTTTTCCCTTTGGCATTCGCCAAAAACATTGCAAAGAGTCACCTTGGATCACACTCAAAAAATTTTTCTATGTGGAAAAGCGGATGAGCTTACACCATCTTTTTTTATTTAGATTCGAAAAGGCATGATTACTATCAGCCAACATTAGGGTTGTGTTACCGAGGGGATAGGATTGTAACACTAGGGGAGATACAGTTCAACACTGGAATATGAAGATGAGGAATCTGAGAAAAACTAGTGGGCTAGGACTGAATTCGGAGGATTTTGTTGAATTCTAACTACGGAATAACTCAACGACGACGACGAGATGCAAGAACTATAGAATCAAAACAAGAGAACAAAGAACAACCAAAAGCAACACACAAGAACACACAAGATTTTTTTGAGGCTCACCCAAAACAATGGTTACTTCCCCCGCAGATGCACTCCTGCGATTTCTACTAGAAATATGAAGAATAGGTTTACAAATCTCTCAAGATCTCACCCCCAAGGTGTAAGGTTTCTCTCTATCTCCCTCTCTCTTAATGACAGCTGGTAGATCTCTATTTTCTTTTTACTTAACCCTAAAATCGTACACAATACAATATATATAGGATTTCTTAACTTCAATCTCAGCTGCTCATCAAAACAGCATCGGGACGATCGACTGCAACACCAAGTCGGTCGACCGGTTCTTTCCTTCGACTGCACGAGGTCCAACAGAGAGCAGGTCGGTCGACTGCGCGGTCGACCAGTCGTCTCTTCAAGATACAGAGTCCATCCAGAGAGAGTGACGGTCGACCGTTCTTTTGTCTGTACGAATGAGGTCGACTGTCCACCTGCGGTCGACCGCGACTCGCTTGCAGCTGCTTGCTGCTTCTTTGACTCTTCTTCTCATCTAAGTTCTCCAACCCCATTATCATGTATTGAATCCATAAACCTCAACAATCTCCCACTTAGAAACATATACATGAAATCTATAACTTGTTCTTCATTCTTCCATTGGCCTAGTTTAGGCATGTGCCTCTGCGAGTCTCCTCAATAATTAACCTGGAGACAATCCGATAGCGGTATAGCAAAACTGATGTTTTCTGCTATCCACCACCTTAGTGAGCATGTCCGCCGGATTCTTAGTGCCAAGAATCTTAGTTAGCTTCAACCATTTCTTCTCAACTGCCATTCTGATAAAATTATACCTTATTTGAATGTGCCAAGTCCTAGAGTGATATGCCAAGTTTTTCGCCAAGAAAACTGTACTTTGACTGTCACACCATAGTTCACTTATGGATTGCTTCCTGCCCAACTGTTTCATAAGCTCTGAAATTCACAGCATGTCTTTCGTCACTTCTGTAAGTGCTATATACTCTGACTCCGTGGTTAACTGTGCTACAAAGTTTTGTAACTGCGAAGCCCAACTGACAGTTGTTCCTCCTACTGTAAATACATATTCTGTAGTACTTCTGCAACCATCACGATCACCCAAAAAATTCTCATCCCCATAACCATGTATATTCAAAGAATCTCCCCCAAAACAAAGAAAATGATCTGAAGTACCTGCTAGATATCTAAGAATCCACCTTATTGCATCCAATGTTGTTTACCTGGATTCTTCATGTAACGGCTGACAACTTCCACTGCTTATGCGATGTCTGGTCTTGTAGACATCATCGCATACATCAAACTCCTAACGGCTGAGGCATAAGTAATAGCAGCCATTTCCTTCATCTCTACCTCTGTCTTAGGACACAAGTCCATTGATAACTTGAAGTGAGCAGCCAAGGGACAAGTGACTGGCCTCGCGCCACCCATGTTGAATCTCCTCAACAACTTCTTCATGTAGTCCGCTTGAGATAACCAAAGCTTCTTACTTCTCCTGTCTCTACTAATCTTCATGTCGAGGATTTGCTTTGCTTCACCCAAGTCCTTCATTGAAAACTCCGAAGCTAGCGCCTTTTTCACTTCCTTGATCTTCTCCATACATGAACCTGCTAATAACATGTCGTCCACATACAACGCCAAGGTAACTATATCATTGTCCTCATATCTACGAATATACACACAATGATCTGTTTCGCATCTATCGAAACCTTTTCCTCTCATGAAGCAATCAAACTTCAAGTACCATTTTCGCGGTGCTTGTTTGAGCCCATAAAGACTCTTCTTCAATCGACACAACATGTCTTCCATTCCTTTAGCTTCAAAACCTGTAGGTTATTTCATGTACAGCTCTTCTTCGACATCACTATGGAGAAATGATGTCTTCACATCCAACTGCTCTAAGTGCAAGTCTTCAACTACCACAATCTTAAGCAGAACCCTAATAGAAGCCATTTTCACAACCGGTGCAAAGATCTCACTATAATCAATACCTTCTCTTTGATAGAATCCTTTCACAACAAGCATTGCCTTGTACCTCTTACTGCCATCTGCCTCATATTTGACTCTGAAAACCCATTTGTTCATAAGAGCGTGCTTCCCTGCAGGTAACTTGGTCAACTCCCAAGTTTGGTTCTGTTCCAAGGAGTTTATCTCGTCCTTCATGGCTAACTCCCACTGAATTCGAGCCTCATCTCTCAAAGGCTCCTCATGAGTCTCTAGCTCTCCGAAATCCATGTACAGAACATGCTCGTGAACAACACTAACTGATGGATCAAATATCTTGGTTGGCCTCCTATCTCGTGTCAATCTCCTTAACGTGGGTACCGGTTCACCAATTTATTCAGGTTCTCCAAACTGTTCTGGCTGTACCTGTTCATCTTGGATAACCTGCTCATTCCCAATAGGCTCACCATGAGCCTCCTGTGCTGCCTGTGGTACTTGTACCTGCTGCTGCACTGTAGGATGCCTACCACTAGGGCCACCTTTAGAATCTGAATCTGAGTCTGAGTCTGAACTCCAATCTGACTCTGAAATGGTTGTACTATCTTGACCTGTGTGTCTGTCCTTGTATAGGATCTCTTTATTGAACACTACATTCCTGCTACGAATGACTGTTATCCATAAAATTCCAAAGCCTGTAACCATACTCATTGCCATTGTAGCCAATGAACACACACCTCCTGGACTTAGAGTCCAACTTCTTTCTTTCTTCCCTGTCAATTAATGCATATGCCATGCAACCATAAACTTTCAAATGCGAGTAATTTACAGTTTTACCTAACCATAATTTTTCTGGAATGGCCCCATCGAGGGCACTAGACGGGCAACAGTTAATCAAGTACACCGCTGTATCAACTGTAGCGGCCCAAAGATGGACCGGAAGACCCGCATGAAGTCTTATGCATCTTGCCCTTTCGAGTATTGTGCGGTTCATTCTTTCTGCTACACCATTCTTCTGTGGAGTCTTAGGAATTGTCTTGATTCATCTGATACCTTGTAACATCCCAAATTTTTATTTATAAGAGTTTGTGATTTTACGTATTTTGCACGTATAATTTCATATGTATTTTTCTAAGAGAAAAATATTTCTTTATAGCTTGAGCTAATAATTATTCTCTTTATTTTCTAAAAGATCTATTTTTTAAAGCCTAAATAAAATCCTAGTACTAATTATCTCTTTCTAGCCCATTATAATTAATTTATTAATTAATTCACTTGAGCTCATTGTCTTTTGGCCCATTAGTGAGCCCAATTAATTTAATTCCTCTTTTAATTAACCTAACTTGTAATGTAAACCAATTTAGTAAACAATTAATTGCATGAACAAATTTTGGTAGGGGTACTAGTTTGCATGTGCATTGCACTAGCACGTGCAAATGCACCATGGGGGTGAGGCCGGATTGTATCAAAGAGAGAGGGAGAGGTGGATGAGTGGGGAGGTGGTTGCTCCATCATGGATTGTTGCTACAACTTCCTAATTCATCTTGACCATTGATCCTTAACCATTTGAAGAAATCGTAGCCCTCCATTTGCACTCCAAATTAGTATAAATACCCCTCTCATTCACTCACATTTACACTTGAAAAAGAATTGAAATAGAAAGAAAGACAAGATTGTGAGTAAAAGATTAGGAGAGTTGTGAGTCAAAAGATTGAGTACTAGTGTGTGTGTGTTCTTCAACCTAGAAGTGGCCGGCATTCTTCAAGAAGCAAGGGGAGGCTCGGGTTTGCATACCAACTAGGAGGAGAAGTCAATTGGTGGCTCGGTCTAGGAGGAGAAGGCTTCACTTGTTCGTTCTAGGAGATCCTTTAGGAGTTCTTATTGTTTTTCTCTCCATTAAAGGTGGGCAATTTTTTTCAACTTCTAACTAGTTACCATGCTAGGGTTATGTGTGTGATCATGCTAAAATAATCAAGAAAGAGAAATATTACTTTATGTTAGTACCATGTTTAAGGAGAAAATGAACCCATGTGAAATTGCATTAAATAAGTAGTAAAATTGATTGAATGGTGTGAATAGAAATATTGTGGTGATAACTTAATAATATGCATGTTTGCAAATTAAGAAATTGTGAATCTTTATGTTGAGTTATTCATGAATGCGGAAAAAAAATGCAACATGTAGAAATGTGTTGTTTTTATGATGTGAACTATGAGACAATCTCCATGTTATGAAAGTAGATTGATTAACAAATCCTGCATGTTTATTGTTAGTAAGATTGATACAAAAATCCCCAAACTTTTACTTGTTGTTTTGTTGGAAAGAAAGAAGAAATGAACATTTTGTATTTAGGCCTAAGTTAAGAGAAAGAATGGTTTTTATTGATGAAAGAAAAGGAGGAAAACATTAGTTTAATAAAGAGTAACTCATTTGAGAATTATCAAATTAGCATTTTTCTCTTGAAAAGAAACCATTAAGAAGACATAAAGTTTTGTGACCAATTTTGTACAAATAAAAGAATAGTCTTTTATATGAAAGAAATGAAAGTTAAATAGTTTTTAAAATCTTAAGTTACTGTATAAATTCCAAATTTCGGATTTTAGTTGCAGAATAGTCGACCGACTATGCTTTAACAGTCGACTGTCCTGACTATTTAGTTTTCGAGTTTTAATCCTCGCAGAACAGTCGACCGACTATGCTTTAACAGTCGACTGTCCTGACTATTTAGTTTTCGAGTTTTAATCCTCGCAGAACAGTCGACCAACTATGCTTTAACAGTCGACTGTCCTGACTATTTAGTTTTCGAGTTTTAATCCTTGCAGAAAAGCCGACTTCCCTGACAGTTGGGTTTCAAGTTTTAAATGTTTTTAGATAAAGGGAAAAAATAAATGTATTGTTTAAAAGAGTTTTGAAAAGAGATTTTTTTGATAATGGGAAAATCGAAAGTGTGAATTTTAGATTTAGTATTGATAAGAGAATTATGTGGAAAGAATGAATTATGAATGTGACAAATAAAATTTATTCTATGCATGAAATTGTACATGAAAGTGAAATCAAATATCATGATGAATTATGAAAGGTCTTATGAATATGAATACACAAATGCTATGAACATGAAATGGAATTGAAAGCTAGAGGGTAGCTAAGCCTTATACCGGCGTTGAAAGATATTTTTGAGATGAGTTATTGAAAAGAAAAGACCAAGTTTGGGTCATATTGTTGAATTAATGGTTAAGACCGGTATAGAGGAAGTGCTAACTCTAGGGGATTAATTTTATTCATGATTCAAATAATTAAGGACTAGACACATAGTGGTGATGTGACGAAAGTGAGAGAAAAACATGAGTATGAGGGCCATTGGATTGGCGGTGTGAGAGTATTCACAGGATGTCCCTTGATGCATCATGAATAGGGCAGTACTGTCCCAGTGGCGACGCTTATGGGGTGGTCTAATGACTACGGGTGGTGCCATGGCTATGGTAGGAGGTGAATTGACCACAGGATGCCTGCATGATGAGTCATGTGTCAGTGCGTGGGGTTCTTTCTAGGGTGCCTAGACGTGGGCTCGTATCTCATAGAACACCTAGGATACTTACCATAGTAGATTAAGTTATGGCGAGGGATTGAACCCTACAAAATGAAGTACGATTAAGGACTTGCCCTCGGACCTATATAGTATGGGATGCATAGAATCCGAACAAGTGCGTATTAGTGTCATATAATATAAATAACTGCATTAAGGACTAAGTGCACAGCATAACACGACATCTATAAGATAGTCCCCGTAGTTTTGCTTGTGACAAGTGTGTGCTTTCTAAGTAGGAGAGAATTGATGTATTATATCCTTGCATCAGTTGAATGAACTGACGTGCCTACAATTTCTATGCAGGACAAAGAGATTGACAAGATTATAGTATGCATGCTGCTTAAAGAATGTTTCAAGTATTGTACATTTTATTCATGTAATCATTGTAAATTGCTTCCACTGTTTAAATGTAATTTAAAATGTAACTCTGATATAATGAAAGTTTTAATTTCTTTGTAAAATTGTACGAAGAGAGGTAAAAAGATCCTGTGGAACTTAGAATTCAGTGTGTTTTGGAATTCGGGGTGTTACACACCTTCCTTTGCCAGATAGTTAAAAAACACTTTGCTTGTGTACTCACCTCCGTTGTCTGAATTTATTGTTTTCACCTTGCAACCCGTCTCATTCTCAACTTTGGCCTTCCAAGCTCTGAATGCCTCAAAAATATCTGATTTCTCACGAATTGCATAAACTCAAACCTTTCTTGTAGCATCATCGATGAAAGTGACGAAGTATCTATTATCATAAGAGAATTGTTGAGCTGGACCCCACACATCTGTACGTACCAACTTTAGCTTCCCAAGCTTCTTCTCACGACCACCCAACTGAAAGCTAACTGTCTTCTGTTTGCCCATCACACAATTCTCACAAAAATCCATCTCAACCTTCTTATGCAGCCTCATGCATCTCGCCCTTTCGAGTATCGTGCAGTTCATTCTTTCTGCTACACCATTCTCCTGTGGAGTCTTAGGAACTGTCTTGATTCCTCTGATACCTTCCTTTGCCAAATAGTTAAAAAACTCTTTGCTTGTGTACTCACCTCCGTTGTCTGAATTTATTGCTTTCACCTTGCGACCCGTCTCATTCTCAACCCTGGCCTTCCAAGCTCTAAATGTCTCAAAAACTTCTGATTTCTTGCGAATTGCATAAATCCAAACCTTTCTTGTAGCATCATCGATGAAAATGACGAAGTATCTCTTACCACCATAAGAGAATTCCTGAGCTGGATCCCACATATCTGTATGTACCAACTTTGGCTTCCCAAGCTTCTTCTCACGACCACTCAACTGAAAGCTAACTGTCTTCTATTTGCCCATCACACAATTCTCACAAAAATCCAGCTCAACCTTCTTATGCAGTCTCATGCATCTCGCCCTTTCGAGTATCGTGCGGTTCATTCTTTCTGCTACACCATTCTCCTGTGGAGTCTTAGAAACGGTCTTGATTCCTCTGATACCTTTCTTTGCCAGATAGTTAAAAAACTCTTTACTTGTGTACTCACCTCCATTGTCTGAATTTATTGCTTTCACCTTGCAACCTATCTCATTCTCACCTCTGGCCTTCCAAGCTCAGAATGCCTCAAAAACTTCTGATTTCTCGCGAATTGCATAAACCCAAAACTTTCTTGTAGAATCATCGATGAAAGTCACGAAGTATCTCTTACCACCATAAGAGAATTCCTGAGCTGGACCCCACACATCTGTATGTACCAACTCTAGCTTCCAAAGCTTCTTCTCACGCCCACCCAACTGAAAGCTAACTGTCTTCTGTTTGCCCTTCACACAATTCTCACAAAAATCCATCTCAACCTTCTCATGCAGCCTCATGCATCTCGCCTTTTCGAGTATCGTGCGGTTCATTCTTTCTGCTACACCATTCTCCTGTGGAGTCTTAGGAACTGTCTTGATTCCTCTGATACCTTCCTTTGCCAAATAGTTAAAAACTCTTTGCTTGTGTACTCACCTCTGTTGTCTGAATTTATTGCTTTCACCTTGCGACCCGTCTCATTCTCAACCCTGGCCTTCCAAGCTCTGAATGTCTCAAAAACTTCTGATTTCTCGCGAATTGCATAAACCCAAACCTTTCTTGTACCATCATCGATGAAAGTGACGAAGTATCTCTTAACACCATAAGAGAATTCCTGAGCTGGACCCCACACTTCTGTATGTACCAACTCTAGCTTCCCAAGCTTCTTCTCACGACCACTCAACTGAAAGCTAACTGTCTTCTGTTTTCCCATCATACAATTCTCACAAAAATCCAGCTCAACCTTCTTATGCAGTCTCATGCATCTCACCCTTTCGAGTATCGTGCGGTTCATTCTTTCTGCTACACCATTCTCCTGTGGAGTCTTAGAAACTGTCTTAATTCCTCTGATACCTTTCTTTGTTAGATAGTTAAAAAATTCTTTACTTGTGTACTCACCTCCGTTGTCTGAATTTATTGCTTTCATCTTGCAACCTATCTCATTCTCACCCCTGGCCTTCCAAGCTCTGAATGCCTCAAAAACTTCTGATTTCTCGCGAATTGCATAAACCCAAACCTTTCTTGTAGCATCATCGATGAAAGTCACGAAGTATCTCTTACCACCATAAGAGAATTCCTGAGCTGGACCCCACACATCTGTATGTACCAACTCTAGCTTCCAAAGCTTCTTCTCATGCCCACCCAACTGAAAGCTAACTGTCTTCTGTTTGCCTATCACACAATTCTCACAAAAATCCATCTCAACCTTCTTCAGCCCCGGCAAAAGATCTCTAGAACAAAGCTGCTTGATACCCCTTTCACCAAGGTGCCCCAACCTAACATGTCATAGAATTGAAGGGGAACTACCTGCTGATGCTGTAGCAATGATATCACTTGAATCACCTCCTCTGAGTAAGTACAACGTGTCACCACGCTTTTCTTTTGCCACCAACCTGGCACCCGTAGTCACCTTTCATTATCCATGCCCAAAAGTTGTTGTGAACTCTTCTTTGTCTAGTTTGCTAACTTCGATCAAGTTTTTCTTCAAACTCGGAATATGTCTTGTATCATACAACACCAATTGCCCACCATTGCGAGCCTTCACTCTCAAAGTACCTCTACCTACAACTTGACATATCTTCCCATTTCCAACTAAAACTGCACCAAAATCACTTGTCCTGTAATCCTCAAAAACATCCATCATGGGGTACAATGATAAGAAGCACCTGAGTCTACACACCAATCATCTTGCAAAATATTAAATCCAGCAGATAAACACAATTCATTTAGACAGGATTCAATACTTACCACATTGGCTACCTGTGACCCAGTTTGTGCTTTCTTATACTTCTCGCATTGGTCTCTTCTGTGTCCTAGCTTCTTGCAGTACCAACACTCACCTTTTGATGTCCGGTTCTTGACTTGGACCTGTGATTTCTGCTTTGCGACCTCCCTCTGTTGTTACTTCTACCATGGTTATCAACTGACAGCACGACATTTCAAGGATATGACACTGAAGTCTCTCTCTGTCGTTTCCTCCTTGCATCCTCATTCATAATGTTGTTTATAACATCCTTTAAGGTTGTCGTATCAGTCATGGTGCTAGTAATAGTCTGCTCTACTGTGCCGTAACTATCGAGAAGACTGGATAGCAACGACAACGATTATGCCCTCTCCTCAAACTTTAAACCCGACGATTCCATCTGATTGTAAACCATACAGAAATTGTTGATGTGCTTAGCAACCAAGCCTCTTTCCGACAACTTCAAGTTAACCAACTTCTTTAGGTGTAATATCTGGTTCGCTGCATTCGGCTTCTCAAACATGTCTGTCAATATCTCCATTGCCTCCTTTGCGTTCCTTGCCTTCTCAATGTAAAATAGCACCTTCCTGCTCAGTGCCAACTGAATCTGCCCAAGTGCTTTCTGATCCAATCTATTCCACTCCGCCAACGCAACCAGATCGACCTCTGCCCCTTCTGGCTTCACACCAAACAATGGATCATCCAGATCCTTCTGTCGGAGATACGCAATTATATGGATCTTCCACATTGTGAAATCCATTCCATCGAACTTCTTGACTCTACTCTTGTCTCCCGTCTCAATCAATACTACCAACCTGTAGCTCTGATACCACTTTGTTGAATTCTAACTGTGGAATAACTCATCAACGACGACGAGATGCAAGAACTATAAATCAAAACAAGAGAACAAAGAATAACCAAAAGCAACACACAAGAACACACAAGATTTTTTTGAGGCCCACCCAAAACAATGGTTACTTCCCCGCGCAGATGCACTCCTACGATTTTCACTAGAAATATGAAGAATAGGTTTACAAATCTCTCAAGATCTCACCCCCAAGGTGTAGGGTTTCTCTCTATCTCCCTCTCTCTTAATGACGGCTGGTAGATCTCTATTTTCACTTTACTTAACCCTAAAATCGTACTCAATACAATATATATAGGATTTCTCAACTTTAATCTCATCCGCTCATCCAAATAGCGTCGGGACGGTCGACCGCAACACCAAGTCGGTCGACCGGTTCTTTCCTTCGATTGCATGAGGTTTAACAAAGAGCAGGTCGGTCAACCGGTCATCTCTTCAAGATACAGAGTTCATCCAGAGAGAGTGACGGTCAACCGTTCTTTTGCATGTACGAATGCGGTCAACTGTCCACATACGGTCGACCGCAACTTGCCTACAGTAGCTTGCTGCTTCTTCGACTCTTCTTCTCATTTGACTTCTCCAACCCCATTATCATCTATTGAATCCACCAACCCCAGCAGATTTTAGGACAAGACAACAAGGTTGAAGAAAAGAATTCAGGAGATTAAACTTTTGCAAGAAAGTTCAATGATCAGCGGAGACTTGATGATGAGGACATCAATTCTGTTTAGTTTATTTTGAGATTTAGCTCTATATAGTAGTTTACAATTTGCACCCTTTTCTTTTATGCATTAGAATATTTTGAGATTTTAGAATATTTTGAGATTTGTTTTAAGCCTATATATAGGCCTTGAGATTAATGAGAAGTAATATGTTATTCTTGATTAAAAAAATTATTGTGTTGAGTTTGCTCTTCATCCCTCTTTTGTCTGATATAATTGAGATCCAATTTTAGGGTTTGTGATAAACTCTAAAATACACCAAAATTCTCAAATATTTATTCAAACCCTAACCTTAATCCCCAAATTAATTAAACCCTAACCCCAATCTAATCTCTCTCTGTTCTCCCTCTTCCCCGTTGAACCTCGAAACCCCATACCCTCCAAACTCCTTCTTCCTCCCTGTGGCCACTGGGACCCACCACCCACCAAAGCTCCGTCGATTCCCTCGCCGCCGTCGAGACCCCCCACCGCCAGTGCTGCATCCCTCTTCGAAACCCCCCAAACTTTCTCACCGCCTTCGCCCACCACCGACGCCCTCACGCCCAACCTCCACTCCTCCTTCCTTTCTCGTCGACCACCATGCGACCCCCCATCGCCAGTCCCCGTCGCCACACAATTGAAGCCACCAATGCCTGCACCCCGTCGTCACTTCACTGCCCCACCCTTACCGATGCCTGCCGCCGACTACCACTATCGCAGTACCGGCCCCTAGCCTCGACGCCCTACTGGCGCTGCCTCACCGTCCTCCACAGCAATTACACACAATCTACAACTCCGATAAACTCTTTTTACTTTTCAAATATTTGTATTACTGCTTTATCATCTTTATAATATTATTTGATTCCTCTGTCGTCTACAAATATTGAGAGTGAGCGTTTCTACTTGCCTATTAGTGTACAAATCATTATTGCATCTTTTACTTGCTAAGAACGTGTATGTATATAATTATTGATTGTTAGAACTGAATCGTTAATTGGGCTTGTTAAACTTAATTCAATTTTTGAAAATCCATCGAACTGATTAATAGTTTTAATTTCTAACTTGATCCGCATTACATGTTGGTAAACTTAATCTTTTAATATTCTTGAAAATTCTCTATTTATGGTTAAGTTTTACATCACTTGATAGCGATCAAACTTTTGCAGGAAAGTTCAATGATCAGCGGAGACTTGATAGCAATCAAACTTTTGCAGGAAAGTTCAATGATCAGCGGAGACTTGACAGAGAACTTAAGCTTTTCCAGGGAGGATGCAAAGACAATCAATCAGATGGAAGAAACATCTTGGCAACAAAGATTGGGAGAACAATGGGCCAAGAAGGGAGATGCTAATACCACGTACTTTCATAAGATTGTGAACTCAAGAAATAAGAGAAATAGAATTGTGGGCTTGGGGAAGGAGGGATGGTGGATTCTATATGGACATGAACTCCATGAGCTGGTAGATCAACACTTCAAGGGCACTATGGGGACAAGATAGGAGCATAGAGGATGGTTGCAGGAAAATTTCTGTAGAAACTGATGCGTAGAAGACTAAAATGAGGTGGAAAGAGAATTATCTCAAGAGGAAGTGTGCACTGATATTGCATAATTGGGAAAGGATATAACACTGAGTCCAGATGGATTTCCAATTCTCACAAACTTTTGGCGGATTATTAAGGGGGCCTGATTGCTATATTTAAGGAACTATTCTCTGGGATTGCAAGAATTAAGGCTCTCAACTAAGCGGCAGTGACCTTAATACCGAATGTCGATGATGTGATTTCTTTGAATAATCTGAGACCAATAGCACTTCTCCATGGATCGTTCAAAATAATTACCAAAGTCCTTGCAAATAGGCTTTCACCCCTTCCAAAGACACTAGTAAGAACATAGTGGATTATTTTAAGGGGAGGGAAATTAATGATAATGTGGTGACCAAAAAAGAGATTATCTTCAAAGTAACTACCAAAAGAAAAGAGGGTTTCAAGTTAAAATTAGACTATAAGAAAGCGTATGATATGTTAGAATGGAACCATCTTACGAAAATGCTTAGGGGGAAGAGGGTTTGGAACAAAGTGGAGGAAGTGGATTAAAAAGTGTTTGTGGGGTGGGAAATCAATATTTTGGATGAATGGAAAAGCAGGGAAAGACATTTTGTGTCGTAGGGGCCTTACGCAAGGAGACCCAATTTCTCCATTGATATTCACTCTCGTGGCAGATGGATTAGCATAAATGGTGCAATGGGGGGGAAATCTGGGTGGCGTGTGTGGGGGACTGGGAACTGGGAACTGGGAGAGAGAATAAGGGTACTCCGATCTTACTATACACTAATGATACTATTAACTTTGGGGAAAACACAATTGAAGATGTTTTGGGAATTAAGGGTTCGATCAATTGTTTTGAACTTTGGTCAGGACTAAGGGTGAACTTTCATAAGGGCTCGGTCACACCCCTTGGAAAGATCAATGTGGAACTTTTTGAGAATATGAGAATGATATTGGGATGTGAGGCAAAAGACTTTCTATCCAATATCTAGGGCTACTACTTAGACCCGGAAAGCTGAAAAAAAGTACGGGGAATACATATTGAAAATTTGAGAGAAGACTTCAATGTAGGAAGGGATAGTATTTATCAATAGGAGAGAGAGTCACATTGATGAACTTTGTTCTGTCGAATCTACCAATACATTGGATGTTGATTATGGAACTTTCTAAGTGGGTAATTAGTAGAATTGACCGTATTACAAAGAAATATTTATGGGGAGAAAATAAAGGAGGGGGTGGAGGCTACCATCTCATGAAATGGAATCGAGTATGCATGAAAAAAGAATTTTGAGGGTTAGGAGTTGTGAATCTCAAAGAGATGAATGAGGCACCTCAGAGTAAGTGGTGGTGAAAAATCATGACGAGAATTACAGAGTGTGGAAACCATTGGTGAGGAAGTATAGAGTGAGGGAAAAAATCAGGTTTGGGGTATTAGAAAGGGCAATAAGGTTTCACAATAATTTTGGAAAGCAATATCAAATTTAGGGCATGTCTTCCACACGGGTACCACATGCATAGTGGGG
Source organism: Hemerocallis citrina (assembly GCA_017893485.1). Classification (NCBI taxonomy): domain Eukaryota; kingdom Viridiplantae; phylum Streptophyta; class Magnoliopsida; order Asparagales; family Asphodelaceae; genus Hemerocallis; species Hemerocallis citrina. The sequence goes on along the minus strand of JACEHZ010000456.1, from coordinate 326,461 downwards.
GACAGCAAAGTGTGCAAGATTTGGAAGGATAGATGGTGCGTGGACATGTTGCTTGCAAATTATTTTCCTGATCTGTTTGAGGAAGTAGTGAACAAGGATGCTGTCTTAAGTGATTATGGGGATATAAGAAGAGGGTGGAGGATTAAGTTGAGAAGGGAGCTTAGTACATACGCCCATCACAAATAGAGGAACTTTTTAGATGTATTTATTCTGTCAATTCTGATAATTACAACTGTAACTATGGAAATATTAATTGGGTTAATGATAAAAGGGTGCGGATAGGGCTGCAAACGAACCGAGCTACTCGCGAGCTACTCGGCTGGAGCTCGGTCAAAGCTTGTTCAAAGCTCGGCTCGTGTCGAGCTTGAGCCGAGCTCGATAACGTAAAAGAGCCGAGCCGAGCCGAGCCCCAGTCTCACGGTACTCAGGTTGTTAAAGCAAAAGCTCACGAGTACTCGGCTCGAACTCGGTCAAAGCTCGGCTTGTGTCGAGCTCGAGCTTGAAAGTGAGCTCGATAACGTAAATGAGCCGAGCTCGAGCCTCCAGATACTCGGCTCGTTTGCAGCCCAAGGTGTGGACTAGAAATAATAGTGGAATTTACACTATGCGGTTTTTTTTATAATTTTGGTGAATGATGGAGTTTTGTCTACTATACTTTTGTTGTAATAGTATTACTACGGTAGATCACAAACTCATGAAACTGTTTGTATATATTCTCTGGGTTCAGTTGTATGGATGATGGTAGCAAGGCTTACTAGAGGGAATGTGGGCTGTGATGATCGATTGTGCTTATTGATGTTGGCTGTGTTTCTATCCTATGACAGTTCAGTATGTCTTGCTCAATTTTGTAAGCTGTTTTTTTCTTTTTTTCTTTTTTTGAATTTCTTGGTGATGCTGGTAGTGATAACTTTGCTTTCTAATACTTTTGTTGATGATGCTCTAAGGTATTCGAAGACTGCTCTTTCTGTGCTTTGTTGAGCTTCAGGATGTGTTTGTCTTTGGTTTCAAGTTATTCCTTGTTGTTTCTTTCCTAGGCTATTTTGGGGCAACGGTGGGGGTTCAGTACGTGCCGAATCTTTGGCATTTGTAACAACCAAACGAGGAGAGGATGGTCACACTCAGAGCTCATACCAATGGCCGCTATTGCTGTTTATTAATTTCTGGGTGCCCTGAATGTTTTTTCAGATTTCTGTAGGTACTCTGCGTCAGGTTTGTTACTAGTGTGGGCGTCTTTTGAATCTTTTCTATCTCCTCTTCAGGATTTTACTGTTGTTTTGTAAATTTTCTTGTGTGGTTCTTCTTAATTTCTTGTGCAGTTTCTTAATACACGATGGTACAGACCATCTTAAATCCCCAAACCAAAAAAAAAAAAAAACAACCAATTAAATCTCTTCTTCTTTCCGTTGAAATTGGATATGATTTCCAACAATTTATCATAATACATTTCAACTGCTTATGCTTCTGCATAGAGCCAACTACATTTTGAGCTGGAAACTTCATTTGCAGGAAATTTGAAATTTAACCTGAACCGAAGCAGTGTTTCACTTTCTGTTGACGGAATAGAGTGCGTCTTCTGCAGTAACTCTTCGAGCTTTACCAGATATGTAATCCATGGGGGTCCTGACGATTAACCGAGGGTTCTAAAATGGCATGGAAACCTTAATCTTTAGCTATACTCTCTCAAAATAAATAAACACTAAATTACCAATAGTACGACATGTATATCAGTTAAAAGAGAGAAAGTAACAAATAAATTATACAATGAAGAAGATCAACAATTCAAAACTTCCCAGCTCTCTTTCATATATGCGGGAATTGGAGCAACCAAGTCCAGCATCTCAAGCTTTGATAAATCAAGATTTAATGAGGATGATGACGACGACTCCAAATGCTTCATAGTACTGGAAATATCTGGCAAAACCATTTGTCGACAGTGTAGATGTAAGCGAGGTTGTTTCTCACAGACACTGCCCCCTCCTGACTGAAGGCCAAAAGGAAGGTTACTTTCCGGCTCGTTGGTGGGCTTTTCCCGGGGCATTACTGGCTCCCAGTTCCTGTGGGCTTTCCAGCCGTACTTAAAGTCTCCGACAATAGGAGTTCCAAGAGCTTCGGCGCAGTGAACTCGAATCTTCGGTTTAAGAATTAGATTTAAAGAATGAGTTAAAAGAGAACATAATATAGTGCTGCACCAAGATCAGTGATAAGTTTTAGTTTCAAAATTAACTACCTGATGCTTCCTTCCTGTTAGTGGTTGAAGTTCCAGCCAGGAGAAGCCTACACCCAAAAAACTGAAGCGTAAGTAATCATGTAAGTAATCTTCTATGTAACAAAATCTGCTCTCCCCCCCCCCCCCCCCCCCCCCCCCCCCCCCCCAATCTGTGATTTTAAACGTGTTCCTTATTGCTGTCAAGGTTCATGGTATTAGCTAATACTCAGACACAGTCAGACAAACAGGTATTTATAGAAATTTTGCTTACTGAAACTGCTAGCGACAAATGACAAGATGATACAAATCCCTATTCCAAGTTTTGAACCGTGCGTTTTGGTAGATAAGGAATTTGGAATAATTAGTTGATGTTCCCAATCGTTGACAAAACTTTAAAAAGATACAAGTGTGAAGAAGTATGTCTATATGTGAATATTCAAGCCTTTGTAGTACAACAATACAACTCATGTGTAACCTAATGACTAGGTAACTGAAAGAAGCCTCCCCTATTTTGCAAATGTTTAATAGCTAGTTGGGTTTCAACTATCAATTTTTGTTCCGCATTCTAAATTGTGTTTCCACGGAAAGATAGTCAAAAGATGTCAGTTTCCTTCTTTTTTCACTAAAAATAGGGTTATCTGTGGCGATTCTGGAAGAGTGGTAATATTGATATCAGTTGAAGTCCTATCTTGGGGAACACTTGTAAGCCTAGTATCACATCATTAAAAGATGATTGATTACATTTTATTGGTCTCTAGTAGTCTGAAATTTGTAAAAAAAGAAATATTGTTTGGTGAGTGTTTCTACAGGTACTGTTTTCTTAGCAACAATTGAATACATTATTTGACAAACATTACAAACAGCAATTGGAAGTATTATTTTCTCAGCAATACACAAGAAATGCAATGTGATATATTGATACATGATAGAGGTATGAACTGACTCTTTTGTTGCATGTATTCAAACTGCAAGTCTACTAAGGTAGGTCTCCCTACTTGCAACCGCCCATTTTTATATCAAGGCAGACCTTAAAGATCAATGGCAGTGGACCTTAAAGATCTTAAAGATTTAATAGTTACATCACCAAAATAAAAGGAGCAGAGACAAAGAGGAGAAATCAATGGCAATTGACCTTAAAGATCTTAGCTAACAATGATTTTCTAATACCCCCTTTGCCCCTTGGGACCAAGGACCTAACCTGAACTCCTTTTGATTGACCCATGATAATGAAAAGAAAAGGAAACATAAAAAGCTTTTTACATTTTGAATATAACATTTATTAGGATTATCAGGTCAAGGATTGATTCAAATTTGAGATAACACATATAAGATAACACATATGACTTCAGCAGTCCAGTCTAACCTCAAAAGATTGTGTCTCAACTGTATCGTATACAAGGTTATCGAACCCCTGTTACAAGCCCCCAACCCACCTAAGTATACTATAATAATATGACAAAGCACTGGAATGGAAAAGTTGAAAAGAATGTGAAACTCCAACTTTGTGAGTAAGCACACAATGAGTGCTCTATAGTCCATATGTAATTCTACATTTTCTAGCTTATTTGGAAATCAATACACAACTTTTTTCTAAATATTATTTTCTTTCAGTACTTTTAGCATATTTATCATTTAAACAAAAAAAAATGGAAGCTTCATGATAATTATTGGTGTCCCTCCACCACGAGTTGTGCACACACAACTTACTAGAATATTGAAGAATTTGGTACCAATACCATATAGAAGTCGATGAGGTTAACTTTGTGGTCATTTTCGTGTATCTTCTCGAACTTCGAATCATTCTCCATAGGACCATAACTGTCCTGATTTAGCAAGGGAAAATGCTTGAATGGTTATTATAGTGAGCTAAGATGGGCTACTGACTTACCATGAGCAGATTTTATCACTTTATACTCCGTCAATGCATGCTGTGCAGGTGTGGACTCATCCCTAGCAATGGTGATTCTCTCGGACTTTCCATCTTCCAATACAATCTGAATTAGAAACCAAAATTATCAACTTTCAGCAACATTCTCAAGTAAGATAAGATATAACAGATACAGAAAAGCAACATAAGCATAAAATTGTATATTGTTGAAACTCTTTTTGGTATTTCTTATTCTTCCTTAACTGGATACAACTTCTAGCATATATACTAGATTCATAGGCACAGTCTCTACCCGAAATATAACAATTAATACAATATATATAATAATCCTCCTTAAGTTGGAGCATATATATTATGTATGCCCAACTTGTCATTGATGAACTGTATTTTGGCTTTAGCAAGGGGCTCTGTGAGAGCATCAACTAACTGGTGATTAGTACTAATATGTCTAGCCTCTATCTGTGGAGGCTCATACAGAGTACCACTAATTTTATTGCAAAACACATAGTCAACTTCAATATATTTTGTTTGTTCATGAAACACAGCATTAGTGGTTATATGTATGGTAGACTAGCTGTCATAATACAGACGCATCAACCCATGTTGGACAACCCCCAACTCACTAAGCAAACGCTTGATCCAAGTCATCTCATACGTAATATCAGCCATAGCACGATACTCAAATTTCGTACATGAACAAGAGACCACAATCTGTTTCTTGCTCCTCCAAGAAACAGAAGTTTCCCCGACAAACACACAATATCCTATGGTAGATCTCCTAGATAATGGGCAACCAGCCTAATCAGCATCTGAGAAACCGGAAGTTCGACAATGTCCACCATCAATATACATGAATCCTCTACCTAGAGAACTCTTCAAATTCTGAAGAATTCTCATAACTGAATTCAAACGGCTCGTACGGGGGAAGCCATAAACTGACTCACAATACTTACTGAATATGCAATGTTTGGACGAGTGACTGTGAGATAATTCAATTTACCCACGAGTCTCCTATATCTCCCTGGATCGTCCAATAGGACTCCCTGATCTGGCAACTGCTTGGAATTTGGGTCCATAGGAGTGTGTGAAGACATGTATCCCAGCATACCGCTCTCGGTAAGTATGTCCAAATGTCCAAAACATAATTTCTCTGTGATAGTAAAATTCCCTACTTGGATTGAGGAACTTCGATCCCCAAGAAATACTTTAGTCACCCGAGATCCTTAGTTTGAAACTTCTATTGAAAATGACTTCAGATCTTGAATATTATTCTAGTCATCTCCTATAATCACAATGTCATCCACATATACAACTAAAATGATCCTTTGCCTCTGATGATGTCAATAGAATACAAAGTGATCGCTATCACTCCGCCTCAAGCCAAAACTCGTAAGAACCTCAGTGAGACGACCAAACCAAGCACGAGGTGACTATTTAAGTCCATATAAAGATCGTTTCAAGCGACAAGCCCTTATAGGCTCAACTTTGCTAGCAAAACCGGGGGACAACTCCATATAAACCTCCTCCTCAAGAATGCCATTCAGAAAGACATTCTTGATATCAAAATGGTGGAGCGGCCAATGAAATCGAGTAGCCAAGGCAACAATGATCCGAACAGAATGCATTTTGGCCACATGAGAGAATGTCTCATCATAATCAACGTCATCGGTCTGTGAATAACCTTTAGCAACCAATCGAGTTTTTAGGCAGACCAGAGAACCATCTGGATTTACTTTAACAGTGTACACCTACCTACAATCAACACAACGTTTGCCAAATGAAAGGGGAACCGGATCCCAGGTACCATTTTCCTCTAGAGCAGTAATATCTTCTCGCATAGCCCGACTCCAACCAAGGTGTGATGGTACCTATAATGATGACTTAGGAACATGGTAAGTGTCCAAAGTAGACGATTATATAAAGGATATGCAGTGGAGCGGTTCCCTTTGCGAATAGCAATGGGAAGATCAAGATCAGAAGGTTGACCATCATGGGGAATAGTATGTGTAGGTTCAGTGGATGTAGTGGGCGTGCAGCTGTACGCTCAGGCAATGGTGTATCAGTAATCAAAGGAAAGAGAACAATAGGCACAGTAGCATGAACTAGGTTAGAAGCAGTGTTGTTACGTTGTTGAAACTTGGAACACTTGAGTGATTGCAGACCTTGTGGGCAGTGATGAAGACCATTGCTTTTGAACTAGGTCGGAAGCAGTGTTCTTACGTCGTTTGAACACTTGAGTGATTGCAGGTCTTATGAGTAGTGGTGAAGACTGTTGCTTCATAGATACAAAAGAAGTAACGACTGAAAGATCAGGGTAGGTAAGGAATTCAGTATCACTCTCATCGGATGGTGGTGGAGTCAAACATGATGAAGTGACAGAGAAATAAGATTGAGACTCGAGAAATGTGACATCAGCAGAAATAAAGCGGCGATACAACTCTGGACTAAAACATTTATAATCTTTCTGGGAACACGAATACCCTAGAAAGATGCATCGAATAGAACGAAGATCTAGCTTATAACGACCAGGACGATGATCATGAACAAAGCTAACACAGCCAAAAAATTTGGAAAGGAGTGGAAATAGGTTAATTGAGGGAAATAACATGGAGAATGTTGATCGACCATCTAACACGAACGAGGGCATACGGGTGATAAGAGGACATGCAATGAGGACCGCATCCCCCCAGAAATGTTTTGGAACCTATGAAGAAGCATGATCCCTGCAACCTCTAACAAGTGATGGTTCTTACGTTCTGCAACACTATTTTGTTGAGGGGTGTAAGGACAAGGTGACTCATGGAGAATACCACAAGATGACATAAAATTAGTGAACTTAGAGATAAAATACTCTTTGGCATTATCATTACGCAAAATTTGAACAAAAATATTGAACTGGGTTCTTAGCTCAATGCAAAATGATTTAAAAATGGAGAAAACTTCAGACCGATATTTCATTAAATATAACAAAGTTGCTCGAGAGTAGTCATCAACAGAATGTAACAGAATATCTAAAACCACCATATTGAGACTCAACACGGCAGGGTCCCCAAACATCAGAATGAACTAAACTGAAAGGTCGACACGACCATTTACTAACTCCAGAAGGGTAAGCCATACGCAAGTGTTTACCTAATGGATATGACTCACAAGATAACACCTTAAGAGAAGATAATTCAAGTCTTAACTTCTTTAGCAACTGTAAGGATAGATGACTCAACTGACAATGCAAATCCAAAGGAGTGGAAACACTTAAGCATAAAAAGAGGTAGGAACACTATCAAGCTGATAAAGACCCTTTGTCACACGCCCTGTGGCAACCGTTTTTCTCGTCTCAAGTTCTTAAAATACACAGTGATCAAGATAAAAGGTAACATAACAATTCAATGTCTTGGTAATTTTGCTAACATATATTAGGTTAAAAGAAAATTTTGGCATATGAAGAACAAAACTTAGTAAAGTGCAAGTACGGTTTACAGGTCCGATCCTCCCAACTGGGGAGGTAGAACCATCAACAAGTCTAACAGGTGGATGTGAGAATCGACTAACAGATGACAATATACCTAAACTCCCGGTCATATGATCAAAAGCACCTGAATCTATTACCCATGATGTCGGAGATGAAGTGGTTAAGCATGCGACATTTGACCTTGCTAATGTGACAGAAGAAGAAGACCACTGTCAGGAAGCACGATAGTTCAGTATCTCGTCCTCATTTAACTGGATGCTGAATGAATTGGGGACTACATGTGCAACGTGTCATCGTTGATAGCCCTGAAATTGCATGTTACGGCACTTCATATTCTCAAGCGGGTCAACTTTGAATCCTCAATCAAATCTCCCTTAAATTTAACACAAATTACAACAAATCCAGAGGAGGAGCAACAACAATAGTAGATAACAAATATGAATTTCAATCACAACTGACACAATCCCAATCACAACTACTTTTTTCCAACTCTCCTCTCCTTTCTCTTATTAAAATCCTACACCCAAATCTCAACAAAATCCGAGCAACAAAATCCACACCAAATCTCAATAGTAGCCACACCAAAATCTCAATAGTAACCTGAACTTGCTAAGCTCAGGGAGGTGCGAGGTCAGATAAGGAGGCTAAGCCGCTAAGGTATGGTGGTGGCCAGCATCAGAGGTGGTGGTCTAGAATTAGGGATTAGGGTTAGGGTTTGGTGATGGGGTTTTCAAAAGCGGAGCAAGAGAGGAGGGCGATTGAAGGTTGTCGGATTTGGATGAGGTGCAAGTCAGGGCGATGAAGCTTCGGGAGTGAAGATGGGCTTAGGCTTAATTGGATTCGGTCTGAATCTAGGGTTGAAGACAAAACGAGATAAGCAGCAACAATGGAGAGCAGCAACTAGAGCTGCAAACGAACCGAGCTATTCGCGAGCTACTCGGCTCGAGCTCGGTCAAAGCTCGGCTCATGTCGAGCTCGAGCCGAGCTCGAGCTTGAAGGTACGTGGGTTTTAGGCAGAAGCTCGCGAGTATTCGACTCGAACTTGGTCAAAGCTCTGTTCGTGCTCGAGCCGAGCTTGAGCCTGAAAGTGAGCTCGATACATAAACAAGCCGAGCTCGAGCCTCAAGGCATTCGGCTCGACTCGGCTCGTTTGCAGCCTTAGCAGCAATCGTCAGGTAAGAGGCGGCTGGGTCACATGGTGAGCTCGCGGCTGGCAGTCGACGGTGATGACGACGAGGTGTGGCTCTGATACCATTAAACTCTTATTGGTATTTCTTACTCATCCTTAACTGGATACAACTTCTAGCATATATGCTAGATACATAGGCATGGGCTCTACATGGAAAATAACAACTAATACAACATATCTAATAATTGTAAACACCACAAATTTCAAATAAGCTGACAAGAAAAAGAGTATTAGCAGTGACATGTGGGAAAAGATCGCAAAGTACTGGGTATTCTTGTCCACATTTATTTTTTAGGAAAAAGTACATTAATATATTCATAAAATTCCACCAAAAAAGTAATACTGTAAGTAGGATGATCTTCGGAATATAACAACTAATACAATATATCTAATAATTGTAAACACTACAAATTACAAATAAGCTGACTAGAAAAAGAGTATTAGCAGTGACATGTGGGAAAAGATCGCAAAGTACTGGGTATTCTCGTCCACATTTATTTTTTAGGAAAAAGTAAATTAATATATTCATAAGATTCCACAAAAAAGTAATACTGTAAGTAGGATGATCTTCGCAGGGGGCTTCATTTTAATAAAACTATGTTTATGTATTACAAAACCAACGCAGATGAATGAAATGCATGTCTGAAATGAATTTAAAATCTATCAAAACATAGTAATAAAAAGGCAAATCAACCATTTCTTGCTGTATTTTTTATATAAAAGGTTTCACAGTAACAAACTGGAACATGTGATAAGTTGAGTATATGACCCAGATCTACCTTCGCAAGGGGAGCACATATTCGCCCCTTCAAATGCCTTGGAGATCCAATGACAAGTGCCCAGTATTTCTTCTGCAATACTCTGCGGACTATATCTAGGTCCTTAAAGGAAAAAGTTATCCATTAAGAGGAGAAAAGGAATTGGCAGTTATACATAAAAACCCTTACGGAAATCATATTATTTCAACTAGCTCTAGTACATGTTCAAGAAATGACACTTACTTTGATCCCAACTCCAGAAGTTTTTTCACGGAAAATAGAATGCAGTATTGTAGCACTACTTTGAGTTCTACCAAGCACTAGAATGCCACTGCTATCTCTGTCTAGCCTATGTACCTGCATAGGTTTGAAGATTTCCTTATGAGGCAAAATATACAAGTTCTGGATTTTTTTAAATATACTTAATCACAAAGTAACCTCAAAGGCTATGTTTGGGAATGGAGTTGAGTTAACTAAAGCTTATTTTTAAGTGGAGGTAGAGGTTTGCAAACTTTAGTTATCACACCTCTACCTCCACTCAAAAAGTTGTCTTAACTCCACTTTCCACTTCTTTTGAGGTGTTTGGTAAGCCACTAAAGTTAACTAAACTCCATAATATTGGAGTCTTTGCCAAAGTTTAGAAAAATGAGGTCCTAGTGGAGTTGAGATAACTTATCTCAACTTTTGAGCTGAAAAAAGTTTGGATAACTATAATTATCTCAACTCCAAATTGGCTCCCAAACAACCCAAAGTTGAGAAAACTACAACTTTGGAGATAACTTTCCAAAACTCCAGTTTTCTGAACTTACCTCCACTCCCAAACACAGCCCAATTGATTACTAAAACCATAAAATATGATTTGAGTTGATAACAAATGCCACAAAACATACTGCATCTATTAGACAAGTACTGTATGCATTGTAAATTCACGAGAGCCATGGTCGTCTACTATAATTATTTTCAACTTTTACTGTGTTACTATTGGAATTTTTTTTTTGTTTCCCTAATCAACTTCAGTGTCTGTAATACTGAGTTTTTAGGCGACTGATTAGGTCGGCCAAAAACCGAGAAAACTCAGGAGTCTTGTCTCAGTCCCAGCCGATATTCAAACTATGCTGAATAGACAAATTATTACATGTCTCAAAATGCCTTATTATCTAAAGCTACAGAAGATAGATACCTTAAAACAACTTCAAATGGAACTGCTCATAAGTATTCAAATTATGAAATATAACTTGTTTCAAAGATCCACATCGTAATCTCTCTGTGAATTCTATTATAAGTGTTCAGGGACCCTCCATAAGGACCCATTTGGTGGACCTTAGAAAAGAAACAAGTACGTACATTAATGTTGATGTTACGAAGGAAATGATCAACAGAGTGCTTAGTTAGTTACTACTGTGAGAATAATTGGTGTGGAGACAGACAGTCATTTCCAATCACCTTAGGATTGTACCAGAAGTCAACATTAAGTCTCTATCCCTTTGCATCAGTTTTGCTAGGAGACAAATAGAAGATGAGGTCCAATGGATGCTTCTTGTTTTTTGATGATATCTCACTAGTCGATGCGACAAGGCATGGTATATAATGAGAAAGCTGGAGAGAAGCTTTGGAATTTAAAGGATAACAAATCATTAAGGCGAAAATTGATTATATAGAACGTACTTTAGCAATTGCCAGAAGAAGGATGTGGCAGTTGCTTAGTGAGAAGATGGCCCTCACCATTAATAGAGCATAATGCAGAGAAAGAAATTATATGACCAAACTCAAATATTTAAGACAGGCTTTCCTATTGTAGTAGTTGTTAGATAACTAATTCTTCGTCCACTGACAATGTTCCATCCATTTCAAGGACATAAAAATGCGTTAAACAAGTCATTCAGTATACGTAAGCCAACCAATGTTTCGTACTATGTTAAAACTCCCAGACAATAGTTTTAAACTAGTCATAGATCGATTAAAAAGGCAGTAGCTAGATTTTTCTGGTTGTCCATATGAATCCTTTCCCTCCATTGAGCATAGTTAAGGGCTAAAAGTCCTACAAGTAATATTATTTTTAATTTTGGAACTTATTGGGAATATTGCGATTGTCTCTTAAGCTTTATAGTACACTAGAGTGTAACATAATTCCCTGTAAAACCAATCATCTTTCCTGCAAGATTTTTCTTGTTCTAGGATACTTTTGCAAAGTTGCTCCTTTGTTGCTTGACTTTAAGCTGCACCAATAACAAATTAGGTTTTACTACATGCCAAATCCCAAATCATAATCTTCCACTCTCTTCTCTACACTTTCCTTTGCTAGGGAAATTAGGTCCAATTTTGAGGGATGATTTCAAATTTCTATTTCATCGAACATTTTATGGGTCCTTATGTTCCATCCAGTTAACATAGAAGAAGGCTTAGATGCTGATGATGATGAAACATGGAGTAAGAAAGTTTCACATAAAGCCATAAACTGAACTATATCAATTTGATTGGAACTTACCAACCTAGGCGGTTCTAAGCATTCATATTTCAAGAACATGGCAGCTAACTTATCCATGCAGTGTTTGATACCAACACCTCCCTGCATAACAATATTCATAAGATTTAGGTACATCCGAAAGAAGAGGCAGAGTTTTAAAACCACCCATAGTAATTACCTGAACTGGCATTCCTGGAGGTTTATTGACCACAACAATAGCTGGATCCTGATGTCAACTAGATTAATCAAACATATTGTAATGCAAGAAAAAGGAAGGGGAAAGGAAATTTGGTTTTAGCAACCTTATATAACACAAGGCTTTGAATGAAGTCAACTTCATCCTCACTGCCCGAATAGTCTTTAATTTCAGATTTATCCCTTTGGACTGTAATAGGTAGAAGAATCACATCTCCTGAAACCAGCTCATATTTTGCTGAGACCTTGCAAAGGAAAAGGGGGGAAAAGATCAAACCACATCATCAGGATATAGACAGGGAAATAGATCAATTTTCATTATGGCAGTTAGATGGCAGATAACTACGTATCATACTCAATTAAGAACATGGTTGTTGTCATAAGTCAAAAAGGAGGTACGTGTGGGGTTGAGGCCATTGACCATCATCTTGCATGTAGTACAAAAACAACGACAACAACAAGAACAACAACATAAAGCTATTTCCAAAATATGTGGGTTAGTTACAGAAGGATCCCTTTTATCCATGCAACTCTCTCGGAGGGTCATCTCCTATATCAAATTAACATGTTATGTAATTTTTAGCCATCTTTATCCCGATTCGTTAATAGTAAATCATATTGTTCCAAGTGTGCACGAGTTAAAAATATGTCCTCTTTGAGTAAGAAACCCCTTACATTATTAGGAAGTCTAATCCAGTTTTATCAATTTCAAGGACGTATAAAGAGGTACAAGAGATCATAACAGAAAATTCTATAAGGGTTGATGAAATTGGCATCGAGGATTAGGGACGCTAAACATGTAGTGCACAGGCATACAAACCTATGAATCCAATCTAGGAAGTTGACAGAAGAGTGAAAACTACCAACATTAGTTGCACATACAAACAAAGTGTGATCAAAATTTGATCTTACCCGTTTTACTTTGTTTTCAGATTGAGTTTCTGCACAGATAGCTTCTGAATCAGCAAATTCCTTTCGAACCTGCCAAATATTTTCTTAAGAAAAAGTCATATAGAAATATTTAGACTTTATTAAAAGATTTCTAAATCTGAAAACAAATTGTCAGTCAGTTACTTTGTGATTCTATGTTTTAAGAATTCTCTGATATACAATTCAATTTCAGTATGGAAATAGTAATGAAATTGCATGCACCATAGTGACCATACATATAACGCTGAACTACAGTAAACTACCTTATAATGAGTTGCAGGAAACACCAGTCTAGTAAAAGATTTATGACTTCCTATAATTATGCATAAGAAGGCACGGTATTACTCTTCCTTTTAAGAGAGGGACATGTGAGACTCACATGAAACTTTCTCATGTGAATTTGCAATCATAAAAAGAGCCTATTTCGTTAGGCAGGGGGGCTCTTCTATCACCTTAGACAGAAAAAGATATGAATAATCCACACTGTTATATGTGTAACATGAATTTGTGGGAAATTGCCTCCCACAAATTTTGAAAAATAAATACTATATTCAATATAAGTTATAGCTAAGAATATATTGGAGATAACTGTGATTCCCATTTAATTTTAAACAAAAGATATACATCTCATCTATGGTAGAATCCCTCTTTCAGTGCATTTTCAATATAATGGTTTTATTCTTACTATCATATGCTAAACTTGGAGATAAAAATTTAATCCTATTACCAACAAAAAAGTTTAATTTATGTTCTTCGAATCCTCTCAAAAAATATGTCTTGCTCCATCCCCTAGAAAAGTGGTGTCAAGTGAATCTAACATGACACCTATTAATGGAATCACGGCCACTAGCATAGTGTCCTGACAAGAAGTTTAGTTTAAGTTTATTGTGTTATGCGTCTTACAATTTAGAAGGAGGCAATAGGCATGTTATGCATTGTGTAACTATTTAATTTTCACATGTTGCACGTGTTTTATTTTTTATTTTTTTATTTTTTTATTTTTTTATTTTTTTATTTTCCAAATATTGAAACCATATTTAGACAGGATATACAGTGTTAACCAATTTCCTATGTATGCTAGGGAAACAAAAGCACGTTCACCCAACTCTAAGCTAACAAATATTTTTTATGAAATAAACCATTGATAACCAACAAAAAGGTTATATATACTTGAATATTATCTAAAATATAATGGGACAAAGGTGTGTTTGGTTGGAATCACTGTGAAGATCTAACACATGTATTGCATGCGCATATTACCCTTTTTACACAATGATAGAAATTGATGATAATCATTAATTCGGTTTCAGAGAATAAACACGACTCCTGATAACTAACACTGAGGGAAGAACAAAACACACACATTGCACACACTAAACACCTAGTAAATCGGCATCTATATAAACCCTACTTAGTTCAACATTTTGGCTCAAACACGCAGTGTGCATAAACACGTAGACTATACGTGAACATTATCCAACTTAGTCGACTTCCTTTTTTCGGGTTTCACATTTCAACAAACAGGTGGTGCGCAAACTTCCCAGCCTCACCTGTCTCAACCGAAACAGCTTCTGAACAAGCGCATTGGGCAAATGCGGGCAGCAGCGCTGAACCCACTTCAGCGCCGTAACGGGGTCTCCTCTTCCGTTCGGGCTTCGACTCATGATTTCTCGACCGATCGAAGACGGGTCAAAATGGTGAGTGAATGGAGGCAATGTGACCCATTTGTTGCTGTTGTTTTTATCTGTTTGGTTTTGGGGTGTTAGAGAGAGGGTGGCAGTGGAGTAGTAATGAAAGTTTTGCAAGGTTGAGGAAAGAGTTCGGATTCGAGTCGAGATTTGGCGACTGTAATGGTAGAGAGTGGCCATTGTTTTTTTGGTTTGAATAAAAGCGGCCTTTGTGAGCGTTGATGAGGGTGGTATTTATAGGGTCAGAGATGGGGTTCGAGTGACTCAGTCCGAATTGAAATCTAACCCGGATGTATATATATATACTAGGTTTGCCCGTGGACCGTGAACGATGCAGCATATAAAAAGACTTGTAAAAAGTTAAATATATGCACGTCTTCGTAAAAAATAATTTATATAGATGTGTATTTGGCTGAGACATTGATGTATTCTGAATTAAGTTGTTTATTGGTTTATATCTTTGCAGAATTATTTGTCATGAGGTCGGAATTGAAAAGGAGTATTGTGAATCTACAGGATCTGTAAAAAGAGTACTGTAATAAAAAATTTCGTAAAAATTTCGACAGTGTCTCCCTTAAAATATTAGTCATTTTACAGCAATCCCTTACGGAATTATGCTAACAATTAAAAATATAACATCACAGGCAATTAATATCAATCCTCCCTAGGCCAATCCAAGCAACATCACACAGGCATCATATATATAAGGCTCTGGGGGCAAAAATCTTGATATGATGCAACATACAAAACAAAAACCAATATTTCATTTGAAAAAGTAATGGATTTGTAGGAATTTTAGTAAAAATTTCGACAGAGTCTTCCCTAAAATATTAGTCCTTTTACAGCAATTCCTTACGAAATCACTACAAAAGATACTCGATTTACCGGTGAATCTTCCCCGGCGTTTTACTAGTAGCGCCGGGGTAGGGAGCGAATAGGAATGGGGCGCCAGCTGGGAAGGTTATACACCGGCGGTCCGCCGGGCAATATTCGTATTCACAGGCGTTTTTTTTAAAAACGCCGGTGAGGTGTATTATTCACCGGCGTTTTAATAATAAACGCCGGTGAATATACCGATACATTCACCGGCGTGTCTAATTGAAACGCCGGTGAATAACCTTCGATAAATCCCGCGAACCCTAATCTTTCGCTCGCCATTTTCCGAAACCCCAAAAAAAAACAAAAGGGGGCGCTTCGTTTTCCCTCCTTCCTCGCTCTACTTCCCGCGCGTTTGCCTCCGCCGCTTCGTCCTCTTCGACAGCCTTCGACCTTTCGTCATCGTCCCTTCTTCCCTTCGTCATTTTCGATTTCCCTCCTCCCTCTCTGTATTTGGAGGTGAATCGGCGATCGGAAACTACCGTGTCGCCCCGCTCTCTCTCTATCTCCTACGCCCCCGCGCTCGTCGTCCCGCCCTCTCTCTCTCTCTTCGGTATCATCTCTTGATTTCCCTTATTTTTCAAAAAAAGCATGTTTTTTTAGATTATGCATCTTGATTTCCTTAACATGAATGGTTTAGTTGGGATGAAGAATGAATAGAAAAATATATGCTTAGATACTGGAAATTTTCATCTTCTTTTACTGTTAATGAAGCTTATTTCATGCATCTGATTGTCATCTTGGCATGTTTTTTTGACCAAAATGGGTTCACTGTGAACTGAGGATGGTATAGCTGTATGCCAAAATCCTCCGGATATGTACAACAATTGGGTTTTAGATTTAGTTAGGCTAAAGAATTAGTAGAGCAGCATATATGCTCAGATAATGGAAATTTTCATTTTCAGATACTGTTAATGAAGCTGATTGCCATCTTTGGCATGATTTTTTAACAAAAAATGGGTACACTTCCAAACTAAGTATGCTGCTAGCATCCTCATCTTCTTTTATTGTTAATGAAGCTTATTTTCATGCATCTGATTGTCAGCTTGGCATGTTTTTTTTGACCAAAATGGGTTCACTGTGAACTGAGGATGGTATAGTTGTATGCCAAAATCCTCCGGATATGCACAACAATTGGGTTTTAGATTTAGTTGGGCTAAAGAATCAGTAGAGCAATATATATGCTCAGATAATGGATATTATCATTTTCAGATACTGTTAGAGAAACTGATTGCCATCTTAGGCATGATTTTTTAACATAAAATGGGTACACTTCCAAACTAAGTATGTTGCTAGCATCCTCATCTTCTTTTACTGTTAATGAAGCTTATTTTCATGCATCTGATTGTTATCTTGGCATTTTTTTTGACCAAAATGGGTTCGCTGTGAACTGAGGATGCTATAGGTACGTATGCCAAAATCCTCCGGATATGCACAACAATTGGGTTTTAGATTTAGTTGGGCTAAAGAATTAGTAGAGCAACATATATGCTCAGATAATGGATATTTTCATTTTCAGATACTGTTAGAGAAACTGATTGCCATCTTAGGCATGATTTTTTAACATAAAATGGGTACACTTACAAACTAAGTATGCTGCTAGCATCCTCTTCTTCTTTTACTGTTAGTGAAGCTTATTTTCATGCATCTGATTGTCATATTGGCATTTTTTTTGACCAAAATGGGTTCGCTGTGAACTGAGGATGCTATAGCTGTATGCCAAAATTCTCCGGATATGTACAACAATTGGGTTTTAGATTTAGTTGGGCTAAAGAATTAGTAGAGCAACATATATGCTCAGATAATGGATATTTTCATTTTCAGATACTGTTAGAGAAACTGATTGCCATCTTAGGCATGATTTTTTAACATAAAATGGGTTCACTTCCAAACTAAGTATGCTGCTAGCATCCTCATCTTCTTTTACTGTTAGTGAAGCTTATTTTCATGCATCTGATTGTCATCTTGGCATGTTTTTTTGACCAAAATGGGTTCGCTGTGAACTGAGGATGCTATAGGTACGTACGTATGCCAAAATCCTCTGGATATGTACAACAATTGGGTTTTAGATTTAGTTGGGCTGAAGAATTAGTAGAGCAACATATATGCTCAGATAATGGATATTTTCATTTTCAGATACTGTTAATGAACCTGATTGCCATCTTTGGCATGATTTTTTAACAAAAAATGGGTGCACTTCCAAACTAAGTATGCTGCTAGCATCCTCATTTTTTTTAACTGTTAATGAAGCTTATCCCATGCATCTGATTGTCATCTTGGCATGTTTTTTTGACCAAAATGGGTTCACTGTGAACTAAGGATGCTATAGGTACGTATGCCAAAATCCTCCGGATATGCACAACAATTGGTTCACTGTGAAAAATATATGCTTACATACTGGACATTATCATTTTTCTTTTACTGTTAATGAAGCTGATTTCATGCTTCTGATTGGCATCTTGGCATGTTTTTTACCAAAATCCTCCAAATCTGTACAAGAATTGGGCTGAACAAACCTTGTGCAGGTTTCTTTTGGCGCTACAAACATCAATGATTTAGTTGGGATGAAGAATTATTTTAGAAAAACTTATTAGTAGCCATATTAGTTTCTTTTGTTTAGTATTATTATTATTATTATTATTATTATTAGATAAGTAAGTGATTATTAGTAGCCATGAACAGAATAGTTCGTGAGTCATCAGATCTTCTTGTTACTGTAGTTACAGCACGATGCGCTCATTATTCGGCCGATTCCTCTTCATCAGCAAAATACCCTTTACCATCATCATCTCCTTGAACGGAAAGCCAAATACAGGGAAGACTATAGCCGATTTTTTTTTTACACTCGAACACAGGGTGTGCGATAAAATACCACTAGGGTGGTTATGATAATTTCCACAAAAGGTAGTTTAGGGTTAGGTGAATAGAGTAGATTGTGTTAAGATTTAATTTTTTTTTGTACATTTTTTTGAAACCACAATTTCTTTATTTTACAGTTAAAGATTATATCGTTTATTTATTTGCAGTTAGGGATGGTTTTCAAAAAGGTGAAATTTAATATACAAAATGCCTTTTACTGTTATTACTATTTAATATATCAAATTTTAATTTCAGATTGTGTGCTATTGTTATAATGGATAGAAGTTGGATTAGTAAACCACGATTATCCAAGGAGTACCGTGATGGTATTAAAGATTTTATTATCTTTGCCAAACGACATTCCCGTGATCCTAACCTAATCCTTTGTCCATGCCTCCGGTGTACAAATTGTAATTTGAGGACATGTGACGTAGTACATACACACTTGGTTGCCAACGGTTTTCTTCAAGGGTACATAAGGTGGTTTTGTCATGGAGAGGATCATACGTCAGCTCCTGTTCGTCCGGTTGTATTAGAAAATGAAGATGAGCCCTTAGTGAACGAAGACTTAAGCGTTTCCGATGAGATGCATGCTTTGTTGCAAGATGCCATGGGGATTCATAATGTTCCTTTCCACACCAATAACCCAACAACCCAAGTTCACAATGAGTCAACAGAAACAAACCAGACTGGTGGTGGGGTGGACGAGGAAATGCCTGGCCCCGCCCCTGAAAATAATAAGCAGCAAGAATCCTTCGCTAAGTTACTTGAAGATGCTAGTACTCCGTTGTACCGCGATTGTACCAAATTCTCTAAATTCTCATCCATTGTCAGACTATTTCAGATTAAATGTTTAAACGGGTGGTCTGCTAAGTCCTTCACTATACTACTTGAATTGTTGAATGAAGCATTTCCTGAAATCTGTATTCCAAACTCAGCCTATAAAATCAAAAAATTCCTAAGTTCTTTCGATCTAGGGTATGAGAAGATAGCAGCATGTCCAATTGACTGTATGCTTTTCACGAGTGGTAAGGAAAGTCTGGAGAATTGCGAAGTGTGGGGTTCTTCGAAATGGAAAGAAAGACCAAATCAAGACGAGGGAGCCAGTGGATCTACTAAGCGAAGTAGGAAAAAGAAGCCTGCCAAAATACTGCGTTACTTTTCTCTAATTCCTAGGCTACAAAGGTTGTTTATGTCTACGAAAACTTCTTCTGATATGAAATGGCATGCTGAAGGTCGCACTAATGATGGAATTCTTAGACATCCTGCTGATTCTCAATCTTGGAAAAAATTTGATGAAAGATATCCTGATTTTGCGGAAGATCCTCGGAATGTGAGACTTGGACTAGCTAGTGATGGTTTCAACCCTTTCAGGCAAATGAGTAGTACATACAGCATATGGCCGGTTGTGTTAATACCATACAATTTGCCGCCTTGGAAATGCATGAAGCAGTCCTCATTTATTTTGTCCATGATAGTTCCTGGATCGAAAGGTCCTGGAAATGATATAGATGTGTACCTACAACTGTTAATAGATGAACTTCAGAAGTTGTGGGTGGGTGTTCCAACCAATGATGATGTGGCTAAAGAAACATTTTCTCTTCGGGCCGTGTTGTCTTGGACAATCAATGATTTTCCAGCATATGCAAATTTATCTGGATATAGTACTAAAGGACGTTATGCATGTCCATGTTGTGCTAGTTCAAGGTGGTTGTACAATGGCAGAAAGTTTTGCTATATGGGTCATAGGAGATGGTTGCCTAACACACATATATTTCGGGCAGAGACAGCGACATTTGATGGTACCGACGAGTGGGAACATGCTCCTGGGTCTTCTTCTGGTTCAGATATTTTGAGGCGGGTAGATGGTCATCAATTCAAATATGGAAAAGAACCAGAAGTCAGGACAAAGGGCAAGAAAAGGGCAAGGCCGGAGCAAGGTGAGGAGACCGATCTATATGGCGAAGATGAGGATCAAAACATGACGAGTTTAGGTGCATGGAAGAAGAAGAGTATTGTCTTCAAGTTGCCGTATTGGGAATTCAACTTATTGCGACATAATTTAGATGTGATGCATATCGGAAAAAATATTGGTGAAAATTGTATAGGAACAGTTATGGGAGATGACCGGAAGACAAAGAACAATCTCAAGAGCCGACTTGATTTGAAGTCAATGGGCATCCGACATGAGTTGCACCCAGAAGAATTACCAAACGGGAAAGTACTCCTACCTCCTGCAATCTATTCAATGTCAAAATCGGAGTTGGAATTGTTTTGCAAAGTACTACTGGAACTTAAAGTTCCTGATGGCTATTCTTCTAACATGGCAAGATGTGTCAACTTTAAAGAGAAGAGGCTTCAGGGTCTAAAGTCACACGACTACCACATCCTAATGCAGGATCTCCTTCCTGTGGCCCTAAGGTCTTCAATGTGTGAGCAAGTCACTACTGTCCTGAAAGATCTTTATAGCATATACAAAGGTATTTGCTCAAGAATGCTTCGTGTTGAAGATATTGACCAATTGGAGCAACAGGCGGCATTGACACTTAGTAAAATGGAGATGATATTTCCTCCATCGTTCTTCACTATAATGATTCACTTGATAATCCACCTTGCTGGTGAAGCCAGAATCGGCGGTCCTGTTCACTATCGGTGGATGTACCCCATTGAGAGGTAAAAGAATTCATTCATCTTACGAAATTGAATTTTCAAAAACTCATTTCTTTTAATCCCCTAATCCGCTCTAATTCATTAATTGTACATGTTCAGATACCTATACCGGCTAAAGGGTTATGTGAAAAATAGAGCATATCCTGAAGGGTCAATAGCTCAGGAATATCTATCAGAGGAGTGCTCACATTTTTTTCAGGTATTTGCCGGGTGTGGAGACATCTTCGAGTAGACCACGTAGAAATCCAGACATTTCCAACCTTGATGGTGCTCAATATCTTTTTGATATCGCTGGCACTACTGTTGGTAAAGTTGATGCATTTGAGCTCGATAGCTTAGCGTGGGAACAGGCACATCGATATGTGCTAGACCACCATGCATCAGTGGAACCATTTCGAAAGTAAGTTGCTTTTGAATTTAAATCGAATACAGTGAAAACCGCGGAGTTCGATATTAACTTACTTTTGTTATTCCTTATTTCAATTGCTTGTTTTTTAGCGAATTTGTCAGGGACATCAAACGAAGGGCTAGACCAAGAAGACTACCACCACGTGAACAAAACAAGTTGATGAATGAAAAATTTCATAAGTGGTTTGAATCTCATGTAGGTGAATTACAGTTATGCAAGTTAATCTTTATTATATCTACATTTTCTATGGTGCTGATACGATTTGCGCAAAATTAATAGGTACATTCTTTGGGTCCTGAAGGTGCGTCATCTGAAATACAAGTACTTGCCAAAGGTCCCTATCAGATGGTCAAAAGATACGGAGGATACATATTCAATGGTTTTAGATTTCGTACTAAGGATCGTGAATGTAATTTGAAGTCTCAAAATAGTGGAATGGTAGTGACGTCTAAGACTAGAAGTTATGCTTCCAAATCGGACACGAGACCTGTAGATGGAGATCTCGACTACTATGGAGTGCTCACGGATATCATTGAGTTGAATTATTTTGGTCATTTCTGTGTTGTCTTATTTCGTGGGGATTGGGCTGAGTTTGATAGGAATTTTGCTAACAACAAGGATAAGCTTGGCTTCACAGTTGTAAACTGCTCAAAATTGATTCACATCGGTACACACATTAGCCATGAGCCATTTGTGTTTCCATCTCAAGTGCAACAAGTGTTCTACATTGAAGATCCATCCCTGCCAAAATCGTATGTGGTTCTCGCTATGCAACCAAAAGATGTATTCCAACTGGGCGATACTTCAGCAGATGAAGACGGTGAAGTCATGAACAGTTACATTGCTTCTGAGTTTCCTGTGTTTGATGTAAACACAACCGACCTTGGAATTTGCGGGACTTGGCTCCGCAAGGATGGAGAAGAGGGCGATGTATTGGAAGATGTCGTATTGTAGTTTACTTGATTTTCAATCTCAATATTATATGTCTGTAATTTTCGTGTCTTAAATCTTGTTGTAATATTATGTCTGTAATTCCGAACATGTTCATTGTGAATTTAATACACCGGTTTAATTATCTTTCTATTTTCTACTGTTTGGTATTATTTACATTAAACTATGCTTAGTGTTATTTTAACCAAACTATCATTGTAATTTAATTTGTTACAAATCTCATTTTTTTAATTTTTTTATAATTATGTTGGTTTGTTAATCCTACTAAAGTACAAATTTTATGATAGTTATTATAAATATGTTATTAATTAAATTTGCATCTCTAAGGAAGTTATTGAATCCTTGACAGGTACAACATGCCGAGGCGTGGAAAGAGGGTAAATATAAATGATGGCAATGAGAGCCATGGGGATGAGCAGCCACTAAATAATAGTGGCAGTCGAACATATGAGGGTGAGGGTAGCACGCCGCCCACTGTCAAAAAACATCGGTAAGTCTTTAAATTGGTATTTTTAAAGAGATTATGGTCTTGAATGCATGAAAGACACGTACTAGTGTTTGTGAGTCTGCATTGTGGCTGTCGTCTATAAGCATTTCGTCTATGTTTCTTAAGTGGGCTGTGATTAGAAAGAAAGGGCTGGAGTGGAGATCTGGAAACCCAAATAGAGACATCTCGTTTATTATAATCTATACTTATTATTGGACCAACCCCCTCTTGCTGTTGTTGCTGATGTCTCTTTGTGTGCGTGTGTTGAAGAGAATGAAGGGATGAGAGAGAGTTGAGGAAAATGCCGCTATGTTAGCCTGGTGTATCCTCATTCTCTACCATCCCTCTTTCTGGCTCCATATATGGCTTCTATATTAAATTGGTTTCCTTCCACGATGACAGTCCGTAATACTACACTTGATATGAGCCCTGTTCATAGTTGCACCCTATTGCATACTCACAAACAACTAATACGTGTCGTTCATGCATTGTATGACCAACCCCACTTTGGCACATAACATGGTATAGATGACATTGTATGACCTGCAAACAAGGTTTGTTCAGCCGTGTTGTTGTACTGATTTGGAGGATTTTGGTATGCTAGCAGCATACTTAGTTTGGAAGTGAACCCATTTTGGTTAAAAATTCATGCCAAAGATGGCAATCAGATGCATGAAATCAGCTTCTTTAACAGTATCTGAAAATGAAAATTTCCATTATCTGAGCATATATGTTTCTTTAACAGTGACTGTGAACAATTGTTCTTAATTGGGCTGTGATTAGAAAGAGACGAGTTGGAGTGGAGATCTGGAAACCCATATAGAGACATCTTGTTCATAATAATTTATTATTATTGTTGTTCTTGTCGCTCTTGCTGTTGTTGCTGATGTCTCTATGTGTTCGTGTGCTGAAGGGAAAGAAGGGATGAGAGAGAGATGAGGAAAATGCCGCTATGTTAGCCTGGTGTATCCTCATTCTCTACCATTCCTCTTTCTAGCTTCTATATTTGGTTTCCTTCCACGATGACAATTCCTTAAAACTACACTTGATATGAGCCCTATTCGTATTTTTCTTCAATGAAGAATTGATCTATGACTACAATCTCCATTCAAAACCCAACTGTTCTATATTTCGTTCCCTCCTGCTGTTGTTGCTGTTGTTGCTGATGTCTCATCTTCTTTTACTGTTAGTGAAGCTTATCTCATGCATTTGATTGTCATCTTGGCATGTTTTTTTGACCAAAATGGGTTCACTGTGAACTGAGGATGCTATAAGGACGTATGCCAAAATCCTCCGGATATGTACAACCATTGGGTTTTAGATTTAGTTGGGCTAAAGAATTAATAGAGCAACATATATGCTCAGATAATGGAAATTTTCATTTTCAGATACTGTTAATGAAGCTGATTGCCATCTTAGGCATGATTTTTTAACATAAAATGGGTACACTTCCAAACTAAGTATGCTGCTAGCATCCTCATCTTCTTTTACTGTTAGTGAAGCTTATTTCATGCATCTGATTGACATCTTGGCATGTTTTTTTGACCAAAATGGGTTCACTGTGAACTGAGGATGCTATAGGTACGTATGCCAAAATCCTCCGGATATGCACAACAATTGGGTTTTAGATTTAGTTGGGCTAAAGAATTAGTAGAGCAACATATATGCTCAGATAATGGAAATTTTCATTTTCAGATACTGTTAATGAAGCTGATTGCCATCTTAGGCATGATTTTTTAACATAAAATGGGTTCACTTCCAAACTAAGTATGCTGCTAGCATCCTCATCTTCTTTTACTGTTAGTGAAGCTTATTTTCATGCATCTGATTGTCATCTTGGCATGTTTTTTTGACCAAAATGGGTTCACTGTGAACTGAGGATGGTATAGGTACGTATGCCAAAATCCTCCGGATATGCACAACAATTGGGTTTTAGATTTAGTTGGGCTAAAGAATTAGTGGAGCAACATATATGCTCAGATAATGGATATTTTCATTTTCAGATACTGTTAGATAAACTGATTGCCATCTTAGGCATGATTTTGTAACAAAAAATGGGTTCACTTCCAAACTAAGTATGCTGCTAGCATCCTCATCTTCTTTTACTGTTAGTTAAGCTTATTTTCATGCATCTGATTGTCATCTTAGCATGTTTTTTTGACGAAAATGGGTTCACTGTGAACTGAGGATGGTATAGGTACGTATGCCAAAATCCTCCGGATATGCACAACAATTGGGTTTTAGATTTAGTTGGGCTAAAGAATTAGTAGAGCAACATATATGCTCATATAATGGGTATTTTCATTTTCAGATACTGTTAGATAAGCTGATTGCCATCTTAGGCATGATTTTGTAACAAAAAATGGGTACACTTCCAAACTAAGTATGCTGCTAGCATCCTCATCTTCTTTTACTGTTAGTGAAGCTTATTTTCATGGATCTCATTGTCATCTTGGCATGTTTTTTTGACCAAAATGGGTTCACTGTGAACTGAGGATGCTATAGGTACGTATGCCAAAATCCTCCGGATATGCACAACAATTGGGTTTTAGATTTAGTTGGGCTAAAGAATAAGTAGAGCAACATATATGCTCAGATAATGGATATTATCATTTTCAGATACTGTTAGAGAAGCTGATTGCCATCTTAGGCATGATTTTTTAACATAAAATGGGTACACTTCCAAACTAAGTATGCTGCTAGCATCGTCATCTTCTTTTACTGTTAGTGTAGCTTATTTTCATGCATCTGATTGTCATCTTGGCATGTTTTTTTGACCAAAATGGGTTCACTGTGAACTGAGGATGGTACAGGTACGTATGCCAAAATTCTCCGGGTATGCACAACAATTGGGTTTTAGATTTAGTTGGGCTAAAGAATAAGAAGTCTCAACATATTTGCTCAGATAATGGGTATTTTCATTTTCAGATACTGTTAGATAAGCTGATTGCCATCTTAGGCATAATTTTTTAACATAAAATGGGTACACTTCCAAACTAAGTATGCTGCTAGCATCCTCATCTTCTTTTACTGTTAGTGAAGCTTATTTTCATGGATCTCATTGTCATCTTGGCATGTTTTTTTGACCAAAATGGGTTCACTGTGAACTGAGGATGCTATAGGTACGTATGCCAAAATCCTCCGGATATGCACAACAATTGGGTTTTAGATTTAGTTGGGCTAAAGAATAAGTAGAGCAACATATATGCTCAGATAATGGATATTTTCATTTTTAGATACTGTTAGAGAAGCTGATTGCCATCTTAGGCATGATTTTTTAACAAAAAATGGGTTCACTTCCAAACTAAGTATGCTGCTAGCATCCTCATCTTCTTTTACTGTTAGTGAAGCTTATTTTCATGCATCTGATTGTCATCTTGGCATGTTTTTTTGACCAAAATGGGTTCACTGTGAACTGAGGATGCTATAGGTACGTACGTATGCCAAAATCCTCCGGGTATGTACAACAATTGGGTTTTAGATTTAGTTGGGCTGAAGAATTAGTAGAGCAACATATATGCTCAGATAATGGATATTTTCATTTTCAGATACTTTTAATGAAGCTGATTGCCATCTTTGGCAAATTTTGATTGGACTGTGATTGGATTGTTTAGTGGCTGTTGTCTATATTCTTAATTGGGCTGTGATTAGAAAGAGAGGGCTCGAGTGGAGATCTGGAAACCCATATAGAGACATCTTGTTCATAATAATTTATTATTATTGTTGTTCTTGTCGCTCTTGCTGTTGTTGCTGATGTCTCTTTGTGTTCGTGTGCTGAAGGGAAACAAGGGATGAGAGAGAGATGAGGAAAATGCCGCTATGTTAGCCTGGTGTATCCAAAGTCTCTACCATTCTTCTTTCTGTTTCCATTTCTGGCTTCTATATTTGGTTTCCTTCCACGATGACAGTTCCCTAAAAATTCACTTGATATGAGCCTTATCTTATTTTTCTTATTTTTCTTATATTTAGTTTTCTTCCACGATGACAGTTTCATGGATTGGCTGAACAATCCATGAAAGACATGCTTAGATACTGAATTTTCATTTGTTTTACTGTTTTAGATAGTGGATATTCCCAATCAGAGGAGAATATTAAGGTTTCAAGTTAAATACTGAATTTTCATTTGTTTTGTTGTTTTAGATATATTTAAAAACAAAATTAAGTACTAGATTTTTAGCATTGCAATGTAATTATTTTACCTCTGTATATATCATTAACAATTCCATTTGCAATTGGCACTTTGATCTTATAATTTAAGATACAGGTAGATCTGTTTGCAAGTTCAAAAAATATGTATATTTTGTATTGTGGTCTACTGTTGAATTAAACTATTGTTTTTTTTTCAGAGAGCGGTCGCCCAGATGAAGGAAATTCTGATGATCAGAACTGAAGCTACTCGAGGGGTATGAATCTGCGGTCCTCCGTGCTGTTCTTATGTCCTCCTTGCTGTATGGTTGTTGTTCTTATGTCCTCCTCCTTGCTGTTGTTATGTCAGACTGGTTTTTTTTTATGAGAGTTATGTCAGACTTTTAATTTGGGATATTTTGGATATTTGTCAGACTGGTTTGTTTGGATATTTGGGATGTTAGTTCCTATATTAATTTGTTAATTATGACACTGTTAATTAATCAATGAATTTGGATGTTGATATGACACGTGTGAAACTTTATTATCTTTAATTATTCTTGTGTTTGGTTGTGATTTGCGCAGTAATATGCAACGAAATTGGTTGAATCAGTTGTGAATTAGTTTACAGGTTTTGTAAATGAAACTGTGAATTGAAATCGAACGGAAAACCGGAGTATCAAAAATAAACGAGCATAGCTAGACCGGCATTTTAAAAAACGCCGGTCTATCTAATCAATTTGTTGGAGTGTGCGATATACCGGCATTCCCACACACGCCGGTGTATGTCGTAAGCTGTAACGGCACTGAAGAACACCGGCGTTTTACAAACGCCGGTGTACCTAACTACACCAGCGTTTTTTGGTCGCGCCGGTGATTGTAAGTAGGGAAAACCGGGCACTCATAAACGCACATACACCGGCGCTCTATGACCGCCGGTATACTTTCATTCTACACCGGCGTTTATAGAAACGTCGATGAATGGATAAATACCGGCGGTTTACGGCCGCCGGTGAATGTATATAGGGTGTAAAAGAACGGCACTCAGAGACCCCCATACACCGGCGTTTGCTGACCGCCGGTGTAGTTGTAACATTTACCGGCGTCCAGTAAAACCGCCGGTGTATACCCCTTCCTTTCCGCGACGCTCGCTTCAGCGGCATTTGGACCGACGCTATTATAAACGCCGGTGAAAGTTTCACCGGTGTAAAAAAACGCCGGTAAAGACATAAAAAAACGCCGGGAAATCGAGTATCTTTTGTAGTGAATTCTGCAAACAATTAAAAATATAGCATCACAGATAGTTAATATCAATCCTCCCCGGGCCAATCCAAGCAACATCACACAGACATCATATATATAAGGCTCCAGGGGCAAAAATCTTGATATGATGCAACATACAAAATAAAAACCAAGATTTCGTTTGAAAACGTAATGGATTTGTAGGAATTTTAGTAAAAATTTCGACAGGGTCTCCCCTAAAATATTAGCACTTTTACAGCAATTCCTTACGGAATTCTGCAAACAATTAAAAATATAGCATCACAGACAGTTAATATCAATCCTCCCTAGGCCAATCCAAGCAACATCACACAGGCATCATATATAAGGCTTTGGGGGCAAAAATCTTCATATGATGCAAGATACAAAATAAAAACCATTAATTTGTTTGAAAACGTAATGATTTTTTAGAAAAACATTTGAAAAACCTTTGGAAAAACAACACACAGAACCCAATACTCCACAACTTTGCGAGTACGGGTTTTAACATTACTATATTATATCATCATCCTGTTAGAAAATTATGAGGATCTTGTTGAGTCTTTGACACAATCAACACAAACCACCAAGCAAGACTACATCATACCAAACACACAAAGCACACAAGAGTTGTCCCGGTTGGGGCTTTCGCCTTAATCCGGGGGAGGAAGAACCGAGATATTATTCAACTAGAGAAGATACAAGAATCTTACAATTCTCACCTCGACCCTCTCTCAAACCTAATGGAACTTGATGCTGCTTACAATGGAGAAACTCTCTCACCCTCTCAGATGAAGTACTATCTTCTTTTATTTGGCACTCAATAGAATTATCATCGATCTATGAGCCGTTACAATTGTTTATATAGATCTAGAGACAAACCTTAAGTTGATATCTTATTACAATAGCCATTGGATAGTACATAAGCCCTATGATAGGAGCCACACGATCTAACTTGAAGAGCAAGTTGGGCTTCTCACGAATCACCAAGACCCGACCCAAATATCCATCAGCGCCGCGACCGGTCGACCGCCACCCAAGGGACTGCCGACCGTCCCCCTCTCGGGGACTTCTGCACCCTATGACCGGTCGACCGCAACTTCTGCAACTACAGCTGCTGACTGTTTCCTTGCCTCAACTCCGTTTCCAATCGCCTTTGTCTCTCCATCGTCTTATCATCTTCTTATCTAATCTCGTATGCAAGACATAAACCCAACAATCTCCACATTGGATTGCATACACATGAATCCATAATTGCGTGATTTAAAACTCTTCTAGATCTTTCTTCTCCGCTTTGTAAACAACATGTTTCAATGGCTTCTCCTGCTAGTTGAACAAACCTCCACCTGTTTTTCTCCAGCTGTATGCCCCCTCAAGGGCACACCCATGTAGTTGTAATCATGGAGGTGACACCCTCCACACGAACTCCACCTACATCAAGGCTTTCTCCACCTTCCAATGGTATTCGAACTTTGCAGTCTCGCGTCGGTAATTCTAGTGACGGCTTACTAGATAATGCTTTAGGAACAATGGGCTTACATACACTCGGTCGAGTTTTCCTTCTCCCACAAAGCTGGTAGAGATTGTGTTGAACCTACCCAATCTCCCTCTTACCCTTCATTACCTTACGACGACTATCCCAAACTGTCAAAACTCCACCTCGAGCTGTGTACCTGCAGCCATGAGCATCAAGAGTACCTAAGGATATAAGATTCTTCTGTATCGAAGGAATATGCATGACCTCTTCTAGTGTGAACCCTTTACCATCTGGCATCTCCAATTCAACAGCTCCCTCACCCACCACTTCACAAATCTCACCACTCCCCGTTCTCACACTACGGCATGTTGATGACTTATAAGTAGAAAACATCTCCCTCTCAGAGCAAATATGAGAAGAACTTCCAGAACAAGATACCACTTGAATCCACATCTAAAGAACTTGAAACAAGAAGACAACAGTCAACATTATTACTTGACTCAGTTGTGCTGACTATATGGGCTTGTTCCCTTTTTTTAGCAGCACTCTTCTGACTCAACCACTTGTGACAGTCTCTCTTGTAATACCCAACTCCTTTACAGTAATGGCAACGAATCTTACCCATGTGTGCTGCATCCCTTCCAATTGAAGCATCACCATTCACCGCAAAACACCCTAAAGAAATAGACCCTCCTTTATGAGTCTCCTTTCTTAGTTCATTTTCCTTCAGACCCTTAATCACCCCGGCTACAGTAAGTGTCTCCTTGGCCGATTTTCCATGTAGCATGGTAGTTATCAAGTGACCATAAGAAGTTGGCAGTGAATAAATCAAGTTGAAAGCTTTATCCTCTACGCTAAAATCATCAGCGTTAATCGCCTTCAGTTCAGATATTACCTTATTGAATTCCACAATATGATCTTGAAGATGAGTACCTTCCTTCATTGAGAACCTAAATAGCTTCCTTTTCCAATACATCCGATCTAGCAACGACGATCCCGAGTAGTCAGTTTTGAGTCTCGCCCATAGACTCGCCGCACTTTTCTCCTCAAGGATATTACACTTGACTTCGTCCGCCAATTGTAACCGGATTAAACTCAAGACCTTCAAACAAATCTCATCCCAGTTCTCTTACTTCATGTCGGTTGGCTTCTTCTCTTCTAGGGCAAGGTGCAAGTCCTTCTGAACCAAAACATCATACATGTCCACCTTCCATAGATTAAAGTTGATCTTACCATCAAACCGCTTGATCTTCGTCTTTTGATCTGCCATCTCCAAGGAACTCGAACAAACCCATGAATCCTGATTGCTCTGATACCACTTGTTAGGAAATTATGAGGATCTTGTTGAGTCTTTGACACAATCAACATAAACCACCAAGCAAGACTAGATCATACCAAACACACAAAGCACACAAGAGTTATCCGGGTTGGGGCTTTCGCCTTAATCCGGGGGAGGAAGAACCGAGATATTATTCAACTAGAGAAGATACAAGAATCTTATAATTCTCACCATGACCCTCTCTCAAACCTAATGGAACTTGATGCTACTTACAATGGAGAAACTCTCTCACCCTCTCAGATGAAGTACTCTCTTCTTCTATTTGGCACTCAATAGAATCATCATCGATTTATGAGCCGTTGCAATAGTTTATATAGTTCTAGAGACAAACCCTAAGTTGATATCTTATTACAATAGCCATTGGATAGTACATAAGAGATAACCCTACGATAAAAGCCACACGATCTAACTTGAAGAGCAAGTTGGGCTTCTCACGAATCACCAAGACCCAACCCAAATATCCATCAGCGCCACGACCGGTCGACCGCCACCCAGGGGACGGTCGACCGTCCCCCTCTCGGGGACTTCTGCACCCTATGACCGTTCGACCGCACCCTATGACTGGTCGACCGCAACTTCTACAACTACACCTGCTGACTGTTTCCTTGCCTCCACTCCGTTTCCAACCGCCTTTGTCTCTCCATCGTCTTATCGTCTTCTTATCCAATCTCGTATGCAAGACATAAACCCAACACATCCTATACAGATACTTACATCATCTCCCAAAATCCTAAATATTACACAGATTTACATAATTCCTTATTCTATATAACTTAAGGGAACAAAATATACAACCCTACTACAAAAAACAGATTACAGGGTTGTTACAAATAGTAAGAGTACACAAACAGTAAGAGTTTCGAGTCTTCAATATACAAAGCTTCCAGTCTTCAATATCGGAAGAAACAGTGAGCCTACACAAACAGTAAGAATTTTTCAAGAATCAATCAAAACTAATGATAATTAAATAAATAAATAGTAAGAGTATATAGATTTATATTTATTTCTCATTACCTGGAAAGAAAGCAACTACATGAGATTCTAATAAGCACTCAACTCGCAAATCCTTTAATTCAAATCACACATACACAATGTCTTGACTTTGATTTTCTAATTACGATGCAAAAAGGAAACAATTTATATAAAGCAATCTCAGGTTAACAGCTTCCAAGAACATAGTTAATACACTATTGTTTAGCTTGCACAAAATGCAGATCATAGGTATTTCATAATGATAGTTGATTGAGGACTTGCTAACAGTTCTATGCAAGCATGCAACTTTTTGACACTTAAGAAACTCCAAATATATGTAACATAGCAAATTAACATCAATGTTGAGCAACATTTACAACTATGTACTTTTGACACAACTGAGTAGAAATTGCAAGTCCCCAAGCCTATATTAACTTATTGGATATGATTTGTTGACACAATCATATATACACAAAAAGATAAATTCTCTTGCTACAACCTAAACATACTTGTGCTATGCTTGTCCTTAAAATAGGAACCTCTATACAACCACATAATTTTTTTAGAACCGCGAAACAAATATATTTGGTTGTATATACTTGATGTAACACCCCAAATTCCAAAATACACTGAATTCGAAATTTCCACGGGATCTTTACACTTCTTTCGTACAATTTTACAAGGAATTTAAAACTTTTATTTCAACAATGATTACATCAGAGTCTTTTACATCAATACGCAGCGGAATTAATAAAATACAACAATAATGAATGTACAATTGTTACAACTTTAACATTTAAGTAATCAACAACATCAATTCTCTTTATATCTTCATGTAACTCCAAATCCTGCATATAAAAATGTGGGCGCGTCAGTTGCTTACAACTGACGAAATATTATACACGGCCATCCTCTCTATGTCGGAAACAGTATAACGATTCTTAAATACTTTAGCAAACACAAACTTGATCACAAACAAGGCTACAAAGGGACTATCCTGTTGATGTCGTGTTGTGCGGTGCACTTAATCCTTAATGTAGTTATTATATTACATGACACTAATGCGCACTTGTTCGGATTCTATGCATCCCATACTACATAGGTCCGAGGGCAAGCCCTTAATCGTTCTTCATCTTATAGGGTTCGATCCATCGCCATGACTTAATCTACTACTGTAACTACGGTAAGTATCCTAGATGTTCTATGATCTACGAGCCCATGTCCAGGCATCCTGGAGGGGAATCCCACGCACTGACACGACACATCGAGCAGGCAACCTATGGACAATTCAACCTCCGCCATGGAACAATGGCACCACCCGTAGCCACTCAAATATCCCACAAGCTTCACCACCGGGACGATAATTCTGGAGTAGTGCCCGCACCATGTCTTGACGCATCAAGCAGGCAGCCTGTGGATCACTCTCACACCGCCAATCCGATGACCCTTATACTCGTGTTTTTCTCTTACTTTCATCACATTTCCACTACGTATCTATCTATAATTTCGGTAAGTATCCTAGATGTTCTATGATCTATGAGCCCATGTCCAGGCAGCCTGGAGGGGAATCCCACGCACTGACACGACCCATCGAGTAGGCAACCTATGGACAATTCAGCATCCGCCTTAGAACAATGGCACCACCCATAGTCACCAAACACCCCACAAGCGTCACCACCGGGACGGTACTCTGGAGCAGTATCCACGTCATGTCACGATGCATCGTGAAGACAGCCTGTGCATACCCTCACACCACCAATCCAATGGCCCTCATACTCATGTTTTTCTCTTACTTCCATCACAGCCTTACAAAATTTGTTTTAAAAGAAAATCATCACAACCTAGAGCTAGCTTACCCTACCAGATTTAAATCAAAACAACAGAGACAGTCAGCCTACCTGGCTACTTCTCAAGAGACACTCAACCCTCAACGGTTAGCTCTCAAAAACATTAATACAAACTTCCGGTCACTAGGGTCTCGCCTAGCCTCTAGATTCCAACAACTATCTCTTTCTAGAGATCAACAATATTTCATAATCAATCGCAAATAACATTTCCATTTCTTTTGTTCACAATTCTTTCTCAAAAACATTTCTTTTATAATCTCATAACATGAGAACAATTCAATTCGATATCTTTATCAATTTCATCTTTCATATCCTTGTATGCATTTCAAAATAACCTCAATCAAGTGTTAATAATCATAATTCTCGTATTTAATCATATTCAACTTCCACTCGTCAGAAATAAAATCCAAACTCAAGAACAAATGCCAGTTCGGTTCATTCGACTGCTGACAAGAATCAGTCGACTGTTTACGAAACTTTGAAACATCAAAAATAACACAGTCGGTTCAGTTGACTGTCGACAAGAATCAGTCGACTGTTTCACGAATACTTTGAAATATCAAAAACAACAGTCAGCTCGGTTCAGTCGACTGTCCTGCTGATGAAAACCAGATTTTAATAGTTGTCAGTCGACTGTGGAAAGTAGACAGTCGACTGTCGATGCACCAATTGCAGCCTGTATATATTTTTCGACCTTTTAATTGATTTGTACTTCCATATAAAAATATAGATAATTTCCAGAATGTATTCCTTTTAAAAACATTATCGTATATGTTCTCAAATTCACAAGTTTCTCATTTTTCAATGAGATCTTTAAAATGCATCAAAACATATATCCAATCGATTTTCCAAATAAACTGTTGTCTTTTATCAAAATCACTTTATAAAATCTCTATACTCACATAAATAAATATTTTGAGGTTAGAATTGCACTTCTTTACCACATTAGCATCGAAAGGCATTGCTCCAGATATTTGCATTATTTCAATTACTATTTCAACCATGCGTCATGCAATCAAAGCTTACCAAATGGCACATATTCTTGCATGCAAATATTCTAACAATCATCATAACACATTTTGAACCATAAATCTAACAATTCACATCTATCACAACAACTAGCATGTAATCTCATCATACCAATTCAAATTCCACAATTAAATTGTATATCATCTATCATGCAAATTCTATTCCTAAATTAGAAAGAATTTAAGAAACATCAACCTAAAGTTGAAGAATTGTACTCAAATGAACTCCTAGAATTTGGAGCTCCTAAAGAAAACTCCAATTGCAACTCTTCGAAATCCGCGCACCAAAGTAAGCCTCCATGCTCCACATTTCGACAAGCATCCATCAAGTTTCCAAAAGCACCGAAAGCACTTCATTTGCATCTTCGAATATACACATACTATATATACATATATACACATGTCTACACACATATATATATGAACACAATGAATTGTATGGTGGATATTAGGAGAATAGTAGGACAATTGGATTGGTTGCTTCTCGGAAATGGCAGGAGAGAGGGAGGAGAAGGGATGAGAGAATGAGAGACTTAGGGGTACTTTTATAGATTAACCAATGGGTAGTTAGAATAACCATCTCCCACACGAACACCACTTATCCCATTATTTAAAATTGAAACTTGCTTTCCCTCCTACTTTCAAAATCAAACTCCAGATTTTCCCTCCTCTCTAAACAACCCGGTCCCCCCAAAAATGTGCACATCACACATGTGCACGTGCACGTGCTTTGTGTATACCAAAAATAAATTATTTAATTAGTCCCTTCAAAACAATTATTTCTATATGTAATAAATATACAAAATTAACTTTAAAATTATACTTTTCATGCACAATTAAAATAGACATTCACAATTTCATGAAAATTTATTTTGAAGGAAGAACGCGCTTAAACACGTGCGTCGCCCGTAAAATCTCAAAAATACAAAAATTGATTTTGTCAACCGAAAATATTTATAATTAATTGGAATGCAACATAAAATATATTTAATATACATATACGATAATGTACTCAAACGTATAGAAAACACGTGTATTGCACGAAAAAATTTATTTTAATTAAGATAGACAAAAATTGAATTCCATTTACAAAACGAGTTTAAACATATTTATAAAAATAAATAATTGAAATCCATCAAAACTTTGCACGTAACGGTGGAATACCCGAAATCGACACGTGCATCGATAATACGTAAAAAGCACGTAAAAACTCAAAGATTGAAATTTAGCATTTGAGTTGTCTCAAATGAGATTTTTAAGAATTCGAGATTGTATAAATAATTAGAATTCAAAATACATATCAAAATGCGTTATGGATATCATCAGTAACAGTACAAAATGCACGTGCGTAACGCCCGAGGGCAAAATTGTCATTTAAATTTTGCAGGGTGTTACAGTTGATCTCTAGATCAATATGCAATTCGAAAATTTCTATTGCTCTGATAGACTGATACTATTTGTAACAAACATTTCTATTGTCGAGAAGCATTTATCTCTGACTAAATTGTGACCAGACAACATCTCTGGCTGTTGATTTTTTTTTTTTTTTTTTTTTATCTATATAATAAAACACAAAGAAAGCTATCAAGTGGCTCTTCTTCAATCCCCCAAAAATCAAAGGTCCAGATCTACCTCACAAAACATATTTTTTCCTCAAAAGTTTCCCTCAAAACTCAAATTCAAATCCCCACCTAAAACAACTCCTATATTTATTTAAATTTTTTTTTTCTCTCCCTCTCTCCCTCCCTCTCTCCCTCTTCTATTCAAAAAATTAAGAAAACAAAAATTTTAAAATTTTTTTAAAAATTAAAAAAATTAAAAACTAAAAAATTAAAAATTTAAAAACTTCTAAAATAATTCAAAAAAATTATATAATATGTTTTTTGCTCTATATTTGCTACTTCAATTAATTTGCTGGATCTCCAAAACTATTTTATATGATTAAACAAGGTGTACCGTTCCGAAGACGTGCCCTAGACACGTGTTAACGGGCAAACCTAGTATAATACTAAACAGCTCCATAATTTTCGCTGAATACTATCAAACAAAAAATATTCAATTAGTTGGCATCACCAAAAAAAAGTCTTCATCCAATTATTTTGGATTGCGTTATGTTGCAATATAATTTGAACGCTAATTTATGTTAAATTTGGCTTTGTATTCATTAATACTATAATCGTTATCCTATACACACTTACGAGTCAAATGCTTATTGTATCATCACCTTTTTTGGCATCAAGCAACTGCCAGTCTGCCAATATGACATTCATTTAATGAATGTATAATACCAGTTACCACTTCAAATCATGTGTCACAATACAAAATGTATTAATATTTTGTTAGTTAGATTGTCTTAACAGTAAAAAGAAAAATTGAATATATATATAATAAAACACAAAGAAAGCTATCAAGTCGCCCTCCTTCAATTTCCAAAAAATCAAAGGACCAGATCTAATCTCACAAAATCCCTTCTCCCCCCCCCCCCCCTCCTAAAAAGTTTCCCCCTAAAACTCAAATTCAAATCCTCCACCCAAAACAATTATTTTATTTATTTAGTTTTCTCTTTCTCTCTCTCTTATATTCAAAAAAATAAGAAAATAAAATTTAAAAAATTTTAAAAAAACCCAAAAATTTTAAAACTAAAAAACTAAAAAGTTAAAAAATTTAAAAACTTTAAAATTAATTCAAAAAATCAAAAACGTATAAAAAAATTTATTTTTTTAAAATTTAAAAAATTAATTAAAAAATTTTAAAATTTTTAAATTTTAAAAAAATCTCATTCTAATTTTTAATTTTGTGTGTGCAGGGAATTACTCAGTTTTTTGTTGATTTGAATTTTGTGTGTCCATGAGATCTAAGTTCAGAGAGGTATGCTTGTTTTATTTTTTGGTTTAAAAAATTTTAATTTGCTGATTTATTTAATGAGTTTTTTATTGATTTTGACTTAAGGTGTACGCAAGTAGAGATGAATTATTTGGTGGCCTCAATTTGAATTTCCAAACCATAGCAGGACAGGTAAGCTGACCATCAACCTAAAATAACTTGACAAATATGCAACAATTATTTCTTTACTGCAAGAGAAAATACTATCGTAAAGTGTTCCCTTCACTGGTTATTAGAAACTATGGATAACATAACATATAAGAACTTTTTTTGTATGTTTGGATATATAGGATTGAGATGACTAGAGTTTACCAATGAAGGGTGTAAACTCTCCATTTAAAAAAGACAGCTAAAGTAAATTTGTTATTTATCTATTTTGATTTTTTTATTTTTATGAAGGTGCAATGAGGAGACAAAATGGAGATAAAAAAAAATGATTAGCTTGGTTTAGAGTTTTGAGAACTTCATGTATTTTATTTTTGTTGAAAATAATAATAAGAGGT
Source organism: Hemerocallis citrina (assembly GCA_017893485.1). NCBI lineage: Eukaryota > Viridiplantae > Streptophyta > Magnoliopsida > Asparagales > Asphodelaceae > Hemerocallis > Hemerocallis citrina. The sequence continues at coordinate 287,988 of JACEHZ010000456.1, read as the reverse complement.
ATTTCAATTGCAAACTGAGTCTCAGACAAACAAATGTTTAGATTATTGGTATTGTAGATACCTTCACACCTGTACTCGCGTTACCATTGTATTTAGACATGCTCATAGTCGTTATGAGATTAGAGTAAGCTCTATAAAACCTATATGCTAATGTCATTGCATAACTATTACAAGCGTCTAAAAGTGATGCTGCAGCTAAAAAAAACTTTATGCAGTGTTTCTAACAAACTGTATGCATTCTGATAAGTTCAAGCTAATGATCACGAAGACGATGGTTGAGCTTAAAAGTAGATATAATGTTTCCTCATATAATATGTTTTCTACTTCAATTAATTTGCTGGACCTCCGAAACTATTTTATATAATCAAAGCAGGTGCACTGTTCCGAAGACGTGCCATAGGCATGTATCGACGGGCAAACCTAGTTGTACAATAAAATGACACTTTCTTCATTGTCTATCTTTTAAAAATTAAAAATAATTAAAAAATAAAATTAAAAAGAAGAAAAAAAATACGACTGGAAATCACAACGGTCATCGCCTTTCCTTTATGACTCATGAACTACGACTAATCCAAATTTACCATCCCGTCATCCCCTTGTCTTCTTAAGAACAGCTGCTCGTTTCCTTCTCACCGAATCAATTAAATTTTCCCCAACTATAAAAAATTTGTTCTCCTACGTCGAATCTCATCGGAATCTTCGAATCGAAGCTAACCTCCTTCCCAATTCGCACCGCAACTTCGAATCTTCATTTTAATGGCGACGAGAAATCGGACCCCGTTGTTTCGGAAATATCGTGATGCTCTTCGTTCCGTTAGGGTTCCGTCGATGTCTTCCCCTTCTTCTTCGTCTCACTCCGGACCGGTGATCGAAATGAGTTCGCTTTTGCGGCAGAATCAGTCGTATGCTCCACTTAGCACCGAAGATCCAGGCACTTCCAGGTCCCCAATTTCAACTCCTTTTTTAGCCTTAATTTGTTGATTTATTTGATTCGTACTTTGCGTTAAACCCCAGGTTTTTCTGAAGTGAGAATACCGCAGAAGAATGAAATATTATAGTGGACAGTTGAAGGTTAAACCATCTATGGATATGATTTGAGGGAAGAGAGCGGCATTGTTGTATGATATGTGAACCTATGTAACCGTATACCAAAACTGCATAATTTCGTAGGAGAGTCAATCCTTAAATTAGTGAGTGGATGTGAGATGTAAATTGGACTCAAATAGAGTTAAGACACTAGAGTTCATTAACTCCGAAAGTTCAAAAAAGATCAAATTTAAGATAACTTGTAAGCACAATTGAAATCATAAGCATTGATAACTGATGTGGTGTCTATTGAGAGTGATCGTCACCGTATATTAAGCTACTTATGTTTGATGTTTTGCTGTACGGTTCACGCTTAGAAATTTCTTGCCCATCATTGTGAACTTTCTCACTTCTTTTAGTACTTTTACGAATATAACATTTTATATTTGTATCTTTTAGCTGCTGGTTCTAATCTATTATATATTAAAGTCCCATTACTATTGAAATTATTTCCTTTCTAATCTTATATGGTGCGGTTATAGTCGGTGGAGATGAGAATAACTTTTTTGATTATAGTGTACTGTCACAAAAAAATTGGAAAAAAAGAGAAAAGAATGTCATATGACAAAAGGATTAATAGTAGTAAAGTAATAAATTGTAAGAGGGTGAGCAAGTGAGACCCGAGTGCAAATGCATAGAGTTGTTAGTTGCTCAGTCCTGATGCTTATCCAATGTAAATGTCCACCTACGATCGCAAAGACCTTCTTACAGATTACAGATACTGTCACACTGCTAAGAAAAAGCATTTGCACCCCCCCCCCCCCTCTCTTCACACACACCGCAGAACTTTATTGGATGAGATGTACACAAGCATGTGCATCACACAGCATGCCTTTGTTGGAGAAGTTGTACATACGACGCACCTTTATTGGAGAAGATGTACACACACGGCGCACCTTTACTGGGGAAGAGATACACAACGCACCTTTACTGGAGAAGATGTATCTTGCAAGTTTAGGGAGTACGATCTTTGCTCCAATATTTTTAAGGCACACCTTTACTTCACTTGATTTGATCCATTTCTATGAAGATTGAAGGAGCTTGATCAAATTAAGTGATACCTGTCAGGCTGTCACAATCCTCATCAGCCTGACTGATCATATAATATTGAGACAATCTATTATTTAGGTATGCTAGTTCGAAATCTAACTTTTTGGGTCAAATTTAAAGACACAAGTATTTGTTAGACAAACCACGTTCGTTTTCATTTTATTCCAGTTCTGATCATAAGAAGAAAAAGGGAAAAAAGTGGATTTTGTTTTGAGACTTAATGTGAAATATGGAGTATTGACCATTTTACTATCCTTAATTGTTGCTAAGTAATGTGCGGTTCACTTTGAGATTTTTCCTTCATTCAAGTGTTAGTTTTTGTAGTATGATGTTTCAAATTATCGATGTTTGTTTTGGTTGAATTTGGAAGGACATTTCTATCATCTTACTTCATTCACCAGCTTCAAGGACAGTTTTTTTATTGCTTCCCAAATGTTCTTCCATGATTTCGTGGAAAATATTCTGCATATTTCTTTTCATTTTATTAATATCAATTCATTATCATCTACCGCCCTTTCTTTACTCCATACGGTAGTCCGCCAGGGTATAGAGGGCCTATTCAGTGCCCTAACAATGAACGGGAAAACCAATTATCAGACACCTTCAATTTATTTGCATCTATCAAAACTTGTTAAGTAATATTCATTAAAAAACATCTGTCAGAACACATGAAGTAATATCCATTAAAAGATTCCTGTTAGGCATTCTGAAGCTTAAGATGGACAATTATCAGCTGATTTTGTAAAGCTCTCATGAATAAGTATCAGCCTACAGCGAAATACTTTTCTGGTTGCCCATCCGTCATGCCAATTTCCACATATCATCTTTTCGTAGGATAGGATAAAAAAGATTAAAGATAAACGTACTTGTTCAACTGTTCTTTAGCAACTGATTTTGCATTATTGACATTATGATTCCAAGTTAATTGATGCAGTCAAGGGTGCTGACGTAGTGACATCCAGTGAATGAGAAATTGAGATATAGAGGAATTGTTTTATTTGTATAAGGACCCTTGCAGATGTCAACATTCTCACTACTTTTATCGATCTTTCTCATTGTTGACTTCAGGGCTAGGTAATTCTGATGCCAGTTTCTTATATGCCCCCAGAGGAATATTTTTATGATTCACTCGTTGGTTTGTGTCATGCCTTAAGGGGAATACAGTTACGAACAGAAATTATTATCTTTTTTCTCTTTTTTTAAGGTTGTGCGGTATGTAGTCACATTTATAGATGGTGATTATGTTCCTTTACCATGTTTTACATTTCTCATTCTATACTGTATTACTTAAAAGTGGATGTTTTTCCTTTTTCTCTGCAGTAGAGGTGCATTCACAACTGGTTTACCTCCAGCCTGGATGGATGTTTCTGAAGAAATTGGTGTAGATATACAGCGTGCTCGCACAAAAATGTCAGAGCTAGTCAAAACTCATGCAAAGGCTTTAATGCCTTCTTTCGGAGATGGAAGAGATGACCAACATGCAATTGAATCTCTTACACAAGAGATTACACATCTGTTAAAGAAGTCCGAGAAGGGCTTAAAAAGACTTTCTTCTAGTGAGGCTTCTGAAGATTCGAATGTTCGGAAAAATGTCCAGGTACAGCAAATGTGGAAATTCATTTTGTGGGATTCCTTCATTCCTGTAGAATAATGTGCTCCACTAATGAATTCATTAAAATCAGATAAACTTTCTAATAGCCTTCAGTTTGAGACAGTTGTAACATGTGAAAATTTTCTCATGCAGAGATCACTGGCAACTGATCTCCAAAACATTTCAATGGAGCTCCGTAAAAAGCAAAATACTTATTTAAGGCGTCTTCGACAGCAGAAGGAGGTATAACTTACTTTGGTAAAGCTGTATGGTTCACTTTGGGTTATTCTGCTGATGTTTCTTAGTTTCTTCATTGTCATACGTTAGGGTCAAGATGGTGTCGACTTGGAGATGAATCTGAATGGAGCAAACTATAGATCAGAAGATGATGATGGTTTGGGAGATGTGGTATGTTGGATGCCTCTCTTATTTTTTGTTTCTTTAACTTGTCAATTTATTCATATGAATTTTCCTGGAAAGGCTCATATAGCATCACTGAAGTTTATTCGAAGTAATGCATATCTCTGAATTATTGAATGTTCATGCATGCTTACATAGTATATTTCTGTACATTTTTACATACACGCACATGCACTCACACATTCCTACATTCATATACACTAGTATTTTGGCACGTGCATCCATTAGATAGGTTGAATTTCCATATATTTTGGTGCACATTCAATTTATAGAGAAGAAGTCTTCTTCGGCTTCTTATTTTTAAACCGTATATTTTTGTCTTGTGTACTCCCATATCTCTAATATTATATTGAGAGAGTTGGAGTTGTCATTTGTAATCATACCAACTTATGTGTACCGTGCGTGTATAATTAAAATAAAGGGTGTCTCATGTTCGAGGCCAGACTACATCAAAATTTTTACTTTTATAAATATATATTTATTAAGACGTGGACCCCACGTGTAAATTACTAGTTCATTTTAATCAAACTTTTTAAAATTGTTAATTAATCAATTAAGTGGAGCTTGTAGGACAATGTTATAAGGGGACCCACTCATTAAAAAGGAGAATATGCAAGTAGAGTACATCTATATGCAGACCGCCGCCCCCCCCCCCCCCCCCCCCCCTTTTTTTAAATTTGTAGTGTAGATGAGCATGAGTTCATTTATTCATCCATACATACATAGTACATATATATGTGCGCACATTCAGGGCCGGCCCTGAGTTCCCCGGGGCCCAAGGCGAAAAGCCCAAATAATTATTTTTTGGGGCCCCTAATTACAATATAATTTTTTTACGCACAAAATACGTGTCTATATTTACAAGAAAAGTACAAATTTGGGGTCCTAAAATTGCGAAAAAATTGGGGGCCTGAGGCGGCCGCCTCACCGGCCTCAAGGTGGGGGCCGGCCCTGCACACATTACATACTGAGTATATTGGGGTCAACTCAGTCAAGATAGTAGGTGCAGAAAATTTAGGGATATTTGGTGGGGTTACCCTCTGGATATGTGATTGTCAGATAACCAGCCTTTCATGTGATTTTTGTGTTTCTCTATACCAATTTCTTGGAATTAACATCGACGGCAGTTACATTCATGGAATTGTTGGATACCACTTGTATGTTAAATTGCATTGTATTTCCATATCCACAGGGTTTCAGTGATCATCAAATGTCTCAGCTAAAAAAAAGTGAGGCATTTTCTAGAGAGCGGGAAAAGGAGATTGCTCAGGTATATATTTATCGTTACCAATTCGATTCTTAGAGAATAATTTGCTCTTTGTGTTGTCTGCTATTTCTTTGCAGTGGTAAGGTTAATCTCACCACTTGGCTGATATTTTTTAGGTTGTAGAATCAGTGAACGATCTTGCTCAAATCATGAAGGATCTCTCTGTCCTAGTAATAGATCAGGTAAAGCTTACAACCATCTAATATGATCGCAGATTAGTTCCTGTGATCTTCTAATAATGTATGAAACTGTTCAATGAGCAGGGGACCATTGTTGACCGGATTGATTACAATATTCAGAATGTTGCAGCATCAGTGGAAGAAGGATTTAAACAGTTACATAAGGTCTCTCTCGCTCTCTCTCTCTCTCTCTCTCTGTGACAGACAATTCCCTAATAAGTTACATAATATAGTGTCAATGTTCATTCCTCCTTAATGATGATAACACGCACAAAAATCTCTAGTATGTTACATAAAATTCTCCTTATGGTCCATAATCCATTCTATTTAGCCAATTATGGGGTTAATGTTCGTTTCTCCCTAATGCTGATATTTAAGACACACAATTCGGTAGTAAGTTACATAAGATACTCATGGTACTTAGTATTCTATCTAACGAGCTACACACACACACACACACAATTCTCTGTTAAGTTCCATAAGATTCTCACTATGGTGCATATGTAAAATATTCAATCTAACCAGCTGTAGTGTTGGACATGGCCAATGTTATACCTGTCTAGTGCTGATATTTAAGACAATTCTCTAGTAAGTTACATACGATACTTCGTATTGTACGCATGTAAAATAGTATATTAAACCAGCTATAGTGTCAGAGGCGGCCAATGTTCATATCTATCTAATGCTGATATTTAAGACAGTTCTCTAGTGAGTTACATGCTCATGGTACGTATGTAAATAATCTATTTATCCAGCTATAATGTCCAGGGGGGCCAATGTTCATACCTCTCTAATGCTTATATTTAAGAGTGTAGAAGTTTCCAGCCATTAATTGATCACCAAGGAAGTTAAGGGTTGAGTTCCGCTCATTTTCGACCGATGAAGTATGTAATTGCAACTCAGCATGTAGGATTTCCTTAAATGAGAGAGTTTACTGAGATTTGGGAAGGATATGGTATAAAGGTAGCTCCTAACCAAAATAAATTAAGAGAGAATCGACTTAGGTGGTTTGGATATGTCGCACGTAGACCTAGTAGTGCCCACGTTAGAAAAAGTGATTTGATAGATATTGAAGGTAGAGTTAGGGGTGGGAAAAACCTAAACTTGGGTGGAAATGGTGAGAAAAGATATGATAGCTTGTGGGCTTACATAAGATATTGCGCTAAACCGAGCAGAATGGAAAACTAGGATTCATGTAGCCGACCCAAACTAGTTAGGAAAAAGACTTTGTTGTTGTTGTTGTTGTTGTTGTTGTTGTATGAGAGGGTCAAGAATAAGTAGGTGATAGCTCTTTGAACCTTGGAGATTTATCTGATCAAAATTGAGTGTTGAAGACTTCAAGTGTTGTTTGATATTCCCCAAGTTCTACTGTGGTGGATGTGTGTGTATGGTGACTGACATTTATCTCAGTCTCATAGTTCAATACTCACACGTGTCTTTATCGGCTTATAATTAATTATGTATATAGAGGATACAGTGGGTCCTATGCCATAGGAGGAAATTTTCTCCAATGGCGCACTAACAACTCAATCTCTGCAACTAAAATTCACGATCCACACATGTCAAGTTGATCTTCGTATTATAAAACATACAATGAAATAAACTCACTGAATTTGAACATATTTTACCCATTCACCATGAGGTTGCAAAACATATGGTTTTCAGCAATAAATCAGTAAAGACCACGTATGTATTGGAAAAGCATATTCAACTTGATAATATTTCATCCTCCTATTTTTATGACATGTTGGACACTTTGAATGGTGTGGGTCATGCATTTAGGAGGAGGGGATAAGATTTTAGGGTGCCACAGTAGGAGAAAATTTCCTCCTACACCACCTTTGTTCCCGATTGAATAGAACTTTCCTCCCATTCACCTGTGTCATTGTTTGCCTCCATTTCCTTTCCATATATTTACATTTAGTTGATTTGATACTTCTAAAAGTTGCCAGGATGTGGATACTCTCAAAATCTCTCTTTAAATGCTTCATGTCATATTATAAGTTTCCAGTATTGGACGTCATTTCCATCATAAAAATACCCCAAAAACAAAATTTTAGAATTCTTTTGAGCAAGTTTTTTGCTCGTATATTATGCAATAAAAAATCTGGTTAACTGAAAAGCCTAAAATTACTCTTATCTTTGGTTGAATGGGAAAGACACATTGAAACCAACTAAAAATTATGTTGTTTACTATTCCTAAAAATATGGATCACTTCAAACAGTGTTGATTTTTAGTTTGTATGATTTGTTGCTACTTATTTTGGTGTGGGAGCAAACAGATAGTGAATTCTTATTTAATGGAAACTACTAAAAATCTGACATTTGATCTTTACCGTGAAATGCAGTCAGAGCTCTTGAGATTAAATTTGGATCGTTGGCTGACCACCGCGATCTGAATCCGACGGTTGCTGACGCAGCCGGTGGACCTGCAAAAAGCCTGAAATACCGGGGGTTGGCTCCGGCGACGGACCCTCCGATACTCAAGTCAGAACCAGAAAGAGAGAGAGTTTGAGAGAGAAACTGACGATTTGTTGATTACCTTCTAACTGGGGGGAGGGGGAGGAGGGTATTTATAGGCCTAAGAAATATATCAAGAGATTGATCTAAATTTGTTGGATCGATATGAATTCCTTATCTCCTTCATGTTTCTCCCCCTAACGAGATAAGTTATCTTATTAGGGGATAAGAGATTTGACTCCTAGCCTTCATGGACTGGGTGTCTCTCCTAGCGAGCTTAGTCTGTCACTTTATATAGGCTTGAAAGAAGCCCATGTCTTGTAGAGGAGCCTGGGGAAGGATCGGACCTGTTAAGGAGGCTCGTTATGATTAATCTGCCTGTAGAAGCTTTGAGATCTGTGCTGAAATCGTACAGTCCCGATTTGCTGTGATTTTTACCTTCATCATAAGCCCCCCACCCCCGAAAGGCAATTTTGATGGTTTTCGGGGAGTAGTATGCCTTACTTTTGGACTTTGGAGTATAATCTTAGCCGTCACGGTGTTTGGAGATACTTGGAGGCAGTGCATATCTTCCTGGATTTTTCCATATTTTTTTTGGATTTTTCCGAAATTTTTCTGGAATTTTCTAAAGTTTTTCCCAATTTCAAAATCAAAATTTCGAATTTTAAAATGATTCTTTAGGATTTTTATTGAATAATCAGACCTCGACACGCTTTTTAAAGCGATCAGAGGCGTCGATCAGCATCAAACTCGCGCGCTGAGTGGATTGAATGACCATGATTCGATCGTTGTGATTAGGGGCTGACGTGGACCAATCTGGTGCGTCGATCACGCCCTAGCTTACGCGTTGAGTGAGATCAGATGGCTGAGATGCAAGGATCTTCTGGGGAGGCGACATGGCGGCATCAGGGACGCTTATCAAACCCCAACTCGTCCGCTGTGTGGGATCAAACGGCTGAAAAGAGAGCGGAAGAGAGGAGGAAGAAGAAGGGCGACGTGGATCAATCACGTACGTCCATCACGCTCGAGCTCGAATATCTGAGCAATCCAAGGGTCAGAAACTGCAGCGGGGACCCCCTAGCTCGGCCGATGATTTGGCCGAGCTATGGGCATTTGATCCTGGTCGAACTATGGCGTTTTGCCCTCGTCGAGCTATGAGCCCCTTCTCCTCATCGAGCTACAGACGTCGCCGCGCTAGGGGAGGTCCTTTTTTTTTGTCGAGGCGAGCTCTGTTCTCGTCGAGCCATCGCTTTGTCGATGGTGGTTGTTATCGCCGAGCTACGAAGCTTGCACTCTCGCCGAGCTATTTGCTTCGACTTGTCGCCAAACTATGGAGGACACGCTTCGGTCGAGCTATGGTGATGTTGAGCTTCAGAGCTATGCTCTGTTTTGAACTCTGTTGTGATCGAGCTATGAGATTATCGAACCCTCTTGGTCAAGTGCTTTGTTTTTCGTCGACCTCTTCCTCATCGAATCTTTGCCGAGCTATGAGCTATGGGATGGTCGAACTATAGCTTTTCGGCGAGCTATGGACAAACGGTCGAGCTATGATCTTTGAGCTTTGGTCAAGCTATGGCCTTCGATTTAGTCAAGCTATGGGCCCCGTTCGTCGTCGAGCTATGAGGCTTCTCGTCGACCTATGGAGCTGCTCCATTGTCGAGCTATGGAGCTTTGAGTTGGCCTTGAAGCTCGGGTTTTTAGAAGAGGATTTTTTGGAGCTCGATGTCGAAGCTTCGGATGGTTGTAGTTTGGAGAAGAGGAGTTTAATCAGGTGCTGCTCGATCTTTGGTGTTGAAGCTCAGAGCTAGGAGGTCGGCTGACTTGGGCTCGAGTTCGTGTTCGGCGTCGAAGTGAAGGGGAGAAGAGTTTTAGACGAGCTCTGTTTTGAGTTTTTTGAGCTCTGGTTTATTTTTTTTCTTTGATGGAGAAGATGGGTTGAAGGAGGTGTGGGTTTCAGGTTTGGTTTTTTGAAGAAGCGGGTTCGAAACCCATACCTGTTTACTCCTTTAACTCTTTTCTTTTGGATCTTGCTTGCGGGTTCGGTTTGCAAATCTGAACCCGTGAACCCATTTGGCTGTGTACACACTTTTGGATTTTTGGACTTGGATTTGCATATAATTGTGTGTGTGTATATATATATATATATATATAATTATTTATGTGTAAACCAAGTTTTTACTTCATAACCCTTGGTCCATATACCAACTAGATCTTTTTGATGAATTATTACTTCTTGTACTTGTCGATTAAGCCTCTCGTCGCTCATTTTGGTGAACTCCTCTTTTGTCAACCAAGGGTTATGTTGTTCGCTTGTTTTGTCGATCGAGCGTTTCATCATTGAACAAGCATTCTGTCAATCTAGGAGCAAAGTGCTTTGATCGTTGGATCTTAGATATATATAGTTGACCTAGAAGAGCTATTGCAGACTTGCTATTTGATCCCAGCAAGTTTGTTGAGGCAAATCTAAGACGGAGTTGAACGTTGATCTTGATGTTCGGTACAAGCGAGTTATAGATAGGCAACTCTGAGATGGAGTTAATGTAGAAACTGCCGTTTGATCCCGACAAATTTGGAGATATCTTGGTGACGGAGTTGAACGTTGACCTTGCCGTTTGATCCCGACAAGTTTATAGGGAACTCTGCGATGGAGTTGGATGTTGAACTCGCTGTTTGCGCCCAGCAAGTTGGTGGAGTGGTAACTCTTTGATTGAGTTAGACGTTTTAGCTTGTCGTTTGCGCCCGGCAAGTTTGGAGAAGCAACTGTAGACAGAGTTGATTTAAAAACTGCTGTTTGATCCCGACGATTTTGGAGAGACAACCCGTAGTGCAGCTGAGTTTGAACTTGCTGTTTGATCACAGCAGGTTTGTAGAGGTTACTCCTTGATCGAGTTGATTTAGAAACTGCCGTTTAATTCGGCGAGTTTGGAGAGGCAACTCGTAGTGGAGCTGAGTTGGAACTTATTGTTTGCGCTCGACAAGTTTTGAGAGACGACTCGGTGATCGAGTTGATGCAGAGCCTGCCATTTGATCCCGACAAGTTTGGAGGGGCAAGTCTTTGACGAAGTCGGATGTTTGAACTTGCTGTTTGCGCCCAGCGAGTTTTGTGGAAATCATTTTAGGTTGACGTCAGACGTCGAGCCTATTACACGAAGATGAGGGGTCGTTGGAAGGACTCGAGCAAGTAGCGGGGCACTGTACTTGCTATTTGGAGTCAACGAGTTGTTGATGGAGCTCATGCGAAAATCAAGGCGTTGAACTCGTTGTTTGGAGTCGACAAGTTGTTGATGGAGCTCGTGCGAAAATCAAGGCTTAGAATTCATTGTTTGAAGTCAACGAGTTGTTGATGGAGCTCGTGTGAAGAGCAGAGCGTAGAACTCATTGTTTGGGGCCAACGAGTTGTTGACGAAGCTTGAGCGAAGAGCAAGGCGTTAAACTCCTTGCTTGGAGCCAACAAGTTGTTGACGGAGCGCAAGCGGTGAGCAGAACATTGAACTTGTTGTTTGGAGCCAACGAGTTGTTTATGGAGCTCGAGCGAAGAGCGGAGCATTGAACTCATTGTTTGAAGTCAATGAGTTGTTGATGGAGTTCATGCGGAGAGCAGAGCATTGAACTCGTTGTTTGGGGTCAACAAGTTGTTGACGAAGCCTAAGCGAAGAGCAAGGCATTTAACTCGTTGCTTGGAGCTAACAAGTTGTTGACGGAGCTCAAGCGGTGAGCAGAACATTAAACTAGTTGTTTGTTGCCAAGAGTTGTTATGGAGCTCGAGCGAAGAGCGGAGCATTGAACTCATTGTTTGAAATCAACGAGTTGTTGATGGAGCTCATGCGGAGAGCAGAGCGTTAAACTCGTTGTTTGGGGTGAACGAGTTGTTGACGAAGCCTGAGCGACGAGCAAGGCGTTGAACTCATTGCTTGGAGCTAACAAGTTGATAGAGCTCAAGCGGTGAACAGAACACTGAACTAGTTGTTTGGAGCCAATGAGTTGTTTATGTAGCTCGAACGGTGAGCGAAGCGTTGAACTCGTTGCTTGGAGCCAACAAGTTGTTGACGGAGCTCAAGCAGTGAGCAGAACGTTGAACTCGTTGTTTGGAGTCTCAACGAGTTGTTGATGGAGCTCGAGCGGTGAGCGGAGCGTTGAACTCGTTGCTTGGAGCCAACTAGTTGTTGACGGAGCTCAAGCAGTGAGCAGAACATTGAACTCCTTGGTTGGAGCCAACGAGCTGTTTGGTGGAGCTTGAGCGAAGACCAAGGTGTTGAACTCGTTATTTGGAGCCAACAAGTTATTGATGGAACTCAAGCGGTGAGCAGAGCATTGAATTCGTTGTTTGGAGCCTACGAGTTGTTTATGGAGCTCGAGCGAAGAGCGGAGTGTTGAACTCGTTGTTTGGAGTCAAAAAGTTGTTGATGGAGCTCGAGCGGTGACCAAGGCGTTAAACTCGTTGTTTGGAGCCAACGAGTTGATGAAGCCTGAGCGAAGAGTAAGGCATTGAACTTGTTGTTTGGAGCCAACAAGCTATTTGGTAGAGCTTGAGCGAAGACCAAGGCGTTGAACTCGTTGCTCGGGGCCAACGAGTTGTTGATAGAGCTCAAGCGGTGAACGAAACGTTAAACTCGTTGTTTGAAGCCAATGAGTTATTTGGTGGAGCTTGAGCGTGGAGCGTTGAATTCGTTGTTTGGAGCCAACGAGCTATTTGGTGGAGCTTGAGTGAAGATCATGGCGTTGAACTCATTGTTTGGAGCCAACAAGTTATTGATGGAGCCTGAGTGAAGAGCAAGACGTTGAACTCGTTTGGAGCCAATGAGCTATTTGGTGGAGCTTGAGCGAAGACCAAGGTGTTGAACTCGTTGCTCGGGGCCAACGAGTTGTTGATTGAGCTCAAGCGGTCAGCGAAGCGTTGAACTCGTTGTTTGGAGCCAACAAGCTATTTGGTAGAGCTTGAGTAAAGACCAAGGCGTTGAACTCGTTGTTTGGAGCCAACAAGTTATTGATGGAGCTCAGTCGTTGAGCAGCGCATTGAACTCGTTATTTGGAGTCAACGAGCCATTTGTTGGAGCTTAAGCGAAGACTAAGGCGTGGAACTCGTTGTTCGAGGCCAATGAGTTGTTGATGGAACTCGAGCGAAGAGCATGGCGTTGAACTCGTTGTTCGGGGCCAATGAGTTGTTGATGAAGCCTGAGCGAAGAGCAAGGCATTGAACTCGTTGTTTGGAGCCAACAAGTTGTTGATGGAGCTCATGTGGAGAGCAGAGCGTTGAACTCGTTGTTTAGAGTCAGCGAGTTGTTGATGGTGCTTGAGCGAAGCACAAGGCGTCGAACTCGTTGCTCGATGTTGACGAGTTGTCGGCCGGAGGAACTCAAGTGGCTGCGTAGTGCCGAACTCATTTTTAGAGCGAATGAGTTGTGGGCGTACTGAATCTTCTTAATATGAAAGTGAAGTCACTTGTGTTTGTTCAGCATTGAAGTGGTTCAATTCTTCTTTTTGCCAACAAATAGTTGTGTACATCGAACGATGTCCTTGGGGCATTGAGTTTGCTTTCCTTCGCGATACGCGGTGCATGACGGAGCTGGGATTCTTCCGTTTGCACAATGCTTTAAGCGAGACAGAGTTGGAGCTTGTTCAGGTGAAGATGATCGTATAAACCTGGAGCTTGTCCGCCTAAGGAAGACTTGTTTTGAATTTCATCATCAAGAGTTGAGGCGGCCTTATGGAGCTGTTAGCTGGTAGGAGGCCGGTGAAGAGGTTTGTTTCTCTTAGGTGGAGCATCTCTCTAGTGTGTAGCTGGAAGAACAACTTGCATGACAGTTTGTTGTACAATGTTCGCAGGACTTTTGGTAGCGATTCCTAGACATGAATGTAGACTCATTGTAATTCTGCTGTTGTAATGAGACTTGTAGTTTGTGGAATAAGAAGTCTTCTACGTGCCGGTGTCTTGTCCTATGATTCGTCATCTTGGGGGTTGGCTAGTCGTATGAGCTACTCTTGGGGAGAGTTAGACTCTGGACTTGCCATTTTGTATTTGTAGATATTTACAGTGATACTGGATCTAAACATAAGAGTTTGCGATAGTTCTGTGATTTGAACAATTCTTTTAATATGCTTGATCCTTGCTGTCAAGGTTGATGCGCCATCGACTGGTTTTTTTTAAAGCCAAATAACATGGTCTCAAGTCTGTTGCGTATAGCTAACCAACCGTTGATGGTGTGTGACGAAGTTTAGAACTTCTCCGTCTTGAACTCGGCTAGTTGTAGGAGCAACTCTGAGGGAGAGTCGTTTTCCAAACTTGCTGTATGGGTCCTCCGACAAATTGTGAGAGCCACATTGAGTGGAGAGTTGAACTCAGTGTTGCTTTTACAAGTGATACTGGAGTAACTGTGATCCACGATTTTGGACCTCCTAATCTGTCTTCAAGGAATTTTAACTAGTTTCGGGAACAGATCGAATAGTGAGTTGAACTCTGAACGTGCTTAATAGCAGGTTGCTAAAGTAACTCTGAGACATGGGTATGGATTCTGAACTTGTTAATTTAAGTATTAACAGGTTGCATGACCTCCTAATCTGTCTTCAAGGAATTTTAACTAGTTTTGGGAACAGATCGAATGGCGAGTTGAACTCTAAACGTGCTTAATAGCAGGTTGCTAAAGTAACTCTGAGACATGGGTATGGATTCTGAACTTGTTAATTTAAGTATTAACAGGTTGCATGAGCAGATCGAATGTCGAAGCGCACTCTGAACTTGCTTCTTTGCAAATTGCTAGAGTATCTTCGAGCCATGGGTATGGACTCTGAACCGGTCATGGAGGCGCTAACGGATTGCAGGAGCAGATTGAATGGCAAAGCGCACTTTGAACTTACTTCATTGCAAATTGCTAGAGTATCTTCGAGCCATGGGTATGGACTCCGAACCCGTCTTGTAGGAAGCTGTTAACAAGTTTTTGGTGCCATTTTTGTGTATAAGTTTGACACTCAACTCATTGTATACATCCGTTGACCTTTATTACAAACTGAGAAAATTTGCTAGTACTACTAAGAGAGGATGTTTCAGACGCCCTCGTTCACCTTGGCAAGGTGTTCCACTTTTCAAGTCCCTACTGAGATCTCCTTGCCCCCGGGTCTTCAAGTTGATGAGCCGTTAGGCGAACAACTTGGTAGATCTTGCCTGGACTTGCTTGTTTTGGAGGGAGCCCCCCATTATTTTGCATAGAGAAAGAGAAATCTTCTGATGCACCAATGTGTTTAGGCATGACTATTTGTCTCCATTGAATGTGCGGAGTGGCTTCGGGCGAGGGATTCAGGGTTATTACTGTGTTATGATAAGAACTAGTTTGGACCTGGTGAGAGATGATTTGTCAGGTTTGGAAGTTCTTGGTAGAATTGTTTATGGTAGTGGCTTCAAGCTTGTTTACAGTCTTGAAATTATTGTGACTGCTTTCTGGCGGTAGCTCTATGGCGTCGAGGGGGAGAATCGAACCCCCAATTGTTGCGGTGTAGCATGCTCGTGCCTGTTGGCTCCCTACAACTTGGCCTACACTAGCCATTGTTGGGAAGTTCATTTTCATGTGGAAGGCGGAAGCAACTGCACGGACGGCATTGCATGCAGCTTTGACATTGACTACCATAATGTCCAGTGCTTCAGTTCGAATAGCGGGGGCTTTCCTTGCTGTCACATCAAGTGTGATGACTCCTACTTGAATGGGGACACCGGAGAATCCGTGGAGTGTATAACCGACTAACTTGAGTCGGTTTCGGGAGAGCTTGAGAGCCTCGAATGTGGCCATGAAGAGGATGTTTACTGAGCTGCCGTTGTCTACCAAGATGCGGCGTACCTCGTGTTTCACCATGCAAAGGTTTATGATCAATGCGTCGCAATGAGGTGTTCGGACACCTTCTAAGTCTTTGTCGGAGAAAGATATCAGGACCCCAGTGCTCTTGGCAGGTGTGATGTTTATTTATGGAGTTGACTTTCCTAATGAAAGTTTTGTCGGAGAAAGATATCAGGACCCCAGTACTCCATTTACGAAGGCCCGATGGGGGAAAATTCCAACTCCATAAATAAACATCACACTTGCGTTCTTCCGTTTGTTCCCGGAAGATGACTCTTTTTTGGCTTGTGGATTAAGAGCTTCCTCGACCCTGATATACTTGTTACTCCTTTCCAGGAGCTCAGTGAAACTTTTGGGTGGTTTTTTTTTGCGAGGGAGGTTTTCAGGTCTTTGTTAGTGACATTGTGGCGGAAGACTGCGACCGCCACTGAAGAGTCGAAGGAGGAAATCGATCTTGCTTCGGCTGTAAAGCGTTTGACAAAGTCTTTCAGCAGTTCTCCGTATCTTTGCTTCAGTTCCAATAGGGAAGCACTTGTTTTTTCAGCCTTGCGGCTAGTAATGAAGTGTGCAATGAAAAGCTCCTCGAGTTGATCGAAAGAGAATATTGATTCTGGAGTCAGGCGCAAATACCATTCCCTTGCTAATCCTTTCAGTGTGGCGGGGAATGTTCGACACATGAGTGCGTCGGTGGCGTTGTAGACCATCATGAGTATTTTGAAGCTCTCGATATGGTCGGTCGGGTCTGATTCTCCATTGTAGGATTCAAATTGAGGAGCCTTGAAGTCTCTTGGGATGGGTGCATCGAGGATGACTTTACTGAAAGGAGATCAACTAGGGCGGTAGGCCCTGCTGGAGCGGTTTCTCTCATTCTTCATCTGTTCTAGACAATCTTCTATTTCTTGGATACGGCGAAGTACTTGGTCGTCCTTCCCTTGGGACCCAGTTGAGTCGGCAGATCCTTCGTGGGGGGGCTGAGCCAGATCTTGACTTCCTAGCTTGGAGGATGTCGAGCTTGAACTTATCCAATTCGACCCCAGTGACTGGGGCATTTTTCCCTTTGTTCCGCACAAGAAGCTTTCGACTCTCATGAGTCCGGCTTCTTATTGTGGTGCGCTCCTTGTGAGAGGAGGATTGCCTTGATCTATGTCTAGGAAAATATGTTCTCTGGTTTGCTTGATGTCCCGAGCGGGAAGCCTCAGTTCGGGTGCGCCTCGTCCAATTGGATTCGCAGATCTGTTCCTTGTTGCCTGACACTGATGATCTGGCGGAGATCTCTAGACCCCCGGGGGCCTCGCGAAGCCATTGAATCAGTTGAAGTTTATAGACTGAGATGTGGTCGTACTGAGGATGTTGTTCATGATGGTTTTGTCAGGAGCCCCCCGGTGCCTTTCCGTTTGAAGGAGCTCGACTAGGCTGACGGGGCGACTGTTGAGGAGGAATCAGATCTTCCATAGTAGGAGCTGGTTGACGAAGAGAATTGGTGCGACGACTTGAGGCCGCCCCTCTGCCTCGTATTCTTGATGGCATGACGGCAAGTCTGACTTGTGTAGTTTTCCACAGACGGCGCCAATCTGTTGCTGCTTATTTTGGTGTGGGAGCAAACAGATAGTGAGTTCTTATTTAATGGAAACTACTACAAATTTGACCTTTGATCTTTGTCGTGAAATGCGGTTGAAGCTCCTGTGATTGAATCTGGATCGTTGACTGACCACCGCGATCTGAATCCGACGGTTGCTGACGCGGCCAATGGATCTGCAAAAAGCTTGAAACACCAGGGGTTGACCCCGACGATAGACCCTCCGATGCTCAAGTCAGATCCAGAAAGAGAAAGAGAGTTTGAGAGAGAAACTGGCGATTTGTTGATTACCTTCTGATTGTGGAGGGGGGAGGATATTTATAGGTTTGAGATACATATCAAGAGATTGATCTAGATCCGTTGGATCAATATGAATTCCTTATCTCCTTTATGTTTTTCCCCCCGCAAGAGATAAGTTCTCTTGTTAGGGGATAAGAGATTTGACTCATAGCCTTCATGGACTAGGTGTCTCTCCTAGTGGGCCTAGTCTGTCACTTTATATGGGCATGAAAGAAGCCCATGTCTTGTAGAGGAGCTTGGGAAAGGCCCGGACCTGTTAAGGAGACCTGTTATGATTAATCTGCCTGTAAAAGCTTTGAGATCTGTGCTGGAATCATACGGCCATGATTTGCTGCGATTTTTACCATCATCATGATTAATTGGTTCTTCAAAAAAATAGAAAACCAGGAGGAAAACAGAAAAGCCATGTTCATGTATTTATGAAGTCGGACCGGGTTCAACCAGAATCAACTGCAATGTTTAGTTATTTAAACAATTTAAAATCCAAAAAGAAGGTTACGATCTGGGTCCAATCAGCCGGTTCACACGTAGCAGGTTCAAGTTATTTGTTGCAAAAAAGAAAGTGAGGGTAGTGGAATTTTACCCCTCGTGAATTAGATTAAAATCATGCTTGTATTGAATATAAGTGTTGAACATACAGTTAAAGCATCTTCCCTGCTAGTATTAAATCCAGTTCCCTGCTAGTATTTAAAACAATGATTTGAGTGTCCTAATTATAAGATATGAACTAAAATTTATGATGAGCGTCCAGAGAGTGTCTATGAAGTGCCAATGTCTACATATGTTTGACGTAGGTATGGCTCCCTGTGATACATATCTTCTTTTAGAGGCCGTATACGGTTTGACTAGATATCACTTTTCACCAAGCTTTATTTTAGCTTGTTTATATCTTCAAGCTTTAAATTTACCCAAAATTGGGTAATAACTTTAGACCATTTTTGATTGGTACCATCATGTAGTGTTGATGCCTTCAACAAAATTATTAGAACCCTACCAGTTGTTAATTATTATTTTTGTCCCTTGTATAGTTTTTATCAATGATATTCAGCTGAAACAGCTGAACACTGATTCTAAAAAAACATTTTCTCAGGGTCGAATTGGTTTCTTTATTATATTTAAACATTGACTCAGCTGCATGTCTAATATTAATATCCTTCTTACATATTTCTGTCATATTATATACCAGGCAGAGAGAACACAGAGAAAGGGTGGGATGGTGATGTGTGCTACGATACTTATTATAATGTGCTTGGTCATGCTGGTTCTCCTAATTCTCAAGGAGATATTGTTTTGAGATGGAGTATCCTATGGCATTTCATTGATGCTCTAAAGATGCCCGACTCCGATACAACAAATACCAAAGCATTCACATTGGAAATGGCAATGATTGATTCATATTTGTTCGCAGGTTATGTGATATAGTACCATAATGAAGCAGCAAGATTTTTGTGTTACGATTTGTAAAATGGGGTTGGCACAGTATAATTTTTTTTATTCTTCCAGCTGTAGCATCTTTGTAAAATTTAGCTCATAGTGATCTCTCTTCTCAATTTTATTCCAACCTGTCCTTTTATGTGTCTTGAATTCCTGAAATTTGCAACTATGGTTTTCGAAGATGACATTGCAGGCATTTTAAGTACTCTCATGCAACTCCGCAATAAACACTCTTTTGGAATTATTCAGACACAATGCGTACATTCGGAATTACCTTGAGAACGAGGCATATGTTGGGAGATCTACTGTAGCAACTTGTGCAGGTACAAAGATTATAAGCATGAACGAAACTGCTTGCAAAATGTAACTCCGATTTTGATGTGATAATATTCGTCCATAACTTGGTCCAGTTCTGAGAATGGAATGACTTGTTCATGTTGTACTCTTTGTTCTTTATCACCACGCAATTTTTTTTCATCTTTCTCTTATTATATTTTTTGAGAGAGAAGGTGGAGTATAGTCGCCCTCATTAATAAAAAGTTAACAAAACAAACTCATAATAGTGCGCTAAATGTACAACAACTTACATAACATAAAATGAAACATAAAATCTCTAATTATTAGGACAATATAAAATATAAAACAACATACAGTACAGACAACAATAAAAGAGATCCTCCAACAAAACTCTGGAGGGTGGGCCGCTGACGTGGTACGCTCCACTCAGTTGAGATTTGGACTGATCACTATCTCTTTGTCATCGTAGTCGTCCACTTGGAAGGCATTGGCAATCCTCCCGCTTGGTCATGTCGCCGCAGTTGTGGTCCAAATGGAAATGAGATGCATAATATGAGTTAGATTACTAGAAATACTGTTATTAGTCTCACGAAAGTAAATATTATTTCTATCAAGCCATAAAACCCAGGTCGTTACGATAATGACAATATACTACGCATCCCTCATATCGTGTCTCGCGTTAGCGAACTTGGAGCCTATTCACATGTCCTCGTACGTCAAGGAGTAGTCAATCGTGCCGAGGGCCCTTAGAACCTCGACACGGACGGCCTTGCTTCTAAGACAGTCTATGATGGAGAGATTGTGTAAGTGATAGAGAGAGCTGGAGGTTTGTTTCATAGTTGTGCAAGTCTAAAAGAGTTACAACCTTATAAGCTGACATGCGCATTTCGCCCTCTACATATCATGTATAGTGATGGCAATGATTTTGGCATAAATGTTAACAGTTATATGTTATTTAGATTGAATGATTACATACCCTTAGAATTTCTAGTATCTCATGTTGCTTATTTCCCTATAAGCATCCACAGTCGTTATAGGCATAATATGCATATATGCATATTATAGAATAACAATTTGATGTTTCGTCCTCCATTTTTTTTTTGTTGATTTTTTTTGGATTTTTCGAATTTTTTTAAAAGGCTAAAAAAAAATCGTGAGGGACCCACATGAGACTCACGGTGGGTGTTTCATCCTAGTGGTTTTTTTAAATTAAGTTGTTAATTATGTTTTTAATTAACTAAACCTAATTAATTAACTAATTATTTAACTAAAAGTTTAATTAAAATACTAACTAAACAAATTAACTAACTAAATTAGGAGCTTAATATATATATATATATATATATATATATATATATATATATATATATATATATATATATATATATAGGGAAAAAGGAGTATGAGCAACTTGCTCATTTAGTAAATAAGCAATTGATGATATGACATGCATGCGATTGGTTGAGCACTCCTCTAGTGCTCACCGCGTGAACACTAGGCCTTCGGGCGTTCATATCGAAAATCCGAACCGTTCACATTGATCTACACATCTAAATTAGTCTAAATACGTAAAATCAAATCATTTGAAATTCATTTGCCCATCCATCATGTGACTATAAAAACAATGATTTTCAGCCATACAATTTTGTAACACTTCAATGAATGGGCAAATGAATTTCAAATAATTTGATTTTACATATTTAGACTAATTTAGATGTGTAGATCAATGTGAACGGTTCGGATTTTCGATATGAACGCCCGAAGGCCTAGTGTTCACGCGGTGAGCACTAGAGGAGTGCTCAACCGATCCTTTCCCTATATATATATATATATATATATATATATATATATATATAAATTCAGGATTTCATCGGACGAAACATCAATCATTTTAAAAATAATTAAGTAATCCAGACGAAACATGATGTTTCATCACGTATAATATGCATATTGCTATATCTCATGCTATCTTTGGTTTTTTACTGTAGCAAAAAATGAAAAAAAAAAGGTAGAATAACTAACAACTGCAGCGACTTTTGGGGGATATTATGCATAAAATGTAGGATAATGGCTCGATTTTGGTTCGTATCTACAGCGATCGAAAGTTCCAGTACATCAGTCGACTGGGTTGGAGGATCAGGCGACTGTCCAGAGAGGAGTTTTCAAAGGCTAAGGATACAGCAGTAGTCAGTCGACTGCATGTGGGTTCAGTCGACTGTCCCGAAGTATTTATCAGTCGACTGGTAAGATGATCAGTCGACTGTAGGCGGGTTTTTAATCCAGAATAAGCCCATTTCGAAAGGCCCAATAGTTTCCCTATAAATACAACCCGTTAGGGTTTTGTAAGGAGTGACGAAAATTAGAGATCTCTATTCGGTTTTGTAGCCGTCATCTTTTGTAAGGGTTTGTTTTTGCCCATTGGTGATTATTTGAAGAAGAAGAGAACCCCAACCGCCCCGTGGATGTAGGCACTTGTTTGCCGAACCACATTAAATCTGTGTGTCCTTGTGTTTGCTTGTTTTTCTGTTTTCTCGCTGTTTCTCTCGTTTGATTGTTGGTTGTTTGATTCGTATTCCGCACAACAAGTGGTATCAGAGCTTTCGGTTAGACCTAGAGGGAGATGGCGAGTGATGCGGATGCAACCAAGGATGTTGTGGGATCAAGTTCGTCCAGAATAACGATTCACAACGCAAAATTTGAAGTTGAAAAATTTGATGGAACAAACAATTTCGGGATGTGGCAGTGTGAGGTGTTGGATGTTCTTGTTCAACAAGAACAAGATGTTGCTTTGGAGGTAGAAAAACCAAAGAATATGTCCGATGTAGATTGGAAGAAGTTGAATTGAGTTGCGTGTGGGACTATTCGGCTCTTTATTGCGAAGGCTCAGAAGTATGATTTGATGAGGGATACCGTTGCTGCGGTGTTGTGGAAGAAACTCGAAGACAAATACATGAGGAAAAGTTTGGAGAATCGGCTGTATTTGAAGAAGAGGCTTTTTCGCTTCACCTATACTGAAGGTATGTCTATGAATGCTCATGTTGAATCATTTAATAAATTATTGGCTGATTTGTTAAATTTGGATGAGCAAATTAAAGATGAAGATAAAGCCCTAATTCTGTTGAATTCATTACCTGAAAGTTATGATCATTTAGCAACAACGTTAATATATGGAAAAGATACTGTGAAATATGAAGATGTTGCAAATGCTCTGTTGAATAATGAAACTAGGAGAAGGGATAAAATGGTTGATAGAGAAACTTCTGAGGCATTGATTGTAAGGGGCAGAACTGAGACCAGATCTGAGACCAAATCTGGAAAAAAGGGAAATAAATCTTGTTCCAAATCGAGAGGAGTTTCAAAGGACAGAAAGATACCAGCCAAAGATGAATGTGCTTTCTGTCATGAAAGGGGGCATTGGAAAAGGGATTGTCCTAAGCTACGAAATAAGGGAAATTCGACTGCAAATGTGATTGTTGATAATGTAGATAGTGATGATGTTTTTTCTTATGCACTTGCAACTAGTCCCTCACTTTATCAAGAGGTATGGTTCCTTGATACAGCAGCATCCTATCATATGTCTTGGAGAAAGGAGTGGTTTACTTCTTTAGAGTATATGGATGGTGGGATAGTTTTGATGGGAAATGATGCACCTTGTAAGAAGGTAGGAATCGGGAAGATTGAATTGCTAATGCACGATGGTCTTATTAGGGAGCTTTCAGATGTATGGTATGTTCCAGATTTGAAAAAGAATTTGATTTCACTTGGTGCTTTGGAGGCCAGTGGATTGAAATTTGCTAGTGAAGGTGGCATTCTGAAGGTGACTAGCGGATCACTCGTGGTGATGAAAGGGCAAAGAAAAAGGAACTTGTTTTTCTTGCAGGAAAAACATATTTGGGTCAGGCTGCCAGTGTAACTGAAAGGCCTAAACAGGTTGTTCCCGACTCTACTAAGTTGTGGCATATGCGACTCGGGCATGCAGGAGAAAAGGCCTTGCAGGGGCTTGTGAAGCAAGAGTTGCTTAAAGATGCTAAAGGGTGCAAGTTGGAATTTTGTGAACATTGTGTTTTGGGTAAGCAAACTAGGGTGAAATTTGGTACAGCTGTACATCAGACAAAGGGTATCCTCGATTATGTGCACACAGATGTTTGGGGCCCTAGTCAGACACCTTCTATGAGTGGTAGACACTGGTTTGTTACATTTGTTGATGACTACTCCAGACGAGTTTGGGTATATACCATGAAACACAAAGATGAAGTTTTGACATTGTTCACAAGTTGGAAGAAGAAAGTTGAAAATCAGACTGGAAGGAAGATTAAGGTTCTGAGGTCAGATAATGGAGGGGAATACAAGAACGATCTGTTTCTGAAATTGTGTGAAGATGAAGGGATCCAGAGGCACTTCACAGTTAGGAAGACTCCACAGCAAAATGGGGTTGCAGAAAGGATGAACAGAACCTTACTTGAGAAGGTGAGATGTATGCTAGCACAGTCTGGATTGAAGAAGACATTTTGGGCAGAAGCTGTTATATATGCAAGCCACATTGTCAACCGTTTACCATCAGCAGCACTTGAAGGCAAAACACCTATTGAGGTATGGAGTGGTAAACCTGCATCTGATTATAGTTTTTTGCATATATTTGGTTGTCCTGCTTATTTTCATGTAACTGAAACTAAACTTGATGCAAGAGCCAAAAAGGCTATATTTGTTGGTTTTAGTACTGGTGTCAAAGGTTACAGGTTGTGGTGTCCAGAATAGAAAAAATTAGTAATCAGCAGGGATGTCACCTTTGATGAGACCAGCATGATTAGCTCGGGACAGTCGACTGGTGGACGAGAACAGTCGACTGGTGAGCAGCAGAAGAGTGGGACAGTTCTCCAACAGGTGAACAGTAGAAGCTCGGGACAGTCGACTGGTGTAAAGGATCAGTCGACTGGTGATCTACAGCAGCAGAAGAATGGGAGAGTTCTCCAACAGGTGGAGTTAGAAAAGCTTTCAGTTGAAAATCCTGCCCAAAATGAAGATGATGTGGTTGATACTGAGGATGAGGAAGAAGTTCCTAACCCTCCCCAGCACGAAGAATCAATTGCAGCAAGAAGGCAAAGACGAGATATCAAACGACCATCTCGTTTTACAGATACAGTTGCATTTGCTCTTCCCATTGTGGATGATGAAGTTCCTTCCAACTTCAAAGAAGCTACTAGAAGTTCTGAAAATACAGATTGGAAAGTTGCTATGGATGAAGAGATGAACTCTCTTCATAAGAACAAGACTTGGGATCTAGTGCAATTGCCAAAAGGGAAGAAAGCTATCGGTTGCAAGTGGGTGTATACGAAGAAAGAAGGTCCAAAAGGCAGTGTTCGGTTCAAGGCTAGACTCGTTGCAAAGGGGTATGCTCAACAGGAAGGTATTGACTATAATGAAGTGTTCTCTCCAGTTGTGAAGCATCCTTCTATTCGGATTTTGTTGGCATTGGTAGCACAGTTTGATCTTGAATTGACACAGATGGATGTGAAGACTGCGTTCTTACATGAGGATCTAGATGAAGAAATTTATATGTTGCAGCCAGATGGGTTTAAGACAGCTGGGAAGGAAAATTGTGTTTGCAGGTTGAAGAAGTCTCTCTATGGGTTGAAGCAATCTCTAAGGCAGTGGTATTTGAGGTTTGATCAGTTTATGAAAGTGCAGGGATATTCCAGAAGTGAGTATGATCATTGTGTCTATTTCAGAAAATTGCAGGATGGTTCTTTCATATATCTGTTATTATATGTGGATGACATGTTGATTGCCTCTAGAAATGCTAAGGAGATTCAAAATTTGAAGAATCAGCTGAGTTCTGAATTCGAGATGAAGGATCTTGGTGAAGCCAAGAAGATACTTGGGATGGAGATAGCTAGAGACAGAGCAAAGGGCATAGTGAGTTTGACACAGAAGCAATATCTTTTGAAGGTGCTGAAACGGTTTGGTATAGATGAGAAAACTAAACCAGTCAGTACACCTTTAGCCACTCATTTTAGAATTAGTGCTTCTCAGTCTCCAAGTACAGATGAAGAGAGACAGTATATGGCTAATGTACCTTACACTAGTGTGGTTGGCAGTTTGATGTATGCCATGGTCTGTACTCGACCAGACATCTCTCAGGCGGTGAGTATGGTTAGTCGATATATGCATGATCCAGGCAGAGAGCATTGGCAAGCAGCTAAATGGATTTTGAGGTACATAAGTGGCACCACAGATGTGGGTTTGAAGTTTGAAAGGGATGACCATATTAGCAGGTTATTGGTGGGTTATGTTGATTCTGACTATGCAGGTGATCTAGATAAGAGGCGGTCTACTACAGGCTATTTGTTTACTATGGCTAGAGCACCTATAAGTTGGAGGTCCAATTTGCAATCCACTGTAGCGTTGTCTACTACTGAGGCTGAATACATGGCGGTTGCTGAGGCCATGAAGGAAGCTATTTGGATTCATGGACTTTTTGAAGAGCTTGGGAATTCATCGGGAGAAGGCGGAGGTACACTGTGACAGTCAGAGTGCTATTCATTTAGCGAAGAACCAAGTTCATCATTCGAGGACCAAACATATTGATGTCCGTTATCATTTTGTGCGTGATTTGATAAAGGATGGTGATATTCATTTGGTGAAGATTGGAACAGCTGATAATCCTGCTGATATGTTGACCAAAGTTGTTGGGGCAGCCAAGTTCAAGCATTGCATGAACCTGGCTAATATTTTGCATGTTTGATAATTTGGCATGGGCGGTTGGAATGGTGCTTCACTATTTGTTTGCCTAGTATGTGATATCATACTAAGGTGGAGTTTGGAATTTGTTACATTGGGTGATGAGCATTTGTTTGGGAGTATTTATTGGAGATTGCTCGGGCTACATGGAAGACCTTGCCAAGGTGGAGATTGTTGGATACTTGGAAGATCTCGCAAAGGTGGAGATTGTAGGATAATGGCTCGATTCTGGTTCGTATCTACAGCGATCGAAAGTTCCAGTACATCAGTCGATTGGGTTGGAGGATCAGGCGACTGTCCAGAGAGGAGTTTTCAAAGGCTAAGGATACAGCAGTAGTCAGTCGACTGCATGTGGGTTCAGTCGACTGTCCCGAAGTATTTATCAGTCGACTGGTAAGATGATCAGTCGACTGTAGGCGGATTTTTAATCCAGAATAGGCCCATTTCGAAAGGCCCAATAGTTTCCCTATAAATACAACCCGTTAGGGTTTTGTAAGGAGTGACGAAAATTAGAGACCTCTATTCGGTTTTGTAGCCGTCATCTTTTGTAAGGGTTTGTTTTCGCCCATTGGTAATTATTTGAAGAAGAAGAGAACCCCAACCGCCCCGTGGATGTAGGCACTTGTTTGCCGAACCACATTAAATCTGTGTGTCCTTGTGTTTGCTTGTTTTTCTGTTTTCTCGCTGTTTCTCTCGTTTGATTGTTGGTTGTTTGATTCGTATTCCGCACAACATAAAATGCATCTTTAGCTAACCCCCCCCCCCCCCCCCCCCCCCCCCCCCCCCCCCCCACACACACACACACACACACCCACCCACCCCCACCCACACCCCCCCCCCACACACACACCCACACCCAAAAATAAATAAATAAATAAATAAAAATGATGATATTGGAAAACTTCCACCATAAAAAATGGTGATAGAAAAATGAATTGATGCATGTGAATTAAAGCACATACAAATTCCAAAGCTTTTATATTGTTCCATCCTCCCTTATAGTATACAAGGACATGATATTCTTCATTTTGGTATGAAGCAATTTGGAGAGTTCTATTTCAAAGTGAAGTGAGGTCTTTCACTCCAAGTAGAGAGTGAGAGTTCTTAGAGAGTGGTATACCCTTCAAGTTGAAAGTGAGAGTGTGTTCCACCATAACTAGTGTGTGAGGATAAGAGTGTGATTCTATTATTCACTTGTTGTACATATTATTTGAATAGTGAAATAAGTATTACTACTACTTATGTTTTTTTTCCCTTAGTGGAGTTTTCCACATAAAAATTCTTGGTGTTTTTTGCTTATTTATTTTTGCTGAGTTTGTGTGATTATTTTATTTTGTGGTTATGCGATCGTAACAGAAATTTTCCCTACTGCATCAAATTTCGCCTCCTAGAAAAATTTAGGACCAGTTCTCCCTTCTAGAGAATCCTCAAATCTTTCGGTATTTCTGCAACTTTCATTTGTCTCATTGATTTGGCTTTAACACCCAACGTTCACTCCACCTGATTGAATATTACTTCATCATAGCCAGATTTGGTAGGCATTTTACCTTTTTTATTCTTTTGATATTGTCGCTTTAACCAACTTTGCTTTTTTCGACCAGTCTTATGTTTGAGCTCTTTTGTTGGTGGCCGTGATTTTTGTTGGATATATTGGTATATTCTCTCTATATAAATATTGTATTTACATATGAGTAACACGTGTATTGAACGTACAATTGAATGAATATTGGAATGCGGGTTTGTGGGCTTATAACCTGATACTCAAACCAGTATTTGGAGATAAATACTGGCTTGTGATAGCAGTCTAAGTATTCCAATCTTGATACCTAGGGTGGATATCTCAAGCAACTTAGATCTAGAGATAAACCCTAATTCTCAATTGTTAATTTCTCACAAAACTTAACAATCTTGAGATATTATTAATCAATTTGTGAGATTAATTAAGAGGAAAAATGGAGTTTTGTTGGATCTCGTCAGATCTCGTCGAAGCCGTCGGATCTTGTCGAAGACCCTCGGAATCGCCGACGCTGACCATCGACAACCCACCGTCGGAGACGCTCGCCGCCCATCGCCTCCTCCCCTGTCGATGCGTCGCGTGTTGTTGACCAAAGTCAAGGCACTCGACTCAAGATCCAACGGGACCCGAATCGCCAGCGCAGCTCTTGCCCCCTTCTTCTTCGGTCGCATTCGACGGCATTGCCTCCCCTCAGGCGCCGTGTCGATCATCATCTCTCTTCTTCATCTTGGCCGATTGGGTGTGGAACCCTAGTTTGAAGAAGACAGTGAAGGGAGTTTTTTGTATCTCATCATCAGATCTGGTATCTGTGTGTGTGGAACCCTAGTTTGAAGAAGACAGTGAAGGGAGTTTTTTGTATCTCATCATCAGATCTGGTATTTCTAAACTTTAAGATTCGTGCAATTTATCTAATTCATTTACTCTGTTATTAGTTAGCAGATTTACAGATAAATTCTCTTATCTTTATAAATTACTTGTGTAGTAATTATTCAAAACATACTCTCGAACTTTAGGAACTTATCGTTTATTCCTTGAGATGGAAAACCATGATCGACCGTATGAGGTTCCTAAACTGGAGGTGTTTAGTTGTTCTGAATTCAATAGCTGGAAGAGAAAAGCACAGTATGGGATGAAATTCATGAAGATTTTTTATATCTATCAAATAACTTATGATGAGTGTACTGAAGATGTGGATGATGCCACTTGGATCAGAGTTGAGGACTTGTGCAGGGAGTTTCTGCTAAACAGTATTTCAGATCAGTTAGCAGATGTGTACATGAAGTACGAAATAGATAAGGAGATTTGGGATAATCTGCTGGATGAATTCAAAAAGGAGGAGAAGGTCTCCAAGACTCACTTGGTTGATAAGTTTATGAGTTTTGAATTCAGAGAGGAGAAAGTCATTCTCCCTCAGATAACTGATCTTGAAAACTTAGTAGGTAAATTGAAAACTGAAGATATCATTGTGTGTGATGCTTTTCTTACTGGAGTAATAATCTTTAAATTACCTGCATCATGGCTTACAATTAAGATTGAAATGTATAGGCTGGCAGAACAAATTAAGCTTGCACAACTCAAACAATGTATTAAAGTAGAGGATGAAACAAGAACTAGGTTTGGGGTTGGCTAAGAAACAACTTTCTCATGCTAATGTGCTAACTAATACCAAATATGTTCCTAAGTTTAAGAAGAACAGGCTTAATAAAGTTAAGGGTGAACAGTCCAAGTTGGAAGCAACTAATAGATTGTGAAAAAGAAAGGGAAGTGCTACAATAGTAGGAAGTGGGGTCACCATGCTACCAAATGTAAGCTACCCAAAAGAGAACAACCTAACAATGAAACAGTGAACTTATTAGAGGGCAACACTGAACCTACCAACTTTCTGTGTGTTGTTGGTGACGATAAGGTCAGTGCCTCTACTAGTTGGTTGTTGGACTCGGGGGCTACATGCCATGCTTGCAACAATATGAACCTACTAACTGATCTCAAAGATGCAAACGAGTCTATATCTATGGAGAATGGAGAATCAGTTAAGGTGCTCCAGGTTGAAACTGCAAATCTCAGCCTTTCATCAGGTAAGAATTTAATTTTGCGTAATGTTAAATTTGTTCCTGCTTTAGCAAAGAATTTAATTTCTATTTGCTTACTGAATAATGCTGGCATGGTAGTTTCTATGATAAGTGGTAGAGCTATTTTATCTGTTAACTCATACTACTTTGGTTGTGCTTACTTTTAGTCAATGGCATGTATAGACTTAGTTTAGCAAATGAAGTGATTAATGCTGTTAGCTCAAAACTGTGTAGCCCTTATACTTGGCACAACAGATTGGGACATGTAAACTATATTAAATTACTTTTTGTTGCTAAAATTTTTAATCTGCCAATTGATACATCCTTAAGATATGACAAGTGTGAAGTGTGTGCTCAGACAAAGATCACTAGAAAACTCTTTAGTTCTGTTTCTAGGAGTACACAACTTCTTGAACTAATTCATTCTGACATATGCAACTTTAAAAACTTTGTGACGCAAGGAGGTCGGAAGTATTTGATCACCTTTATAGATGATTGTCTAGATATTGTCATATTTATCTGTTAAAATCAAAGGATGAAGCACTTAATAAATTCAAAGAATTTAAAGACCGTGTTGAAAATCAGTTAAATGCTAAAATAAAAAGGTTCAGATCTGATAGCGGTGGAGAATATGTATCAATGAGTTTTAAATAATTTTGCACTTCACATGACATTATCTCTGAAACAACAACACCCTATTCACCGCAGTCAAGAATCGAACACTCACAGAAATGTTGAATTCTATGTTATTGACTGCTGGATTGCCTTCGAGCTTTTGGGGAGAGGCTGCATTGACTGCAAATAATATTCTTAATATGTTACCACACTCTAAACTATCTGAAACACCTTATGAGTTATGGCATAAACACACGCCGAGTTTTGATAAAATAAAAACATGGGGTTGTATTTCTTTTGTTAGAATATCAGACCCTAGAAGGCCTAAAGTAGGACCTCATACAAATACTTGTGTGTATCTAGGAAATGCAGTTGATAGTGCGGCATACAGATGTTATGACCTATCTCTCAATAAGATGATTGAATCTAGAGATGCAGAATTCTTTGAAGATGTGTTCACCAAAGACAAAGGCATAACACTATCTGGCCACACAGACTTAGTCAATGATTCACCAACAGAATCTAGACCTAGCATAACTGACACTGAAATTACAAATGAAATTGAACCTAGAAGGACCTCCACCAGAGATAAGACACCTAGAACCTATGGTGATGATTTTGCAACTTATGCACTGTTGACTGATCCACTTATTGTGAGTGGAGCTCTACGGTCTAGGGATGGTTTACTTTGGAAAGAGGCTATTGATGATGAAATGGATTCTTTATTACAAAATAAAACTTGAAAATTAGTTGATCTGCCAAAATGGGCTAAAACCATAGGAAATAAGTAGGTTTTGAAGAAGAAACTTATTCCAGATGGGTCTATAGCAAAGTATAAAGCACGACTAGTAGCTAAAGGTTATATTCAACTAAGTGGGGTAGACTATTTTGATGTTTACTCACCTGTTTGTCATATTGCTACAATAAGGATTCTTCTTGCCCTTGCATCCATTGAAAATTTTGTTATTTACCAAATGGATGTTAAAACTGCTTTTCTAAATGGAGATCTTAATGAAGAAATCTATATGAATCAACCTAAAGGTTTTGTACTTAAAGGTTTAGAGAACAAAGTTTGCAAATTGGTAAAATCTTTGTATGGATTAAGACAAGCACCAAAACTATGGCATGAAAAATTTAATACAACAATAAAGATCTTAGGTTTTGAAATATAGTAATTCTGATAAATGTCTTTATTTTCGTGATCTATCAAATAAAATTGCTATAATTTGCTTGTATGTTGATGACATGCTTGTTGTTGAAAGCGACCTCTCAACTGTAGTTGAAGTTAAAACAATGCTATCCAAAGAATTCGGCATGAAGGACCTAGGTGTTATAGACACTATACTAGGTATGAGAGTGAGTTTTGGTAGGCAAGGTATATTCCTTAGTCAATCTCACTATATCAATAATGTGTTATAAAAGTGGGGATACAGTAATTGCAAAAGGTTTGAAACACCTTATGATTACAACAATAAGTTGACACCTAACGTTGGTGCAACAGTGAGACAGTTGGATTATTCCAAACTTATTGGAAGTCTCATGTATGCAGGATCTGCACTAGACCAGACATAGCCTTTGCGGTAGGCATGCTTAGCAGATTCACTAGCAATCCCGGTAAGTCACACTGGAATGCCCTTGAGAGGCTAATGGGTTACCTGTGTGGTATTCAAGAGTTAGCTTTGTGCTACTCTGGACATCCTTCAGTTTTGGAAGGATATTCTGATGCATCGTGGTGCAGAACTTGGTGAAATTCAACCCACTAGAGGTTATGTGTTTACACTAGGAGGAGCAGCTGTGTCATGGAAATCTAAAAGGCAACCAGGCATTGCATTCTCATTTATGGAGTCTGAACTCTTTGCGCTATCTTGTGCTGGTGAAGAAGCGGAATGGATGAGAGACCTGTTGCTAGATATTTCAGTGAGAAGGTTTAAAGTAACCACTCTTAGCTTGTTTTGCGACATCCAAGCTACAAAAACTGTATCAACTAATTCTCTTTACAATGGTAAGAGAAGAATTGTCGGTCTTAGACATGCAAAGTTGAACTATCTCATTAAGCAAGGGATTATTACCCTCATTGATGTAAGATCAAAACAGAATGTGGCCGATGCCTTTACTAAGAGATTACAAAGAGGTCTAATTATCAAAACTGTGGGGGAAATGAGGTTACGAGCCATTAAGTCATAAAGGCCTTAACACCCTAGTTATTTTGATAAATAGAACAACCATAGAGAAGTTCGAATTTAAGCATCTATTTGACAGTTAACGAGGTTTAGATAATCTTGATGATTCCACATAAATTCCACAGGTATATAATGTCATTTCAATTTTGATGGTATCATATATCTATAGAATTTACTTAGAATAACCATATTATTCCAATACGAAACATGAAAACTTGTCGATATGTATCTGATGATTAAACTATCCTAAATATCATTCCAATTTTGATGATATGTCTTTTATGGATACATATTTCATTCCAATTTTGACGATTCAATATTAAACTATGATTGAAACGGCAGTCTTTTCATTCTAATATGAAACATAGTATGGTTCTTGTGTAGAAACTATAAAGTTCGTGTATTTGTTAAAGATACTTGATTGTGATGCTTGTGTTAAAAATCCTGCTAGCCAATTTGAATTGTACTAAGTTCTTTTGTTTGAACTAGATATTTTTATGCAATTTGTTTAATTCAAAGAGAAATGAATCATAAAATTCTTATTTGCAATGTTGAGCAACAGGTGCTAGCAAAGATAATGGAGATGGAATCTTAAATCTTGATTTTGAAGATGATGACTTGCTCGATATAGAGGAGTAATCATGAAGCAGCATACAAGGATTTTCTTTTGCCGATCACTTACTTGATAAGAACTTTTTTTGAGTTTAAGACTGCATTTTAGAGCTTAAAACTCTTTAATTTGGTTTGAAGTTTATTTGCTTTATTAGTTTTGAGACTATGATTTATTTATCAATTGGTTTAGTCTTTGTGAACTATTCTGAATTGGATATGGTTTGGAACTATTTAATTATATTGGTTTAGTCTTGATTGAACTATTCAGATTTATAATTATTTTGGTTCTTATGAAACTATACCTTCATGATGCTTTTCTTTATGGACTGCTATCAACCAGTCAGTTTTATACTGAACTGATGAGATAATCTTGTACTTTATATATTGAGAATATAGGAGGAGATTGTTGGATATATTGGTATATTCTCTCTATATAAATATTGCATGTGCATATGAGTAACACGTGTATTGAACGTACAATTGAATGGATATTGGAGCGCGGGTTTGTGGGCTTATAACCTGATACCCAAACCAGTATTTAGAGATAAATACTGGCTTGTGATAGCAGCCTAGGTATTCCAATCTTAACACCTAGGGTGAATATCTCAAGCAACTTAGATCTAGAGATAAACCCTAATTCCCAATTGTTAATTTCTCACAAAACTTAATAATTCTTTCTCTTTACCTTTCTTTTTGCCAGGAAGAACAATGTATTGGGAAGAATTGTTGCTGCTAATTTTTGTGTGGGAGCAAACAATTCTTTTAATGAAAATAATAAAGTTCAAATCTTCGATGTTCGCCAGTTCGCCGCAAAATGCACTTGACTCCTAGATTTGATTGTCGGGGACGGTTGATCTCGCTCCCGTGGACCTGTAAAGTAGCCTGAAACACTGGGGTTGGCCTCGATGACAGACCCTCCGACGCTCAAGTTAGAAAACTCAGAGATATGATGGGTTTTGAGAGGGAAATTTTCAATTACCTCGTTTATGAGGAGGTCTCGAGGTATATATAGTCACTGAGGGGTGCCAGTTTCAAGATATCTATCTATCTCTACTTCCCGGTGTTTCAATAAGGTTGGTTACTCTCCCCACATAAAGAGATCGAATCCAGACTTTTCTCTTGATCCCAGAGATAGAATTTTCCAATTCTCTTATGTATGGAGGGATAAAACCAGTTACCCCCTAGCAGTGGCGTAGCCAGGATTTCCATATAGGAGGTGCGTCACTTATTATTAAAAAAAATTATAATAAACACATTTGCAAGCCTCAAAATATCATATATTACTATCAAATGTCACAAACTATTACAATAACTAAATAGCATTTTTCTTTAGCAATAAAATCCTTCGAGAATTCATATTTTGAAAATATTGAATGATATCTTCATTGTCAATGACATCCAGTACATCTCTTTCAATATATGCAACCAAACAATCATTCATTATCTCATCTCCCAATCGGTTTCGTAATGAAGTCTTGATGATTTTCATTGCAGAAAATACTCTCTCTACTGTTGCGGTTGCAACGGGTAATAACAATGCCATTAAAATAAACTAGTAGTTAAACCTTCTCTATTTCCAACTTCAATCATCAGTCTACCTCAAAGTAATTAAGTGCATCAAGCATTAGATGTTCAACTCATAAGTATATGCATAGAAAGAGTAAAAACTAATGGTTAGAATTAGTTACCTACTTTGTGTTCGTTGTTTGATCTATTTCTTACTCCTCTCGAACTCCTCTCAGGTCTCCTTTGAATTTGTGATGAGATTTGTAAGTTGAATTCAAAAAAGGAAAATAGAAAGAAGAATGAAGGTGAATCATTATAGTATATGTTTGTACAAATGAGCAGATTGGGCATTGAACAATGTGAAGTACAAATTTAATGTAGCGCCTTGAACCTGGGTTTTCTCCAAATATCAAGAAAATTTGTGGAAATGTTGCTCACATATATAAGATACGCATATAAAAAATTCAACTATAAACTCCATGTGTTTAAATATAAAAAATTTCAGAAATTAGCTCAAAATGGGACAGAAATTAACACTATAATCTGTACCCATTTGGGTTTTAATTTGATTACATATCATACTAATTCAGTCTATTTTTAAACAAATCAGTAACACTGAAACAGAAATTAGCAATCTAATTATCCTATCATATATGAATTCACGAAATTTCAGAATATGAACCCTAATATCAAAATGTACAAATTTTTTTACTTACAATAGGATTTGGAATCGATCGACTCCTCCCTCTCTCTCTCTTCTGACCTCCTCTACAAACCCCACTAATCACTTGTAGATTTTAATCCCTTTTACAAATTCATTATGAAGTGGGTTTGGGTTCAGTAGAGTGGAAACAAAAGAGTAGAAGAAGAAAGAGTAAAGTAAATCGGTAAATGACTAAATGGGTTGGGAATTTTACACATCAACCCTTATTAAATTTCTTTTTACTAAATATATGTATATTTTTTGAAAATTTTTAAAAATCTCAGGGGGCGCAGCTGCACCCCCTGGGCATAGGGCAGCTACACCCCTGCCCCCTAGAAATATGTGGTTTAAACTGGGTTCTTCAGATGAACCTGGACTCCTTAGAGTTATGACTGCTTTGACAACTCATCATTATGGGCCAGATCGGGTTGACTAACTCGAAGGGCCTGTATATTCTAAAATTCACCGTTTTACTCATGAGAGCTTTAAGATTCGTGTCCCATTTGAACGGTCCAAATTTTGTTCTATTTTTATCCACATCAAGAATTATATGTGCCTATCACGAGCCATCTGGAAAGATTAGAAGAAAAAACAAAAAAGGTTACAAGTTGACAATTCGAGTACTTTAAGATTTAAGGAGGCGATGAGAATGAGAATATATTCAAGCAGAAATTTAATAGTAAATTAAGCTGTTGTTTCAACTCTCAGTTAGTACCAACACTTTGTCATATTGTTTTGCATATTGATTACTTCTGATATGCATGATATTGTCGTTAAAAGACAGGTGAGGTCGGTGCCCAATTCTGGTACTGAGTTTTCAATCATGGGTAAAGAACCTTAAGATTTCATACAGCTCTGGTAAAAGCCATCTTGGCCAATAAATCAACAGAGCAGAAAATATTACAGAGGAAGACAGGACGAGGAGAGAAAGGAGAGGCATAATTTAAGTTGACATCTCTATGACAATGAGATTAGATTTCGGCATCGAAAAGGACATCAAGGTGAGTCATCTTCTAGAAAATGAGAAACAAATTGACCGAAAATCTTAAACAATAAATGATCTATCAGCAAATAGTTGTGGAAACAATTTCATTCAAGATCCGAATAATTGCAGCAAGCCTCTTCACAGTGCAATAAAATTCCCAAAAGAAAAACATAGGTGTAGTAACATCCTAAGTCAGTATTGTAGATCCAGTGAAGCGTAGGAATTTTTTTAAAAAAATCGAATATCATTTATATCCAATGTCTTATATGAAATCAATAGTCATAAACATGGAAAAAGTACTTTAATTTGTACATGGAGCCCACCAACCTTTCACCCAAGTACATGCAATACATGCAATCTTTCACGCTTGCAGCATTACAGTCTACTAGTAATATACACGTGCAATGCACGTATTAATTATAAAAAAATTAAAATAAAAATTCTGATTTACACATGCGATGCATGTCTTAATAAATAAGATTGTATATTTTTAAAAGTAAATGTGAAGACCAATGGGAGAGTTGGAGTTGCACGTGCGCAGTGGCGGAGCTTAGTGAGGGCCTCGGGGTGCCCCCGCTGGAATTTTAAAAAACTCCCTTTACTCTATTGAAAATTTTATAAACCGTTCAAAAAATTATAATTTTAACTCCCATGAAAACTAAGTTTTATTGTTTGGCCCCCGTAAAAATTATGAAAAAATCTCTATATTTTTACATGTAATCATATAATTTTACCTTGGCCCTCCCGGTAAAATTGTTCTGACTTCGCCCCTACACGTGCGTTGCACGTAAGTAGGTAGATTTACAACTTTAACTCTTCCATTATAATAGTTATTAACTATTATATTATGAATAGAGAGATATATAATAATTTACATGTGTGATGCATATTTAATATATTAAAAAAAATTAAAGTAAAAAATTTAACATAGTGAGGACTTGAAGCAGAGACCTCTTTCATATTAGTTATGCACGTACAATGCACGCGTTGGTAGATTTATAAATGACACTAAGGTCTTCTCCCATTATAATATTAGAAATTAGAGATTATTTCTCTTGAAAGTGATTTTAGACCACAAATGGGATCCACAACCTTTTCATGCATATATGCAAGCGGAGACAGTTGGGCCGGACACATTATTTCACGCATTGCATATACGCAACAGGCACGGCCCAGGGGTAAGCCTAACAAGCCACTAGGCTTGGGCAACCCCATTTCATGGGGCAACAAAATTTAAAAAAAATTCAAAAATTCAATATATATGTTTATATAGTAAAATAAAATTCATTAAGGGCCTATGTGTAAGGTTTTTTTTTAAACTCTCATCTCTCTCTTTCTCTTCCTCTTCCAGTTCCGATCCTCTCTTTCTCTTTCTCCCATCCCCGATCCGAAACCCAAATTCCTCCACCGCTCCTCCGCTCCTCCGATCGTAGCTCCTTCTTCACCGAGGCTCCGACGGGCGACGGCTCATCCTTTCCATCAAAACCCTAAACCTAACCCTAGCCCTAATTGAAACCCTGTCCCTAATCTCCTTCGGGCCTTCCCCTCCAGTCTCCATCAAAAGATATTGTATCTACTCTTCTTCTCTTCGTCTTCTTCTTTCAATTTAATGTGATTAACTGTAAATTTTGATTTATTGTGAATGTGATTTACTGTGAAACTATGAAATCTTTAAATATTGTGAGCATTATAAATAGATTACTGTGAATTACCATGAATTATGAAAGCTTTAAATATTGTGAACTACATAATTACCGTGAGTCTGTGAATTATGTAGTTCTTTCAATTTAATTCATTTTTTAGTTCATGTATGCATTCTTAGTTCAATCATACGGTAATAGAAGAAATGGTATGCATTTTGCAAGTAGTTCTTATGATATACATAGTGAGTAAATTAGCACTTCTCCAATTATGGAACTTGACAGAAAAACAACTTTGAATAGCATGTTAAATAATACTGTGTAGTCATCGGTTTCACTTGCATTACCAATTAACCATTCAATAAGTAAGTTTTATTAAAATACATTCGTATCTAAAACCAAGTCATTGCTAAATAATTATAATTCTACAGAGAAGCAATTGTAAGGCCTTTTCTTTGTCATGCTAAGTTAGGATGGTTGGTCAGCTGGGCCATTCTTTTACAGGTCAGCTTTGATAAATTTTGTAACTACCCACAACACTATAAGCTATACTTGAAGATGGAATTAATTTTTTTGCCAAACTAAAGTATTGTATCTCAAAACTTGCTGTACTTTTGAATGAAAACTTTGTTCCCCGAAGGAAGCCATTAGAGATGCAAGCTCTGCTTCTTTAGCTACTAAGGACTGATGAAGCTGGGCCTTTGAATTGCTCACTTCATCGAGTTTCCTTTTATAAACTTGCAAGCACTCTCTCTCGATCTCTGATAACATGCGACTTTTGTCTGTTTCGCTCTCTCCAATCTCTTCCCAACATTGCTGTTTACATGCAGTAAGAAATAATTAATCTAATTTTTATATAAGTGAAGAAGACATGAAATTCAAACTACAAGTTAAATGAATTGCTTTCAATAGGGTGAAAAGCAAGAACTTTTTAGGACATTTTAATAACGATTTAAGTAAACCCCATCAAAACATGATGAAGAATTTAAAAAGCAATCCAATAAATATAGGAAAGGCAGGGGAACTGAGGTTGAGATATTACAAGTTCTTTCTCAATACATTTTATATACTAATAGATAAATGAATAGATGATGGACATCTTCTTCAGTTCTTCGACAAATAGCCTTGAATGAATATCATGTGTTAGACACTATAACAAGGTACTGTAAAAAAGAATGTGTGTGTTAACAGAAAAAAGAAGAACCAATTAAAGGAAGAAACATAAATTCACAAAAAAGAACATAACTTTTTTAATTTAAAACAAAAAAGTTCAAACAGAAAATCAGAATACAAGAAAATTTAAACATAACAAATTCCTTAGAGCAGAGTAGCTAGTGAAAGCAACTACTATTTGTTTTAGAGATATTACTTATTTTACTACACTATTCAAGTTTTTCAAAATGACAAGAACTGAGTGAGGTTTAATTATTATTGCAATATCCTATAGGTATTATGACAAAGGATGAAAATGACAAGAACCGACAATGTGATATTTATGGGAAAGAGTTATTTCAAGATCTGAGAGAGTTGAAAAAAATATTGCCAAAGGAGATAAACAAATCAATTGACATCCTTAACTTTATAAGATCTTATTGGGATGAAGGTGGTTTCCAAAGTGCATGGTTTGCTTATTAAATTTTGTTGACTATACGGGTTATGGTTGCTGATATGGCTAAAAATGGGATAAAATCGGGACCGTTCAAATCGGGCACGGATCTTAAAGATTATAGGGGTAAAACGGTAATTTCACCTACAAACGAGTCCGAAATGGAAACCAGGTATCTTCTCCAGGGCCCAATAACCCATAAACGGATCTGTTCAATTGGATATGGGTCCCAACCCGTTACGAGCCAATTCAAAAGGATATGGAGAAATCCTGATTCGTCCTTTTTCCTAAGGGGTGGTTTTAACCACTTCTATCCATCCACACCGGGAAGTAGAGATTTGTTCTTATCTTGAAATGGATCCCTACGGTGACTATAAATACCCTCCTACCCCCTACCATTACAAGGTAATCAATCTTTGCCAACCTAAAGCTCTTCCATAATATTTTTCTGATTACTGACAAGAGCGTTAGAGGGTTCATCGCCGGGATCAACCTCGGTGTTTCGAACTTTGTGCAGGTCAATGGCAGCAGCGGGAATCCAGTCAAATGCCGGTGGAAGTTTTCAGGTTTGACCCCTTCGGTTCCCTACAAATTCATTTGATTGCCTCCACACCGAAATCAGCGGCAACAAATTGGCACCGTCTGTGGGAAATCGAATAGCAATCCGACCCTACTCCATCAGCAAAAGCGGTTCCTAGCTATGCCTCCAAAGAAAGGAAAGTCCACGGTCTCCAACCGTAGAACAACTCCCGTTCCTCCTTCGCCTCCAGAGGCTCTCCCTCCGCCCGTCTAGCCGGTCCAGTCACCGGACTGGCAGCTCGGGCAACCGATCCCTCAACCTGTTCAGCAACCAGGACAACCTCTTCCTCAGCAGACTCACCACCAATCGGCTCCTCAAGGGCCCTAAGGGGCTGTTGGAGGACCCTCTCGCCGAAGTCGCCCCTTCATCAGGACCATGTCTCCATACACAACCCTTCCTCCGACTCCATGGCCTCCTATAGCCCTCCAACATCGAAAGATCTACGTGTTGTTCTCATCAACTGACAGAACGAGATAGATCTTCAGACCTGCTTGGACGAGAGGCTGACCCGCAATGGGATTCCCCATCGGGAGCATCAAAGGGACCGATCCCCTCGCAGGCCCAACCGCAGAAGGTCCAACTCTCCCCAGAGGCGGAGGGAGTCGCCCCGACACCACCAAAGGAGAAGTCACTCTCCGGTCGGCCGGCCCGCTCCTTGGGACCACCGAGAGTAGGAGGCCCCTGTCATGAGGGCTGAGTTCTAGCAGTTCCAGGAGGCAGTCCTGAGGGCCCTCAATGTCGGCCCCGACCAAGGTCAGCGGGCACCCAGTCCTCCACCTGCCCGGGACCACAGGCACCGTACGCCTAGCCCCCAACCTGCCTGAGACTATAGGCGCCGCACGCCCAGTCCTCAAGCAGCCTCGAGCTATCGTCATCGTACTCCTAGTCCCCTTCCACACGAGGATGAATCTTGGGCCTCGGCAAGGCATGACCGGAGGGAAGATTCGGTCTACCACCGTCTCCACGAGATGGAGAGGCGCCTTGGCCGGCTAGACAGAGAAGAGGAGCAACGGGCGAGGAACTTCCGCCCCAGTAGACCCCCATTCTCTCAGACCATTATGGAGGCACCGGTCCCAGACAACTTCAAGCCTCCTCACTTCGAATCCTACAATCGGGAGTCCGACCCCACCGACCACATTGAGAGTTTTAAAACTCTCATGATGATACATTAGGCGTCAGACGCCCTCCTCTGCAAGACTTTCTTGGCCACTCTAAAGGGGCCTGCAAGGGAGTGGTACTTCCGTCTAGCCCCAGCCTCCATCTTCTCCTTCGATTAGCTCGAAGCCCTCTTCCTGACTCACTTCGTGAGCAGCCGCCGGGCTGAAAAGACCAGCACTTCGCTCCTCTTGCTTCACCAAAGGAAGGGTGAGCGACTGAGAGACTACGTTAAGTGCTTCACCGTGGAGGCCAGATCCATTGCCTCCCTAGACCAGTTCGTCGCTTTCGTTGCCTTCCAATCCAATGTCGCCAACGACTGCCTTAGGGAATCCCTCGCCAAGAAGCCCCCCCGGGATTTCTCAGAATTCATGCTCAGGAGTGAGAAATATATCTGAGCGGAAGAAGCTCTCTCCTACCCTGCTTTTGAAGGATCGTCCTTCGGGAACAAACAGAAGGGCGCTGAAGAAGAAGGAGCTAAGAAGCTCCAGAAAGACAACGTGGGCCAGCGTCGCCCTCCTCCCCGCTTCGAGAAGTTCACTCCGCTCAATGCGAGTGTCTCAGCCATCCTGATGGAGGTTGGGAAAGAGGGCCTTCTTTTGCCCCTCCAAAGATGAACACCCCCAAGAAGAAGAGGAACTGGGACAAGTGGTTACGCTTCCACAGGGACCACGGCCACGACACGGATGACTGTCGGGCCCTAAAGGACGAGATCGAGGACCTCATTCAGAGAGGACAGCTCTTTAGGTTCGTGAGGAAGGACAGGACCGATCCATCTCCACCCCCCAGGGGGGCTAACAAGCGAACCGAACAATGTGCGGAGACCCCGGACGTCGAAGCCGAAGCCGTCCTCTACCTCATACACGGAGGCCCAATGGGGAGAGATTCCAACTCCTCCTGAAAAGCCTTCGTCCGAGAAGTGAATGCCGTATAGAAATATCCTACCCCTAGGGGCCTTGGGGTTCCTGTTACGTTTTCTGATAGGGACTTGGAGGGCATATGGATGCCCCATTGAGATGTCCTTGTTATAAACCTTCGCATGGCCAATTTTCACGTGCGCTGGGTCCTAGTCAACAGCAACAATTTGGTCAATATTCTCTTCTTGGAGGCATTCCAGGGCCTTCAGCTGTCAAGAGATCGACTCAAGCCAGCTGGTTACACTCTTCACAGATTCACCGAGGTGCCGGTGACGATCGAGGGAGTTATAAACCTCGACGTGACCGTTGGCAAAACCCAGGTCACCCGGACTGAGCCGATGGACTTTATGGTGGTGGATGTAAAAGTCGCCTATAACGTCATCCTGGGTCGACCAGGTCTAGCCGGTCTCCAGGCCATACCATCGGCCTATCATATGAAAATGAAGTTTCCCACCTCGGCAGGAGTGGGAGAAGTAAGAGGAAGCCAGGAGGCGACTCGTAAATGTTACATGACCTCGATGGGAGGGCCGGTCCTCTCCCTTGAAGCCCTTGAACTCCCACAAGGAAGTAGCTAAACCATCTCCGAGCCGGTGGACGAGCTGGAGGAAGTTGCCTTCTCGAAAGAAGATGCTACCAAAACATTCAGATTAGCAAGGCCCTTCCTCCCACCATCAAAGAGGATATCTCCCAATGTATAATGGAGAACCGCGATCTTTTCGCCTGGACCACGGCTGATATGCTCGAAATCTCAGAAGAGCTCCTGATGCATCACCTCAGCGTTGCTCCGGGAGATAAACCTATCCAGCAGAAGCGACGTAAATTTGCTCCCGAGGCTAGCAAGCCATCAAAGAAGAGGTCGAGAAGCTCTTAAATGCTCGGTTCATTCAGGAGGTAAATTACCCCAAATGGCTATCCAATGTGGTAATGGTTAAAAAGGCCAACAGGAGCTGGAGAATATGTATCGACATCACTGGCTTTAATAAAGCGTGTCCGAAGGACCCATTGCCTCTTTTGAGCATTGATGCTCTAATCGATGCGACCTCCGGCCACGAACTCCTCAGCTTCATGGATGCCTTCTCTGGGTACAACCAGATCTGGATGTTCCTTCCTGACATTCTAAAGACCTCGTTCGTAACCGACCAAGGCCTGTACTACTACCGGATCATGTCCTTCGGGCTGAAAAATGCCAGAGCTACGTACCAACACCTTGTTAACAAGGTCTTCAGAGACTAGATAGGCCGTAACATGGAAGTCTATGTGGACAACATGTTGGTCAAAAGCGTCAGCGGGCAAGA
Organism: Hemerocallis citrina; assembly: GCA_017893485.1. NCBI lineage: Eukaryota > Viridiplantae > Streptophyta > Magnoliopsida > Asparagales > Asphodelaceae > Hemerocallis > Hemerocallis citrina. The sequence goes on along the minus strand of JACEHZ010000456.1, from coordinate 244,391 downwards.
TCATGTCTTTGACCTCTAGGAAGCTTTCGAGGTATTACGAAGGCACAACATGAGATTGAATCCAAGCAAGTGCGCCTTCGACGTCTCGTCCAGTAAATTCCTCGGGTTCATGGTTAGCCAGAGGGGCATAGAGGCCAATCCTGAGAAGATCCAAGCCATACTCAATATGGCTGCCCCTCTAATGTTAAAGAAGTGCAGAGGCTCACGGGACGCCTCGCGGCTATAGAGCATTTCCTCTCCAAATCAGGGGAGAAATGCCTCCCTTTCTTCAAAGCCCTGAGAGGAGCGAAGGGCTTCGAGTGGGGGCAACAACAGCAAGAGTCTTTCGACCAACTGAAGGCCTACCTGGTAAACCCCCCACTTTTGAGCAAGCCGAAGCCTGGTGAAGCCCTCTACATATACCTAGTAACTTTGGAGCAGACCCTCAGTGCCGTCCTCGTAAGAGAGGAGGAAAAAATGCAACAGCCAATCTACTACGTGAGTAAGTTCCTTAGGGACGTAGAACTCTGCTACCCGAAGGTAGAAAAGATGGCCTACACATTGGTCATGGCGGCACAGAAACTTCGCCCCTATTTTCAGTCCCACTCGGTGGTCATTATTACCGACTAGCCGCTGAAGCAAGTTCTCCATAAGCCCGAGACATCGGGACGTCTATTGAAATGGTCCAAAAAGCTGAGCCAGCACGACATCAGCTACCAGCCCCGAACTGCTATCAAGGCACAAGCCCTAGCGGAGTTCATAGTGGAGAGCACCATCCCTGACCCCTGTGAGTCAGTTGAGGATCCCCCGTTCTAAACTATGATGTTGACGGGTCCTCGTGCACCGACGGAAGTGGGGTTGGGGTCATCTTGACCGGCCCCGACGATTTTGTTCTGCAATACTCCCTCCAAATAAACTTCCGTGCGTCGAACAATGAGACTGAGTACGAGGCCCTCATAGCAGGTCTTTGCATGGCTCGCAAAGCTGGGGCCAAACGTATCCGAATTTTTAGTGATTCACAGCTAGTCGTGAACCAGGTATCTGGGGAGTACGAAGCGAGAGACGATCGCATGGCCAAGTACTTGGCGAAGGTCAAATGGCTGCTGGTTTTATTTGAAGATGCTCAACTCCAGCGAGTCCTTCGAGAGGAAAACGCACATGCGGATGCCCTCTCAAAGCTTACCTCCTCCTTCCTCCAGGGTTTGGAGCAAACCGTCTTGATAGAGGTCCTCCTAAGACCCAGTATCGAGGAGGACAACCCTGAACCAATGGAAACTCTGCCCCTAACACTTGGGAAAAATTGGATGAAACCTGTACTTGAATACCTCAGAAACGGAGTTCTTCCAACAGACCCAAGAGAAGCTAGAAGATTCAGGACCAGAGCCGAGCGGTACACACTCATTGAAGGAGTCATGTACAAACACTCCTATGAAATCAATAGTCTTAAACATGGAAAAAGTACTTTAATTTGTACATGGAGCCCACCAACCATTCACCCAAGTACATGCAATACATGCAATCTTTCACGCTGGCAGCATTACAGTCTAGCTACTAGTAATATACACGTGCGATGCACGTATTAATTATAAAAAAATTAAAGAAAAAACTCTGATTTACACATGCGATGCATGTCTTAATAAATAAGATTATATATTTTTAAAAATAAATGTGAAGACTAATGGGAGAGTTGGAGTTGCACGTGGGCAGTGGCAGAGCTTAGTGAGCCCCCTCTCCCGAATTTTCAAAAACCCCCTTTACACTATTGAAAATTTTATAAACCCTTCAAAAAATTATAATTTAACTCCCAAGAAAACTAAGTTTTATTGTTTGTTCCCCGTAAAAATTATGAAAAAATCTCTATATTTTTACATGTAATCATAGAATTTTAACTTGGCCCTCTCGGTAAAATTGTTCTGGCTTCACCCCTGCATGTGCGTTGCACGTAAGTAGGTAGATTTACAACTCTAACTCTTCCATTATAATAGTTATTAACTATTATATTATAAATAAAGAGATAGATAATAATTTACATGTGTGATACATATTTAATATATTAAAAAAAATTAAAGTAAAAAAATTTAACATAGTGAGGACTTGAACCTGAAACCTCCTTCATATTAGTTATGCACGTACAATGCATGCATTGGTAGATTTACAAATGACACTAAGGTCTTCTCCCATTATAATATTAGAAATTAGAGATTATTTCTCTTGAAAGTAATTTTAGACCACAAATGGGATCCACAACCTTTTCATGCATATATGCAAGCGGAGACAGTTGGGCCGGACACATTATTTCACGCATTGCATATACGCAATAGGCACGGCCCAGGGGTAAGCCTAACAAGCCACTAGGCTTGGGCAACCCCATTTCATGGGGCAACAAAATTTTAAAAAAATTCAAAAATTCAATATATATATATGTTTATATAGTAAAATAAAATTCATTAAGGGCCTATGTGTAAGGTTTTTTTTAAAACTCTCATCTCTCTCTTTCTCTTCCTCTTCCAGTTACGATCCTCTCTTTCTCTTTTCTTTCTCTTTCTCCCATCCCCGATCCGAAACCCGAATTCCTCCACCGCTCCTCCGCTCCTCCGATCGTAGCTCCTTCTTCACCGAGGCTCCGACGGGCGACGACTCATCCTTTCCATCAAATCCCTAAACCTAACCCTAGCCCTAATTGAAATCCTATCCCTAATCTCCTTCGGTCCTTCTCCTCTAGTCTCCATCAAAAGGTATTACATCTACTCTTCTTCTCTTCGTCTTCTTCTTTCAATTTAATGTGATTAACTGTAAATTTTGATTTACTGTGAAACTATGAAATCTTTAAATATTGTGAGCATTATAAATAGATTACCGTGAATTACCATGAATTATGAAAGCTTTAAATATTGTGAACTACATAATTACGGTGAGTCTGTGAGTTATGTAGTTCTTTCAATTTAATACATTTTTCAGTTCATGTATGCATTCTTAGTTCAATCATACAGTAATAGAAGAAATGGTATGCATTTTGCAAGTAGTTCTTATGATATACATAGTGAGTAAATTAGCACTTCTCAAATTATGGAACTTGACAGAAAAAAAACTTTGAATAGCATGTTAAATAATACTGTGTAGTCATCGATTTCACTTGCATTACCAATTTACAATTCAATAAGTAAGTTTTATTAAAATACATTCCTATCTAAAACCAAGTCATTGCTAAATAATTATAATTCTACAGAGAAGCAATTGTAAGGCCTTTTCTTTGTCATGCTAAGTTAGGTTGGTTGGTCAGCTGAGCCATTCTTTTACAGGTCAGCTTTGATAAATTTTGTAACTACCCAATTAATAGATACCAATTAATACACACAACACTGTAAGCTATACATGAAGATGGAATTAATTTTTTGCCAAACTAAAGTATTGTCTATCAAAACTTGCTGTACTTTTGAATGAAAACTTTGTTCCCCGAAGGATGCCATTAGAGATGCAAGCTCTGCTTCTTTAGCTACTAAGGACTGATGAAGCCGGGCCTTTGAATTGCTCGCTTCATCGAGTTTCCTTTTATAAACTTGCAAGCACTCTCTCTCGATTTCTGATAACATGCGACTTTTGTCTGTTTCTCTCTCTCCAATCTCTTCCCAACTTTGCTGTTTTCATGCAATAAGAAATAATTAATCTAATTTTTATATAAGTGAAGAAGACATGAAATTCAAGCTACAAGTTTGTTAGAGATTATAGTCCCACATTGAGTAGTTGGTTAGTTTTGTATTTGGTTCCTCCTATATATAGGAGATATTGTACTCAGTTATTTCTCAATTCAATATTGAGTATTGTATTCATTCTCTCTGATTTATCTTAACAAAGTTAAATGAATTTCTTTCAATAGGGTGAAAAGCAGGAACTTGTTAGGACATGATAATAACGATTTAAGTAAACCAATCAAAACCTGATGAAGAATTTAAAAAGCAATCCAATAAATATAGGAAAGGCAGGGGAACTGAGGTTGAGATATTACAATTTCTTTCTCAATACATTTTATATACTAATAGATAAATGAATAGATGATGGACATCTTCTTCAGTTCTATGACAAATAGCCTTGCATGAATATCATGTGTTAGACACTCTGACAAGGTACTGTAAAAAAGAATGTGTGTTAACAGAAAAGAAAAGAAAGAACCAATTAAAGGAAGAACCATAAATTCACAAAAAAGAACATAACTTTTTTAATGTAAGACAAAAAAAGTTCAAACAGAAAATCAGAATACAAGAAAATTTAAACATAACAAATTCCTTAGAGCAGAGTAGCTAGTGAAAGCAACTATTTGTTTTAGGGATATTACTTATTTACTATACTATTCAAGTTTTTCAAAATGACAAGAACCGAGTGATGTTTAATTCTTATTGCGATATCCTATAGGTACTATGACAAAGGATGAAAATGACAGGAACCAACAATGTGATATTTATGGAAAATAGTTATTTCAAGATCTGAGAGAGTTGAAAAAATATTGCCAAAGAAGATAAGCAAATCAATTGACATTCTTAACTTTATAAGATCTTATTGGGATGAAGGTGGTTTTCAAAGTGCATGGCTTGCTTATCGAATTTTGAGATAAGTTTTTCTAAGTTAATGTTGATAAAAACTTACCTTCGGACTACCATGTCACAAGAAAGATTGAGTGGATTGACTATGATCTCAATCGAGAATGAATTTTTGGAGAAGCTAAAGTATGATGACTTAATTGAAGAATTTGCTTCGAGAAATGCAAGGAGAAGCATATTTCTTTGAACCAAATTGTAATCTGAATGTAATTTTGATTTTGTAAATATAATCATATTTTGTTTGACTTTATGGTGTAGTTCAAGATAAAAAGAAACTATGTAATCATGGTTTTATCAAAGATAGATCCTTGCAACATAAAAATAGGTCCTTACAACATACTTAACATATTTTAGAATGATTTGTCTGTACACTTGTATTGGAGTATATAGGAGGATATCTTCACAGAAAAAGTGGGCATCTTTAATTAATATGCATTGATTTTCACAAATCTTGTGCTTCAATTTAAATTTAGTTATCTGGATAGTCATTTGTGAAGGGATCTGGTCTTCCACAAGTTGGTGTTCATGGATGACATTTTACATGAGGGAACCAAAGTAGGTATTATGTTCGAGGCAAAATATTTATTAAATTGCTGTTTTTACTGCTTAAGTTTACCATTATATGCTTCTACTTTTTCCCTAACAAGTTCCTTTTATTGACAGAAACTACTTGTGGGTATATAAAAGGTTCTGGAATATATTGTCATTGCAGCAACAACGTGGTAAGTAGATTTAGTTTTTGGGTTCTATGATTGCTTCAAATTATATTTTTAGATTTAGTTTTTGGGTTCTATAACTTTGTTGAAGCTTACAAAATTTTCAGTTCCTAGATTGATTTTTATTTTAAATCAGGGAATATTTTTGCATAAATTGCTTTCCATGACTTAGTGTACATTTGGTGCTTTCCATGGCTTTGCGTAAATTTATTTTATTTACTTTTACTTTTTACTTTTTGTTGTTAGTATTAATTTTTTTTTTACTAAGGTGCAACAAAATATGAGTTTGGCTAGGCAACCCGGATCTCCGGGCCGGCCCTGATGGGCAATGTTACCTAACATTTATGTTCTCCTTTTTTAGTCGGCAAATGAGATCTACTATCTTTTTTTACTGCGATTTAGCCAACAAGGAAAGCTAGGATGTGGATAGTTTCAAGCATTGCATGATAGGAATCGCCCTCTTTATTCATGTTATTTAGCCAACAAGACCAGACATGCGACTCATGACTGGGAGTGTAGCTTATCATTTTCTTGATATATATACTTGTTGTCAAGCACCCTTGGTGACAAGATTATTAATGGGGATTGGTTATGAACTTGGCCATCCGAAAACAACAATCTAGTCACTTCTAGAATACAGTACCCAAATATAACTGTTCTTCCTTCACTTCAATTCAGCTCTCGTCTGTTAATGGGAAACAATGCTGGCCGAGATATAATGCACATAGTAGCAGCTTTTTACAAGAAAATGAACCTCAAAAGTACAGCTGTATGTGTCCATTGAATTATCATTGTTTGCACATACAAATACAGTAACCGACTTTTGGCTTCTAAACATACTTACAAACACACTACATTAATTCTGTTCTCCAGTTACGTTATATATTGAAAGGCTCGTCATCATCATGTACACGGTCTCCTAGCAAAATGGGGTTAGTAGAGGAATAATTGCTCCATGAAATATTTGACAATTTTATAAGCACCTGCTGTCAAAACAAAGCCAATTCTCTATAAATTAAGGCCGTATTGTTGACTGAGGAACCTATGGACACGAGACGGACATCCCATAGCCCTAAACAACCAAGTGTTATTGTTTAAACATGTTCACATGTTCACACCCCTAGATTGGAGAAGAGATGCAGAAGGATAAAGATGATAATTTGTTACAAGATAATACATTCTACCCTAGGCACAATCTAAGAGCACAACAGAAGACATTTCCTCAGTGGGCGTTTGGTACAAGAATTTTTTTTTGTTTTCTGGAAATCTTAACTTGAAAATTTAGTTTTTAATGTTTGGTATGTTAATTTTTAAATTCAAATTTTCAGAAAACTAACAATTCCATGATTTTTTTTTGCCATTCTTAGATTCCCAAGTGGTTGGGAAAAATGTTATTTATTTAAAATTACAATTTTGTCCCTAAAATAAAAAAAAACCCTAAACCTAGCTCTTCATATTTCTTCTTCTTTTTCCTCCCAAATAAACCCATTCCCTCTTTCTCCCCCAAAAATCCGAGCACCAACTTGGCCGCCGTCGATCAACTCGTCGCACTATCGATCCCACTTGTCGGAGTCGATCCCCGAGCACTCTGACCATCCCTCGCACCGTCGATCATGGTGTTGGAATGCCAAGCAATTCTGCACATTATAATCCTCCGATCATGGTTGTTTTTTATGGCGTCGTGGAGCCTAGCCGCTTCTGATCTGGCAAACCCTTCATCTATGTCAATCACCATTGTCTCTGTAGGTGCTGACAAACCGCACCAGTAGCTATGTAAAATGAACAATTAATTCTAGCATCAGTTTCAAGATGAACTTGAGAGGGAAAGAAGAAATTGGGCCTCTTTGGATAGAGTTGTGATACTTACAAGTCTGTTGGAGCCTTGGAGATAGAGGTTTAAACTTTAAAATTTAATTTAATTTTTATTTAAATGTTTAGATACAAATATGTATCCCGAACATGTCAAATACAAGATAACTAGTTATTGTTATAGAATACCTCTTTCAAGAACGGGTTTTTTGGCTAAGCGGGGTTCAATATCTTCTTCAAGGGAGTAGTTGAATAGGGAACAATAAGGGCACGTTTGGGAACCCAAAAAACTAGGGAAAGGAATGGAATACTGCGGATAGACCCATCTTATCCTATTCTATAGTCTGTTTGTTTTGAAAAAGAAAATAAAGGAAACAATTAAATGTCATTCCCTAGAGAAAGATTTGAGCCGAATTCTATTCCAGCTCCACCCCCTCGGAAAGCTGGGTAAAGGAATGGAAACAACTAATTTTTCTTCTCTATCCATCAAGAACTCAACCTTAGTTTTGGAAAGGTTAACTTAAATTTTAAAATCAATGGGTAAAACAGGAGGCCTTCAGGTCACCCCCCAATACATACAACGCGCATGCTTATGTATGATTTTGCAGTAGATGTTCATTTTTTTGGTTTAATTATTTGTCTTAGAATATGAGGATTTTATGTGTTCTGGTTAAGTTAGCCTTTTCCAAAAGACGTTCTTGTCACTACAGGTTTAACAGGTTCAGTTATGCACATTGCTCAATTCTTAGCTATGTACAACCACCAGCACCATCAACTACAGCTGCTCATATAAACAGTGTTTATATAATAGCTATGAACTTGCAAGCAAAGTAATGTAGAAAAATGGGAGTTAATAGGATGTTCTTAACTAGTAAGTTAAAAGGAAAAGAGACACATCATGTAGAACTTCAACTGACATGCATCAACCTAATGTTGACAAGTTGAAGCGCAAGTGCTAAAACCTTCCGGTGCTACTTCTAAACCTGCTAACAATTTATGAATGATTATAGAGCAATTGCTATGACTCAGGTTGACTAACACAACAATCAACCTTAAGTTATGTTCCAAATGAGGATACATGAGATGTAGAAACACGCTGAACGACAAGATTCCTCAAGGTAAGAAAGTCACATTTGCGGCAAATTCCATCTTCAATGGCCTTCAATAGCTGTGAATCCACAGCCTTCTGGTCATCCTTCTTTTCTTGGGGATGCCCTTTTTCTCCTATAAAACAAACAGTTTTATTCATTACTCAACTCAAAATGCAAAATGTCAGAAGTATGTCCATGTACAAATGTTATAAAAAGGTTTTTCAAAATGCCGTAATCCATAGTATTCCATTGTTTGCCAAACAAGACTAGGGAATGAAAAAAAAAGTCAATTCCATTCCACCAGTTGCCAAACACACACAACTTATAAAGTTAATTCATCCATTTTCCTTTCTTTCCATTCCTCTCCATTCATTTTTATTCCATTTATTTCCATTCCCCAACTTAAATGTTTCCAAACAGATCTCAGGGCCATCAAATGGTCTGGGGATGAAGCGCATGCAAATTCTACAATAGGAAATAAATGCTTTTCACCCTTCCTTTCCAAAGCATTTAAAGCCTCATTTACCAGCTTTGCATCTCTTTTAGCAGGATCTTGCGCCCATAGTACTCTCTCTGTCTCAATATGAAAAAGGAGCTCACGTTACTTTTTTACTTTGAAATAAGGATTTTGTACTAAGTATTTTTGATACAGAAAGATAATTATAATGATCACTATGCCTGAAGAAAGGAAATAACACATAATGGTAAATAGAATAAATCCTAGAAAGTTCAGATCATTTGATAAATGCATGCAAACTGTTCGTGCCACTACAACACAAACTGGATTTAGCGGCATTTATACCCCGGCGTTTGTGGGAAACGCCAGGGTATGAACGTGTTATTTCGTGGGAAAACCTAAAATGTTAACATACACCGGCGCTTTTAATAAGCGCCGGGCTATCATACTATAGGCCGGCGTTTATTAAACAAACGCCGGCATTCTAGGGGATTTTTTTTTACCCCGCCGCCTCCTATTTCCCCAATTCCCCTTTACCCTTTCTTTGTTATTTCTCTCTCTCTCTCTCTCTCTCTCTCTCTCTCTCTCTTTCTCCCTCCACATGAAGCTCCCCCCCTCTTTCTCCCCCCGCTGAACTGAAACCTAACCCTAGCTTGTCATGCTTGTCGAAGAAGAAGTTCCGATCTCTGACATGTCAACGGAGGGCGGCACCGACGACGACGGTGGTGAGATCTGTAACGACCAGCGAGGAATTGATCAAGTTCGCGAATTTCAAATCCGTCAATAACGGACCCGTTATCTCTGTAAGTTAGTAAATTTCTTAATTACTTGATTATTTCTGATTTATGTGTTTTTTTAAAATTCTAATTAGGGTTTGTTTTCTTTGTTAATAATCAAGTGTAAATAATAGTTTGAAATTGTACCCCTTAATTTAGACAAGTAGAAGAGAAAGTTAATTGTTAAGATTTGAAACTAATTTGCATAATCTACATAACATTATGACTCTCTACATTCTCATTTAAAAAAATGTGATTTTACTGTCCCTTCTATTAACGCCCAGAATGTGTTCGTTCAAATTCCTGTAAGGAATTTTTAAAAATCAAATTTACATGAAAAATCATATACCATCTACATGGTATCTAATGTTTATATAGAAATGTAAGGTGGGTCTCCTTAAGATATATGTCCCTTAATTTTGGATTTTAATGAAATGTATTTTGGTGTTTGTACTTGAACTGAATCTCGTCGAACTTATTTAGGTGGATGAATGAAACATTGATTTGACTTCTACGTATGTTTATGTGTTCACAATTTCTGTAAAATCCTGATCGATCAGTATTTAGCAGGGCTTCTATGTCAATATTGGTCTGATTTATCTACATTATGGCTTTTCAGGTTAAACATCCAGATCAAGTATGATCAATGGGACAAATGGATTTTCATCATGAGACTCTCAACAGCTTGACATGAATTGTCATCATGAGAGTCTTCTCTTTTTCAGATGTGACCAATGGTTGGCGACGGACTGCATACAAATTTATCAAGGTGATCTAGCTAGCTTGTTCTTTGACTTTGTTATGAATCTTTAAATCCATATTCAGTATAACTCTAATCTACATTCTTATCACAAAGAGTTCCTATCCCTGTAAGTCTATGTCCCTCTTTTATTATTGCCCACATCTTGTTCGATCAAATTCTTGTTCAGAAATTTGTCTCCAATTCACTTTAAAAAGATTATATTTCTATATATATTTGATGTTTTTATATAGGCATGCAAGGAAACCTTTAGTAGATATGTGGCTCTTTTTTAATTAATTTTTTTGTAAAAAAATGGTGTTTCTTATACTTGAGCTGATTATGGTTCAACTTGTTTAGATGGATGAACACATTTTGTTCCTAATTATATATGTATGTTATGTGTAGGTACTCTTTTTCGTGGACTACTCAGTTGTGATTTGTACTCGATTTTTACCAATATTTCCACTTTGAGGTTGCTCATCGATTCAAGTTGACCAGTGCATCAAGTCTCAGGAAAGCAAGATTGATCAGGTAGTTCCATGACTCTTCAGTATTAGCACTCGAGAAGTATCTTATGATGTCTTTAAAGGTTTTAGTTATTTAAGTCATTAAGTGAAATCTCTTACATGAAGTGAAGTCTCTTGCATGCATTTATATGTAGCATAAAATCGTTTGTTTAGACCAGATGCATGCACTGTAAATGGAAGGGATTGTATCAGAGACAATGACAGAGAGGGTGGGAAGAAGGGAGGGAGCAGTATACTAAACTATTTTTAACACATTATACATACATAATTAGATATAAATATATTAAAAAGAATGCAAGGCACTTGGTTGCTTGGAGCTTTTAACTAAATTATTTGTTTTTGGTGTCAATAGTTTGAAATAAAACAGATAATATGAAGCTAACCCCACTCCCCAACATGATGCACTTGAACATACCTGCACTTGAACAAGGAACTTCACCTTGAGAAATGCGATTTTAGTTTTTTCTTGTTTGCCATTTCCTTGTCTTAAATTAAATTGAATTGTTAAAAAAGATGATAGGAAGTGTTTTCTTATTTTGAGATTTTTTCTTTTTTTTTTCCTGGAAAGGATTTTGAATTGATTTAGGTAACGATAACTTGAATGCGGAAAGAAATTACAAGTGTGTAGTCATTATCTGGATCAGGAACATGAATTGTTTTATGAAGATGAATACAATTGTTACGAAGGGAAATAAAATTGTAGCGAATGCTTGCAGAATTGTTGGAATTTGAATGCATCAAAATATTAGCATATATTATTTGTGCAGTGTTTATTTTGTTTGAGGGGTAGATCTCATTGTCACTGTTGCCTTTTGTGCTTGTCTTTGGCAAAATCCACATATTTATTTCAGTTTCAAACTAAAACATGATTATGTTGGAACGCACTTGGTTTGGTCAATATTATCTAAATGCCTTAACAATACTAGTGTTTGTGTTTATTGTCGGATTTGGATCGCAGTCCTCACTTATCTGCAGCTGTAATTCTCAGTTTACCAATTGAGTTTATTCATTGTCTTCTTTAGGTAAACTACCATTTCTCATATTTGATCAAGTCAGATTTGAATGGAAGTGCATGGATCAAACAAATGCAACACCAAACTTTTTGGTGCATATGTTTGCAGTGATTTGTATGATACATTGTGGCAGTAGCATGATCCCAAATATGTACTGCTATAGATGATGATCTGTCATCATCATCTGAAAATTTTGTAAACTTTGGTCCTGATTTCTTGGCAGGTATAAGTTATTGTTAAAAAAAAAAGTAGAATGAAATATTAAAAAAAAATCATTTAATTTTTTTTAAAAATTATTTTCAAATTTTTTTTTGAAAAATAATTTTTTTAAAAAAAAATTATTACATTCCCCGGCGTTTTTCAAAACGCCGGGGAAGATGGGGAAGATTTTCCCCCAAAAAAATAATAAATTTTAAAAAAAGTTTACAACGGCGTTTTCTACACGCCGGGGTATATTACTCCAACACTGGTGTTTTCAAAAGCGCCGGTGTAGGCCACCAAACAATCCTTGGCATGCACTCGGCTATTAGTTGCGGGAAGAAGAAGATGAACAAGAAGATAAAAAGGTATATTTTGGGCATTTAAATAGATGAATAAGCTATAAGAAGCTATAAGAAGTTTTTTGTTTGTAACTTTGTTTCATATCAGGGATATTTCTATAGTTCGTATACAAGGGACAGATGAAAAGATGAAAATGCATGACCCACAGAACAAACTCAGCAAAAAAGTCATAACTAAATACCACATGATCTATAGTTTACAGTTGTGTAAGCATAAAGAATGATTGTTTTAAAGACAAAAGATAAAAATTATAATGTGGCACAATTTAATCATGGTGTTGGAATGCCAAGCAAAAGTTTTGATATCCTACAAATATATTGTCTTCTTTCAATTTTAAGTCATGTTACCACTTAAAATTATTTGTATTTTGTGGCCCAGATTTGCATCATTTTTTTACTCAGGTATTTCATCAAATAGTTTGTTTTGTTATTTGAGGATGAGGGTATTTTGGACAATAAAATTAAGATTCCCATGAAATATGTAGCTCAACCAAAAATAGGAAGTTAAGTTTCCAACTAACATTCCCAGAGATGTTTAAGACATACGAAATATGTTTTATAATTCCTAGCAATCATAAATCTCAGGATTTATGATTCATGGGAACCAAAAAAAAATCCTTGTACCAAACGCCCCCTGAAAGAAAAGGTAAATCCAGACGAGGGAAAAGTTCCACAAACAGAATTATAGGACCATTTAATAACTCTTGTAATCACATCCTATAATATTTGTATATTCGAATGGCCATTTTGATTATCATTTATCAGTGTCTTATTGAACTCCTCTATTGCATGCCCCAAGCCAAGAATTTTGTCGCAAACCGGAAAATGAGGGTTGTGTTAAACAATTGACAGCCAGCGTATAACTTTGTCAAATCTCATGAACATAAATTCTAAAAATATATGTGCAAATGCTAGGACATCCCCTGTAAGCGATGCACTGTGCCTGCCTCCGTGTGCTTTGAAAAATGTGCAAGGGGCATCGCACCAGAAGCCTAGGTGTGGTGAAAAATGGGCAAGAATTCTTGCACCAATTTGGACGTGCGCGGGTAAAAAAACTTGTCCAGTAAAGTAGGCTTAGGTTAGCCTTAGTTAAAGACAAAGGAATAGGAAAATAAAAGATTTGGATACAATTAGGAGGGGTATCATGAGCGATGATTCAAGAGTCTTAGTAAAAGACGAGGAATTAAAGAAATATATATAGCAAATTTACTTTGAAAAATAAATAATTGAAAAAGTTGTGGGCAACTTAAATATATAAGAATCGAGGGAGACTCCAGAGCATATATTTTTTCGTAGAATTATGATTTCAGAGGTTCGAAATGCTCTAGGGATGATGGAAATAAGAAAAGCTTTAGGACCGGATGGTATACCCAATGAAGTTTGAAATTGTCTTGAGAATGTAGGAGTGGCTTGCTAACAAGACTGTTTAATGAGATTTTGAGGATCAAGAAGATGTCTGATTAATGGAGGAAGAATATTTTAGTACCTATATATAAAAATAAAGGAGATATACAAATTTACTCCAACTACCGAGGAATTAAATTAATAAGGCATACATTGAAACTTTGGGATAGAGTGATCGAACATAATCTGAGATTACAAATAATAGTGTCTGAGAAAAAGTTTGGATTTATGTTTGAGAAGTCAACAATAGAAGTAATTTATGTACTGAGTAGACTTACAAAAAATATTGAGAGAATAAGAAAGATCTACATATGGTGTTTATAGATCTAGAAAAAACTTATGATAAAGTCCCTAAAGACATAGTATGGTGGGTGTTAAATAACAAAAGAGTAACTATTCGACATATTGAGGTGATTAAGGATATGTATGAAGGGGCAATGACCATAATTAGAACAACCACATGAGAGATTAGTGAATTCCCTATTACAGCAGGTTTATATTAAGGTTCGACTTTAAGCCCCTGCCTCCTTACTTTGGCGATGGATGAATTGACGCAAGATATACAAAATGAGGTGTCTTGGTGTATTTTTTTGCTGATGACATCGTCTTAGTGGACAAGACTAGAGCATGAGTCAATACTAAATTAGAAATGTGGAGATAAACTTTGAAAGTTAGAGGCTTTAGAATAAGCAGAACTAAAACAACGTATATGGAGTGTAATTTTAGAGATATTCGGAATATAAATGCGGAAGTAGTGAAGCTTGATGGTCAAGATTTATCTAAAAGAGACAATTTCCGATATTTAGCTCGATTATACAAAGATATGCATGGATTTTTCAAGATGTTTCACATAGGATTCAAGCATGATGGCTTAAGTAAAAAAACCCTAATGGTGTTTTGAGTGACAAACATATACTTTTAAAGTTGAAGAATTTTTTTTATAGGACCGCTGTTAGACTAAAAATGATGTATGAAGCAGTGTTGGACAACAAAGAAACAACATGTCCAAAGAATAAGTGTATCGGAGATGAGGATGCTAAGATGGATGTGCAGTAAAACTAGGAATAATAGAATTAGAAACGAGTATATACGAAACATGGTAAATGTAGCTTATATTCAAGATAAATTGAGAGAGAATCACCTCAGGTGGTTTGGACATGTCACATGTAGACCTAGTATTACCCCCGTTAGAAAGAATGATTAGATAAATATTGAGGGTAGAGTTCGGGGTAGGGGAAGACATAAACTTACTTGGGTGAAAACAGTATGAAAAGATATAATATCTTGTGACCAGGGCCGGATCTGGGCCCAAGCAGCACATACAACTGCTTTGGGTCCCCAATTTTATTGGGCACCATATTTTTAAAGTATTTACAATGATTAAAAAATGTGATTGTTTTCAGATACGATTACACTGTATTATCCAAAATTTAAAACAACAATTGGCCTATTAGCTCATCTAGTTAGAGCATCGTGCTAATAACGCGAAGGTTACAGGTTAGAAACTTGTGGGGGCTAATTAATTTTTCAATCATTTTTTTATTTTTTAAACAAATTATTTTTCACATAGCCATACATGTCGTTTTACCATTTTATGAATTTAATATTATTTTTCACTTAGCCCATGCTACCACTCTATGATATTTTTGCAATATTCTATGATATATCATATTCACCTATTTATGATAAATTTTAACCAAATCTTCAAGTGCATATGGCTATTTTACATTTTAAGCTTCCAACTAGTATCCCCATATGTATATATTCATCATCACTTCATTCTGACTGTGTTTTTTAATAAATCATATTTGCCTATTTGCGATGATGTAATCTTCAAGTATATATACATTTTTGCTTTGTTTGCTTCTTTTTCCTTTTTTTCTGAATTTTGTATTTGTTGATGAAAGAAATAATAGGGTTGCCTTCAAAAAGGAAAAAAATATAAGGGGCGTTTGATAAAACTAAAATGTATCGATGAAAGCATTGAAAAGAGCATTATACATATACTTCAATCATGTCAACTCGATATTTTCTCTTAATGTATACAAACTCAACGTGCGTTTACTTGTATGTTTTGAACATAATTATTTTTGTTCTATTCATTTTTAATTCTCTCATTCATCATTTTCATACTCTCAGATAACATACAATTCAGAATAAAATCACTGCCGCTTCTTCCTTAGAGTTTGTTTGAGTTTATTTTTGTCACGAGACATTTCATATAAAATGTGTACATTATCAATTAATTTTTTTTTGGAAGTATATATATAATTTTTTTATATTTTAAATAGTTTGTCCTATAAGGCTCCAAGTTTGTTTGCATTTAAATAATTGTCATTTTATTTTGACAATACGCAAAAGACTCAATTTGAGAACTTGCTTAGGCCCCCTGAAATTCAACTTGTGACATTACAGAAGATATTGCGATAAATAGAGCAGAGTGGTAAACCAGAATTCATATAGTTGACCCTAACTAGTTGAGAAAAATGCTTTGTTGTTGTTGCCACCAAATTGCATTATTATAGGCGCAACTATGAAAACCAAGACTCCAAAAATGATATGACTATAAATGGTTATCACTGACATGAGTTTCATAATTGACTATAAACCTAACATAAGCCTTCTAGCAATGAGCAGACCTTCTTGGACACTGTATTCCAGTTAGAAAGAAAGCAAACATGCCTCTATTTCCAAAATAAATGAATGAATAGATAAAGCATATAGAATTATAGATACGTTTACTAAAGTAAAGGGCAAATATGGTTTACTCCGTTAATAAAGCCCTCAAACAGTACATAACCAACAACACCGGCACATAACTCTCAAAAGAGTAGATAATCTGAGTTAAGGATTTGACAAGAGAATGTTGACTGATGCTTCTCAATTTATATTATTATAAAGGTTAAGGTTCTTATTATAAGTGGAAGACTAGGCTATTTATCTAAGCAACGCACATCAGATAGCTTGAATTACAGAAAGAAACAGAGGGTCACGAGGAGATTATAACGTTTGCGAGTTTCCAGTTAGAAAGAAGATGAACTAAAGATTTGATCTTGAAAATTATCCTTAAGAAGATGAACTCAAAGATGATGAAGAGAATGGAAAGATAAAAATTAGAGTTGAATTTGGATTACATAACTACGTGAATTTGGCCAAGAGAAAAATGCATACTAGCAATCACAGCTTTCATCTTGCCAAAGTAAAAAAGGATTCACACAGTGGAAGACGAGACATTTGAGCGTTTTTAACAACAAATTTGAAAAATGCTGTGTGTATACAATTACAAGATTATAAGCACCAGAACTTACCACACTTGGGACGGTTACGCTCATTTCACCCGATTTATGCATTTCCTTCAGTGCAATTCCCGCTGCTGACTGAACCTGCTGCTTTTCGGTTGAAAAATCCAGGCAATGATTCGTATTTGACACCATTAACAATCACAGTGCATTTGAAGACAGGCTCATGGGAAGGACCTTCCTTGACAGTTTGATACAGTGGAGTGGGAATGCCAACCTTTTGTGCATACTCTTGCAACAATTTCCCATGCAACCCAAAAGATTTTTTTTTTTTTTTTTTTTTTTTTTTTGTTATAAGAAAAGCTGCGGTAGTATAAAAAAGGATAAATTTCAGATAATCTTAATAATATTTGCATCTTTAATAATTTCATTGGAATGCATTGTAGAGTATGTTGTAGTGGATTGTACACATCTCTAATGAGATTGCGCTACCTAAAGTTGTAAGGTTGTAAAGGTTGTAGGTGTAGCATTACCCTTTATTTTTGAGTAATGTTACATCCACTACCAATTTCACTACATTTCTCTTCACTACCTTAGGTGGCACACTCCAATAGGTTGGGAAAGATAGAGTAGGTGGGAGAACTCTCCAATAGGAGTATGCCACCTAAGAGCATCCACAGTCGTTTTTCTTATTTCTCAAAAAATGGGAGCTACAGTAATAAGAAATGGACCAAGTTCTTGCAGTCGTCGTTTGCTAAATTTTTCTCATATTCGTTACAGACGGGATATGATTCACCGTCCCTAATTTTTTAATTTTAAAATGGCGTAGGACGGGGAATCATTCCCCGTCTCTCCAAAAAAAAAAAAAAAAACTGGCTAAACGCTCGGACGGGGTATCATACCCCGTTTTTTGTGTGAAAAGACCTTAATACCCCCGCTACTTTTGAAGTATGTTGGAACTATAGGAGGGCAAAGTAGGAATTAAAAACAAAAAAAGAAAAAAAAAAAAAAGAAAAAAAGAAAATTCCCGGACGGGGTATCTATCCCCGTCTGAGGGGATTTTCAACAAAAAATGCTAGGTCAAAGATGTGGGACGGGGTTTGATACCCCGGACGGGGTATCATTCCCCGTTTGAACGATTTTAAAAAAAAAAAAAAATTGAGACAGGGTATCATTCCCCGTCTGATACGATTAAAAAAATATTATATAGAAGAGACGGGGTATCATACCCCGTCCTTTATAATTTGAGAAAGCTCAGATCGTTTCTCATATTTGAGAAATGGAAATAGCAACTTTGCCATAATTTGGAGATTTGAGAAACGACTGCAACGATCTTTTTGGGTTCGTTTGCTATAATTTGGAGATATGGAAATTTTAGAAAACGACTGTGGATGCTCTAAGGTAGTGAACAAAATTGTAGTGAAATTGGTAGTGGATGAAGCATTACTCTTTATTTTTTTGTTTTTTTTGCAGAAAACCCTTCTAAAGTTAGTTTTTTGGCATGTTGGCATACTCCACACTTAGAAAACCCCAAAATATACCACAAACGGTAAAGAAAAATTATGAAACTTTGCGAGTAGGTATGATTCACCAAACACAAACTAACCCAACTGGTAGAATTGAGTTTCAACTCACGATTTGCGAGATGCGAGCATGTATCACTTCAATTATTTTTGCATGTATCTCGCAAACCGTGAGTCGAAACTTACTTCTACAAGTTGGGTTAGCTTGTGTTTGGTGAATCCTACTTACTTGCAAAGTTTCATCATTTTTTATTGTCGTTTGTGGGATTTTCTAGGGTTTTCTAAGTATGGAGTATGCCAAAATGCAAAATGCAAAAAAAAAAAACACTCTAACTTCAGTCTTCAGTAGGGTTTTTTGCCAAAATGAATAAATTATGTATGGTTAATTGCCAAATGTGCAAACTTTAGTAGGGTTATCTGAAATTTATCCTATAAAAAATCTCATACATGTGAAATAAAGATAAATGACATATCTTTTAATTGTCAAGGAATTAAGCGCAGTGGGAGGGGTTGTAGAGAAGCGATAACCAATCACAATGAATCAACCAAACAAGCAGACCAAACAAAGCACACAAAACTCAACAATTTTGTTCTGGTTCGGACGGACCTAATCCTGATAGAAATAACAAGATATTATTCAATTAGAGAAAAATACAAGAGTTACAATCACTCTTACCAAGAACCTATCTATTTCTCAAGTCTTACTAGAAGATACTTTGCTGTTTAAAATGAAAAAAAAAACTTTCAGATGAAGTACTACATCACAAGGAAGTTCATTACCATATTATATAGAAATATAAAAAAATTCCTAGGTTATAGTCTTGATACAACACCGTCCAATATACCCTGAAGAGAAAACCACACGATAGGAGCCGTACGATCTAACTTGGAGAGGAAGTTGAGCTCAAACAGATTCATATAGAACCCGATCCATCTGTTGTTGTCCACTGGTTGCATTCAACTGCTCAAAAGAGTAGTCAACTACTTTGGGCTCGAAATCATCCAGAGCGCACACATGATGCTTGTGGTTGACTGCCCCCATATGACAGTTGACTGTATCCTGATTCCCAGTCTGATACAGCCTGAACAGTAATTCCTGTCTCCAATCTTCGCTTAGGAACTCTTATTGCTTTACCGTCTTCTCTTCACATTGAACCTAGTTGTTAGGTTTCGATGGCAATCACATATGAAATACACAACCGAAAAATTACAAAAAATATCGAAACCTAGCTATGGATCCATGCGAAAATCATAAATCGTATTTAGGAGTTATATCTTAAAGATGGATCTGCTGTCTCCATAGTATGCCTATCACAACACTGCAGTATTGCGGTGCCTCTATGGTATCCACACGAACGGAACCAAAATGGCTCTCCCTCAGACCGTGGTGCTAGCTGCGGGAAGGGGATGTTCCTCCTCACGATCTCTCTCTCTCACTTTTTGTGACGACTGGGTTTTTCACCTGTGTCTTTTCCATAGATACATATAACATATATAGGTACAGAAAACCAACCCTAAGAGAGTAATAAGGTTATTGGGTTCACAATCTGACATGGGTCAGATTCTTGTGTGGGCCTTTAAACTTTAGTCGGCCCATTTAATCTAATTAAATGTCCAACAAATATCAGGAGTCCAAGTCTTACCTGGATCCATAATTAAATTCCTCTTACAAATTTAAATTCCAATTTCGATTCATTCTAAGTGTGAGACTCTGTAGGTTCCCGTTACGTTGACAGTAATACTAAAATTATATTCTAGTATTACAAACAGTGAGCGGTATCTAGCAATACATCTCTGCTTCTCAAGTAACATGAATGTCAGTGATCTGACATAACCTATCCATGACCAATGTTACCATGTAGTCTAGTTCCTTTGTCCAAATATCTTAATTGACCACAGTGCATAAAGAATGTCACCCTTGTATAGTTTAATCTTTGGTTTCATGATGTCCGAGTAGACTTACTAAAATAAATGAGATCAATATCTCATATTGACTCATTTGTGCACGGCCATGCATTTGCAGTTTCACTCAATCAAGGAGCCCGCAGATATCGCTCTTGTTATGTAAGAGGGACAAATCCTATCTAAGTCACTCACATCCCTCCACATAATTTGTAGTATATCCAATAGTCGACTTTATAATCACCTTATTATAGGCAAAATTTGACGATATTAAAACATATAACTTCTTATGTAGGGAACCGTAGTGACTTCAAGTCAAAGGACTACGTACACCATAGTCACTGTGAGAACCTCTTATGACACTCACATAACGATCCATGCAGTGTTCTTATGGTGGGTCAGTCGAGCACATTACCGATGTGAAGACTTGATATCTCATATCCATGACCCGTGAGAATGGTCATCAGTCTACGCACACACTAGTCTCTATGTATTATCGTTGTCCTAATTCACAATAATACTTTACTATGGATATTTAAGAATAGTGTTATGATTTCAGCCAATAGGATCTCACAATCAAGTCATGCACTTGATATCTCATTGCATTGAACTTACTATTTTAAGGATTTCATTATGTTCATTTAATTCACAATAAATAACACAATAAATGAAATGCCTAAATATAAAATAAATGTCATGATAGAATGTAAACTAGTAATGTCAATACACAACTGGACTCTAGGACATACACCAACACTAGTATGCAAGACATAAACCCAATAATCTCTACATTGGATTGCAAACACATGCTTCCACACCTGTGTGATTAATTGCCTCTTGACTCTTCTCTTTATACTCTTAGAAACAACATGATTCCATGGCTTCTTCTACTAGTTGAATTTACCTCCACTTGCTATTTCTCCAGTTGTATGTGTAACACCCCGCAAAATTGAGTTATGACAATTTTATCCCTACACGCGTATTTTGTACACACTCACAATCCCATGTAATATTTTGAATATTTTTAGATGTTAATTTGTGGAATATAAATATTTGAGAATGACCATATGCATATTTAATATTCTATTTTGTGAACTTAAGGACTTAAGAGCAATTGAGTTGGTAACTAGGAACTTCTAGAAAATGGGTATCATAAAAAAGGGTCTTAATGAAATTATTAATTTTTTTAATCATGCATGAATCTTGCTGGTTAGTAACATAGGAGTGATTTAGGGGAGGTGATTAAATGATGTAGGGAGTGGTTTAGGAGAGGTGGTTAAATGATGGAGGGAGAGGTTCAGGGGAGGTGGTTAAATGATGTAGGAAGAGTTGATTAAATGAAGAATGAAAGAAGAGATTGTGAGTGTTTGTATATAAAAGTCGAGAATGTTTCTCCTCATTCCCCACCATTCCTCTTTTCTCTTCCACCTAAACTGAAGATCTTTGGAGTTGAAGTTTTCATAAGGTTAAGTTTATTGAGTTTGATGTTGAAATACTTTGTGGAGCTTAGAAGCAATCGAATTCAGAAGCTATAGGTGAGTAACAACTAGGGATGCTCTCGGATAAGAATATATTCATTCCGATCCATATCCGAATCCGAAATTTTTGCGGTACGGATATGAAAAATCTGTATTCGGGCGGATACGAATACGGATTCAGATATCCAAATCCAAAAAAGTTCGGATGCGGATACGGATACGGATACAGATACAGGTATCACTTAAAAAGCGGATTTGGATATGGATATCCGCAAATATATATATTTGTTCATATATATATATATATATATATATATATATATATAGAGAGAGAGAGAGAGAGAGAGAGAGAGAGAGAGAGAGAGAGAAAGGTTTGGGTGAGAACCATTCCCTGGGGTGAGAACCTAAGGGCCTATCCCAGCCATTCATCTGACTAATATTAACGGTCTAGATCATATCCGTTATAATTAATTAGATTAATTAATTTTTGATTTTAGATGTCAATCCCTTTAATTAAGCGTTGGGGACCGCATAATAAAAGGAATGAAGATATTATGCGGTCAATATTAGACAGATCTTTCGATCAATATTTTTTGCCGTTTTTATTATATTTGCAACCGAACCACATTCTTCATCAGGATGATGAACACGTCCGATTACGACGACGGTAACCCTACTGCCAAAACTTCCGGTGTAGACAATCCGAATAATATCCAAACACCGTTCCCGTCTCCTCCAATAAATCCGAAGAATGTGGATACACCAGGTTTTCATTCTACTATGTTTTAATGTTTCTGATTATTGTATTTCTTGTTCTATAGAACGTCGATCAGGTCATTATATACCTCCTTTTTTTTACTGTTGTTTGCAGATTTATATTTTATAAATAGAAACATAATATACAGTACTGTATAAGAATCATCAATTACAAGATAATAAACAAAGCAATGTGTTATAGTTATTTTAATTCATGACATCGTTTATATTCGAAAGAAATAACACATCCTTCTTCGAAAGAAATAACACAAACACAGCAATTACAAGTTTTATATAACAATATATAGATAATTAATTAGCTACTGCATAGGCTCTGAAAACAAAAGAGCAACTGCATAGCAATTAATTAGCAACTGCATAGCAACTGCATAGCAACTGCATAGCAAATATTTAGAAACTCAATATTTCATGTAAATAGCAAATGCATAGCAATTAATTAGCAACTGCATAGACTCTCAAAACAAAACAGCAACTGCATAGCAATTAATTAGCAACTGCATAGCAATTATTTAGAAACTCAATTTTTCAAGTAAATAGAAACTGCATAGCAATTAATAAGCAATTGCTGTTTAAGTGGCCAGGTATTGCTGTATAATTATTTCAGTTGCTATTTATAGTTATTACAGTTGCTATTTATAGTTATCACAGTTGCTATTTATAGTTATTACAGTTGCTATTTATAGTTATTACAGTTGCTATTTATAATTATTACAGTTGCTGTTTAAGTGGAATTGAAAATAGCAACTGCATAGCAACTATTTAAAAAATAGCAACTGCATAGCAACTCTTTTATTAGAAAACAAAAAAAATACTGGAATTGAAAATAGCAAATACTGAACAGCAAGATACATAGCAAATAATGAAAATTCGCAAATACTGATTAGCAAGATTTATAATTTTTTTTTTAAATCTTATTTGATATAAATGTCATAACAACGTTTATATTGATTTTGTAGTTGGAAATAAAATTATTCCAGTCCAGGGTTGTACCTTGTCGATATCACCCGGATTAACTGAACGTCATATACCTCATTGCGACAGTGACTTGAAGCCTTTTGTCGGCAAGCAATTTGCTAATATGAATGACGAGATAAAGTTTTATACAGAATACGCCGCAGCTTGTGGTTTTGATGTTCGACGGGGTGGCGACAAGAGAAAACGTGGTTTAATTACACACAAGTGGCTTTATTGTAACAGGCAGGGAAATAAGAATACCGTTAAGTCCGATGTTTTAAACAACCATCTCAATAATGATATTGTCGAGGAGAATATTGTAGAGGAGAATGATCCGATTGATAAGCCAAAAATCAAGAGGCGTCGGGTGTCGAAACGGCTAGACTGCAAGGCTCTTATGCTTTTAAAACACGAAACAAATTCGAACTACATTGTCTCTAAATTTGTCGAGCATCATTCTCACCCGTTAGTGCCATTGGTTCAGAGACAATTCCTCGACGCGAATAAAACATTAAATCCCGGTCACCAGAATTTCATTCTTAATTGTGCTAGAGCAAATATAGGTCCGATGAAGTCTTACAGGTTATTCAAAGAGGTTGTTGGATCTTACTCCAATATCGGATGCACAAGTGTTGAGTTCAAAAATTTCTCGCGCGACCTTAAGGCATATGCGCTTGGTGTTGATGCTCAAATGGCTTTGGACAGGCTTTTCAGAAAAAAAGAAATAAGTCCAGCCTTTGTTTTGGAGTACGATGTCAATGAGAAAGACCAGCTAACATGTGTCTTTTGGGCTGACTCAATATGCCGGAGAAATTATGCCGTTTTCGGTGATGTTCTGAGCTTTGGTGCTACTTATTCAACTAATAGGTACGAGCATGCGTTTGTTTTCTGATTTTAAGTAGCCACAAATATTACATATATTAGTTGGAAACAATATTATTATTGCTTGTTTCTCATTTCGCAAATTTCTGTACTACATGATGTGAATTCACTATATAGCAACTGAATGTATTATGCAGTTGCTATGCAGTTGCTTTGCAGTTGCTAATTAATTGCTATGCAGTTGCTCTTTTGTGTTTGAGCTTCTATGCAGTTGCTATTTTGAATTGAAAATATTTATTCCCAAATTAATAGCAACTGCAGAATCATTCACCATTTCGTTCGTTGCAATTACTGTTTATTACAGTTGCTATTTATAATTATTACAGTTGCTGTTTAAGTGGTCAGGTATTGCCGTATAACTATTTCAGTTGCTATTTATAGTTATTACAGTTGCTATTTATAGTTATTACAGTTGCTATTTATAGTTATTTATGTCAAACAAAACAGGATACTGGTAGATTTTTTTTTTAAAAATATGTCCACGATCAAGTTTATGCTAATTTTTATATATCCATAGGTATAACATGATCTTCACTCTGTTCACGGGAAAAGACAACCACGGCGGATGTATAACTTTTGCTGCTGCGTTGCTCACTAAGGAAGATGTCGATTCTTACACTTGGGTGCTTGAGAAATTTAAAGATTGCATGGGTCATTGCCCCTCAATGATTATTACAGACCAAGACCCTGCATTGAAGATTGCACTTGAACGCGTATTTCCTGGTGTCAGGCGACGCCTGTGTATGTGGTACATCAGGCAGAAGTTGCCTTTGAGGCTACCAAATAAAGTGAAAGATGACGACATTTTCAAATCGATGTTGAGGTCGATTGTTTGGACATGCCTCATTGAGCCACCAGAATTTGAAGATAAGTGGGTTACATTAATGACCGAATACGAAGTTGAAGACGACAATTGGTTGAAGTCAATGTTTCAGATACGAGAGTTTTGGATCCCAGCATATTTTAGGGACTGCCCTATGAGCGGCTTGCTACGAACTACATCAATGTCTGAGAGCGAAAACAATTTCTTCAAAATACACTTCAACCCTCGATCAAACTTGATTGAGTTTTTCATGTTTTTTGAAGAGGCTTTAGAGAAACAGCGAAATGAATACGACAAGTTGAACAACAAGAACACCTTATCTGTCTCCATTCCCATCACCCAGTTGTTGATCGAGAGGCATGCTAGCAAGGTATACACGTCAACAATTTTCAAAGAAACGCAAAAGGAGATCGTCTCTGCATGTTATGATTGTAGCATTGTCAGTATCACAAAAGGCTCCCTAAGTTCCACATATGAAATAAGTAGTGACAGTAGTGATATAGCAACTGTCACACACAACAACACTGCTGAGGATGTGACATGCACCTGCAAGAAGTTTACAATGATGGGCTTACTATGTCGGCATATTTTCTGGGTGTTCAAAGATCAAAAACTTGAAGCTATACCTGATAAGTATGTTATCGACCGATGGACTAAAACAGCTGAATCGAAGCCAATACACCAACTTGACGACAATGTCCTTAACGACTGCGCAAGCATTGATGAGCAAAAGTCTATCATGAATAATTTAATTTCAGATTTTTACTCGTGTATTGGTCTTATTGATGGTAACATCGCGAAGATGTCGAGTTTCCACCGCTGCATCAAAGAACAAATGACCCTGCTTAATTCCACCGAAGAGACACAAGCTGGTCCGTCTACCAAGAATAGGATGTTCGAAACGCATTTCGGAGCTCCTGCTCCTGAACAAGTCTCGGTGCATCCACCAACCAAGGTCAGCACCAAAGGAAGTGGTAGTAGACTTGTTTCTCGTCAAGAAGCTGCGATTGAGTGCAACAAGAAACCGTTGCGTACGTGTAGCATATGCATGAAAAAAGTTAGACATGATGCTAGAAATTATCCTGGCCGAACAGTTGTCGTTGAAGAAGACATCGGAGTCGAATGATTTTATGCAGTTGTTATTTTGAATTCAATCTATGTTCATAGGTTACTGTTAATTATTTGATATTTTGTTTCTATGGTGTTGCTATTTTAATATCAAATTTGTAACATTAATTATATAGTTATTTTGAGTTCGAAATAAACAACATAAGTTCCTCTGTAGTTGATATGCAATTGCTAATTAATTGCTATGCAGTTGCTATTTACTATAAATAATGAGTTTCTAATTAATTGCTATGCAGTTACTATGCAGTTGCTAATTAATTGCTATGCAGTTGCTATTTTGTTTTGAGTTTACAGTTGCTATATACAGTTTTGAGTTTATAGTTTTGAGTTTATACAGTTTTAATTAATTGCTATACAGTTTTGAGTTTGTAGTTGCTATGCAGTTGCTATATACAGTTACTGTTTATTACAGTTGCTATTTATAATTATTACAGTTGCTGCTTAAGTGGTCAGGTATTGCTGTATAAATATTACAGTTGCTATTTATAGTTATTACAGTTGCTATTTATAGTTATTACAGTTGCAGTTATTGTTTATTACAATTACTATTTATAATTATTACAGTTTCTTTTTAAGTTCGAAATAAACAACATAAGTTTCTATGTAGTTGCTATGCAGTTGCTAATTAATTGCTATGCAGTTGTTATTTACTTGAAATATTGAGTTTCTAATTAATTGATATGCAGTTGCTATGCAATTGCTATGCAGTTGCTATTTTGATTTGAGTTTCTATGCAGTTGCTATTTTTGAATTGAAAATATTTATTCCCAAAATAATAGCAACTGCAGAATCATTCACCATTTCGTTCCATACAGTTACTGTTTATTACAGTTGCTATTTGTAATTGTTACAGTTGCTGTTTAAGTGGCCAGGTATTGCTGTATAATTATTTCAGTTGCTATTTATAGTTATTACAGTTGCTATTTATAGTTATCACAGTTGCTATTTATAGTTATTACAGTTGCTATTTATAGTTATTACAGTTGCTATTTATAGTTATTATAGTTGCTATTTAAAATTAAAGTAATTATGATGTAGGTTTGTAAAAATAATAGCAACTGCAGAATCATTCACCATTTCGTTCCATACAGTTGCTATTTATAATTATTACAGTTGCTGTTTTAGTGGCCAAGAATGCTGTATAATTATTTCAGTTGCTATTTATAGTTATTACAGTTGCTATTTATAGTTATCACAGTTGCTATTTATAGTTATTACAGTTGCTACTTATAGTTATTACAGTTGCTATTTATAGTTATTACAGTTGCTATTTATAGTTATTATAGTTGCTATTTAAAATTAAAGTAATTATGATGTAGGTCTGTAAATATCAAAAATATTCTTATTGTGGAATACAAATTGCAGTCATAATGATCATGAAAATAAATAAACCAATCACAACGTGTAAAATGAGCCTATATCGATCAAAAACAACATCATTCATTAGTATACAAAAGAATCATACTGTTTTGCAATTTCAATATCATTCATTAGTATACAAAAGAATCATACGTCTGACTACTATAATCTAACGACACTCAGACCGTTGGCGGCTTGTAATTAAGCAGAATGGGCCCCAAATCTATTGGCCCATCCACGCATTGCTGCTGATAGTGGAGGTTTGATGCTGCACCAACTTGATGTTTTAAGGTATTAACATCAGATTTCAATATGGCAGAACAGTACTTAATCCTCAATACATTAAACTGTCTCTTATTGTTCTTCTTTAAGCCACTATTCCAATTTTTTTCTCCCCCGCCATGATATGTCTCCATGTGGCGCATCAGAAACACTCCACAATCCTCCTTGTTTTTGTCGTCCCTCCAAGGCATACTCAGCCTCTGTATATTTATATTTTGCAGTTCCATGGACTCCTTAATTTTTCCTTTTGACTCCAAAAATAGATTAAACAATTGGCTCTGCAAGAATGTTTAAAAACAATATTAACTAAATGTAGGCTGCACTCACAAAGTTATAAATTTAGGTTTGCAATTATCATAATATTCGTACCAGTGATCCTGGAACATCGCCATATTTCGTCTTCAACGAACCAGTATCCATCGCCGAGGAGTTATCAATAAGATCAATGGACATATTCTTCAAGTCATATACCATCATGTAAAAATGACTTGCATGTATTATTGGAAACACAAACTGCATACGCAAAATAGCAATTTCAAATTAACTAAATAGCAACACATTCTTTTTACGTCATAAATTGTAAGATATGCCTAACATTAAAAAAATTAATAACCATCAAACTTACGATGTCAATGCTGCCCAATTTCATCCATTTCGTATCAACGATTTCCTCATCAAGTTGCTCGAAGAACTTCTCGCATCGTCTATTCATACTCCATTCTTTAACAGGGTTCACAGCAGTATATGCCTAACCGTAAATTATGTTAGGCCGAAAATAGTGGTGAAACAAACAAAAGAATGCAAAAAAATAATAATAGTAATAAATGAAAATAAAAATAAATAAATAAATAAATAAATAAATAATTTCAGTCAGACTCACAGTTAGGTATGTAGATGCGAAGAATCTACATGGTGAACCTTTCGACCGAGACATCTCCTTGTGATTGAGTATTATACTCCAAATATCAATAACTGATGCTTCCACATAAACAGATGGCAAAAGTGAAATCATTTGTTCCCTACTGAGCTGATACTGTCCGGTGTAAAATAAGATCTCCATCCTACATTAATAAATAATAAGTCAGCTATAAAAATCCTTAGAATTTCATAAAAACTATTTAGAAACTGCTTAGCAATTAATTAGCAACTGCTTAGCAATTAATTAGCAACTGCATAGACTCTCAAAACAAAACAGCAACTACATAGCAATTAATTAGCAACTGCATAGCAACTATTTAGAAACTCAATTTTTCAAGTAAATAGCAATTGCATAGCGATTAATAAGCAATTACATATCAACTGCATAGAAACTCAAAACAAAATAGCAACTGCCTAGCAACTAATTAATTAGCAATTGCATAGCAATTAATTAGCAACTGCATATCAACTGTATAGAAACTCAATACAAAATAGCAACTGCTTAGCAATTAATTAGCAAAACAAAGAAAAACTTACATATCAGCATCAGCATTGTTCATCACCCAGTACCCAATCTTCTTTTCAGCATCAGTCCATCCGTCGGTCAACGCCACTTCCCTACGGACGTACGGGGAAATTAATTTTTCAGTCTTCTTTTTTTCTGTTTGTTTCCGGCGTTCCATGTGGTGTGCAGTCTCAATAGGGTTTTTGCCTTTCAAAATATCAGAATTCTTCTTCACCTTATTGATCTCCACACCCTCTTCTGGACCTTTCACAATCAAGTATTCCCCTCCATCAGTCGGAGTATGCGTCTCGGTCTCCTATGAAGTGTTGGTAACAAATATTCTAGTTAACATCATTCAAAAAATATCAAAACAATTGAAGTAAATTTCAAAAACAACAATCCAAATACCTTGCCACTTCTCATGTTTATTTGACGCTTTTTATTTCCTGGATCCGCATCTTGAACAACCTTTTAACATAAATACTACTCCCATAAGCAAATGCAGCATGATTATACAGCAACTGTAATGATTATAAATAGCAACTGCAATACCAATACCTGACTAGGAAATCGATGTTTTCTAACAGGATTTCGACATTTTCTAACAGGAATTTGCGCCCATTCAACATTTTGTTGACAATCAATTGTTTTCCCGTCCATCAATTCCTAAACACAAAAAAAGGAAAAAACATTATGGTTCTTTTGTATACTAATGAAAAACATTCATTATATTTTTTTGTATTTTCATAATAAAAAAATTAAATTTTATTCCAGAAAAAGAATATTTTTAATATTGACAAACATACATTATCATCACTTTAATCTATGACATTTTAATGTAATTAGCAATTGCATAAGAATTAGACTGCAACTGAATATTATCAAATTAGAAACTCAATATTTTAAGTAAATAGCAAGTGCATAGCAATTAATTAGCAACTGCATAGACTCTGAAAAGAAAATAGCAACTGCATAGCAATTAATTAGCAACTGCATAGCAACCTCATAGCAACTATTTAGAAACTCAATATTTCATGTAAATAGCAACTGCATAGCAATTAATTAGCAACTGCATAGACTCTCAAAACAAAACAGCAACTACATAACAATTAATTAGCAACTGCATAGCAACTATTTAGAAACTCAATTTTTCAAGTAAATAGCAATTGCATAGCAATTAATAAGCAATTGCATATCAACTGCATAGAAACTCAAAACAAAATAGCAACTGCATATCAAATATTTAGAAACTCAATATTTCATGTAAATAGCAACTGCATAGTAATTAATTAGCAACTGCATAGACTCTCAAAACAAAACATCAACTGCATAGCAATTAATTAGCAACTGCATAGCAACTATTTAGAAACTCAATTTTTCAAGTAAATAGCAATTGCATAGCGATTAATAAGCAATTGCATATCAACTGCATAGAAACTCAAAACAAAATAGCAACTGCCTAGCAATTAATTAGCAACTGCATAGCAACATCATAGCAATTATTTAAAAACTCAATATTTCAAGTAAATAGCAATTGCATAGCGATTAATAAGCAATTACATATCAACTGCATAGAAACTCAAAACAAAATAGCAACTGCTTAGCAATTAATTAGCAATTGCATAGCAACTGCATAGCAATTATTTAAAAACTCAATATTTCAAGTAAATAGCAATTGCATAGCAATTAATTAGCAACTGCATATCAACTGCATAGAAACTCAAAACAAAATAGCAACTGCTTAGCAATTGCATAGCAACTGGATAGAAAATCAAAACAAAATAGCAACTGCATAGCAATTAATTAGCAAGTATATACATTAAACGTAGCAAAAAAGATAACATTTGTAAGGTATGACCTGTGCTGTTTTTCCTTCCTCCTTCTCAGTGCTCTTATTGTGTGCCTACAAAATACACAAGTCTTTCAATTAAAATAACTTTTCGTATAGGGAAAGTTGAAAAGGAAAAATATATAATTCATTATTTATCAACCTGCAACAAGGGATCTTGAACCTGCTCAACTCCCGTATCATCGTCACCTTTCAGTTGTGTTAATCCAAGGCTGAAACTTGGCTCATTATGTCCCAATACACTCATGTCTGGCCGATCTGTTTTAGCGGCCACTTCTTTATTAAACGCGAAACGTTTAACAGCTGCTTCCTCAAGCACCTTCAACTGATCAAATACATCATCCTGAGCCCAAAAGGAATCGTACATGTTCTGTGTGCTACCAGCTTGCTGATCTGCCAAATTTTTATTTTCTACTGGTACATTGGCTGTACAACCCAATAATACTTGAGCCTTTTCAACCATATTCTTGACATTCGGATCAGACATTATCTCTGCCGGCGCATCGCGGACCATTGATATTAGATCAACCATCGTATCAGCCAATATTTTCGCTTTGGTAAGGAATTTATCCGCAAACAAGCGAACAGCCCCTCCGGCTTCACTACTTTCGCCATCGGTTGACATTCCCGTACGCTTCTCAGATCCTTTTTCAAGAACTTCAGCATCTTTGTCTTTTTCAAATTCCTCACCCGACCATTCGATTCGGTCGCAAAGATGTCCTGTCCCAAAACCTCCGTGTTTCTTTTCAGCCTTCTCCCGCTTGAACATCTCGCTAAATGTCCAAACCTTTATTAACGGATAACATCTTGGGACGGTTCTTCTCAAGAACACGACACGATTGAGGTAAAGAGCCTACAAAAGATATAAAAAAATAATACAATTAAAAATAATATCAAAAACACGACTCTATCGAGATAAAGAGCTGAAAAAATCAATTAAGAGGTTATTAATATATATTTATGAAGTACGAAAACCCACCACAATGAACAAAGTCGGGCCCATGAAGTTTTTTGTTTTTTTCCCCTCCCATTTCAGCTTCCATTCTACGAGGCATCTCACCATGTAATCACCCCAATCGTACTCCCTAAGCGTCGACATACATTCCAAGTTGCTCAGTATTTGGGGATTCACATACCCATTGCCCGGATTTTCAAATAGGCAAGCTCCTAATAAAACCACGAAATGACGCTTGAAACATACGCCACCATCAACCTCTCCAAGCATCTTGTCCTTCAGAGTATTGATTAATACTCTATCTTTCCCAATCTGCTGTTTCCACTCCAAAACCTTCGGACATATTGCCTTTCTCCGCTTTCTATCTAACTGCCGCTTACCTCTCGGCAGTCCAAAAATTAGTGCAGCGTCATCGGATTCCACATGAAGTGACCGTCCGTTATCCATCTTCAATTCGCAGCTCCTAGGATCAAAGTGATCAAGAACCCAATACGCCAAAGAAGCTGGTACCTTCGTGGTTTTCAAATGCAGGATGTTACCAAATCCCATTTCAATAACAGCACGTCGCTGTGCATCCTTCATGTCTTTAATAGCATTCACCAGAATACGGGAGCATGTCCTACTAAGTACAACTGGTTCATCGGCGACGATCTCAATTGGCTTCTCATTACCCTTTTTATTTCCAGCATCTACTTCGACAAAGTCGTCGTTTACATTCTGCTGACAACTATCAATATTTGCTTTCTTTCTAACATTAAGTGCGCAACTTGAACTTGTTTTCGAAACACTTTCACCTTTGAAAGAAATAACACAAAGACATCAATTACAATAAGTTAACACATATAGATAGCAACTTCTTATTTTAAAACAGCAACAACAGTACCATTCACTAGCAACTATTTATTGAAACAACCATAAATACAATAAAACATAATTAGCAACTACCCATTATGTAAACAGCAACTACAATCTAATAAATATCAACATTTACAAGATTTACATCATTATATAACATTAATAATTATCTAATTAGCTGGTCAGGTATTGCTATGATATTTTAATCTATGACATTTTAATCTATGATATTTTAATGTAATGAGCAATTGCATAAGAATTAGATTGCAACTGAATAATATCAAATTAAAAACAAAATTTTTCATGTAAATAGCAACTGCATAGCAATTGATTAGCAACTGCATAGACTCTCAAACAAAATAGCAACTGCTTAGAAATTAATTAGCAACTGTATAGCAACTGTATAGCAATTATTTAGCAACTGCATAGCAACTGCATAGCAACTATTTAGAAAATCAATTTTTCAAGTAAATAGCAACTCCATAGCAATTAATAAGCAATTGCATATCAACTGTATAGAAACTCAAAACAAAATAGCAACTGCATAACAATCAATTAGCAACTGCATAGCAACTGCATAGCAACTATTTAGAAACTCATTTTTTCAAGTAAATAGCAACTGCATAGCAATTAATTAGCGACTGCACAGCAACTACATAGAAACTCAAAACAAAATAGCAACTGCCTAGCAATTAATTAGCAATTGCATAACAACTGGATAGAAAATCAAAACAAAATAGCAACTGCATAGCAATTATTTAAAAACTCAATATTTCAAATAAATAGTAACTGCATAGCAATTAATTAGCAACTGCATATCAACTGCATAGAAACTCAAAACAAAATAGCAACTGCTTAGAAATTAATTAGTAAATGCATAGCAACGGGATAGCAACTATTTAGAAAATCAATTTTTCAAGTAAATAGCAACTGCATTGCAATTAATAGCAAATGTTGAATGCAAAAACCATCAATAACATAGTAGCAACTGTTGAATGCATTTCAATAGCAACTGTTGAATGCAGAAACCATTTTTTTAGGCCCTAAATAGCAACTGACTGTATTGTTATTATTTTTTTAGGCCTTATATAACCTCTTAATTTGCCAACAATAAAGCCAAATTTTATTGTTAAAACAACAAATTATTTGGGGATTCAATAAAGTAGAACGATTTGCAAGAAAATAAAATAATAAAAGGCGACATCGGAATAATTTTCTAAAAAAAAAAAACTCACCGGCGCCGTCGCCGTTGCAAATGAGCCTCTTCATGTTCTTTTTCGGTGACATGTCTAACCAAATTGAAATCGCCTAAACTACAATCTCCTAGGTTTTGTCGCGAGAGTTTAGTAATTTTCGACGATGAAGGAACGAAATCGTGCGAAAAAAAAACTCTGGACTCTTTTTGTTGTGTTATTATTAGGGTTAAGGGAAAAAAAATGGTGATTGATTCTGCATTTGATATTAATGGGATACAAAATCTTCTCCCATATTTTTCGGGAACCAAATATTTCTTGAAAAATTTACCTAAACCGTCACACACCAAAAAAAGTCTATACATTAGGATCTATTACCATTTTTTGTAGTTGCAAAATCTCAGCCATTCAAAATGATTTGATGAGTGGTAGGAAGAGGCCCTTAGGTTCTCACCCCAGGACTGGTTCTCACCCGAACCGGTCCCTATATATATATATATATATATATATTATGGGGGTATTTGTGTAATCTTCTATCATTTCTCATTCAGTCGTTCTTCTCATTCTCTCTCTCATTCCCATCCCAAACCCCGATCAAAAATCCAACTCCACCCTAGTTCAACCTTCCTTCACCCTCCTCACCATCATCGAACTGTTCCTCCACCTCCAAATCCCCCAAATCCGAAACCCTAGCTCCACCTTCCTCCACCACCTCTGCCAACTGTCCCCCCCCCCCCAAATATTCTAAATCTGAAACCCTAGCTCCACTTGCTCCGCCAACATTGAGCTCTTCTTCCACCCTCCAAATCCCCATAACCCCAAACCCGGTTATCGTCTTTTCTGTCTCCACCTCGCCTCCGACCTCCTCGCCGTTGGGATATCCGACCAACCTCTTCTCCAACCTCCTTTCATGATCTATTTAGTGAAGAAGCTCTATTCGTATGGGGAGGTGAGTTGATTTTCTTACTCATTTCTATTTTAACAGTGCAGTTTTTTGGATTTGTTTTGAGAGTTTGGTCAATTCTAATTTCCAATTTTGATGGCTCGGTATCAACATTCACGTGATGAACATATTATCGTCTCGCAATCTGTTAGGGAAATGAACCTTTATAAATTCATGTCTTCTGTCTCTTAGAGAGCAAGTTTATTGAAAGGTTTAAAACAAGGACAAAGTGGTGCCAGAGCTTCATGACATTTATGTTGTTGCTTTTGCTGGCCAAATTAACCTTTGACTGATACCATAAACGGACTAAAGGTTCTCGGTGACGATAAATTGCTCTTTACTACACTGTGTTAATGTAAGTTGCTCAAAACTCAAATATGTAACATGAGTTTTTGTTGTGCAAAATTTACATGTGTGTGATCATCTATGCATCCACTGGTTAATCTGTTTGCTTCTCTGTTCCTCTTTTAAGCATCAACTAATTATTTGAATTGGCTAGGAATTAATCTCCATCAGAAGAATGTTTCCTTCCTTGGTAATTTATGCTATTACCTTAAAGTGGTATCAACTAATTTTTAGTGAGCTTTTTCTTGAGTAGTTGTAATGTATATTCAGCTAAATCTTACATTCTTA
Source organism: Hemerocallis citrina (assembly GCA_017893485.1). Classification (NCBI taxonomy): domain Eukaryota; kingdom Viridiplantae; phylum Streptophyta; class Magnoliopsida; order Asparagales; family Asphodelaceae; genus Hemerocallis; species Hemerocallis citrina. The sequence goes on along the minus strand of JACEHZ010000456.1, from coordinate 208,527 downwards.
CTATTACATAAAGTTCGTTAGAGTTTGAGAAGGGCTAGTAAAAGCATCTATATGTAACAAGCTACATAGTCGGAGATATAGTTGAGCTCAAACATTAGTTGATCACATACATTCTATATTCATTTCTCATTTTGCACTGCCGGTCATTGGAGAGCATATACAGTAAAGTTCATTGTACTTAAAATGAGGTTACCAGCTTGGTGTTGATAAATAAACACAACCCATTTGACTGCCAAGCACAGTCTCAATAGTAATTCTTTGAATCTTTTCAGCGAAAACAAAATATCCTCATCAAATATCTACCAAACAACATAGATTAAAGTAGTGCAACTAGCTACTAATAATTTACTGTAATAAGCTACCATACATATATACATATATATCACACATGAATATTTTTTGAGATAATATCACACATGGATATTATTACTTATTTTCACATTATGGAACAAGCATGAGGATTCTCTTCACTAAACATAGATCCTGTCCTATCGCCCATGATGCCAGAGCTATTGGCCGGCATATGATAATATCCGTGCAAAACAGACTTGTCATACCTATGCTTTCGGTAGTTGTAGGACGTTGAGGAGGTTGTCGAGTAGGAAAATGGGTTGGTAGGGAAAGTAGTCGAGTATTGGGTAAACTGATTACTAATCTGATTGTAATAGTGTAGATTGAAGTTGGCGCTAGTACTCGGTTGGTAAGGATAAGGCCACAACACCACCCTTCTTCTCGTCTCCCCCACTGCTTTCAGTACCTTCTTTTGCTCCACATAGTTGGTGACTGTCACCTTCTGGCTTGCCATGTCAATCTCCACGTTATCCACACATGTCATATCCAAATTGTATAAGTTGAAAGATCAAAATGTTAACCTTACAAGGATTAATGTTTTGCAAAATGATAATGTAAGTGTTTAAGCTTTAAGAGTGCTTACCTTGTTCTGCTCTCGCAACCAGAGCAATCCATATGCACACACATCTCCACAATCTACAACACACAATACCAACAAATCAAACTCAAGAACAGCTACAAATTAACACAAATATTGCTCGAAATGGACTGGTACTTACAGTTTCGTTAGTCATCTTTGCTGCTAATTAGCTACTTCTTTTTTCTTACTCTTCACTAGGTTATCTTTGAATCGAATGAAAGAAATTGGTTTCAGGGTTTTGTGAATAGCAGTAGGCTTGATTATCGAGATATTTATATAATGACATATGTGCAAATAGTTGGAGGATACTTAAAGAGGGGGATACTTAATATCTAGTGGAATCAAGGGTACTCCCATTGTGCATCACCACAACAAATTAGAGGAATTTTGCTCAGAACCAAGGTATTCAATATGATCAGTACTACTTCTTATTGAGTTTCTAATAGTGTTTATTTTGTATTTGTTAGATAGTAATCTCTATTTTGAAATGTATGGTTATGAAAATCGATATTCACAATTCAGTGATATACATGTCTAAGTATTAGTTAAGAAAAAGTTAGCAAAAACTTTATATTTGATATCCGAATTCGTATCTGTTATCTGGTAGACCATATCTGATTCGCATTCGTATCCAAAAATTGCGGATACGAAAATGATTTTTATTTTCAGTAACCCCTGTTTTCCATTTTCTATATTTTTGGATGTATTTTTTTTCTTTTTGGGTATTTATTCATATTGTATCTCTTTTGAACCGTGTATTGGATCTTCATTTCAATATATTTATATTTTCATCTATTTGTTTTGTCATCATCTTATTCGATCTTCTTGATTCAATTCATCTACCATTTTTTTATCCATTCTTGGTTGATCGAGCCATTATTTTTTTGATCCCCATTATTGTAATTGTTCATGTCCTAATTTTTATTATTGTTCCTATCTCTTGGTTGGATCCACTTCCAAACCCCATATCCTAATATCTATTGGTTTTAAACCTATATATATTGTCTAATACCCTATACCCTATTGGATCCACTACTCCTTTACACCTACTTGTTAGCCATACACCTAAACCTTAACCATCTGTATATATATACCCCCCTTGTATACTCCCTGTATGCTCACCTAAACCCTAGCCACCTTAACCCATCCCCTTCATCTCTTCCTCTGCCCTCCTCCTATACCCGACTCCGGCTTAGCACCCTCATCCCGACCTTTCCTCGCCCCCGTGCTCCCTATCGCGATCTCGCAGCGGCAGACAACACCTTGTAGCGCCCTCCCCATCTCTCCCTCCTCCTGTCGCGCCACCAGACCGCAGCCACCACAGTCCAACAACCCCTTGTTGCGAGCTCCACACAGCGCTGCTGCCTTACCCTGACCCCAACCACATCAAACAACAGCAACAGCACTACAGTATGCTGTGCCCATCCTCCGTCGACAACAATAGCGAGTCGTGACTCCGCTGTCCATCGCTGTTCCCCTGTGCTCACCTCTCTGCTGCCTTCTCTTGTGTGCGTGTGTTCGATCCCGTGTGTTCGTGTGATTCGTGAGACATTTTTTCGTTAAGTTCGTGCCAGAAATTCGTTCCCGTTATTCTTGCTCTTTGTACTGTTTCTGCCGTCGTCTCTAAGGCAAGTAACTTGTATAATTTTTATTTGCATATACAAGTGCTAAATACCGCCTGTAGTGTAGTTGTGTTCTAGAGACAATTCTTATGCAAAATCCCTGTTATATCTTGTCTCTATGTGTTGACCCTCCTGTAGTTGTCACAGTACATACACGACATGAAATAACCTAGGGATGTTCACTTCTTGATGTATACATGCATGTTGTTCGTATGATGTCGTATGATTGATTGTGTTAGTCATAGTATAACTTGTTGTAGACTTGCTAAATACCATATACCGTGTTGCTTGGACATCTAGTACACCATATATCACGTTTCGTTATGATTTGGATGTGTTTCATATTATCTATGTTGATTTTACGTATAAAGAAGATTCTGTTTTGTATTGTAACCCATTTTTGTTCAGTATTTTAGACCCTATTAAGGTTAGTATATAAGAATTATTTATGAATATGAATTATAGAGAATTCTGTCTACTTTTCAGATTTTCTGACAGATTGAGTTGCAAGTTATGGCTATTTTACTACAGAGGTGTAGAAAATTTCAGATTCTGTTTTGCATGAATTCTGTATGACTATTCATTTTTATACTGATGTTAAAAATAATATTTTGATCCAATATTTTGCTGAACACAACTAGACTTGATAGGGATTAACCCCTAACTTTTTTGGATTTAATTGATAACTTTTACAAACTATCTATACTTGCAAATAACTACTATACTTGCAGAATTTTCATGCTGTTCAGTAAAGAACTTTAATTCCAACCTGATTCTATTTGCTGTTTATAAAAACTTTGTGAATATGAATTGTAGCCTATTGTATCTATTTTATCACCCTTTTGACGGATCTGGATTTCGTTTTATATTTTGTAATCTACTGCTGTTTTGGTACTGCTGTGTTTATGATTTCAGATTTACAAATTTTCTGTACCTTGCTGCTTTCTGATTTTACTTGAATATTTTATTTATGCTGGAAAATTATGAAACTTTATTTTATGTTACTAAACATACTAGGGAATACCCCAGAATTTTCTTGGATTTAATCAGTAGTTTTGATGCCGTTTTCCTGTTTATGAATACAAATTTTTGATTTCTGGTTGAACACATTTTCTGGATACAAGTCTATTTTGAGTTCTGTTTTTGTGAAGTACCATATGACTTATATATATTTGCTGGATTCGGCCAAGAGTCTATTTTCCAGATTTTCTGACGGATCTAGATTTGTATGTTTATGGCAACGGGAATTCCAGATTTAGTGCAGTACTGTCTTGCTATCCTGAACTAGAATTTTCGTTGTTCTACTCTGTTATGTGTTCTCTATCACCTGTACGTGTTTATCTTCCGACCAACTTGTTATCTGTTCATGCCATGTTATTCTCTCTTTTTTATGCATGTATATGCATGTTTAATAATAATAAAAAGTAGTCAAGCCAGGGTTAAGGGAAAGACCTTAGTAATGGACAATATATGTATGTGTACTCAGCAGGGGGCCCGTATTCCCCATTTTATATTTGATTCATGTTGATACATGAACCTATTGTACTTTATGTTTGATGCATGAATATGTGGATTCGTGAACCTGTCGTACTTTATGCTTTGAAGCATAAACCTGTTGATTCGTGTACCTTTTACCTATTGATTCATGAACCTGTTGATGCATGAATCAGTTGATTCGTGTTCCTGTATGATTCATGAACCTGATCCTGTTATCTATTACCTGATGCCTGAGTACACGGCCTTATAGAAACCCACCACTAGGTCTAAACGAAATTTGTATGTATGTAGCAACCATGTGGTAAAAATCTGGGACGCATGAAGTGCTACCTAGATAGTAATAAATACAAGACTTGACATGACATAATACTTGTTACATGCTTACCTGATACATGATTACCTGTACATGCTACTTGACACCTGTTACATGTTTACCATCTTGCATGATACCTGTTACCTGTTACATCTCACATAAATCCTGTTATCTCACCACATTACTTGATGTTGTTCATGATTCATGCGAGTTGTTCTATTTTGTTTCCATGTCTATTCCATGCTATGTATGCTTTCGCTGTTACCCTATATCTGTTTATTTTTGTACTTGTGTCTGCACTACAAGCGGCCCGTAACTTGCATTGACGGGAGTTTTGTTTCTCTTTCCTTCTTCCTTGTAATTTGTTAAATTGTAGATTATGGTGATCAGCTGCCCGATGGAGTAGGTGATCTAAGATACTAGTTGCTGGAGTTCTTGCTATAATTTACTTTCCTACTATTTTTGAATAAATTTATTGCTACTTGGATTATTTGGATTGGGCAATGTGACCTAGAATTCATTAACTTGTTCAGATCGGATTTATTTGAGATTATTAAACTTTGTTTCAAGTAAATCCCATTGGTATATTGATTCATTCATGCATACATGGTTGATTTCTCCCTGTTTACTTCCTGTTATTCTTGTGAAATGTTGTAAAGATCCTGACAGCTTATGGATGATGAAAATTATTTGCTAGACTTAGTCACGTATCCATATTCCGTATTCCTTTTTAGGATGCTGTTTCAGAGTACCAAGTTTGGCTAATGTATTAGTTTGACAAATGTATTAGACAAACTTGACTCGAACTGGGATCGGCACAACAATACACAGACCATGCATACATGAATGAATTATAATCAACTTTGATCTTGATGCTGATTGTTTTTGATCTTATACAAACTATGGCTCACAGAGGTCCCACTTCTCGTTCTCAGGAAGATTAGCTTGGGCTTGAAGTCATTACCAATGTGTTGGAACGGTTGATCAATATGCAGCAAAACCACAGTGACCTTGTGATGGATGCTTTGGATGCTGCCCGGATTCTGCCTCCCGCTGTGCCCCCACAGGCAGTTCTCCCTACTTGTCCGGGTACAGTTATGGATTTCATGAGGCTGCATCCTAACAGATTTTCTGGCACTAAGACGCCTTTGGAGGTCGAACAGTGGTTGATCTGGACTGAGCAGTTGCTTTTGGCAGCAAGAGTTGCCGATGCTGATAGAGTGGATATGGTGGCCATCCAGTTAGTGGATCTGGCCCACATTTGGTGGGGGTATGAGTCCGAAAGGCTTGAATGACCGATTACTTGGGCCACGTTCACTAGGAGCTTCTTGGAGAAGTTCTTCCCTAGCAGCACTCGAGTGGAAATGAAGCAACAGTTCTTGGCCCTGAAACAGGTTGTGCGTTGTTCTATTTTGGAATTTTGTTACATATTGTCCATGCAATGTTGTAATATGAAACCTTTTTAAAACATGGCTGCAGGTCTGTGGATGAGTATGCAGCGGAATTTACCAGACTTAGCCGCTTTGCAGCCGTTCTTGGGGCGAATGAAGAGGACAGGGCTCATAGATTCACACTGGGACTTAACGAGATATTAAGGTGCAGCTCGTCTCCCTTCTCTTGCGTACTTATGCTGAAGCTCTTGAGGCAGCTCGAGCTCAGGAGCAGGCTCGTGGTGGGTGGGCTCCTCCCCAGCGGACTATTCCTGCTGCTCCTGTTAGGCCTTCTGGTGGGCCGATTCGGAGTACTGTCCCAGTCCATCTAGTCAGGTCAGTTCCCTACCCACCTGCTGTTCCTAGGGGCGATGGTTTCTGCTAGGGGTAGACAACTATTATCCGAACCGACCAATCCGAACCAATCCAAGCCGAACCAACTGATTTTTAACCGAACCAATTGGGGATTTGGATTGGTTCGGTTCTTGATCTTCAATAACCAACCGGACCGGTTCGGTTGTTGGATGAGTCTTTCAAATAACCGATGAAACCGAACCGACCGTACCTCTATACATAAGTCCATATAAAAAATAGTTCTTCTTTAATTTCTCGAATATAAAAATAGTCATTACTCATTTTCTTGGAGATACAAACAATCTTCTTTAATTTCTTTAATACAAACCGAGCAATTGTTCTACCTATGTTTTGATTCTCCTTAATCCTGTGTGTTATGTTGTTGAGAAATGCTTGATTTTTAGTGTTGCCCAACTTAATAGAATCATGAAGTTGATGTAACATTTAGTAGTTACTTTAATCAAGTCAAGTAGAAATTGTAATCTAAATCATTTTTTATTGTACATGAAATTCAATTAGCTATGGTTAGTTAATGTTTTTTTTATGATAATAAACTAAGATTACAAAAGTATGCAAGTGAAAAAGTAGTTTATCTCACCTATTTAAACGTTGTAATCTCAAACAATTAGTGCAAAATTTATTAACAACTTATGATTTTATGAATCTTCATTTTAAATTCATTTATGAATAATAAATAGCAGGTTGTTTCTTAAGTTTAATTGAAGTTGATCTTTTAAATTTCAACAAAATTATGAATGATGTTGAAGGTAAAAAGTAGCACGCCAAACCGACCATCCAATCCATTCTAAACCGAGCTTAATCGGCTTGGATGGAAACCAATCCAATTAAGGTTCGGTTGGTTGCGGATGAGAAAATTAAAAAACCGATCTTCTTTGGATCGGTGGTGGATGGTACATATTAGGTCGGATACCGAACGATGCCCACCACTAGTTTCTGTGACTTTTGCCAGATTCCGGGGCACGTGCGCAGAGACTGCAGGTGTGCCAATCGCCGCTGTTTTGGATGTGGTGCTACTGACCATTCAGCGCGGGATTGCCCGTAGCGGAGGATGGCTCTTCCAGTCGGGGGTCCAGTTTAGCAGGTAGCCCCAGCTCGTGGTCTAGTCAAGGTGCCACTTCCTCCTCAGCGCCAGATTGTCGGTCAGAGGACCGCTGCCCTCAGGAGAGGCAAGGCTTACAACCTGACTGCTGCAGATGCTGAGACAGCGCAGGGTATTGTTGCAGGTATATTTTGCATTTTGTTGTTGTTGTTGTTGTTTTCCTTTGCTTCTTTTCATTTCTCTTGCATTATTCTTCATATTATCTTTCTGCATTGTATTTTCCTTACCCTTGATCATCAATTCTTTTCCTCTTGCTTTTGATTCTATCTTAGGTATTGTCCTTATTTGCTCTTTTCTTGCTCTTGTTCTCTTTGACTCCAGGGCAAACCATTCGTTCGTCTCTTTCCGCTTCGTGGCTCGTCATCAGTTGGAGTGCAGCATCATGTCAGAGGCTTGGAACATTGTGACAGGTAGCGGTGTTGTCATTTGTTTCCGGGGGTGAAGGCAGTGTCCCGTGATTATTGGCATCACAGATTTCAAGGCCGACCTGATTACAATTGGGAATTCAGGATTCGACGTCATCATCGGTATGGATTGATTAGGTAAATCCCACGCCATTATTGATTGCCGTGACAAGAAATTTGTATTCCGAATTTCAGGTCGCACAGAGTTTGAGTTCCATGCCGGAAGATGCCCCTTAGCCGAGTTGAGACTTCGGTTAATCAGGAAGTTTGTGCAGTGGAATTGCATTCAGGCTGTGAGGCTGCGCCTTTAGTAGTGCAGAATTTTCCGAATGTTTTTTCAGAGGAATTGCCTGGCTTACCCCCTGATAGGGATGATAAGTTTAGTATTGAAGTTCAGCCTGGTACGGCGCAGATATCGAAAAGTGCCTACAGGATGGTACTGGTTGAGTTAGCAGAGCTTAAGGTGCAGATTCAGGAGTTGCTTTATTTGGGGTTCATCAGACCCAGTGTTTCACCTTGGGGTGTTCCAGTCCTTTTTGCCAACAAGAAGGATGGTAGTCGTCGACTGTGTATTGATTATTGGGAACTGAAAGTGTTACTGTGAAGAATCGGTGTCCGTTGCCTAAGATCGATGACTTATTTGATCAGTTGGGTAGAGCAGCTGTTTTCTCGAAGTTAGATCTTCATTCTGGGTATCATCAGGTCAAGGTGAAGGCGACTAATGTACAGAAGACTGTATTCAGAACTAGATATGGTCACTATGAGTATCTTGTGATACCGTTCGGGGTCACAAATGCGCCAACTGTATTTATGAGTCTCATGAATATGGTCTTTTTTCAGTTCTTGGATAGATTTGTGGTGGTCTTCATTGATGACATTAGGGTATATTCTCGGAACTGGGAGGATCATGCTGAGCATCTTAGGTTGGTTCTGCAGACTTTGAGAGAGAATCAGTTCTATGGGAAACTCAGCAAGTGTGAGTTTTGGCTCGACAGAGTTACCTTCTTGGGGCACATTATCTCGGATATGGTTATTCATGCTGATGGATCGCTTCGTTTTGGGTCCAGGTTGTGTGTCCCGAAGGGTGAAGTTCGTCAGAGGTTGCTTGAGGAAGCCCACCAGTCATCGTACTTTATTCATCCTGGAGGTACTAAGATGTATCGGGACTTGAAGCTTCATTTCTGGTGGCATGGTATGAAGAAGGCTGCGGCTCGGTTTGTGTCTCAGTGTTTGATCTGCCAGCAGGTGAAGGCAGAGCATCAGAGAACCGCCAGACTTCTTCAACCACTTCCCATTCCGGAGTGGAAGTGGGAACACATCACTATGGATTTTGTGACTGCTTTGCCAAGAAGTCCTAAGGGTCATAATGCCATTTGGGTGATTGTCGATCGACTGACGAAGAGTGCTAACTTCATTCCCTTCCGAGTCGGACAGTCTACTGAGAGCCTAGCTGAGAAGTACATGCAAGAGATCGTCAGACTTCATAGGGTTCCAGTCAGTATTATATCCGACAAGGATACGAGATTCATGTCTCAGTTCTGGGAGAGTCTTCAGAGTAGTTCGGGGAGTAAATTAAAGTACAGTACAACTTTTCATCCCCAGACTGATGGACAGTCAGAGAGGACCATCCAGACTCTAGAGGACATGTTGAGGTCCTGTATGCTGCAGTTCGATGGATCATGGGAGGACCATTTGCATCTCGCAGAGTTCTCGTACAATAACAGCTTTAGGCCAGTCTTAAAGCTGTATCGTTCGAGACACTTTATGGACAGAAGTGCAGATCACCAGTGTGCTAAGATGACATCGGTGAGAGGAAGTTTTTCGGTCCGAAGTTAATCATCAGGACAGTTGATGCGGTGACTCAGATCAGGAAACATCTTCAGGCAGCTCAGAATAGGTAGAGGCGATGGGCTGTTGTCCATCAGAGAGCTTTGGAGTTTGAGGTTGGTGACCATGTTTTCCTAAAGGTATCGCCTTAGCAGGGTGTCATTCGGTTTGGTGGTGGGGACAAGCTCAGCCCTAGGTTTATTGGACCGTTCGACAATGTGGAACGAGTAGGCAAGGTGGCCTATCGTCTTGCATTGCCGCCAGCTTTATCAGGAGTGCAAGATGTTTTTCATGCCTCATAACTCAACAGATATATCCACGATAAGAGCCACGTGATCGACTATTCTCAGTTGACCATGCGACCGGACTTGACTTGTGAGATTCCGCTAGTTGCTATTTTGGATCGGCGGGATAAAGTAATTAAGAACAAGGTCATCAAGCTAGTTCGTGTTTCTTGGAATCCTCACTCGCCAGGTGAGTGACTTGGGAGTTGGAAGAGAAAATTCAGTAGAAGTTTTCTCATCTGTTTGAGTAGCTTTTTGTTTTTTTCTTTCTTTTCTTTTCGGGGTTACCCTATGTATTTCTTGTTTGAATTTTGAGGACAAAATTCTTCTTGTTAGGTGGGTAGGATATGCAACCCCTATTTTTCATTTTATGTATTTTTAGATGTATTTTTTTGGGGGGTATTTATTCATATTGTATCTCTTTTGTACCGTGTATTGGATTTTCATTTCAATATATATATTTTCATCTATTTGTTTTGTCATCTTCTTATTCGATCTTCTTGATTCAATTCGTCTACCAATTTTTTTCCATTTTTGGTTGATCGAGCCATTATCTTTTTGATCCCCATTATTGTAATTGTTCATGTCCTAATTTTTATTATTGTTCCTATCTCTTGGTTGGATCCACTTCTAAACCCTTTATCCTAATATCTATTGGTTTCAAACCCATATATATTGTCTAATACCCTGTACCCTATTGGATCCACTACTCCTTTACACCTACCCGTTAGCTATACACTTAAACCCTAACTATCTGTATATATATATACCCCCTTGTATACTCCCTGTATGCTCACCTAAACCCGAGCCGCCTTAACCCATCCCCTTCATCTCTTCCTCCGCCCTCCTCCAATACCCGACTCCGGCCTAACACCCTCATCCCGACCTTTCCTCGCCCCTGTGCTCCCTGTCGCGATCTCGCAGTGGCAGACAGCACCCTACAACGCCCTCCCCATATCTCCCTCCTCCTGTCGCATCGCTAGACTGCAGCCACCATAGCCCAGTGACCCCTTATCGCGAGCTCCCCACAGCACCATTGCCTCACCCTGACACCAACCACAACAAACAATAGCAACTGCACCGCAGTGTGCTATGCCCATCCTCCGTCGACAGCAATAGCGAGCTGCAACTCCGCTGTCCGACGCCGTTCCCCCGTGCTCACCTCTCCGCTGCCCTCTCTCGTGTACTAGTGTTCCGTCCCGTGTGTTCGTGTGATTCGTGAGTCGTTTGTTCGTGGAGTTCGTGCTGGGAATCCTTTCTCGTTATTCTTGCTCTTTGCACCATTTTCACTGTCGTCTCTAAGGCAAGTAACTTGTATAATTTCTGTTTGCATATACAAGTACTAAATACCGCATGTAGTGTAGTTGTGTTCTAGAGACAATTCTTGTGCAAAATCCCTGTTATATCTTGTCTCTATGTGTTGACCTGTCCGTAGTTGTCACATTACACACACGACATAAAATAACCTAGGGATGATCACTTCTTGATGTATACATGCATGTTGTTCGTATAATGTCGTATACTTGATTGTGTTAGTCATAGTATAACTTATTGAAGACTTGCTAAATACCCTATGCTATGTTGCTTGGACATCTAGTACACCATATATCACGTTTCGTTATGATTTGGATATGTTTCATATGATCTATGTTGATTTTATGTATAAAGAAGATTCTGTTTTGTATTGTAACACATTTTTGTTCAGTATTTTAGACCCTATTAAGGTCAGTATATGAGAATTATTTATGAATATGAATTATAGAGAATTCTGTTTACTATCCATATTTTCAGACAGATCGCAGTTTCGATTTGGGAGTTGCAAGTTATGGCTATTTTACTGCAGAGGAGTAGAAAATTCCAGATTCTGTTTTGTATGGTTCTGTATGACTATTCATTTTTGTACTGATGTTGAAGATAATATTCTGATCCAATATTTTTCTGAACACAACTAGACTTGATTGGGATTAAACCATAATTTTTTGTGGATTTAATTGATAACTTTTACGAACTATTCTATATTAACAAACAACTGTTATACTTGCAGAATTTTCATGCTATTCAGTGAAGAACCTTAATTCCAACCTGATTCTACTTGCTGTTTATAAAAACTTTGTGAATATGAATTGTAGCCTATTGTATCTATTTTATCACCCTTTTGACGGATCTGGATTTCGATTTATATTTTGCAATCTACTACTGTTTTGGTACTGCTGTGTGTATGATTTCAGATTTACAAATTTTCTGTACCTTGTTGCTTTCTGATTTTACTTGACTATTCTATCTATGTTGCAAAATTATGAAACTTTATTTTCTGTTACAAAACATACTAGAAAATACTCCAGATTTTTCTTGGATTTAATCAGTGAGTTTAGATGCCGTTTTCCTGTTTATGAATACAAACTTCTGATTTCTGCTGAACACGTTTTCTGCATACAAGTCTGTTTTGAGTTCTTTTTTTTTGAAGTACCATATGACTTATATATATTTTCTGGATTCGGTGGAGAGTCTATTTTCCAGATTTTCTGACGGATCTAGATTTTCATGTTTTTGGCAATGGGAATTCCAGATTTAGTGCAGTACTGTCTTGCTATCCTGAACTAAAATTTTCATTGTTCTTCCCTGTTATGTGTTGTCTATCACCTGTACATGTTTATCTTCCGACCTGAACCTGTTACCGGTTCATGACATGTTATTCTTGCTCTGTTTTATGCACGTATATGCCTGTTTAATAATAATAACAAGTAATCAAGCTAGGGTTAAGTGAAAGACCTTAGCAGTGGACAATATAGGTATGTGTACTCAGAAGGGGGTCCGTGTTTTCCATTTTATATTTTATTCATGTTGATCCATGAACCTGTTGTACTTTATGTTTGATTCATAAATCTGTGGATTCGTGAATCTGTTGTACTTTATACTTTGAAGCATGAACCTGTTGATTCATGTACTTGTTACCTGTTGATTCATGAACCTATTGATGCATAAATCGGTTGATTCGTGTACCTGTCTGATTCATGAACCTGATCTTGTTACCTGTTACCTGACACCTGAGTACACGGTCCTATCGAAACCCACCACTAGGCCTAAACAAAATTTGCATGTATGTAGCAACCATGCGGTGAAAAACTAGGACGCATGAAGTGCTACCTAGATAATAATAAATACAAGAATTGACATGACATAATACCTGTTACATGCTTACCTGATCCATGATTACCTGTACATGCTACTTGATACCTTTTACATGTTTACTTGCTTGCATGATACCTGTTACCTGTTACATCTCACATACACCTGTTATCTCACCACATTACTTGATGCTGTTCATGATTCATGCTAGTTGTTCTATTTTGTTGCCATGTCTATTCCATGCTATGTGTGCTTCAACTATTACCCTATATCTGTTTATTTTTGTACTTGTGCCTGCACTACAAGTGACCTGTAACTTGCATTGACGGGAGTTTTGTTTCTCTTTTATTTTTTCCTGCAATTTGTTAAATTTCAGTTTATGGTGATCAGCTGCCTGACGAAGTAGGTGATCTAAGATTCTAGTTGCTGGAGTTCTTGCTATAATTTACTTTTCCGGTATTTTTGAATAAATGCATTGCTACTTGGATTATTTGTATTGGGCAATGTGACCCAGAATTTATTGATTTGTTTAAATCTGGTTTATTTGAGATTATTAAATTTTGTTTCAAGTAAATCCCATTGGTATATTAATTCATTCATGCATACGTGGTTGATTTCTCCCTGTTTACTTCCCGATATTCCTGTGAAATGTTGTAATGATTCTGACAGCTTATGGATGATGAAAATCATTCGCTGGACTTAGTCAGGTATCCGTATTCCGTATTCCTTTTTAGGAAGTGAGGGGTGACGTTTTCTGAGTCATATCTGTATCTGTATTCGAATCCTATTTTGGAATAGGATACGAATGTTGGTATAGCTAATATTCGATTCGTATCCGTTCCGAAAGCATCCCTAGTAACAACTATACTACTCTAATTTCAATTATATTGTAGGTTGTATGCATGTTAAATAAGCTATATATGTTGTATTGAATGAGTATTAATTCTTAGATTGATTGAACTATTGGTGAATTGTTGTCAATTAATTGTGTAAAATTACGGTAATGTTAACTTGGTAACAGTTTACAGTTTTTGTCCTGAATTTTGGACTTACTTCTTAAAATTATTTCTCTTTAATTAGATGGAATCTGAAGCTAAAATTTTTATAAGTGTGTTCCGTATATGTCTATAAAATCTTCAATTTTTTTAATTTTTGGATGTCATTTGGTATTTTAAATAAATCTGAAATCATTCATGGTTAAGAACTGAAACATGACACATTCTATAATTCTGTCCTGAATATCATGCTTATTTCCAAAAAATAATTTCTTTCCAAATATATGGAATTTGAAGCTGAACTTTTTAAATTTATATCTAGTATATGTCTATTATAGGTTATAAAGTTTCATGAGGTTTGGATATCATTTAGTATTTTAAACAAATCTAACTTAGGGCTGATTGATAGTTTTACCTTGGTTCTGAAAATTTGTACACCTTCTGGTTTCTGACCATTTAAACCTCTTATATGCAGTATTTTGAGGAAAATCAAAACTAATAATTTGAAGTAGATTTGTTATTCTTTCTTTCAAGTCTAAGAAATTAAGTTTCCATGAAGTGTGAGATTTTTGGTGATATTTATAATTAACAAGAACTGTAGTTTTCTGGAATCTGTACCTACTATTTTGCATATGGATTTAGAAAAAATAATTGTGGTAAAAATTTGATATTATTAACTACAATATTGTATTAGACTCATTTAGGTTTCATATGAAACTAAGAAATATATTTTTCTGATAAGTATTGAAATTTATATAATTTTTGCAAGACTACTATTTGTTGTGCAAAGACAAAGTTGAATATTCAAATGGTGGATTCTATATATGGGAACGGGGATACGCTTAGTAAATCCATATGTGTGGGAAAGGGATAGGCCGGTAAGGTCCGTAGGTACGGAAGGTACATTCGCGGGGAATCACGGTTAAGGATACGCTCGATAAATCCATGTGTGTGTGCTAGGGGTTAATATCCGGCAAGTTCGATTTATATGTGTGGAGTACTAGTCAACTTTTGAGAATTAGTTGAGTTAGTGTAATCGAGCTAAATCAAATATTAGTATGATCTCAATAGGTTGCGAAACCACGAGTTGTGCAAGATTTTACGGGATGCATAAATGCATAAATGCATATAGAATGAATATTATGGAAATTAGTGTAGTCCAATATATAACTTGATCTAGACATTCTTGGGTGATTAGTATTATTAATCCCATTACTCTCATTAGCAAATGATTAAGTTTTTGTTGGAAAACTTAATTCATGGTTAAGTACCATAAATTGAAGTGTGAGTACTAGAGTTTGAATAAGGCTTAGTTCCCGGCAAGTGACCGCTAGTGTTGTTGGCGTAAGTCCAGTAGGGTGGCGCTAGCTCTAGGTCGTGTTGTTAATAATTGTAAGGACAATACTACTTGGGAATTGTGTTTTACGAGTTAGTTGAAGTTGTTGGGATTTTCACCGTCGACCCCACAAGCTCACGATCCCACAGATTGTGGTTTTGCTGGTAATGGTGTCAGAGGTGTTAGTATAGAAGTGTGACATCCTGATCCCGTCATCTTATCAATCAAAGTGGTTTTAACTTGTAAGATTCCTGTATTTTCTATATTATATTATGTTTATGTACTCAATTGAAGTAAAAGATTCTGGATGTGCTACAAATTGTTTAGAGTATGAAATTCAGGGAGTTACAGTGTGCCCCCTCAATAGCATATCACAGTAGGATTCAACACGAAGAAGCCACCCTCTGCACGAACTCCACTTACCTCGAGGCATCCTCTACATTTCGACGATATTCGAATGCCGTGATCTCACTTTAGTGATTCTAGTGGCGGCAAACTAGATAATTCTTTAGGAATGCTGAACTTATAAACATTTGTCCAAAATTTTTCGTTCCCACAAAGCTTGCTGCGGTTATGCTGAACACCCCTCTTTCCCCTTATCACCTTACGACGAACTTTTCAAATTGATAGAACTACACATCGAGCTGTGTGCCAACAACCCCGTGCTTCCAGAGTTTCCAATGATATTATGTTTCATTTATACAAATGAATATGCATGACATTTTCTAATGTAAACCCCTTTCTATATGGTATCTCCAACTCAATTGTTCCCTCACCCACTATGTCACAAATCTCACTAGTCTCCGTTCTCACATAATGACCTGTTGTAAACTTGTAAGTAGAAATCAATTTCCTATCGGAGCAACAAAACAGTCAGAATCCATATCTATAGAACTTGAAACAAGAAGACAATCCAAGTTATCACCAAATTCAGCAACACTGACTAGGTTAGCACCTTTCTAATTCAACCACTTGCGACAATCCCCTTTTTAATGCCCAATCCCTTTGCATTTGTGGCAATGGATCACACCCTTACGCGTGCTTTTTCTTCCAATTGAAGTTCCATCCACCGCCAAACAACTCACAGAAGTAGGCCATGATTTCTGACTATCCTTCCTAATTGCATCATTCTTCAAGCTCTTGATCACACTAGCTACCGAAAGCTTATCCTTAGCAGATTTTTCGTGTAGCATTGTGGTAATCAAATCTCATATGAATCTGGCAATGAATATATCAAGTTGAAAGATTTATCATCTTTGCTTAAAACATCTGCATTTATTCCTCAATTTTGATAACATCTTATTGAATTCCACTATATGATCTTGAAGAGCGATACATTCCTTCATTAAGAAACGAAACAGTTTTTTTTCCAGTACATCTGATCTAGTAATGACGATCCCAAGTAGTCAATTTTGAGTCTCGTTCACAGAATTGCCGCAATTTTCTCCCTAATGATGCTACACTTGACTTCGCCCCCCAATGACAGTCATATTAAACTCAAGGCTTTTAAACAAATGTCATCCCACTTCTGCTTCATGTCGGATGATTTCCCTTGATCTCATTCTAGGGCAAGTTACAAGCCATTTCCTCCACCTACCAGTGATTAAAGTTGATCTTACCGTCAAAACTGTTTGGTCTTCGTAAACCTCTTATCTGTCATCTTCACAGAGGAACTCTAGCATTCTTTGCTCTGATACCAGTTGTTGGAAAATTAAGCACAACGGAGAAGGGTTGTAGAGAAGCCAAAAATTGATCACAACGAATCAACCAAGCAAGTAAACCAAACCAAGCAAACAAAGCACACAATATTGTCCCGGTTTGGATGAACCTAATATAGGGGGAAAATAACCGATACATTATTCAACTAGAGAAGATGCACGAGTTACAATCTCTCACCAAGAACCTATCTATCTCTTAAACTTCACTAGAAGATACACTGCTGTTTAAAATGGAAAAAAAAACTTTTAAATGAAGTACTACCTCTTAGTAGAGGCCATTACAATATTTTAAAAAGATCTAGAGAGACCCTAGGTTGTAGTCTTTATCCAACATCGTCTGATATACCTTGAAGAGAAAGACACACGATAGGAGCTGTATGATCTAACGTGGAGGGAAAATTTAGCTCAAACAGATTGACCCAGAACCCGACTCATCTTCTATTGTCCGTTGGTTGCGGTCAACTTCTCAAAAGAGCAGTCGACTGCTTTTGGACTCCAAAGCATCCATAGAGAAAATCTGACACTTGCAATCGACTGCCCCCATATGGCAGTCGACCATACCCTTATATCCAGTCTGATACAACCTGAACAGTAACTCCTCCTGCCTCCAATCTTCGGTTTGAGCTTCTTCTCGCTTCACCATCTTCTTTTCACATTGAACTTAGTATGCAAGATATAAACTCAACATCAATGCATAGAAGTTAAGATAGCGTGACTGCACCTTCCGCTTATTAAAATGTAGCACAACACTAAATCTATCAATCCATTATCAAGAATGCAATTTATGAGTGCAACATATAACCAATTCCATTTCCCAGTAAGTTATATATAACTTCCCTTTGAAGTGTAATTATAACTCTAAACATAATTGACAGTGAAAATTAGGGAGTAAATCTACAATCTAAGCATCATGAAACAATTGGATAGAAAGGGGGACTTTTATATAAAAAAGGATAATTATTTTATATACTTCCCGCAAAACATCCTCAGTTGAGATATAATGCCCACAAAACTGTTCACTGTTCATAACCCACACAAAATATATTTGATGCAAGCCCTATAATTACTTAAAAGACCAAAGGTATTAATGTTATTTTTTTGGTTCCCAACATTAGCATATTATCCCCTTAATTGGGGGATACAATGTGGTTTTTTTTAATATGCTACTTTTCGAAACTATTTGCAGAAATATGACAGTTGCTAAAGTATTTGCACTCGTGGATATATATCAGCCTGGGGGTGAATATGGTGATTATACGGAAATTAAAAATTTAAATAAAGTGCGTAAAGTAAAAGGATAGAGTAAGAGAAAGCAAACAGAGTAACGAGTAAGACACAGCGATATAACGTGGTTCGACTCCCAGGTCTACGTCCACACCACCCATTTGTAGCAATTCTCCGCCACAAGCGTTCCACTATACTGTAAATCCTTGTACAATGATTCTCGAAATTCAGGCCGAGAGACCAATTACACCCGCATGACTTCTACAAATAAGTCCCGCAAAGCTCACTGAAGTGGAAAAGAAAGAAAAACTCTCAAGATCTAAAAGACTTTGACTGAAGAAAATAATAAAATCTCTTACACTCGGAGTATTGATTGAATGACTAGTTCAGAATAATTATGATAGCAAGGGGTGAAGAATACACTGTGAATTCGCCTCAATATATAGAGTAGGAAAATGTATCTTTCCGAAAATGAAAAGATATTTCCGAAATAGTCAGATCTGCACTAGGACGGTCGACCACAATGATGGACAGTCGACCGTTCATCTTTTAACTCGTAAGTCGAGCGATGAGCGGTCGAATGAGTCATTTTCCACAGAGATGAGCGGTCGAATGTTGTAACGGTCGACTGTTATTTCGTGCGGTCGACCGCTGTCGTACAGATTTGACTTTTATTTGGCGATTTTACTTCATATTCTTTCCAAAACTAATTTATCAATCAACACAACTTTACATATATTCTCCTCACATAAACAGAAATAAATTATCTATTTTGGCTGGCTTTCTTGATGATTTGAAGCACATGTTTCTTGTATGCAATCTTCATTGATTTTTTGGTTTATGCCTTTTTGCTTGATTTCCAATCCCTTTGAATGTTTTCTTTTGGTTTTTCTTTTTCTGTAGATCCTGTAAATCTCAATTGAAAATATTAGTTATAGATGATACGTTTTGTGCACACCAAACTTAAGGTCAACAATCTTCCCCTTTTGGTGTGGACAAAACATACCTAAGAATTTAAAAAAATGTAAATAAAAAACATTAGAAGAGATTCAAGTTCTCCCCGTAAAACCAATACTCCCCCTAAATTCATAAATGGTAAGTTCATGATGCAACCTATATGCAAAGACTAAAAATTGAAAACATGCTTACATATGTTTTGAGAGTTAAGTAATTTTGGGGAATATTACATTTTGAAAACCAAAGAAAAATCTACTTACATGATACCAGTTGATCGCGAAAATCTTTGATTTACACTGAGAGCTCTACATGGTATCATAGATTTGAGATTTCAACAATACATAAGAGAGATATAGATTAAAAGATTCAAAGACTTAAAATAGAGAGACATATATTTAAAAAGTTCAAAGTCTTAAAATGGATTTCGAGTAAAATATGTTTCAAATTCTAAGAACACTTCTCCCCCTTTTTGGAACACACCAAAAGATACAAAATACAACTGTCAGAAATCCGAAAACAGAATTTAGACCGGTCAACCGCATAATCGACTGATGAGAAATTATATGCGACTGTAGAGAGAACAAAGTGCAGGACAGTCGACCGCACAGTCGACTGATGAGAAATTATATGCCACTGTAAAGAAAACAGAGTGCAGGACAGTCGTCCGCACAATCGACCGAAGAAAACTAAATAGGCATGTGTTCGACTGTAAGAAAAATCGGGAGGGGACCAGTCGACCGCCCGGTCGACTGTACACCTTCGCAGGATGACAGTCGACCGAAAAACCAAATATACTGAAATATCAATAACATTTAACTCACCTTCAAAAAAAAGAAAATATTTTTTATCTAAAGGTTTGGTAAAAATATCAACAAGTTGGGAATCTGTTGAACATACTCAAAAATGACATCTCCCTTTTGAAAGTGATCTTTAATGAAGTGATATTGAATTTATATATGGACTATGCTGATCAGAATTCTTAGTCATGTGAACAGTGCTAGTATTATCGCATTTAATGAGAATGTGATCAAAGAATACCTTTTAGTCCTCTAATGTATGTTTTATCCATAATACCTGCGCACAACAGGATTCGACAGCTATGTATTTGGCTTCGGCAGTAGACAAGGTTACATAATTTTTTTTCTTGGTTGCCCATGAGACAAGAAAATCTCTCAAGAAATGACATGTACCGCTAGTACTTTTTCTATCTGTCAAACTTCCGGCATAGTCACCATCTGAATTGCTTATAAGAGAAAAATTTCTTTTTTTTTCGGGTACCAAAGACCAATATTTGGTATGCCTTTAAGATATCGAATGATACGCTTAACTGCAACCAAATAATATTCTTTGGGACACGATTGGAAATGAGCACACAAACAGACACTAAACATAATATCTAGATGAGAAGCAATAATATAAGCAAGCTACCAATCATATCACGATAAGTAGAAATATTAACAGTTTTACCAGATTCGTCTTTGGACAGTTTAATGGTATTTGCCATAGTGGTTTTTTATCTGTTTGCATTGTCAAGACCTAGGCAGTTAAAATCGGTTTTCAGAATTAATCGGTCTAGGAGCAATTAGTGACTAATCGGGTAATCGGAAAAAAATCGGGGATAAAATCGGGAAATCGTGTGTGTGTGTGTGTGTGTGTGTGTGTGTGTGTGTGTATATATATATATATATATATATATATATATATATATATATATATATATATATATGGGAAAAAATAATTTATTATCTCTAGTATATATGATTAAGTAGATCTTAAATTTAAATTATCGTGTATTTAGTATCTATTTGACTTTGTTAATAAAATGTATATTTTGTCTTAATGCAGGTAATTGAAAAAAAGCTGGAATGAGAAGATTTGCAGTTGTCACAAACTAATATTTTGATAGTGGGAAGATTTGCAATGACAGAAATGTAATTTTTTGTAAAAATACAATATAGTTTTTGGAGGTATAAGTTATTATTTTTATAAAACTACAATGTTTGTATACTTGTATGACTTAATTATTACGAAATATGATCTGAGTTTAGCAAAATGTACCAGATGGGAAACTCATTTAATCAAAGTGCACAACGGATGCTCCAAAGGGTGGACCAATAGAACTCATTATTCTTCAAATACTAACATAATAGTAATACTAACAATAACTTAATAACTGCCGAAGTTGAGTGATTGTGCTGAAAAAAAAATGATGTGATGAAAAAATCAGAAGTTGAGTGATTGTAACTGTGAATGTAACTGTGAATGTACTGAGTGATTGTAACTGTGAATGTGATGGAAAAAAAAAACAGAAGTTGAGTCATGAGTGATTTTGCTGAGTTACCTGCCGAACGGGGATGATGTTGGAGGTGAAAGAGAGCAACCCGTCATTGCCAAACTGGAGGGGAGAGAGAGAGAGAGAACGGAGCTTTCGACGATGAGGAAAGAGAGAACTGGAGGTGAAAGAGAGAGCTGTCGATGAGGAAAGAGGAGCTTTCGAGTGTCGACGTTGTTCGAAGTGAGGAGAAGAGCTGTCGACGATGTTCGACGATGTCGACGAGAAGAGCTGTCGGCGCAAGAAGTGGAGCTGGCGACGAGAAAGGGGGATTTTGGAAATTAGGTTAGAAACTTAGAATGGAATTTGGGTTGAAAGGGAGAGGAATCGATTGAAGAGGATGGGGATATGCAGGTCAGATTGAAACGGGTCGGGTTTAGGGTAAATTATACCCAGTTTCAAAATGAAGTGATTAATCGGCATATCGGACGATTTTGCATATCAGCCGATTAGTACAAATATCGGCTGATAATAGCGATTTTATCGCTGGAAACCCATTTCGCAAATATCGCTACAAAAATAATTGGGGAACTCCTGATAACTGATTAATCGGCGATTAATCGCCGATAATCGCCGATTTTGACTGCCTAGGTCAAGACCAAACTTTTTGACGAGTTCTTTCGCATACTTGGATTGGTTTATGAAGATGTCGTCCTTTCGTTGTTGTATTTGGAGCCCAAGAAAGTAGGTTAATTCACCCATCATACTCATTTCAAATTCATCATGCATTTGCTTAGAGAATTTCTTGCAAAGATTTTCATTAGTAGATCCAAATATAATATCATCGACATAAATTTGAATAATTAAATGTCTTTTGAAACATGTTTGATTAACCGTGTAGTGTCTGCTTTCCCTTTAGAGAAACCTATGTGAATAAGAAACAAGCTTAGTCGTTCATACCAAGCACGAGGAGCTTGCTTCAAACAATACAAAGCTTTATCAAGACGGAATACATGGTTTGGGTGTGTGGGGTCAGTGAATCCAGGTGGTTGTAACACTTTTAAAACCATTGAAAAAAGCACTTTTAACATCCATTTGAAAAGGCGTGAAATTCATGTAAGAGGCAAAAGCAAGTAAAATACGAATGGCTTCAAGCCGTGCAACAGGTGCAAAAGTTTCAACAAAATCAACTCCTTCTTGTTGGTTATATCATTGCGCAACAAGATGGGCCTTATTTCTAATAATAGTACCAGATTCGTCCAACTTGTTCCTAAACACCCATTTCGTTCCAAGTACGGTTCTACCGTGGGGTCTCCATACTTGATTCATTTTGGATTAATTAAGTTCTTCTTGCATGGCAATGATCCAGTCATTGTCTTGTAAGGTCTCCTTAATATTTTTGGGTTCAAGTATGTATACGAATGCGGAAAAACATTGAAAATTTTGAGCTTGAGTTCGAGTAGTTACCCCTTTTGACATATCACTTCGGATAAGATTTGGTGGATGGCTAGACATGATTTTCCAGGCAGGGCACTTTTCGATGGTGGAAGGTAAAGGTTGTGCTTGTGGCAGAATGTGATCATCTTCGATGGCATCAATTTGTTGTGTATGCATCTCGTCTATCAAGGGGTTGTTACTACTTCGGTTGATGGATGAGTTTCCATCTTGATGTGACACATTGTTTTGACTGTCTATATTTGGTCCTTTCAATATGTACCTGTTTCTTTTCAATGCGAACATCTGTCTCATCAACAACATGTAATATCTCTTTTGTGAGAAGATTAGTTTTATCAAATATAATATCAATAGATTCTTGAATTGTGCATCTTCTTTTATTAAATACACGATATGCCTTACTACTTAGGGAATATTCTAAGAATATGCCTTCATCACTTTTACGGTCAATTTTTTCCAAGTTATCTAGAGTATTTAAAATAAATACGTTGCATCCAAATACACGAAAATAACTCAAGTTTAGAATTTTTCCATAATATAGTTCAAAAGGCGTTTTCTCAGGATACTTCCTAATGATTACTTGGTTAATGGTATAATATGCTATATTGGCAGCTTCGGCCCAAAACGACTTTGGTAAATTATTCTCACTAAGCATGGTGTGGGCCATTTCTTGAAGATATCGATTTTTCCTTTCAATAACCCCATTTTGTTGGGGAGTGCGAGGACAATAGAACTCATGTTTTATTCCCTTTTTGTCACAAAACGACGTAAAGAATTTATTTTGAAATTTCCCACCATGATCACTACGAATAGTAACGATGGTAAGACTTTTCTCATTTTCTACTCTACGACAAAATTTTTGAAAAACGCATGATGTGTCATCCTTTTGAGATAAAAAAGCAACCCAAGTGAATCTGCCGTAGTCATCTATAATTACAAAGACATATCGTGCACCTCCATTACTACGTATTCGTGATGGTCCAAACAGATCCATGTGCAAGAGTTCAAGAGGTCTAGAAGTTGATACCATTTATTTAGGCTTGTGAGAAGTTTTAGTTTTCTTACCGAACTGATATGGCTCACAAGGTTTATCTTTCTCAAATTTGATTTTGGGAATTCTCCGTACAAGTTCCTTGGTGATAAGTTTGTTGAGATTATCCATGACTGCGTATCCAAGTCGCCAATGCCATAACCAACCATCTTTGTTTCTAGCAAAGTATCTCATATTTTCCTGTGCTAATTTATTAGAATTTATAATATATACATTATTGCATCTGTTAGTAAGGAGTAAACATGATTTATTACTATCTAGTGTGCATACATTTTTATCAAAAGTAACAGTATAACCTATATCGCATTACTGACTGACGCTAAGTAAATTGTGTTTCAAACCTCTTACCAATAGAACATCCTCAATGGAGCATGATGAACCAAAGTTTATTTTACCTTTACCGATGGTCTGACCAGTGCTGTTATCTCCAAAGATGATGTCCTTCACTCTTTTCCTTGATAGTGATGCAAAGTATTCATTGTCACCTGTCATATGGTTTGAGCATCCTCTATCAAGGTACCACCGATGTTTAGTCTTGATACGTTGATTTACCTACATTAAGATTAGTAGGTATAATTTTGGGTGCCCAAGTTTGTACTGAACCTGCATTTATGTTCTTTCTCACCCAAATATAATTAGTATTCATTTTTAATGAACAATTGTAAGATATATGTCCTAATTTACAACAATAGTGACATGTAATACGATTATGCCTAGGATCATGCACATGTGCATAGTTTTGTGTCGGTTTGTAATTGTTTTGGTGACTATGCATATGTGTATGACTGGGTTGCTTAGAATTTTGATGTTGTATTGGCTTATTGTAACCAAGTCCTCGATTATCATGATATGATCTTGAATTCTTTGTAATAAGATAACTGGGTACTTCATATTTTTCAACAATTTTTTCGAGCTCAATTATTCTATTACAAAGCATTTTTCTATTCTTCTCATCGTCTTTGGTGTTCCAACGAAGAGTGTGTAGGGTAGCATCAAGTATTCTATTTTGTTCGAGTGCTTCTGTACAACCTTTCACCACCTCATCAAATTTTCTTTTGCTGTCATTTAAATCATCAGAGAGTTTAGCAATATAAACAGATTTCTCATAAATTTCTTTTATATTTTCATCATGTGTTGCTAAGGATTTTTGAATCTATTGTTTTAAATAATCATTTTCCTCTATCAACATATCATGGTCTTTCCTAAATGACTCAAATTTTTCAATAATCAAAGAATTTTTATTTTTCAACTTTTGATTTTTAGCAATGCAAGAGTCATGTAATTCATTTGCCATTTGTTTATATTGTCTCAATTCACGACTTAATTTCTTTGCATAGTATCTTAAACCATTACACATCAACTAAATTGTCATAGGTTGGTTCTTCCATTACCTCTTCTTGGGGTGGTGATTGCACCTCACCATTTCTAAGAACCATGAATCCAAAATCGTTGTGTTCTTACTTTTCATCGTTGGAATCTGAATCTAGCCATGTTGCCTTCATTGCCTTCTTTCGAAATCCTGAGTTAGAGTGATAATGATCCTTGTTTTTGTCCTATGAGATAAGACAGTTTGCGCGAATATGTCCTGGCTTCTTGCATTTGTAACATATGCCATCTTTGTCATTTTCTCTTCCTCCTTGAGACCTGCCATACTTTTTATGTTTGAGATACTTACGGAATTGTTTGGACAATAGCGCGATATCTTCATCTGATTCTTCATGATTTGACTCTGATTTTGATGCTCGCTAAGTGTCTACTTTCAAGGCAATGGTCTTTTCTTCAGTTTTGTGTTCAATCCCAATGTTCTGCCAGTACTTTTATGTTTTGGTCATCTCCATCTCATACGTCTTCAATTTTTCTTGGAAAGTGTAGTAGTCAAACCCTTTTTCTTCAAGCGTCTCCCTCATTGTGGCAGCTTTTACGTCCCATTCAGACGTGAAACAGTTTATGAGTTTTCTGACCTTTCAGTTATCATCCAACCCCTTACCTAAGCTCTCAAGCTCATGTACGATAATGTCGAAGTGGGCAAGCATCCGATCTACGTTTTCTCTTAGCAACATACGAAAAACATCAAACTTATAAAAGCAGAAATTATTTTTTCTTTTACCTCAGATGCAGTTCGTTCATGCTGTTTTAGCATGTTGTTCCAAATTTCGTACGTTGTCTTGTAATTTCGCCCACATTACATCAACTCTTCATTATTTAGAGCTACATAGAGTGTTGTCATAGCTTTGGAGTTTGCGGTTTTTAGTGCTAGTTCAGCTTTTGTGAAAGCTCTCTTTCCGTCACTGACAGGAATATCTGTTTTGTTTATGCATATGTTCCATACTTCGTCTCCAAGTATCTACAAAAAGTGAGGCATACGAACTTTTCAAACATCATAGCATTTTTCATCAAAATAAGGTGAACGTGTTAGACTTGTCCCATTGGAGATAAATGGATCCGACGAGTACAAGTTTTCGGGAGGAGGGATTTTGGCCATTGAACCTTTTGCTCAAGCTTTTAAGCTTTTAATAAGTACCTCGCTCTGATACCACTGTAAATCACCTTAGGGGGGGTGAATAGGGTGATAATGTGAAAATAAATTTTAAAATAAACCAGCTACTTTTAGCAATTCTCCACCACAAGTGTTCCACTATACTTTAAACCCTTGTATAATGATTTTCGGAATTCAGGCCGAGAGACCTATTACACCTGTAGGGCTTCTACAACTAAATCCCGCAAAACTCACCGAAGTGGAAAAGAAAGAAAAACTTTCAAGATCTAAAAAGACATTGACTGAAGAAAATAATAAAATATCTCACACTCGGAGTATTGATTGAATGATTAGTTCAGAAGAGTTATGATAGCAAGGGGTGAAGAATACACTGTGAATTCGCCTTAATATATAGAGTGGGGAAATGTATCTTTCCAAAAATGAAAAGATGTTTTCAAAATAGTCATATCTGCACTAGGACGGTCGACCGCAATGATGGACAGTCGACCGTTCATCTTTTAACTCGTAAGTCGAGCGATGAACGGTCGACTGACTCATCTTTTCCACAGAGATGAGCGGTCAACTGTCATTTCGTGCGGTCGACCGCTGTCGTGCAAATTCGATTTTTATTTAGCGATTTCACTTTATATTCTTTCCAAAACTAATTTATCAATCAATACAACTTTACATATATTCTCCTCAAATAAACAGAAATAAATTATCTATTTTGGCTGGCTTTCTTGATGATTTGAAGCACATGTTTCTTGTGTGCAATCTTCATTGATTTTTTGGTTTATGCCTCTTTTGCTTGATTTCCAATCATTTTGAATCTTTTCTTTTGATTTTCCTTTCTTCTGTAGATCCTGTAAATCTCAACTGAAAATATTAGTTGTAGATGATATATTTTGTGCACACCAAACTTAAGGTCAACAGTGGACTCAACAACTAAACTCGCTGTTCCCAACAGCGAGTTTAGTTGTTTCATGCTCGCCGTTGGGAACGACAAATTTAGTGCTAATTTTTTGAGAAACTCGCCATTCCCAATGGTGAGTTCAATTCAAAATTTTCATTGAAGACTCACCGCTCCCAATGGCGATGACATTTACACTATACTCGCTATTGGGAATAGTGAGTTTAGTTCAAAATTTTCAATATATCCTCGCTGTTCCCAACGACAAGGATATTTATATTAGACTCGTTGTTGGGAACGAAAAGTATGTATAAAATTTCACAGAGAGTGAAACACTCTGTTGGACTTAGTGAAATTTCGAAAAAAAACTCTACAGAATTTTTTTTGAACTAAACTCACCATTCCCAACAACAGGTCTAATGTAAATGTCATCGCCGTTAGGAATGGCGAGTCTTCAAAAAAAGGAAAAAAAAATAAACTAAACTTGTCGTTCCCAATAGCCAGTCTAGTGTAAATGTCCTCGCCGTTGGTAACGGGATTCTTCAACAAAAAAAAAGAACTAAACTCGCCATTCCCAACAACAGGTCTAGTGTAAATGTCATCGCCGTTGGAAACGGCGAGTCTTCTTTGAAAATTTTGAACTAAAATCGCCGTTGGAAACGACGTTTTTCTAAAAAAAGGGCTACACTCGCCGTGTTCCAATGGCGAGCATGAAACAACTAAACTCGCCACGAACGTAAATACTTTGGCAACTGTCCTCTTTTTGTAAATAATTTTAAACAGTGGCATATAAAAAAAATTCTAGATATTATATTATATCTTAAACTAATAGGGCTACTCCTCCTGCTTTTCTCTATTTTGAAATAGAGAAAGGAGAGCAAAAGTAGGAGTTCAAACTTATCTTATCACGTGCAGACCACACCTTCAATGTAATAAAACAAAATTAAAAAAATATAGAAAACACAAAAAACTCTTCCTCTCCCCAAATCCCTCATCCGATCCTCGCCCAAAACCCACCCGTCACCGTTCACCGTTCACAAATCCGCCCCAATCCAAATCGTCTCCGTTTGCCGTCCACTTCCACCCAAATACAAGTCGTCCCCATTTGCCTATCCTCGCCATCGTCCCTAACCCAAAACCCAATCGTCCGCAGTTCGCCAGTTCGCCTAAATTCAAGCAGCAGCCGTACGCCATACCCCAAATCCTCGCCGAGAATAAGGTATTTAAGAAGTTGTAAGATCCTATCTTATTTTGGATTATATATTTATTATTTTTTAGAATATTGTGCATATGAGATTAATGTATTGATCAAGTTGTAACATCCTCTCTTATTTTGGATTGTATATATAGTATAATTATTTGCTAAAGAAATGAAAATATTTGATGAATCTAAGAGTAATGTCTAAAGATCCTTTGGTTTATTATGTGCAGCTTCGTCGTCCCATATTAAATTCTTCAATCTTATCTCTATTTACTATATGCGCTCATCCTGTTTGATAAAATGCATGAATGAACTAAAATATGTTAGTTGTAGGAGCCTCCTGTGTGGTAGGGGAATATGGAACTCAAGCGAATGGGTTTTAATTTTGAATTTGATTAGGGATTTATACACCAATCTTCGAAATATAGGGTTCAGTAAGATGCTTATAGATGTGAGAAAGTTCAATTTTGGGTTCGGAATTATCTTGATTACAATTATTTTCTTATTTGTGGTGCACACGAGGTGTTTGTGAAAATGCTTAAAAGACCATTATAACTATTTGGCATTATTTTGATTCAATTTAGTCATTCAAATTACCATTTTTTCAGGTGTTGTCTTGCCAACAGATTTTGGATGGCTGACGAATGTGAATATAGAAGGTAAAAGTCTACTACTCAGCAATTACATTTTTCGTGTTCGATGGTTTCCTCTGTAGTGGTTTCTCAATGCTGATGAACTTTGTACTATACTATATCTTTTGATCCATGCTCCAGTTTTATGGCACGCATCTGTTGCCATTATGTAGGTGTGCAGAAAGGGACTGTTTCATCATGCGCATTGTATTAAAAGGAATGATGTGAGTCTCTTAAGCGCAAAACAATACATATGTTTATACCTTTTTTGACTAGCATTAGCACCTTACCAAAGTTTATTGAGGGTGTTTTCGAAAAGGAATATCTTGATTAAAGTGCTTTACTGTTTTACTTCAATTTTGATTAAAGTTGCTTTCTTTTGCTGCAATCTCAGTATTTTTTCTACTCAAAATTGATCTATGGTATAATTACTGTATTGGATTCTTACTTGATAAACTATGAAGATATAAATAATCGTCTGATCAAATATTATTAAAATTAATTATTTTTTAAAATTATGCATACTATTATATATATTATACTATTAGGAGAGAGAGTCATTCCTCTATTAAAATAGAGTAAAGAGAGGAAACGTAGAAAACTAGCACGTACTAACACATAAGAAAAAAGAAGAAGAAACAAACATGTACTAACACGTACAGTCAATTTACAAAATAAAATAAAATAAAATAATAATAAAAACAGCCACTTACCTTCTGATGTTGATTATGTTTTATTTGAAAGGGAATGATTTAAGATGGAATGCTTGATTTGAGAGGGAAGACAGTTGAGAAGCACACTGTGGAGAAGGAGATATCAGAGTACATCAAGGAGGAGTCCAAGAAGAGCTACATCTCCACCTATTACTGTATTGTAAGCTCAACTTCGGTAATTATTCGACTTTTTTTCTTTGCTTTAGAAATACATAATGATGTTGGTTGATTTGAAAATGTGAATTTGTTAATTTGTAGATTTTTCATCTTTTAATTATATTGTGATCGAAATAGTTAAGGGACATATCTAAATTTAGGGATCTAGGGTTTAACTATGTCTTAGTGTTGTGTCGGTATTGTGTCGGTGTTGAATAGGATCACCTCTGTCCTTTAATGACTTTTATATTTTTGTTTAAGAAATAAAGTTACTGTGTATGTACATGATAATATAAGAATACGAACTAATGAAATCTCCCTTGGTGGTTTCAAAAAATTTGACCGAAATAAATAAAGATATCGTTATTTGGGTTTTCCAAACAAGAGCAGCATATATTATTAAATAAGATGAACTAAAAAAAAGACACATTGCATATCATCATTATATTGTTTAAGTTCCATATAATTTTATGAGTTTGTTAAAAGTATTTTAGCCTGTGCAATTTGCACAGGGCGCTAGGGCTACTGTTAACACGATCCACTATCGATCCACCATCCGGCCAGTTGCTAGCCTAAATGAACAATCACTTTTTTGAAAAAATTTATTTCAAAAAAAAAAAAAAAAAAAAAAAACACTAGTAATGTAGTATGATTCCACTAGTAGCTTTTATGTCCCACACAGATTTGAGATAAAGGCTTTATT
This sequence comes from Hemerocallis citrina, assembly GCA_017893485.1. Taxonomy (NCBI): domain Eukaryota; kingdom Viridiplantae; phylum Streptophyta; class Magnoliopsida; order Asparagales; family Asphodelaceae; genus Hemerocallis; species Hemerocallis citrina. Next base: position 177,820 of record JACEHZ010000456.1, on the reverse strand, counting down.
TCAATTTATGATGTACCAAAGTGTAAATGTATTTGCATCATAAATATTAAATAATGTATTTTTTTAAAAGTAGTAATTATTTTGGTAAGAATTTACTATAACTGTCTTTGATGACATAATAGTGCATTGTGTTGAACTGCAGGTTAACCTAAGGGACAAATTAATCATCAAATCCACTTAATATAATCCGTATTATATAACTACTGAAAAATATTCTCGCGCATAAGTCGGTGGTGCCATTTCCAATTGTCAAGTTCCATGGGCACAGTAAGCAATTTAGAGTGATTTCTAGGAGTTCATATCAAACAACCCACAAATTTATTTAAAACTATTTCGTTTGATTCTTTAATTCTACAAATACCTAAGTCTGGATGAAATTCCCAACATCAAATCTAAACTTCTCAAGTCACATTCACACAAATTATTCTTCAAACAAATTATAAATGGGCAAACTGAAATCCCCCCACAAACACTCCCTTCAAACAAAACCAAACAAACTAACCAAAATAAACAAATGGATCATCAAATAATCACTCAAAAATAAGTAAAGAAAGAACTTTTACAATTAAAAGGCTCAGCCTGGTTCAAAGAGGAGGTTTCCACTGTTGGGTGAGGAACTGGAAGGGAAACTCTTCCGTGGTTCTTTGAAAGAAGTAAAATAGGGATTTTTATTGGGTTTTTTGAATATTTTATTTTATTTTATTTTTGAAGAAAAATGAATGAAAAGGGTACATAAAACCCTAGAGCTTTTGAATTTTCCCCCAAACTAACCAACTTATCCCAAACTATTCCCCAACTAACCTACTTCCCGAACTAATTCCATAAGTGAGCCACTTTTAGAAACGTCGGTATATGTATTTTTTTAAGGAACGTCAGTATTTGTGTTGCTGATAATTTTCGTGTGAAAGCAAACAAATATGTGAATTCTTTTAATGAAAAAAAGAAAGAATAGGGGGTTGACCGCCGGTGTTGACCGCCGCAAACTACACTTGACTTCGAGATCTGATTGTCGGGATGGCTGATATCACTCCCGTGGACCTGCAAAACAACCTGTAACACCGAGGTTGACCCCCACGACAGACTCTCCGATGCCCAAGTCAGAAATTCTGGGATGTAAGGAGTTTTGAGAGCGGAATTTGCAATTACCTGGTTTCTGAGGAGGTCTCGAGGTATATATGGTCGCCGAAGAAGGTCAGTTTCAAGATATTCATCTATCTTTACTCCTCGATGTTTTGATAAGATTGTTTACTCTCTCAACGTAAAGAGATCGAGTCAAGACTCTTTCGTTGATGAAGAGATAGAGTTCTCCAACCCTTCCTTGTGTATGGAGGGATAGATTGGTTACCCTCTCGAAATAAAGAGCTTAGACTGGGTTCTTTAGATGAACCTGAACTCCTTTGCGTTCGGGCTGATTTGGCAGCTCCATATTACAGGCCGAATCGGGTTGATGAGCCTGAAAGTGGCCCAGCTCCTCCTGTCGGGCCTGTATCTGCTGGAATTTACTGTTTTATCCATGAAAGCTTTAAGATTCGTGTCCGATTTGAATGGTTCCAGTTTTGTTCTATTTTTACCCGTATCACAATCCTCCCACTCGTGAAGACTGTGTTTCACAACCTTTGAGGTGAAGTTCGCAAAGGAGTTGGAGTCTTCAGGGACGTTTGAATTTTTAATGGTTTAAAGAACTTATTGGAGTCTTCAGGGACGTTTTAATTTTTCTCGGTGTGTAAAGGAGTTGTTCTAACTTTGTAAAATACCCAGAATTATTTTTAGAATTATTTTCTGGAAATTTTATGATTTTTGTGAACATTTCCCAAAATTTAATCATTTTTCAGAATTTTAATTAATTAATATGAAATTTTAATTATTTCCTAGAATTTACAATTAGTTTTTATAAAATTAGAATTATTTTTTGTATTTTAAAATTTTTAATTATATTTAAGAATTTTTATAAAATTTTTTCCACAATTTTAAAACAATTTTTGAAATTTTGAATTATTTTTCCAAAATTAATACATAATAAAAAGAATTTAAATATAAAAATCATACCTGGGTTGTCGATCAAGTCGAGTGCGATTTTTTGGAGATCCATTGGAGGAGAGAGCGCAAAGCAGCCACTTTCCCCCGGTTGATAGATGGCAATGGGGAGGATGTGGGGCCCGCGTGTCAGTAAGACTGTAAGAGGGTGCTGACATATGGGCCTCGCTACAACGTTAACCTCTTTTTTATTTTTTTATTTTTCATTTTTATTACACGTGCATAGCACGTGTTTTCATCGAGCACGGAGATTGGAGCGATCCTGTTCGTCCATTATGTATGGCATGATTTTCGAGGTGATCGGACAGTTGAAATAGGCGATAGGAAGCAGCCTCTCCGGTTGTGATTTTGGCGCCGGGGAGGAGCGGGGCCCACGTGCCACGTGGACCCATGACCAGTCGCCACATCATGTTTGACAGACCGGTCAACTTCAATTGATTGTTTTTTTGTTCCCATGGCATCGGCTGATGTCAGCCGCCAATTTTTTTCATTTTCCTCCGCTTCTTTTTTTTGGGGTGGGACTTGCACGTGTTATGCATGTGCTTTCTCTTTCCTTTTCATTTTTTTCTTTTTTTGGCCCTTGTGCGCAGTTGCAGTATAACAGACATTATTGTTTCTACATAGGTTCGATTGGGTCGCCCCTTGTTCTAAAGGGGATCCGAAGATCTACAAGTTCTGTTTAGAAGTTGGTTGAGAAATCGTCTGTCGTAGATGTCAAAACTGACCCGTAATGTCTCTACCTCCAGAGAGTTGCGAAGATGAGCTACGTAGAGGACTTTGCCACGGAGAAGCTACAAAGAGGAGCTTCGCTTCTGAGGAACTACGAAGTGGAGCTTCAGTGCCAGAGTGCTATGAAGAGAAGCTTTTGCCATTGGAGGAGTTACAAAGAGGAGTTTCGCTCCTGGGGAGCTACGAAGAGAAGCTTCGGTGTTGGGAAGCTTCGAAGCGGAGCTTTACTTCTGTAGAGTTACAAATAGGAGATTCGGCACCAGGGAGCTACGAAGTGGAGCTTCACTCCCGAGGGGTGCTTTGAAAGGAGATTCGACCCCGAGAGGCTAAAAAGAGGAACTTCATCACCGGGGTGCTTCACACCTGTACTGGATGGTTGATAAGGATTTCCCAAGTGTTTCCGTCTCGACTCACATTCTCTTTGTGTTGCCACCTCCTGGATTGGGTCTTTGAGTTTTGAAGTAGCTCTAAGAAAAGAGTTAGACTCTAATATTGCTGTTTGAACTCAGCAAGTTTGTAGAGAAAACTCTAGAAAGGAGATGAACACTAAACTTGCTGTTTGAACCCAACAACTATGTAAAAGTAACTCGAGTAGGGAGTCAGGCGTCGAACTTGCAGTATGAACTCAACAAGTTTATTAGAGAAACACTTCAAGGGAGTTGGATGTCGAACTTTTCGTTTGAGCCCGACAAGCTTGTAGTGGTGACTCGAGAAGGGAGTTGGCATCGACCTTCTCATTTTATCTCGACAAGTTTGTAGAGGCGACTTGAGGTAGGAGTTGGCGCCGGACTTGCTGTTTGAGCCCGACAAGTTTGTAGAGGCAACTCGAGAAGGGAGTTGGTGCCGGACTTATTATTTGGACCCGACAAGTTTGTAGAAGAGACTCAAGAAGGGAGTTGGCATCAGAGTTGCTGTTTGGACCCAACAATCTTGCAGGGGAAACTCAAGGAGGGAGTTGGCACTGACTTTTTTGTTTGAGCACGACAAGCTTGTAGAGGCAACTCGAGGAAGAGAGTTGGATGCCGAACTTTCCGTTTGAGCTTGACAAGCTTAGAGATGACTCAAGGAGGAAGTTGGCATCGGACTTGTTGTTTGGGTCCGGCAAGCTTGTAGGAAGGAGTTGGCGCCAGACTTGTTGTTTGGACCTAATAAGCTTGTAGAGGCAACTCAAGGAGGGAGTTGGTGCGAACCTTGTCGTTTGGACCCAGCAAGCTTGTAGAGGTGACTCGATAAGGGAGTTGGCATCGACCTTGTAGTTTGAGCCCAACAAGTTGGTAGAGGCAACGACGAGAGAGTTGGATGTTGTACTCGATGCATGAAGGTGAACTAATTGTGGGAGAAGCTTTATTGATGAGCTAGACTTCAACACTATTTCATGAAGTTAAGGAGTTGTTGGAGGAGTTCGAGCAAGGAGCAGAGCACCGAACTCATTAACTCGAGTTGATAAGTTATTGATGTTGCTCGTAAGAGGAGCTGAGCACCAACCTCATTGTTGAGGGTTGTCGAGCTGCAGGAGTAGCTCTAACGGCAAGCTAGATGCTAGATTCAATATGTTCAAGTTTGGGGGATAGCCCCGGGGAATGAGCTAGTCTCCGAACTTGTTGGAAAATTAACAAGTTTCAGGATTAGTTTGAATGGTCGCTTTGAGCATCGAACCTACATACTTGCAAGTTGTGAGGACAATTTTGAGCCATGATTGTGAAATCCGAACTAGTTGTTTAGTGATTTAGCAAGTTGTAGGAGTTTAAGTAGCAAGTCGAGTTCGAACCCTCAGTGAGTTGTAAGAGGAGCTTCGAGCCACGAGTTTGGACTCCGCACCTGTTGTTTGAGAGTTATCAATGGGTTATGGGAGCAATTTTGAATGATGAACCCCCTACGAGCTTGCTTGCTTGCAAGCTGCTAAAGCAGTGTCGAGCCAAGTGTTGGACACCAAATTTGTTGTTTGAAAGTGTTAATGAGTTGTAGGAGTAATTCTGGATGGTAAGCCACTTCGACCTTTCTTGTTTGTAAGAGACTAAAGCGGAGTCAAACCAACTGTTAGACTCCAAACTTGTTGTTTGAGGGGGTTAATGAGTTGTAGAAGCAATTCCGAATGATGAGCCACTTTGCACTTGCTTGTTCGCAAGTGACTAAAGCGACTTCAAACCAAGTGTTGGACTCCAAACTTGTTGCCACGCCCCACTTTCCAAAATATGGAAGTACAGGTTTGCAGCTAAGGCCCAGCAAATGATACAAGTTTTCCAACTCTTATCATTCATAAAATGTACAATTATATGCTCATCAAGATAGAAAATACATCCACACTGATAACAATAATGATTACATGAACAATAATAGAATCAATAACCAATACCTGAAATATAAGAACTTTGGGTCAAAATATCCGAGAATGTACAATGTAGTAGACGGTTCGCTACAACTAGTAGCAACAGGAAGGTAGAGCAATATTAGTGGCAATTCCATCACGACCGTCTAAAAATCTGATCATCAAGTTCCTTCGGTATCTCATTATCTGTACCTGTATAAACATTAACTAAAAATAGAGGGTGTCTGTTAGAGCAAGCGTCGACAACAAGTAGCAACAAGCAGTGAAACAAGGAAGTACGATATAACAAGGAACAAGGGACAAGGAACAAGGAACAATATGATCAAGTGGGATACAAGGACACATGTAAACTGAAAATGAGAGACAGGTAAACAGGAATTCAATGTATAATCAATCGATAACAAGAAATCATGTAACAGAAAGTATGTCAAGTAAAAGGGAATCATGCACACTTGTAATGGGAACTTGTAACTTGTAAACAGGAATCATGTAACTTGTAAACATGAATCTTGTGAACTTGTAAACAGGAATCATGCACGTGTTCAGTCTTAATCTGAAGTCTATCAAACTTTTATCAATACTAACTAATGCACTCAATCCTGCATCCTATACCACAGGTTCGGGAGCATATAATTATGTGAACGTTTAGACCTTAGTGGTTAATTCTATAAGATTATGTACCCGGGTCTTGCTGTAACAATAACATGAATTATATCATGTAAACAGGGACATGTAATAGAAAATCATGTAATCATGTCATGGATTTTTGAGGTGGCCCCCGTTGTTTCATAACGTGACACGTAGTTCCATATAACTTGTAAACAAGAAATAGGTAAACATGTAAACATGGGTCACTATTACGAGAAACACGGGCCTCTTTCCGAGTACACTCTCCAATATTGTCCACTACTAGGTCTTTCCCTTTATTATCCTGGCTTGTTATTCTTTTACAGTAAATCATTCATGAACATGCAACCAATGAAATAGGTATCAGAACAAGCTCGAGGAGGTACCAAGGGCTATGTGATGCATAGTAAAGAGCTCAATTCAATCGATGTAAGATTAAGCATATATACATTTATAAACATGAAAATACAATTCTGGACAACAATATGTTGTACAGAAACTACTTTTTCCGCTGCTATGGGAAAGAGAATCTAGTTCCATCAGGGTTTCCAGAAACTAGAATCTTTGCCGGTTCCAACGCATATTTATATGACGCAATCCAATTACATTGGCTAGGTGTAACAGTCGATTCTTTAGTGGTCTAGTGTTCAGATAGCAGGCCAGGATCAAATTCTTACATATATAAATCGACTGTAAATTTATTTAAAAATATTTTTAAAATAATAAATAACTCTTAATCATGTTCAGAAATAAATTGGTAAATCTCAGGTCTTAATTCTGTTGATAACATATTATTTTAATCAATTAATCATGATGATATACTTCTAAACAGTAATCTGGAATTAAAAATGTCACAGTACTAAAATCAGTATATCTTTACTCTACAAATAGGATTTCAGATCCATTAGTTGTTCTGATTTTCTAGACACAGCAGGCTATAACTTTCATATATAAATCTTAAATTTTATTAATAGTAACAGGTTCAAATTCTGGCGGCAAATCAGGGGAGATAACATGGCAGAATCTAGTACATCATTCTTAATATCGCTATCTACAAGAAATTCACTTCTATAACTAGAAATAGATTGCATTCACAATAAGAAATATAGAATATGTTTCTATAGTTAATCTGTCCAAATTTATTATCCCAACGGTATTAAATCAAGAATTCAACTAAACTATTACACACAATCAAAATAATTCATTCGAGTCTATATTTATCTATATACACAATTCTATATATGAAATTCCAATTCCTGTACGTGCAATGCATAAAGTGGTGATGAAGTTTATGATATTTCCATGTGTATCGAATCAAAAGAGGCAAATGGATGATTCAATACACCATCAACCAATTGATTCAAACATGAAGGCATAAAAAGACATGTAACAATGGGGGTTCATCGATTTAGATCTACAAGGATATTCACATAGACATGGTAAACAAATATGAAACTACTTGTAGAATTCAAAAAAAAAAATGCTTGCACTGGACAAAAAGAGTGTACAAGAGATTCTTGTCTTATATTCGATGAGTATGAGAGTGCGAGTACTCCGGCGGCGGCACGAAAATAGGGCAGCGATGACAAGAATGGCGATGATGACAATGGAAGCAAGGAACAAGAATGAAGACGACATCTTTGCTGTTGAGACTGGAGATGGCAGCAAGGGATTAGAAACAAAGCCAGTAACTCAGGAAACAACAACAGTAAGAGCGATGTCAATAGAGAAAATACCGAAACAACAGCGGTAAGAATGGCAACGGGGGGCAGCAACAAGCCATCAACTGGGCACCGATGCCGAGATTAAGCAACGACAGCAGGGGAGTCGGCATTGAGGAAGTTGTAGGACTGCGGGTGAGCGGCAGTGGGTGAGGGGTAGCGAGGTGCTGCGGTGGCGTAGGCAGGGCTGTGCAGGCAAGGTGGTCGGCAATGGTAGGGGTTTCAGGGTGCTATCGAGAAGTGCAGTCGGTAGGAGTGAGGGGCTACAGTGGTGAGGCAACGAGGGGCATCCGACGGTGCTTAGTGATGTTGAAGATGGTGGAATGAAGGAGGTTGTGATTGAAGGTGATGATGAGGAGAGGAGGACGACGAGGTGATAGTAGAGGATGGCAGCGGCGCTCGGTTGAGGAGGAGCTGCTTGTCGGGTGCGGTCGTGCGGTGGTCGCAGTCGGTAGAGAGGCAGGGCAACGGTAGGAGTGATCGGGTCTGCTGGCGTCGCCTGTCGGGATGCGGGAGGTGATTCGGGAGACAGCGAGGTGGAGTTTATCGGTGTTGATGATCGATGCTGTGGTGGCTGAGGTGTGGTGGAGGATGTGAGCTCGGTGTGGCCTTAGGTAGCGCTTAGTGAGGAGGTGGAGGTGTTGTGGTGGTCGCGGTCAGTGGCTTGTGGTCGTGTGCACACGAGAGAAGGAGATGAATAGAGGGTTGCGGTGGTGCTTCGATGAGGGAGAGATGGGCGGCAGTGGTAGCTTCAATGGGTTTCAGGAGGGATGAAGAAGGGAAAGAGAAGGAGAAGCAGATGGGGTGTAGCTGGCGGCTTGAAGGGTAAGGTGTAATTAAGGTCATTAGTGTAATTGATGGACGAGATTTACTAGAGACTAGATTTGCTCCTGGCCACGTCCCTACAACACGTCTTCGGAACGATACAAAATACGAAAACCCCTATAAATAGTAAAACAACAATTATATACCTCAAGTTTGAATAGTATGACAATAATTAGTTGTAAATAAAAATCCAAGTTTCCATTAGTATGTTGAAAAATAATTATAAATGGGAGTGTAAAATCTAACCTTTTAGAACTTTAATTGTGAAAAATGATGAAATTTAACTGTTGAATAGATATTTGCTATTTTCAATATAACATGTGTGAGGTAGGATAAAAATGGCCTAGGGCCCAGGATGGCTCTCGCTCAAAGTCAAGCCGGCTCGGCCCCGGACCACCACAGGATCGGCGCCGAGCCGTAAGTTCACCGCCACGAAGCCACCCCCCCCCCCCCCCCCCCCCCCCCCCCCCCCGCGTTCCGACGACCCTCCACGACCCTCGGTCTCCGATCCTCGGCAGTCTCACAGGCCTTCCACTCAGCCGGGTAAGGGAGGGGGATGACCTGGCGCAACCTAGACCCTTTGATTCTTCCAGAGACACAGGGACCCCACGATCTGCCAGGTCAGCTCCAAAGCCACTTGGGGCTTTGCCACGTCAGCCCTAAACAGCTCTGGAAGCTGCCACGTGTGCCCTAAACCACCTGGGCCTCTTGCCACGTCAGACCCATGGGCTTTCGGGTCTAGACCCGGCCCCCAAGCGGATCCAAACCTGGTTGGGTTATCTATAAATACCAGGCCCTCACCCACCTTCAAAGGTAATCAATCTTTTTTCACCAAAAACCCTAGTTATTGCTACTCTCTCTCAGAGACTGACTAGATCGTCGGAGGGTCTGCCACCGGGATAAAACCCGGTGTTCCGAGACCGTCTGTAGGTACACAAGGCAAGGCCAGCCGAGCCGACCCTTCAGTGCCGGAGCGAGCCTCCAGCTCACCATCTGTTACCGAGCTCTTCCCCCTTTACAGATTGAGTCCGAACTCACACCTGGTGCATCCACACTCCTCCCAAAAACAAACCGCATCAGGTTGGCACCGTCTGTGGGAAATCCTATTCACTCGGTAGGGACGACGGTCCGAGCCTCGCCACCGACGTTCACCCTCCGATCCACTCTCCCATGCCTCCCCGGGCCCGGAGATCGGCTTCTTCCGCCTGTCGGAACGGGCCTCCTCATCAGGACGCCCTCGCGGGAGGGCAAGGATCAAATAATCTGTGGGCGAACCTCGGACCCCAGCAAGGCGAACCTCACGTCGAGCAACCCGACCTTCGTCGGGTCATCATGAACCGAAGGGCTAGCCAGGCCGGGGGAGGGACCGCTTCCAACTCGGCCCCGAACCATTCCAGGCCATCGGTACTTAGCCGCATTGGCCGAATTCCTATGCCCCGACCCGACCATTCTGACCATGGCGCGGTCACCAGGGCTGAGTTTCGGAGCTTCTGGGAGGAAATCATGGAGGCTCTTCACGGAGCGCCAAGGTCCGCAACGCCCGACCGACCCCGTCAAATGAGCGAGGGAAGGAGCTACTCTCGTGCGCCACCTCCCCCACCGGAGTGCACAGACCAGCTACTCCGTCGCCTCATGGAGATGGAGAATCGCCTCGAACGCATCGGCGACGGGAATCTGAACCCCGTCCTAGGCCGAGCGCCTTCCTGGCCGCCATTCTCCGTTAACATCTTAGAAGCGGAAATCCCTCGGAACTTCCGGCCTCCGCAATTCGAAACTTATAACGGCGAGGGTGATCCAGATGATCACATGGAGGGCTTCAAGACCCTCATGATGATTCACAGCGCTTCGGATCCCCTGCTGTGTCGAGCCTTCCCGGCCACCCTCCGGGGTCCGGCCAGGGAATGGCTCTCCAAACTCTCCCCAGGCTCGATCTTCTCGTTCGATCAGCTGGAAGCCAACTTCTTGGGCCACTTCGTCACCAGCAGAAAAGCCGAGAAGACGAGCGCATCCCTGCTCGACCTCCGCCAGAGGGAGGGGGAGTCACTCCGCGACTTTGTCAAAAGGTTCACAACCGAGGCAAGATCCGTCTCCGCCCTCGACGCTGGGGTCGCCTCGGCCGCCTTCCGACACAACGTCCGGCACAATCAGCTGAAGGTCTCCCTGGCGAAGAAGCCACCTCTGGACTTCCCTGACCTTCTCAATCGAGTCGAGAAGTACATGCGAGCTGAAGAAGATCTGAACCCAGAGGGCAGCAAAGAAGTCATCGGAAAGGGCAAATGCAGGGCGGATGAAATCGAACCTGCCCGGAAAGCGGCAAAGGAAGTGGTCGGCACGAAGAGGGTACTTCCGGTCCCTCGCTTCGAAAGGTACACCCCGCTGACACAGAACGTGTCTGCCATCCTCTTAGAGATTGAGGACAAGGGCCTAGTCCGACTTCCTCCTCGACCAAGCAACAACAAAAAGCGAGACCAACGCTTCTACTGCCGTTTCCACAGGGATCATAGGCACGAAACCGACCAGTGTCGGGCCTTAAAAGACGAAATCGAGGCCCTCATCTCACAAGGGTACCTCCGGGAGTTCACAAGAGAGAACCAACGGGATCGGTGAGATACCAGGAACCGGAGGCCTTCGCCTCCGAACCCTAATCCGAACCTTATTCAGGGTCGGGATCCCGACCCCGAGGGAGACGGAACCCCGGCAATCCTACACTGTGTCCACGGAGGACCAATGGGAGGAGAGTCAAATACTTCTCGGAAAGCCTTCGTCCGTGAGGTGAATGCTGTCCAAGATCTCCCCTCACCCCGATTACAAATGGTACCCGTCTCCTTCTCCGGAGAGGACCTCGAAGGCGTCCGCCTCCCCCATTGCGACGCCCTCGTCATTAGCCTCCACATGGCTAATTGTGAAGTACGCCGGATCCTCGTTGACAACGGCAGCTCGGTAAACATCCTCTTTCTCGAAGCCTTCGAGAATCTCAAACTGCCCAGAGGCAAGCTTAAGCTGGCCGGATACACCTTGCACGGGTTCTCTGGCATCCCTGTCGTCATAGAAGGGATCGTGACCCTCGACGTCACCGCAGGCTCGGTTCCTATTCAGAGGACCGAGTCTATGGACTTCATGGTGGTAAACATCAGGGCGGCATACAATGCCATACTTGGCCGACCGGGGCTGTGCTCCCTTCAGGCGGTACCGTCGGCCTATCACTTGAAGCTAAAATTCCCCACCCAGCAAGGGGTCGGTGTCGTCCAAGGAAACCAAGAGGCGGTGCGGTCCTGCTACATGACCGCCGTCGGAGGGGGTGTCTTCCCTCTCGACGCCGTCGAGCTCGGGTCCGAGGGCGACGGTTCCGCTCCTGAGCCAGCCGACGAGCTAGAAGAGGTCCTGTTCGGGGCCGCAGATGAGTCGAAGTGGTTCCGAGTGAGCCGCTCGCTCTCCGAAGGTCTGAGGGCAGACATAGTTGACTGCATCCGCCGCAATGCCGATCTCTTCGCCTGGAAGCCCTCCGAAATGCCCGGGATATCCAAAGAACTGATCATGCACAGGCTGAGCGTCATCCCGGGATCCAAGCCGGTAGCTCAGAAAAGGCGCAAGTTCGCTCCGGAGAGGCAGCAGGCTGTGAAAGCGGAGGTGGACAAACTCTTGTCCGCTCGGTTCATTCAGGAGGTCAGCTACCCCGAGTGGTTGACCAACGTTGTCATGGTTAAAAAGGCGACCGGGGGATGGCGGATCTGTATAGACTTCACGGATCTAAACAAAGCATGCCCTAAAGATCCCTTCCCCCTCCCCAGCCTCGACGCTTTGATCGACGCGACCTCGGGACACGAGCTACTGTCCTTCATGGACGCCTTTGCAGGGTATAACCAAATCCAAATGTTCCCGCCTGACATTGCGAAGACCTCGTTCGTCACCGACCAGGGTCTTTTTTGCTATCGCGTTATGCCCTTCGGGCTGAAAAATGCCAGAGCCACCTACCAACGGCTCGTGAACCGGATCTTCAAAGACCTAATCGGCCGCAACATGGAGGTCTATGTCGACGACATGCTCATCAAAAGTCGGGCCGGCCCAGATCACGTCGCCGACCTCGAGGAAGCCTTCGGAATCCTCCGACGTCATAACATGAGACTCAACCCGGCCAAGTGCGCATTCGGGGTCTTCTTCGGAAAGTTTCTGGGGTTCGTCGTCAGCCAGCGCGGCATCGAGGCGAACCCAGAGAAGATTCGGGCCATAATAGACATGGCCCCACCCCGGAATGTCAAGGAGGTTCAGAGACTCACGGGCCGGTTGGCGGCCATCGGTCGCTTCCTCTCCAAATCAGGGGAGAAGTCTCTCCCCTTCTTCAAAGCTCTGCGCGGGAAAGGGGACTTCGAGTGGGGTGCCCCTCAACAAGAAGCCTTCGAGTAGCTGAAGCAGTACCTTGCCAACCCTCCTCTACTCAGCAAACCCGAGTCGGGTGAACTCCTGTGGCTCTACCTCTCCGCCTCGGATAGCCCCCTCAGCGCCGTCCTCGTCCGAGAAGAGGACGGCGTTCAGAAGCCGCTGTATTATGTAAGCAAAGTCCTACTCCCCGCCAAGACGAGGTACGCAAAGATCGAAAGATGGCCTATGCTCTGGTCATGGCGGCCTGGAAGCTCCGTCCTTACTTCCAAGCTCACTCCGTCCAAGTTCTGACTGACCAGCCCTTGAAAACTGTCCTCTACAAGCCAGAGAACTCTGGCCGCTTGGTCAAGTGGTCAATTGAGCTGAGCCAATACGACATCGGCTATCAGCCGAGGACGGACCCTCGCTGAGTTCAGGCCCTAGCCGAGTTCATCACCGAGTGCACAGCTTCTGAGCAGCCAAGTGTCAAAGAGTCGGACCCGATCTGGGAAGTCTATGTCGACGGATCCTCCTGCGAAACCGGGAGTGGAGCTGGAATCATCCTCCGAGGCCCCGACCAATTCCTACTTCAATACTCCCTCCGCCTCAACTTTCTAGCCTCCAACAACGAGGCAGAATACGAGGCCATGATCGCCGGTCTGACCCTGGCACACCGAGCCGGAGCTAAGCAGATCTGGGCCTTCAGCGATTCTCAGCTCGTGGTCAAACAGATCACCGGGGAATACGAGGCCCGCAACGACCGGATGGTGAAGTATTTGGTTGTGGTCCGATGTCTCCTAGCATCCTTCTGCTGCTCCACGGTCGTTAGGGTCCCCAGGGAGAAGAACGCCCAAGCAGACGCATTATCTAAACTCGCTTCCTCCTCCTTCGAGGGCCTCGACCAAACGGTACTTATCGAAATCCTCTTAAAACCAAGTATCAATAACCAAGACCAGGAGGCAATGTGCGTACAAAGCGGTATCAGTCCGGACGACTGGACCACCCCCATTCGGAGATTCTTAGTCCGAGCCGAGCTTCCTGAAGACCGGGCCGAGGCAAGACGAGTCAGGATCCAAGTTGAAAGGTTCGTCATGATCGACGACATCCTCTTCAAATGCTCGTACACACTGGACGATGGTAAGCCGCACCTCCGCTGTCTCACCAATGACGAAGCCAGCTACGCGCTGAAAGAACTTCATGAAGGGATCGGCGGATACCATATGGGGAGCAGATCCCTCACTCGTAAAGCCCTGAATCAGGATTACTATTGGCCCACCATGCTCCAAGACTCCCAAGACCTGGTCAAGAGGTGCGGCCCATGCCAGAGGTTCTCCCCTATCAAGAGGCTTCCTCAAGCCAATCTCCGATCCCTGGTTAGTCCTACGCCATTTGCCATGTGGGGCATGGACCTTGTGGGCCCCTTCCCCGTAGCAACAGGGCAAAGAAAATTCTTAATAGTCGCCATCGACTACTTCACAAAGTGGCTCGAGGCCGAGCCGCTGTCCAGCATCACCGAGCGCCAAACACAGCAGTTCTTCTGGAAGAATATCGTTTGTCGGTTCGGGATACCTCAGGTCCTCGTTACAGACAACGGGACCCAGTTCGCAGGCCAAAACTTCCGAAAGTTCTGCGAAGACATCAGCATCCAGCAACGCTTCTCTGCTATATGCCACCCTCAGTCCAACGACCAAGCAGAGAACGCGAACATGCAAATCCTCGACGGCCTCAAGAAGCGCCTCGACAGTTTCCCCAAAGGGCTGTGGGTGGAAGAGCTTCCCAGCGTGCTATGGGCGCACCGAACCACCAAGAGAATCCCCACAGGGGAGACACCGTTCAGTTTGACCTACGGGACTGAGGCGGTGATCCCCGTAGAGATCGGTTTACCCTCTTCCCGAATTATGGCCTTTGACGAAGCCGAGAACTCATCCGGCCTAAGGGCCAACCTGGATCTCGTCGCCGAAGTCAGGGAGAAGTCCTCCGTCCGAAGGAGCATCTACCAACAGCGGATCGAGAGGTTTTACAACAAGAAGGTCCGCCCAACAGACATCAAGGCCGGGGACCTCGTGCTACGCAAATTGTCCGTCTCTGATCCAACCAAGAAGAGAAAGCTGGCCCCCAACTGGGAGGGCCCATACAGGGTAGCCGAGGCCATACGGCCCGGCACTTATCGACTAGTGGACATGGAGGGTCGAGCGATCAAGCGACCCTGAAACGTCGAGCACCTAATGAAGTTCCTAGAAGAACGGACATAGGTCCCAGCTGGGCTAATGTAAATAATAATTTTGTAAGCTTTCATATGTAAAAGGCCCTTTTAGCGCCCCTCTCTACACATATGAAAGAGATCCCCTTTTGTCAACTCCAAACGCCTCGGCAGGTCCGACCTAACACCGAACAATGGGGTCGCTTGTTCAAAGCTTCGGCACTTGAGTCCTCACTCTGGTGTCGTCCCCCGACGTCTCGGTTGGTCCAAACCGGCTTCAGGCCAGGGAGTCGCCATAACACCTCCCCGCGCCCAAGACGACACGCCCAGTCCCGATCCTTCACGGATCGGCAGGACTGAACCTCACCTCCACCACCAATCAATAGGCTATTGGCTAGGACACCGAATGAAAAGAAACTCCTTATTCATACTCCCTTATTAGTTCAGAAAAACAAATAAAGACCATTACAGGACCACTCCACTCATTTCACAAAGAAAGACTAGGAACTCTTAGAGCCCCTCGGGTCCGAGGGATGGCAATCCCACTCCGATCGAACGACTAGGAACTCTCTCCTCGTCACGGTGGTCCTTGGGATCAGCCACGGTCGACACACTAGCCACGGAGCTCTGGGCATCAACCGGTCGGACACGCTCCAGCAGCAGCAACGCCGAAGGAACCGCCTCCGTTCGTCGGTCTCCCGAGGAGGATGCCATCCTCGTCCCGGACACACCCAGCATCGTCTTATAACGGTGTATCTCCATCTCCTTCTCCACTATGATGTCGTGAAGAAGCCTCTCAGACGGGGGCCTCTGCACCGATGAACTCGACATGGTGTACCCGAGATCGGCGCTTCTGAGGTCCCGATCTACCATTGCCCTCTTCAGCCGGTTCGCCTCGGCACTCAGAGCCTCGGACTTGTTCCGATAATAGTTAAAAGCAGCATCCTGGTCGCGAGCCCCCTTGCGATAATGAACCAGTGTGGCCTCCAGGACCTTGATTTTACTTCGGAGCCACGCCACGTCAGAGCGACGGGGGTCCGCCTCGGGAAGGAGAGTCGTTACCTAAAAGAGAACCAACCACCGCTCAAAACACATCGGCAAAAGGAGCCCGGAAAAATCCGAGTACAAAAGACTTGGCCAATCAAAAAAATCCACTCTCATAAATTGAAATCGTCGTACAAAATTGCGGTGGCCAGTCCGCATTTGGCAAATACAATGGAAAGGAAGAAAAGACAAGAACAAGAGGCAAACAGCCTATGTTGTCACCTCAGCATCAGCCGGGTTCACGGGAGGGTCGGCAGCCGAACCCACGACGGGAGGGTCAGGAGTCTTCGGTGGCGCCTCGATCTCCATATCGTAGTCCAGGCCGGACAGATCGATGGTCGGGTAGAAGTGCCTCACATGGCTGAGGGCCTTCGCGTAGACCTCGTCCTGGGCCGCGATCACCAGGTCCTGCCCCGTCACTGTCAGTTCCTCCTTCTCTTTTATGAACTTCTTCTTTAGGGCGGCCACCCTCTTAGCCCACTTGGCATCCCTGGCATCGAGCTCGAGCTTCAGCTGCAGCTCCCTCTTGTGCGAGCCATCGAGCTCGATCTTCATCTCCTTCATTTCCTGCAAGCACTTGTCCGCCCGGACTCGCTCTCATTCCACGGCCGCCTCATAGAGACTTTTCACATGGGCCCCCTGCACACAAGCCTGCGGCAACCAAGCACTGTTAAGAAAACCCACTTCACAATAAATTCACAAGGAGAGTGGGGTCGGCAGACTTACCAGCACACTGGCCTGCGCGAGGCGCGTGTATGCCTGCTCCAAGGTCTCGGCGCTCATCTCCTCGCGGTCCCGGGGAGTCGCCAGCTTCTCCGCCACCTCAATGGCCTGGGGCCCACGGGTTAGGCAGTCCCCGACCCGTATCGACCAGGCCGGCACCCACGGCCGTCGCAGCTCCTCCATAATGGCGTCCTCTCCCTCAGCTCCGACCAGGGGACCCTTCCCCTTACTGCGTTCGGACACCTGCACCTGACCCGAACTCTTCTAAGCGGCCGCCTCCTTGCTCGTCTCCGAGCATGTCCTCTTAGTCTTCGGCTCGCCCTGGACCTCAGAAATAACATGGGACGACCCCCTCGGCCTCTTCGCGTCTCCCCCTTCCTCGGCCTTCTTCTGCTTCAAGGCGAGTCTCCGGGCCTTAATGGATTCTGGATCCATACCTGCAAAAAGAGCCATTAAGGACAATGAGCTCGAAAGAACAAAAAAGCGAAGAGAAAGAAACAACTACATACAAGGCACGGCCGGGCTCAGTCCAACGCACGCCAGGTGACCCTCCGTCACCTTCGGCCAGCTGATGCTGTGCGACAAACGGAGGCGCTCGACGAATTTCCACTCCTCGGCCGTCAAGTCCTTCAGCTTCGGCGCTTTGAAACCCGGCTTATAATAGTTCCAATGAGTGGGAATTTCCCAAGACTCCTCGCTCCGGATCACGAAATATTTTCGTTTCCACTCCTTGATGGAGTCCGGATGGCCATGAACCACCTTCCCCTTACTCCGAGGCGAAACATAGTATATCCCCTCCGACTCCCCCGACGAGCTGATCCCCAGCATCGCCCGGAACATGCCCAACCTAAGAGGCACCTTCTGCTCCTCGCACAGCAACACGAAACAGATGATCTGCTTCCATGAATTCGGCCCATACTGTATCGGAGCCAGGGACGCCCAATTTAGCACATCCCAAATAAAAGGGTGGACCGGCAGCCTCAGTCCAGAGCCGAAGGCATCTACGGGAAAGACGCAGTACCATGCCGGCAGGGGGTCGGTAGGACGGAGGCTCGGGCTCGGCAACATGAGTTTGTAACTGGACCCGATGTGGAACGCCAACTGAGCAACCTTCAAGTCACCAGCTTCCAAGATCGTCGGAAGCGTGTCCATCTTCACCATCTTCTGACTCGACGAAGACGGCTGAACCCCATACAGCACCTTATCGGAGAGATCATCGGGGTACTGTCGGAACTTGTTCGGCTGTACGGGCGACCCCGTCACTACATTCCGGAGGATGGGCGCCTAGTTCGGGCCACCGGCCTTCCCCCCTTCTTTCTTGGCACCCTCTTCTTCTTGGCCCTCTCCGGCGAGGGAGTGGATAAGCGCTCGAGACCAGTCGGCGTGGAGGACGAACCCACTCCCCGGACCGTGGATCTCCTCCCCGTACCTCCTGTCCGAGCCTCGGCTTCTTCACCCTGGCCTTGGCTACCCTCATCTTCGGAAACTGGATCCAGTATCTGAACCTCGCCCGAACTATCACTCCCCTCCTCAGAATCACCGCTCTCCACCACATACGGCTTCCGAGAGCGAAGAGGCTTCACATCATACACGGTCTTCGTCTCCCCCTCCCACGATGTCGAGTCTGAGAGCCCAGTGACAGGGTTCCCTTCCCCCTAGATGTCGACGCCGAAGATCCAGACTGAGCCCTAGACATGCCTAACTAAATAAACTTACAAACTAACCTTTGGTTGCCTCGGAAAGACGAGCCCGATGCTGCAAACAGTAATGACGAGCGCCAAAGTGTTTGGGTATTTTTTGGAGAAAGTAGCAGGAGAGAAATGAGCGGAATAGGGGAAAGGTGGGGGTATTTATAGAGGAAAAAGTGACTCCTCGTTTTTCGCGTAACTGTTCCTTGATTGACGTGTAACTGCCACCTATAAAATCGCACCACGTCGCCTTGGAACGTGCGCCGCTGACATCACCCAACATCTGATTGGAAACCGGACGCAAGGGTCGGCCCGGATGAAGCACTTCGGACCCGGACACCCCCGCATCTATCCCAGGAAGCAAGAGAAAATTTAGATTAAAAGTTTTAAGGCACCCGCCATCGGCGAGTGCCCCGGGCCCCAGGACTCGGTCGGTTCCCCTCTCACCCATGAGCAACTCAAGGCTTACGGCCTCGGAAGCTGAAACCACGAATCGTTCAAGGGTGGGAGAAAAACCACCATCGCGTGACGCCCAGTCGGAAAGCAGATCGGCCCACCTCCCATTTCTAGCTCCTTCGGGCTGACAACCATCAGAAGCCGTCAGCCCGGAAGGAAGACAGAGATCGGAGAAGACCCATCCGTCCAAGGCACCTTGTCCCCCGGGTCTGAACTCCGGTCGTCATCCCTCCTGCCCTGATCTTCCCTGGCTCTGACATCCACATCGGGGCCGTCAGAGTCAGGAAAAGATCATGGCGACAGAGTGACCACCCATCCGACGCTCTCAGGGTTAGAATTTTTCAAGAAACTGGCGTCCGCCCAAGGCAGACACCTCCGATGGTCGATGAACCACCATTGCTGTGATCGAAGCTACAGGGGGGAGCAGGGTATTTATAACCTCCCCCCAAGGACCAGCCATTATGGCCCTCGGGAGGCCAAGCGACGGACAGTAGTCACGCCTAGGGAGCTGAAGCGCCACACATTTATTAGAGGACGCCATTTAATGACCCCGGAAAGTTGGAACACCGCACGAATCCCGGAGTGCCATTAATGCTCCATGAAGGCAGCCAGCAGCTCAGTTCAGCCTTCTCACGAAGGCCCAACGGTTCGCCGTCGCCCATGCCGACCCGTAAAACCCTCGCCAGCTCGAGGTAAGGTCTCGCACCAGGGTAGCCTTCTCACGAAGGCCCAACGGTTTGCCATCGCCCTTGCCGACTCGTAAAACCCTCGCCAGCTCGAGGTAAGGTCTCGCACCAGGGTAGCCTTCTCACGAAGGCCCAACGGTTCGCCATCGCCCTTGCCGACCTGTAAAACCCTCGCCAGCTCGAGGCAAGTTCTCGCACCAGGGTAGCCCTCTCACGAAGGCCCAACGGTTCGCCATCGCCCTTGCCGACCTATAAAACCCTCGCCAGCTCGAGGTAAGGTCTCGCACCAGGGTAGCCCTCTCACAAAGGCCCAACGGTTTGCCATCGCCCTTGCCGACCCGTAAAACCCTCGCCAGCTCGAGGTAAGATCTCGCACCAGGGTAGCCTTCTCACGAAGGCCCAACGGTTCGCCATCGCCCTTGCCGACCCGTGAAACCCTCGCCAGCCCGAGGTAAGGTCTCGCACCAGGGTTGCCTTCGCACGAAGGCCCAACACAACCAGAAAATACTCCTCCACAGCTAACTCTCGCATCCCCACAGTAGTGGGGGGCTTATGAGGTAGGATAAAAATGGCCTGGGGCCCAGGATGGCTCTCGCTCAAAGTCAAGCCAGCTCGGCTCCAGACCACCACAGGATCGGCGCCGAGCCGTAAGTTCACCGCCACGAAGCCAGCCCCCCCCCCATTCCGACGACCCGCCACGACCCTCGGTCTCTGATCCTCGGCGGTCTCACGGGCCTTCCACTCAGCCGGGTAAGGGAGGGGGAGGACCTGGCGCAACCTAGGCCCTCCGATTCTCCCAGAGACACAGGGCCCCCATGATCTGCCAGGTCAGCTCCAAAGCCACTTGGGGCTTTGCCACGTCAGCCCTAAACCGCTCTGGAAGCTGCCACGTGTGCCCTAAACCACCTGGGCCTCTTGCCACGTCAGGCCCATGGGCTTTCGGGTCCAGACCCGACCCCCAAGCGGATCCAAACCCAGTTGGGTTATCTATAAATACCAGGCCCTCACCCACCTTCAAAGGTAATCAATCTTTTTTCACCAAAAACCCTAGTTATTGCTACTCTCTCTCAGAGACTAACTAGATCGTCGGAGGGTCTGCCATCGTGATAAAACCCGTTGTTCCGAGACCGTCTGCAGGTACACAAGGCAAGGTCAGCCGAGCCGACCCTTCAGTGCTGGAGCAAGCCTCCAGCTCACCGTCCGTTACTGAGCTCTTCTCCCTTTACAAATTGAGTCCGAACTCACACCTGGTGCATCCACACTCCTCCCAAAAACAAACCGCATCAATGTGCAATAAAAAACATAAAAATTCTGAAATTTAAAAACCTGAAATCTTAAAATATAAATTCTTAAGTAAATAAAGAAAGAATGGGAGAGAGAGATAGGGAGAGAGAGAAAAAGAGAAATATGAAAAAGTGAAGAGAGAAGAGAGAGATAGTAATAAAGTAACGAGTTTTTTAGTTTTGGGGGGAGGGGGGGGGGATTTTGATTTCGGGGTTTGAAATTTTGTGAGGGAAAATGTGTTTTGTGAGGTTAGATCTGTGCCTTTAATTTTGGAGGGGATTGAAGGTGAGCCACGTGATAGCTTTCTTTGTGTTTTATTATATAGATTTAGTGGGGGGGGGGGGGGGTAATTTAGGAGAATATTAAGGAGGAAGTTAACATGGATAGTAGGTGATCAGTTCTGAAAGATGAAGAGATTGGAGAGTTATGAGTTGGCTAATACGTTGAGTTGAATTGGGTTTAAAAATAATAATAAATCAAATCTAAGATTGGAGTTGGTTTTAGAATTTAATAAAAAATCAAATACAGTTATAGAATAGGCTTTGGGTTCACAAAATAATTAATATTGGATTGGGTTCAAATAAATAAATTATAGGATGGATTAGGAGCTTGGGCTTTGCAAAATAATTGATTATTCAAATGTATGCAATATGGTTTGAAAGAAAGAATAGAAGAATTATACAAAATTTAAAATACAAGGATATGGAGAAAAGAAAAAATAAAATCCGTACAATCGGAAATAGAGGTTACACTTGTTGTTTAAGGGGGTTAATGAATGGTAGGAGCAATTTCGAATGGTAATCCCTGCTTTGTACTTGCTCTCTTTCAAGTGACTAAAGTGACGTTGAACCAAGTGTTGGACTCCAAACTCATTATTTGATCCTAGCAAGTTGTGGGAGCAGCCCTTGGGGACAAGCTGGACTTACTTGTTGTTTCTTTGTTCCAGTTTCTTTGCGGCTAGTTGTATATGTGACTCGGGGGGGATAGTTATGAGGCCAGTTTAATGATCTTTATATAAAAAAGCTAAGTTTTATTGAAATAAATTAAGTGGCTACCTTGAGAGGAGGGGGGGAGGGCTGTTATTACATGCTTTGGCCGTATCACAAGTGTCAGCCTTATTTAAAACTGAAAACCTATTTCTACGGGAGGGTGTTAGGCACCCTCGTGGTACTTCATTTGATGCTCTGAATTCCAAGTCCGCCTTCCTAGAAGAGGGGGATCTCCTTGAGTTCATCTACTGGCTCAAAAAAGACTTGACTGTTCCGTTGTGGGATCTCTAATGCTTCATGTGGGAGGACAGAGCCCCCTATTGTAGTTGTGTAGCGCCTTCGAGCTATCTCTTGGCTCCATTTGGCTTCTCCTATACCTGTTGGCATTGAAAACTTTATTTTTATATGGAAAGCTGAGGGCAAGAAATTAAGTGCTGCTAGACCAGGTCGGCCAAGGATGGCAGTGTAGGCGGCCTTTATATTGACAACCATGAAGTCCATCGCCTCGGTTCGGGTGTTGGGGTCTTTTCTATAGTCACATCAAGGATGACTAATCCTTCGATTTGGACCGGAACCCCAGAGAACCGTAGAGAGTGTATTCGGCGGGCTTGAGACGATCTCGAGAGAGCTTGAGGCCTTCAAATACTTCAAGAAAGAGGATGTTGATATAACTGCTTTTTGTCCACTAGGATTCGATGTACCTCATGATTAGACATGTCGAGACTGATTACAAGTGCACTGCAGTGGGGTGTTAGCCGAGAATGTCTGAGAATGTCTCTGAAACCCCCGTACTCTTAGCTGGGGGGAAGTTATGCACCGAATTCACCTCTCGGATGAAGGCCTTTCTGGAGGAGTTTGATTCTCCTCCTATGGGTCTATCTTGGATGGAGTGGAGCACCGCCCTATATTGTAAGTCTTGGAACTCCGAATTCCTTTCATCGCACTTGTTAGCTCCCCAAGTGGGAGGGGGATCGACCCTGACTTTCCGAACAAACTTACATAAGTACCCTCGCTGGATAAGCTCTTTGATTTCTTGCTTGAGAGCCTGAAAGCATATGTGTCGTGGTCATGACCTCTGTGAAAATGACATCACTTTTCTATGTTCCTCTTCTTCCCTAGAGTATTCAAATTAGGAGAACATATTAGACCTTCCTTGCCCACTTCCATGAAGACTGCTGATATGGTATCATTAAGAGGGGTGAACTTCTCGAAACGAGAAGGAGGATGGCAGCGCTGGCCATTGTCGTCTTTCTAAAGTTTTTGAGATGTTTCTTCGTTTGCACTCATTGGTTTGTTCCCGGAGGAGGGCTTTTCTCAACCGGGGTGGTTTGTGAGACTCTTCAGCTTGAATATACTTGTCACTCATAAGCAGGAGTTTCGAGAAATCCCGAGGAGGCTTCTTGGCAAGGGATGCCTTGAAGTCTTTGTTATTGACATTGTATTTGAATGCGGCGGACACTACTACTTGATTAAGGGAGGTGCTAGATCGGGACTCGGCTGTGAAGTGCCGGAGAAAGTCTCAGAGTTGTTCCCCTTCCCTTTGATTCAAGTCCAATAAAGAGGCACTTGTCTTCTCAGTTCTGCGGCTACTTACTAAGTGGGTAAGGAAGAGCACATCAAATTGGTCGAAGGAGAAGATGGAACATGGAGATAGGCAGGAGTACAACTCCCTTACTGACCCCTTCAGTATGGCAGGGAACACCTTGTAGAGAAGTGCATCTAAGACTTTGTGGATTATCATGAGAGTTTTAAAACTCTTGATATGATCTGCCGAGTCAGATTCTCCATTGTAGGACTCAAAGTGTGGAAGATTGAACGTCTCAGGGACATGAATTCCATGATTGACTTGGAGAAGGGATGTCTGCTAGGGCAGAATCTTCTGGCTTGGTGGTCTTTCCCACGGTTAATTTTGTTGAGACGATCCTCCATTTCTCGGTGGCGGCGGAGAACTGGGTCTTCACTATGGTCAGATCTGGTCGACCTAGGGGACTCTTCCTCATGTATGGTTGTGTGGTGGTGACTTTTTATTTGTTTGCACCTGCTTGGGGCGACATTGAGGACTTGGAGGATCGCATCTTTGAAATTTTGAAATTCTGCCTTGGTTACGGGTGTCTCTTCTTCTCTGATGTTCATGTGAACTGGTCGACTTCCTGTGCTTTAGATTCTTCACTCCCAAGAGGGAAAAGACCTTCTTCGCCCCCTTGGAGAGAAAGTTCTTCTGGACCTCTATCTCGGAGGAGAGGCCCTGCTGTTCTGGATCAGGGACTTCATCATGGGCTCGTCTTTCGTTCAGATGAACCCAGAGGTCAGACCCCTACTATCGGTTGATGATGACTTGACAAAAGTCTGGTTGCGGCTGGGATACCGTAGAAGGGGTCGAGGTGTAGAGGAACCTCTATTTTCGACAAATTTCCGTACAGAGTGTTGTTCGGGACGGCTTCGGCGGGAGCTCCTCGGTGCTACTCCTTTGGATGGGAGCTAAATATGCTAGAGAGGTGGTTGTTTTGGTTGAGGGTGTTGATCCGGTTGAGGCTGCTGAACCTATTGTGGTTGTTAAGGGGTTCTCCGCATGCGGAAGAGGTGAAGGAAGATGGTTGGCTTGTCGGCTGGTAGCCGCCGTCTTCCCCCTACCTCCTTGGAAGCATGACTGAGAAGGTAGTTTTGGACCGACGAAGTTGGATCTTCTATTTTTCACAGACGGCGCCAATATGTTGATGCTAATTGTTGTATGGGAGCAAGCAAATATGTGAATTCTTTTAATGAAAATTATAAAAATCAAACCTTCGCTATTCGCCGGTGTTGACCGCCGCAAACTACACTTGACTCTGAGATCTGATTATCAGAAACAGCTGATATCGCTCCCGTGGATATGCAAAATATCCTTAAACACCGGGGATGTCCCCGGCGATAGACCATTCGACGCCCAAATCAGAAACTCAGAGATGTAAGGAGTTTTGAGAGCAGAATTAGCAATTACCTGGTTTCTAAGGAGGTATCGAGGTATATATAGTTACTGAGGGTGGCCATTTTTAAGATATTCATCTATCTTTACTTCTGGATGCTTTGATAAGGTTGGTTACTCTCTCCACGTAAAGAGATCGAGTCATTACTCTTCTCTCGATGAAGAGATAGAGCTTTCAAACTCTCTCCTGTGTTTGGAGAATGAATCAGTTACCTCTACAAATATAGTGTTTAAACTAGTTCTTCAGATGAACTTGGACTCCTTTGCCTTCTGGCTGCTTTGGCAGCTCCACATTGTAGGCCGGATCGGGTCGATGGGCCTGAAAGAGTCTCAGCTCTTCCTGTCGGACCTGTATCTGCTGAAATTTACTATTTTACCCCTACGAGCTTTAAGATTCGTATCCGATTTGAACAGTCCTGATTTTGTTCTATTTTTACCCATATCGATATGCTGCATTTGGAGACTGCGGCCTCTTCGAATTCGAGGCCGCAATGCTCGACTGCAGCCTCTTCATACACTTTTTTTCTACGTCCGCTATTTCCAACTGCGACATCAGTTCATTTCATATTTGGGTTCGAAAGACTTCGAAAGTTAGACAAAAATTATTAAGTTAAAATATGTTAAGCTTAAGCTATAGTCCCCAACTGCTGTCTCTCTTATACTAAGACTGCAATACTCAATTGTAGCCTACATATAGATGAAGCCGTAGTTGAGAGCTGCAGTCTAAAAAATAACTTTTTTTTAGTCGTCCACAGTAGGTAAATGCGGCCTACTCAAAAATAAAATAAAAAGTTCTCATATGATTTCATAGGGATTTCCTTGGAGCTCATCTTCTCCACCTTAATCAATTTTATAAACTCATATTTGTAGTAGAATAATATTGGGGGACATGAGACTCTGGCAAGTAAATTAACTAATTCCAAAGAAAAAAGATATCTATCATCTTATGTATATTTAAAACAGGAGCTTTACATTTAATTTCAGTATGAATTTTTTTTATAGTAGGCTGCAGTTTCCAACTAAGGAAAACTGCCAAAAATAAAAAAAATTACTTTTTTTTTATAGTCGCAGCTCTTAACTGCGGCCTCAGTATAAGAAAGGCCACACTTGGGGACGGTGGTCTCTGTTATATTTAGACCGCAGATATCTACTGCGGTCTAAATTTAACACATTTTAAACTTAACGATTTTTGGCTAAGATTTCGCCTCGAAGTCGCTATAACCTAAATATAAAATGAACTGAGTTTACAGTTAGAAAAAGCGACTTTAAAAAAGTTTGTAAAGAAGCCGCAGTACCCTAGTGTGGCCTATACTGACGTGACTTAAAGTAGTTCATTCATAGAATGTCTGGGAACTGGGTTAGTTGTGGCCATAGTTTGGGAAAAGTAGATTGGTTCTGGATGAAATTGAGAGCCGTTTGGGTTATCTTTATTGGGAGAGAGAAGACATGGCACATGGTCAATTGAATTACCCAACTTGAAAAGGTTTCATCAAGTTTTGTGGCCGCCCATCAACTTTTAGTGCTCATGAGACTACAAAAGTCAAAAATAGTTCTCACATGGAGAGTTAATTATTTTTTTAGGACATATTTTTTAACCTATCTACATAAAAGGGACAATGACCTTGCTATTTGTAATTAAGAGATAGATTTTAAATAATATTCTATGCTTTCGATTCTATAATATTTTCTATGATGTATGATCTTTCTGCAAATTTAAAATTTTTTTTTGTATTTTTTTATTTATTTATCTTATCTAAGCAATTTTTTAACTAAAGTTGTATTAAATATTTTGAGAAAACTAGGTAAGAATTAGTTACTTACTAACAAGGCTCTGATACCAAGTTAGGTGAAGCATGAAAATTACAGGACCGACTCTACAAAAATAAAAAAGTACATAAATTGACTTAAAAAAATAAAAAGTACATAAAGAAAACACACAAAATTAACACGAAAATATAGTAAAGCTAGCCACAGACATGACATAAAAAAAGTAGTACAACTAGTATATTGTCTTAGTAGGCTAGTAGGCTCATAAGTCTTTCAAGACTTTGTCATCATTGTTATATTCCATCTAATAAATCTTCATGCTACTTTATTTTTTTATTAGATGCCATTTTTTTTTGTCTCCTTCATCTTTATTAGATTTCATTTTCTTTATCTCCCATACCTCTATTTATTTCACATCTTAAATCCAAGTCCAAAACTTGTCTTCTTATTTATTATTTTATTTCTTTGTCTTCTTTTTCATGTATATTTAGTATGCTCTGTAGATGCGAAGCGTGAAATAGTTGTAATTTCCTTCAAAATCTGTTATAGCTTATGATAATTCTGATGTGCTGCGTGACTATATTGATAAAGTTGTAATTGCCTTCGAAAGAGAATAATAGCGTATCAAAAAAATTTAAAATGAAATCATGAGTAGAAAGAGGTTTCTGAGGATACCAAAAAAATCATGCAAAAGGGTCCAACATGCTTCCGACCTAGCTGAGCCTCTTTAAGATGCTCTGTACCAGTTACTACCAGTAGATTAAATACCTTCGGTATGTACCCCGCTCCCATCGCTGGACTACTATGCTCTTCAAAAGAGCTTCATCCAAGGGATACATCTGGAACAACTGAGTAGTACTTCAGTACAGGCAACCACAACCTAGCTTATTTCTTGCTATTAGGTGTACAACTCAACTATAGAATGTTACAAATTGGTCTTTTTGTAAGATCTTTCAGGCAGGAATCGCTGGACTACTATGCTCTTCAAAAGAGCTTCATCCAAGGGATACGTCTGAAACAACTGAGTAGTACTTCAGTACAGGCAACCACAACCTAGCTTATTTCTTGCTATTAGGTGTACAACTCAACTATAGAATGTTACAAATTGGTCTTTTTGTAAGATCTTTCAGGCAGGGCCTTACAATGCTCTTCCTGAGGGAAGAGATTAGTTATTCATTTCTTATATTGAACAAGAAATAACAAGAAAGTTTATATAGAAGAAAGAACAATAAGAATTATATGGAATTTCTCTCTTGGATATTTTCTCCTAAAGTTCTCTCTAAACTTCTTATAGACAAAACTCTACTGACAAGATTATATGGAATTTTTCCCTTCAGAATTGTTTGCCATCTTCCTTACTCAGCCTCCCCTTTTATAGAAGAATGGATGGCTTTACATCAGTTACAATTATTGTTCTGATTACATCACTGCTTACATCATAGGTAAATAATTGAGTTCATTACGCCACTGCTTATGTTGCTCTAGAAGAGATTCCTTCTATCCGACATCCTCATGTGTTTCACTTACATCAGAAATAACTCTTCTTCAGCCTTTTCTTGTCCTTTCCCGTATTGTCCAAATTTATGTTGTGGTTCCATCCTCATCAATTTACAGTAATGGACAGTTGTCACTTCTGTCATTGTCATGACTCCTTTATATAGTACTAGTATAATGCACGTGTGATGCACGTACTATTTTTTGTAATATTGTCAGATGTCAAAAACATTGTAATAACTTGAAATTCTATGATGATCCAAATTTTTCTTGGTGCATATTTAGTTCATTATTGTTTTGGTGACATGATCGAAATTCTGTGATTGTTTTGGTATCATAACTTGGAAATTCAGAACAAACACAAACACAGCATGAAGTATCAAATTTTGTAAGCTCAGAACAATCAGAGACAGAGCATGAAGTATCAAATTTTGTCAGCTCAGAACAATCAGAGACAGAGCATGAAGTATCAAATTTTGTAAGCTCAGAACTAACACAAACAGAGCATGAAGTATCAAATTTTGTCTTCTGAGAACAAACAGAAACACATCATGAAGTATCAAAATTTGCTAGCTCAGAACAATCATAAACATAGCATGAAGTATCAAATTTTGTAAGCTCAGAACAATCAGAGACAGAGCATGAAGTATCAAATTTTGTCAGCTCAGAACAATCAGAGACAGAGCATGAAGTATCAAATTTTGTAAGCTCAGAACTAACACAAACAGAGCATGAAGTATCAAATTTTATCTTCTGAGAACAAACAGAAACACATCATGAAGTATCAAAATTTGTTAGCTCAGAACAAACGGAAACACAGCATGAAGTATCAAATTTTGTAAGCTCAGAACAATCAGAGACAGAGTATGAAGTATCAGATTTTGTAAGCTCAGAACTAACACAAACAGAGCATGAGGTATCAAATTTTGTATTCTCAGGACAAATAGAAACACATCATGAAGTATCCAAATTTGGTAGCTCAGAAAAAACAGAAACACAGCATGAAGTATCAAATTTTGTAAGCTCAGAACAAATAGAAACATAGCATGAAGTATCAAATTTTGTAAGCTCAGAACAAACATGATACACAACATAAAGTAAGAACTCTGATTAGAGATTAGAGATATTAGAGATATGAAAAAAAATTAATTTCATACAAAATTTGTACATCAATTAGTAAATCAACCAATTAGCAAATTATCAAAACATTCTCATCTCTGGAAATATAATTAATATTTAATCTTTGATGTACTAACATAGAATCATAGATACTAATTATTGTTTTTAAAAATTAGGAAATTGGTTGCCCCAAAACACTAAACAAAACTCTTCTCTACTGTATCATTAACAGGTAGCGATATAACTATGCACATGCCCAACAAAAAATCTGTTTGACCTAAAACCAAACATTCAATCTTCAAGAGTTCCAATTGTTGACAGGTCACCTTAAGAAGAGCAGTTATTTGATTCTCATTCAACCTCTTTGAGTGCCTCTTTGAACAACTGATTGCATAGTGCCATGATCATCCACAGGGAATCTATTGAAATATAAAACAAATAAAAAAAAATCAGAAGAAAATAATAGATAAAAAAAGTGGACAACTCAAAGTGGAAAACTCAAAAATAGTCATTAAATTAAATAAAATGCTCATAAGAAAAGATATAGTAACTCAATAGACAGTCGTATTATTTTACCATTTAATTTGAAGTTCCATGACATTTCATCAATACATCCTTGTAGACAACATTTTTTGTATATATGCCTTCCCGATTTGCTATATCTCCATTCTTGATTAAAAGTTTTGTAGAAGATCTCGAAACTCCCCTAGAAGGAGCAACATATAATTGTCCATGACTGAATACATGATCCGGAAGATACACACCAATACATGGAATTGTTTGTCCTTGCGACTTGTTGATTGTCAGAGCGAAACTAAGTCGTACTGGGAATTGCTTCCTTATGAGTGTGAAGGGCATTCTTACATTTTCCGAAGGCTTAAGCGGGATTCGATGAATAAATACTCTTGTACCATAGTAATGACCAGTCACTACTTCTGCATCGATTAAATTTGGCGTGAAGTTTTTACAAATTAATCTCGTCCCATTGCAAAGACCAATTTTTGGATCAATATTTCTCAAAAGCATGATTGGAGCACCTATTTTAAGTGTCAACTTATGTGGTGGAAGTCCTCCAGGCGCAATAGAATTTATATATTCTTGCTGATATAAATTATGTGTATCATTCTCAATTGTGTCAAACGAAAAATATGTTTGTTCATCTCCAGGAAACATACGTATTATATCATCGTTAATTTGGTCAACAGATTGATTAGTTAGAGTAAGAAGAGCTCTATCAGTAATATACTTCTTGTCATGTGCATTAGAGCTCAACGAAGGGAAAACAGATGTGTCATTTTCACGAATCTAGCGACAAATATATATATTACACAATTATTGATAGATAGATAGGTTGATTAATGATTAGGAACAAATATAAAATAAAATAATCAGCTATAGTTAGTACCTGAAGTCGAAATGCATAATACTCCCTACATGACACTTTTCGTCCGTTATTATGAATGTAGATATCCCAACCATGACTCCCGTAAGGTAATAAAAGAGGATATTGAAGTGGATCATAATACCCATAAGCAAATAAATGTTCTCATCATATTTGTTTTAGGTTTGTATTTTTTTGTGTCGGGCATGAATCTACTCTATTGCTTGCTTCATGATATGTAAGGCAACAGTGAATATTGCAAGTTTTGAGTGAAGGCAGGGAAGCAATGAATTTTTCACTATGATTTAAAAATCATTGCTTTGTTTCATGTAGATGTTCACTAATGTACTATATGTAGGTTGATTCTTCGGTCTCTGTGGAACCGAAAGTAAAGGAGAACATTATGTTCACTACACCTAAACATTATGTTCTTGCAAAATGTTCATCATTAACCTCTTTCGGGAACAATTGATTTTCCCACTACCAACAACAACAACAAAACACAACAAAGAAAATGTATGAAAGGAAAATCAGAGAAGAAAATCAATCTGATGAATATAACCGCAAAATATATGAAACCACCACCAACAATCTCATAATCATCAACATCTTTCGGGAACAATTGATTTTCCCACTACCAACAACAACAAAAACAACAACGAAAATATATGAAAGGAAAATCAGAGAAGAAAATCAAGACTAAAAGTCTATCTGAAATTCGTTAAATATCTTTACAGTGGTCTCCTTGTGGTTCCCTCAACGTCATGAACCATATAGATACATCCACGACTATATTTTCATATTCCCTTACTTCTTTCTACAACTAAATGTTCAAACAATTTTACCCTTCATGTGCATAATTAATGAAGATCAGGTAAGATGTAAAACTGTTAAAGATAAACCAGAAAAGATGAAATACTGAAGATGAAGTTAAAATTTAACAAAAATTACCTGCGCTGATAGTTATGAACACCTGATTGCAGCCGATGGGAAGGCACTCGTTCCTTTGTAGACCACGAACCGCGTCCCTTCTTTTGACTATGATCCACCTGCACGAAAACTAACCCTTCGTTAGAAATCGTAAACCTTCTTTTGTCCATGAAATACTGAGATAATATTTGCTAAGTTAGTAACAAACCAAGAATTTAAAAATCATTCCTTTGTAGACCACGAACCGCGTCCCTTCTTTTGACTATGATCCACCTGCACTAAAACTAACCCTTCGTTAACCCTTCGTTAGAAATCGTAAACCTTCTTTTGTCCATGAAATACTGAGATAATATTTTCTAAGTTAGTAACAAACCAAGAATTTAAAAATCGTTCCTTTGTAGACCATGAACCGTGTCCCTTCTTTTGACTATGATCCACCTGCACTAAAACTAACCCTTCGTTAGAAATCGTAAACCTTCTTTTGTCCATGAAATACTGAGATAATATTTGCTAAGTTAGTAACAAACCAAGAATTTAAAAATACATTCAAATTAAAATTACTTATTTACGAAATCAGTAACAAACGAAGCAATTAAAAATACTTATTCGCGAGGCAGGGCGGCGCGGGAGGTGGCGAGGCAGGGCATCGCGAGAAGATCGCGACATTGGGGAGCGAGGAGATCACGGTGTGGCGCGAGGAGTCCGCGACATGGCGGCGCCAGGATCGCGCTGAGCACAGGGGGGCGGCGTCAGGATCGCGTTTGGCGCAGGGGGGGTGGCGAGGCAGGGCGGGGCAAGGAGTCCGCAATGGGGCGGCGCGAGGAGATCGGTGGGCACAGTGGGCGGTGAGGCAGGCTGGCGCGAGGGGCCGACAATAGGGTGGCGCAATGGTGTGGTAGCGATCGCGGGAGAAAGAGAGAGGGAGGGAGATGAAGCGATCTGGTGTTGAGAGAGAGGGAGAAAGAGAGGGGGAGGGAGGCGGCGCAACGGTGTGGCAGCGATCGCGGGAGAAAGAGAGAGGGAGGGAGATGAAGCGATCTGGTGTTGAGAGAGAGGGGGAGGGAGGCGGCGCGACGGTGTGATAGCGATCGCGGGAGAAAGAGAGAGGGAGGGAGATGAAGCGATCTGTTGTTGAGAGAGAGGGAGAAAGAGAGGGGGAGGGAGATGAACAGGTAGAGATAGAGAAAGAGAAAGGGAGGGAGATGTCCAGTAGAGATAGAGATAAGTTTGAACGGGTACTTTACATGAACGTGCTTTGCACGGGTTGGGTTACGGACTAAGGCCTTCTCCCATTATAGTAGTAGAGATTTGGTACCAGCTATTAAATACTTCTTTCTTTGACTGTGGTTGTTTAATCTTTGCTATACTATAGATCATTATTTTTTATGGTTCAGGGCTATCATAGATCCATATGTTACTGTCTCAATTTTTTATGTCTTTTAGTTCACACTACATTGTTCAAAACCCATAGCTCTCCTTTATGGGATTAGTTTTTAAAATTCTTCAGTTTTATATGGTACGATATTAGTTGCTCCAAACATGACTTGTGTAGTCATCCCTATTTTTATAATATGCTCAGCAGGTAGTTATTCATCATCTTCAAGAAATTTTGGAATTGCTAAAAATATTCGAACATAGATTTTAGAGATCTTTGTAAGACCCAAATAACTTTTAGCAGATTTATATATATCTCTTGGTAGCTGGCTAAGTTCTTCGCATTTCCTGGATGGATATATGCAGTGAATAAACCCTCTTTCGAATAATACTCTTACTATTTTTGGATTTGCTCATTGGAGTATAATTGCTTTGTTCATGTACTGCTGAGAAATAGTTCTGATAAATTGATTGACCTGGGTGGTGTGACATAATTTCTCAATCGTACTTGGAATATTTTGGATATTTTGAGAGTAAACTCTCTTTGTAGGTAGTTGGTTGTATGGTTGTGGAGTTTCCCTCCAGTGTGGCCATTTTTTTGATTTCACTAGTATTTTGTAGGTTGATAGGTTAACTCCCTTCATTCATTTTCTCAATATATTCTGCATTTAGATGGTGGTAAAATATACTCTGAAGACCAAATATTTGCAATTTAAATTGCAATGGCAATTGGTTAAATGTTCATTCTAATTGCTCCACAACCTCCTTGCGGAAGACTATATCTTATTCTATTTGCGGGACTCTATTTTCCATCCTGCAAAATCAAAATTGTTAGTTTCTTGATAGGAAATCTACTAGAATGTCATCTCTTCTTTTTATATTTTCTATCGTAAAATCAAAATGCGCAAACTCCATTTGTCACCTTATCAATTTTTTATTTTCTATGGTCGGGTCTATTATTTTGTTAATCTAAATCTTTGCTTGTGTATTACCTATCCTTACTATGAATTTTGTATGTATTATGAGTAATTCAAACTTTTTAGCGGCTTTTACGATTGCTAATAATTCCTTTTCATTTATGTGGTAATTTTTTTGGGTCTGTGTGAATGATCCATTAGTGTATCTGACTAGTCTTTCATCTTTTTCACATATTTCAATAAATTTTAATACTGCTCCCCAATTATCTTTGCCTACATACGTTTCTATTATCCACGAACATTCTTTAACATGTAATCTTAGTTTGTTTAATTATGATGTTTTTTGTTTCAATATTTTAAGTTTTTCTTCAACCTCTCGGGTCCATTCTCATTTCTTGAACTTTTTCAATTTTTGTTGAAGCCAATTTGTTTTTGCTGATAAATTTGGTATATATCATTTTGTTTGATTTAGTAACCCAATTATGGCTTGTACTTCTCTTTTTTCATTTAAAACATTTGGAAGTGTCTTTATTTTTTCTGCTATATGTGGTTGTAGTTCTATTCCTTCATGTGATAACTTTGTTCCTAAGAACTCTATCTCTGTTTTGAATAGTTCTATTTTCTTTTTTGATAGTATAATTCCTGCATTTTTTACTATTTCTATGAATTTTACTAAATGTTCTTTAAGTTGCTCTTCATTATCGGATCATATTAGAATATCATCTACATATACTAGTATAAAATTATTGTATTTTTCAAATATTTTATCCATATATTATTGAAATATTCATGGTTTGTTTTTATACCCAAATGGCAGCACGTTCCATTCATAAAATTCTTGTGGTGTACTAAATGATGTTAACTGTTTTAACTCTTCCGTTAGTTTTACGTCATTAAATCCTGATTTGCATTCAAATTTAGAATATAATTTTCTTGTTCTTACTGTGTTTAGTAGTATCTGCATATCTGGTAGCGAATATCCAAATCTATTAGTATTTTTATTTAATTCCTTATAATTAACTACCATTTTAGATTTACCTTTTTTTCATCTGAGTATTTTTTTACTATAAATGTTAGTGATGAACGGGAACTTTGTGACTTTCTTATGTAATTGTTTTCTATTAGTTCTTTGATATGTATTTTGAATTCTTATAAATCTATTGGAGTATGTCTAATATATTTAATTTTTTTTATTTTGTTCTTGTCTATTGATTTTATATGAGCTGTGTGTTTACTTAAATGCCATTTTTCTAAAGAGTCTTCTTCACATAGATCTTCTGATTGTTTTTGTAAAATTTCTTGTGTAATTGTTACTTGAACTTACTATATCCTAGTTTTATTTGATAAATATTGGTATTCTTCATGCTTGGATGAAGAAACTCTGATATGTGGTAAGTCTGTTCTAGAATATGGTTGTGTTATTCTAATTGCTATTGCTTGATGTTTACAAGGTGTGGTGAATACAACGGATTTGTGTGATATAGTTATAGGATAGTATTGTTGAAAAAAGTCATTTTGTAATATAACATCATTATTCATTTCATCAAATTGGTATATTATCGATATTTTTAGCATGTAATTTTCTATTTGTATCGTGACATTTGTTGGTGCTTGTCCAGTACAACCGTTTGTCTTGATAAACCAGTTATTGTTTTTTTTATTATATCCATCTTATTTCCATTTTGACAGTATATTTTCACAGCATAAGCTAGTGCCTGCTCTAGTGTCTATTAGACTATGATAGTTTCTTGATTTGTATTCTTCATATACAAATTCTGTTAGTATGTATAATTTATTTTTTGTTGCTCTTAATGGATTCATTTGCACAATATTCTATTTATTATTATACTCTCATTATCTACTGTTATTGTTATTTTTCTTTCTTGTATTGAATAAGGTTGTACTGATATAAGGAAGTCAGTTCCTAATAAAATTTTATTAACATTATGTTCTAGGTCTACATGTAGATGTAATAGCATTTTATTTCTACCGTTTATCCTTAGTGGTAATATTATTTAATGGACAATCGGATTTATATTGTTATAATAGTCTAAATAGTAATATGAGTTTTCTAATATTATTAATTCTGTTGTTTTTATTTTTTATTTTTGTTTAACAAGTGAATTAGTAGCTCCTGTATTGTAACATCCCGTATTTCTTAGAGATATAATATACTAGTATAATATAGTATAGTATACATATAGAGAGAGAATGGCATAATGGTAATAATGTGGAATGGCAAGATGTTGGGATTTAATGAAAATGAGAAGCTGTTGAGTTGTGCTGCTGCACGTGGATGACGTAGAGGTGGGCCCGTGAGTTGCTTTGTTTTCCTGTGTGGCTCACGTGAGCTTACTCACATGGGAAGGGGGGAGGTTAGCTAAGCAAATTAGTCTAATATCAGAGAATTTACATGATTAATTAATAATAAATAATATTGCCTATGATCAAGAGCCACCTAATTGGTTAACCACCTTTTGAGAGGTAGCCTGTGGTGGGCAGTTGTACTAATAAATAAATAAATTGTCTGAGTTTGGGGCCGGGGCATTACAAATGGTATCAGAGCCGACTTTCAACACCGATTGTGGGTAAGAGTGGGTGAGATGTATGCCTAAGTGGGAGCTGAGGTAAGTATGCTTGCCTAGAATTAGCTGAATCAGGGTACTCCACTCCACATCGACTAGAAAGGAGATCCTGCACTAGATTGCATGCCTCGTACTCAGCGAGGATGCTGAATTCTTAAGGAAGGGTGTATGTAACATCCCGTATTTCTTGGAGGTATAATATACTAGTATAATATAGTATAATATATATATATATATATATATATATATATATATATATATATATATATATATATATATATATATATATATAGAATGTCATAATGGTAATAATGTGGAATAACAAGATGACAATAATGTTGGGATTTAATGAAAATGAGAAGCTGTTGAGTTGGGCTGCTGCACGTGGATGACGTGGAGGTAGGCCCGTGAGTTTCTTTGTTTCCCTGTGTGGCTCACGCGAGCTTGCTCACGTGGGAAGGGGGAGGTTGGCTGTGCAAATTAGTCCCATATCAGAGGATTTACATGATTAATTAATAATAAGTAATATTGCCTATGATCAAGAGTCACCTAATTGGTTAACCACATTTTGAGAGGCAGCCTGTAGTGGGTAGTTGTACTAATAAATAAATAAATTATCTGAGTTTGGGGCCGGGGCGTTACATGTATCTACAAGGGGTACTTATTTATTCCATTTACCACTGTCATAATATTTTATTTCTATTTTAAATTGATTATTATTTTGATTGTCTAATGTATTTATTATTGGTATTAATTTCAATGCATGTTGTTTGTTTCTTATTGATAGTGATCTCTTTCCAAACATTATTTGTGGTATTTTTTTCTTTTGCAATATATTTTTCTTTATTAAAGTCAAATTTTATATAATTTGGTATTCATTTGAGGGTTTTCTCTAGCTGGTTTGTATCTTATAATTTCTCTGAATAGTGGTTGTATCTTGAAATTATCTGTATTTCTTTTTTTTTACTTTATACTTACTAGTGAAAGCATAAATATTTCTTATTTGTATACTCATAACCTTACTTTTTTTTCTACTATCAATTCTATTTCTGATAATCTATGATACATGACTACACTTTCGTCTTTATTTTCTTCTGTCATGCTAATAGAGAAATTATGTTTTATTGTAAATTTTATTTTTTGGTACATTAATTTTTCTTTTACTATTCCTATTAAAGCATCTTGTGTACTTGATATTATTCTATAATCTATTAGGTATATTTCTAAGGTGTATTTATTCTTTCCTTAAAATAAGCTTTTATTATTATTTGTAATGCTTCAAGATGTATGTCTTAATGTCTTTCTGGTTTTCTCACTTATTTTTTTTCCATTTCTTGTCATATTATTCTTTCTGCTATCAATGGAATTATAGTTTTTCCTTGAGCTTGTGCTATGTCTATAGGTTATTCATTATTCCTAACTATTATTATGATATTTCTTTTTCTTTCAAATATTGGAGTTTAAATCTTTCTTTCGGGTTTTATTTCTAGTTTGGTTGCTCTTATTTTATCGTATTTTATATGTCTAAACTCATTCTCTCTTACCTCTTCATTATTTTCTTCTCTTTCTAATTGTTCTCATATTTTTTTTTTCTATCATCATATTTATATCGCATTCTTATATTTCATCTTCACTACTTCCACTATCTTCTCCCATTATCATTATTTTCTCATCTTCACTAGTTTCTTACTAGTCTTCCTCATATTCCATGGGTTCATAGTTTATGTTAATCATTTCTTCAATTTGTTCTACGTATTTTACATTTTCTTTTTTCATTCTCTTAGGACAATTTGGAGATATATGTCATATTTCTGCACATATATAACAATTACATTTCTTTGAGTTTTTGGGATATTGTTTGTCTCTATTTATTCTTTTTAAGTACCTTTTATACGGTTTTTTATATCTCTTAAAAATTTTTCCGTATTTTGGTTTATATTTTTGGAATTTGTGTTTACATCTCTTTGTATAATTATATTTATTATTACATCCCAAATTATTTGGTCTTGCTTCATCACAACAATTTTTTGTTTATATGTTCTATAATATTTAATAGTTGATTTTGCTTCTTAGCATACTTTATCTCTATAATCTTTTACAAATTGTGTCATATACCCATAAAATGTCTATTTCTGGTTTTACTTTCTCATTTACGTATGCACTATATATGTTTATACTCCATGGATCTGGTAATTTTAGGAAAAAAAGAATCAAGGACTGGACACTTTTCTTCTTTTGTGTAATAACTACATTGAAAATATTTTTTGAATTCACATGCATAGTTATCAAAACAACACATATCACAAATTTCTAAATTACTTAGTCTCCATCTTGCTTGGTTCTTTTTATAAATTTCTTTATTCTTCTGTTAGTCCATTCTACTATTTCGCTACTACTCCTATAAAAGTTGCTTCTATAAATTTCTCAAATGTATTTTCTGAGAGATTTGGTCTAAATCCTACTATTAAGGATGCTTTTACCCATTCTTCAATTGTTTTATCTATATCTTTTACACAGTCTAAATCTAGCAAATTTCCATTTCCTGTTATTCCTTTTTGTAGTGTTCAGTGGGTTCATATTTTGGTACTTCATTTTCTTTTTCTTTCCCTAGCTTACATCTTTCTCTACTTTGTCATTTCCATGGTAAGTTATAAGGTCTTTTATTAGGTGGTGGTCTTAAATATTTGTACATATTAGTTGGAATTTCTGTAGGTTTTGTTATGATCTTGTCTTTCTCTTAATCCATTTTTATTTTTCCATTTGTTATATCTAAATTTTTTAAGGCTTCCTCTACTTTCTTTGAATTGGGATTTGCAATTAAATCTTCTATTTCAAAAATATTTATATTAAGTTTTGTTAGGGCTTCTAACTCCTTCATACCTTTTTCCGTTATGCCTAATTCTTTTTCCGTCCTCAGTTATATATTTACTTAGTTCTTATTTATAATTTTTAAATCTTCCCTTATAGTTCCTACAAATTATGGGCCATTGTAATCTTCTTCCAACTTTTGAATGTTTATCATATTAATTCCTGATTCTATTTTTTAATTTAATTTGTGTATTGATGTTTCTACTTTTGGACTATTAACCATACTTTCTTAATATTGTATATGCTAGTAGGTGTTGGAAATACCAACTTGAATCTTCGTTTCTATAATTTAATACCTTGTATGCTATTTTTTTAAGGTAAAAGGTGGAATAAAGCCACCCTGTTTCATTAATAAGCAATTAATAAAACAACCCCGGTGTGCCGGGAAGGATACAAAAGTACATAACAGGAAATACAACACAGAGCAGTAAATAAAACATAAACCCCCAACAGAACCCTGGGGGGTGGGTCGAATCCTCAAAATAAAACGAAAAGTATAGTAGCATAGAGTGCAGCTAGTGACGGTCCCGCCCCTCAATCCAATGTCGGCCCGAACTCTACCTCCTCATCGTCAAAGTCCTCCACCTGGAAGACTCTAGCAATCCATTCTCTCGCCCCTGCGGCGGCAGCTGTAGCCCAAAAAGAAATAAGATGCATGATATGAGTAAGGTTACCAAAAATACTATTACATGAAGCACGAAAATAAAAATTATTTATGTCTAGCCATAAAACCCATGTTGTAGCCGCAATGGCAATGTACCACGCCTCC
The DNA here is from genome assembly GCA_017893485.1 of Hemerocallis citrina. NCBI lineage: Eukaryota > Viridiplantae > Streptophyta > Magnoliopsida > Asparagales > Asphodelaceae > Hemerocallis > Hemerocallis citrina. The sequence goes on along the minus strand of JACEHZ010000456.1, from coordinate 137,966 downwards.
TTCATTTCATGACACAACGTTGCGAATTTGGGGCCAACCCACAGGTCCTCATAATCGCTGGGGTATTCACTTGTTCCTAAGGCTCGTAAAACCTCTACCATAGTCGCCTTACTCCTTGGACAGTGAATAAAAAGGTGGTTTAAATTCTCCGTGTGCATGTTGTAGAATCCACAGTTGGTCGCAATCTGGGGTTGTCTTTTGGGCAGGTTCTCTCTGGTGAGGATTGCGTTGTTGAGCACTAGCCAAAGAAAGACTCTAACATTAAGTGGTGTTTTCGCCTTCCATAATACCTGTGCCCAACTGGGTCTGCATCCCCAAAAGTGAATCCGATGATACAGGGACCTTACCATGAATGTACCCTTGGGCTCAAGTCCCCATCGCATCTGATCTGAGCCTTGGACGCATCTTGCCCCAGTCCGTGTGATGTGTCCATGTAGTTCGACCAGTTGCTGATGTAAACTTGAGTTAAGAGCTCCACGGAATTTATGCTTCCACTTTCCCCTCTTCCAAGCCTCGGCAACCGATATATTTGGTCGACTCGTCTTGTCATACAGTTCGGGGAAAGTTTCCTTCAATGAATGTACACCACACCATTTGTCCCACCAAAACCTGGTGGACCGCCCATTACCGATAGTTGACGTAACTGCCGAACTGAATGGTCTGCTAGGCTTGGTAATTCCTTTCCAGAACCATGAGAATCTAGACCCTACTCGGAAGCCCAGACTTCTCGTGCCTTTTCCTCGCAGGTATGGCTGAATGAAATCCTGCCAACCTTCCCCGCTGTGGTGAAAAACCTTCCACCACCACTTCCCCAAAAGGGCAAGATTCATATCTCTAAGGTCGATAATGCCTAGCCCTCCGTGCTTCTTCTTCATGCAAGCGATACTCCACTTGATCAGGTGGTAACCCCCCTATTCGAATCTTCCCATTTCCAAAGGAATCGTTTTCGGATTCGGTCGATCTGTTGGATAACCCACTTAGGGAGCTCAAAAAATGACATGTAGTAGATGGGTAGATTGGATAGTACTGAATTGATTAGTATTACTCTACCTCCTAGCGAAAGCGATTTTCCTTTTCAGCCCGCTAGTCTGTCCTCCACCTTGTCAATTATAGGTATCCAATCTGACTTAGTGAGTTTCCCTGGCCTGAGTGGAAGCCCTAAGTATTTGATTGGAAACTCAATCCCCACACAATTTAAAATGGTTGCATGTTCTCGCGCTGCTTCATCGGAGAGTGTAATGGGAATTAGTGCACTCTTGTGGAAATTTATCCTAAGACCTGACCAGACTTCAAAACAGTAGAGGGCTCCTTTGAAGCAAACTATTTCTGATCTGTTTCCATTTCCAAAGAGTAAGGTGTCATCAGCGTACTGGAGAATCGTACACCCTTGGTTGGAACTACTGCTGGCCACAGGTGTAATCCAGCCCTTTTTCTGGCAATTTTCTAACATTCCCCTAAGCACATCTGCTACGATTATGAATAGCAGTGGGGATAACGGATTCCCTTGCCGGAGTCCTTTCTTGCAAGGAAAAGGCGGCCTTGGCCTCCCATTCACTGAAACAGCCGTTTTACTCGTAAGTAAGCATTATTTGATCCATCTAACCCATTTATCCCGAAACCTCTCCCTCTGAGAGCTTCTAGCAAACACTCCCAATTGACAGAGTCGTATGCCTTCTCAAAATTCAGTTTAAGAAGGAAGTTCTTAGAATTGCTCTTATGGCAGTGGTGGATGACTTGTTCAGCAGTGGCCACACAATCTAAGATACATCTGCCCTTGATGAAGCCTGTCTGGGTCTTGTTGATTACATTATCCATAATACTTCCCAGGCGTATGGCCAGGACCTTTGTGATGATTTTTACCGAGCAGTTGATGAGGCTAATTGGTCTAAAATCCCCCACGCGCTTAGATTCCTCTTGTTTTGGAATCAGGATCACTTCCGCGAAATTGAACATGCCCAATCTGAGATTGTTATGGAAAAATTCCTCCATCAATGCCATAATGTCCCCTTTGATTTCTTCCCAGTACACCTGGAAGAACATCATTGGAAAGCCGTCTGGCCCTGGGGACTTGTCAGCTCCCATTTGGTTGATGGCCTTTTTCACTTCCATTTCTGAGAAAGGTACCTCTAAAGAGGAGAAAATTTGCATTGACTCGTTCCGGTATTCCTGCCAGTAATCCTCCCTCAATGGAATCCTGAAATCATTCTTTTTTCCAAAGAGGCCCTTGTAATAATTTTGAAAAGCTGTGGAGATCGCCTTTTCATCTTGCAGTATCCCCGTATTCATCTGAAGTGAGAGGACGACATTGGATCTACGCCTTGCACTTGCCACTCTGTGGAAGTAGGCTGTATTCGCGTCTCCCTCTTTGAGCCACGAAATCCTTGATCTTTGCTGCCACTTGATTTCTTCCAACTTGTATAGAATGGCAATATTTTCCCGAAGCTCTAGCAGCTTGTTCCTTTCTTCCTGTGATAGGACTCTCGTCTCTTCCACCATTTCCAGCTCATCGATTCCTTCCAGAAAGGAATCTTTCGCATGCCAGATGGTCGAGAATCGAGAGTGATTCCATCTCTGCAGCCTCTTTCTTAACCTGCGGATTTTTTCACACCATCGGGATGCTGCGTCCCTACCAGAAGTTGGGAGCGCCCAATTCTCCATTACCATGTGATGAAATCCCTGAAATTCTAGCCAAGCCTTCTCAAATCTAAATTTCCGTGGCCTATGGGCTCTGCGATTCCCCACCTCCAGAAGGATCAGGGTGTGGTCTGATGTGGGTTTAGGGATCGATCTAGCTGTGGCCAGTGAAAATTTAGCTTCCCATTCCATCAAGACTAAAATCCTGTCCAGTTTGGCCATAATCGGGGCCGCTTGCATATTAGACCAGGTGAATAGTCTGTCATTGACAGGGATGCCGATCAGCTCTAGCTCCGTAATTACTCGGTTGAACTCCTCTTTGTGCCTGTCGCTAGAGCCTCTATCCTTGTGCTCAAAGGCAAATCTAGTAATGTTGAAGTCCCCCCAACAATCCATGCTCCCGACCAATGCCATCGAATGTCGACAAGTTCTTACCAAAAAGCATCTCAGTCTGTGGCCACGTTCGGCCCGTATACAACAGTAACCGTCTGCACCCAGTCATCGGACCGTCGCTTAAGCCGGGCAGTCAGGGAGAACGTTCCACTGTGCACCTCTAAGCAAGAGAGGATATCCGAATTGAACCCTATAGCAATCCCTCCTGAGGCTCCTACTGACGGTCGTAACACCCATTCCTTGATTTTGTTACCCCCAATTCTTTTGAGCTTGATCCCGTGCTAGAGTTTAGTCTCCTGTAACCCCACCACTTTCGCCTTGGAATTGCTAATGACATCTCTTACCATATCTCTCTTTTCCCTATCTCCCAGCCCCCTAACATTCTAGAATAGTGTATTCATTGGGGGGCAGTGTCATTGGTGATCGTTAAAGTGGGTGTGGGGCCGGCTACATCCTCGTGGATATCTGTCGACGCAATTCCCCAGGGCATTCTCAACATTGGTCTCAACCCTTTCAGTCTCCCAACCCCTGATTTTATTAAGAAGTAAAGCGTTGTGGTCTGTGTCACACACCTCTAACCCATATATTTTAGCTAGTAAAAATACATCAGAGTCTGACATAAAATTTAAAATAGTAGCTAAAAAAGTAGTCGTACCTCTGTTGTCGAATTTAGCAGCTTTAGCAGCCGCTGCTACCTCGAGATAGTCATCTAAGGACTCCACATGAGCCCTCTTGGGCGATCTGTGAACTCTGAACCCAACTGTCCTATGTGACATCCCAGAGCTATCTCCGGGTGCTGACTCTGGGAATGTGGACAGGACCAACTCAGGTGAGATCTCCTTTTGGGTGTTAGCGATGAACTCTAACTCCTCTGACTCCCCATCCGAGAAAGAAAATTCTTCATCTAGATTAAGCCATCCTTCTCGGTCCTCCTCACTATCTGTGAGTTGAGTATCCCCTTGTAGAGTAGGCGCTCTCAAAGCGGACTCCTCATTGAGCCCGTAGATTGGCGACTCACTACTAGTAGTGATAGTGATATTCTCCATTGCGGTCCCCTCGGTGGGCCCGCTCCCATTCTGACAAAGTGTCTGATTGTTTGAAACTCTAGTGTTACTAGAACCGGAGACAATGATAGGCGCTTTGGACCCCTCTTTTGGCCTACTAGCTTCTATAAAAAGCCCAACACCTGGCCCCAATTTCTGATTTTCCATAGAGTTAACGTGTTCCCCTCTACCGCGGTCCATCATACCGCACTCCTCGAGACACTCGCTCCTAGATTGACTCGCCTGGGCAGTATTCCTACCGCCCTTGCCAGCTGGCAGCACTTCATTGGAGGGGACATCGGTGGGTGTGGATGCATTTGGGTTTAAACTGAGCATGCGATTGTTTCCGCCAGCTGGCCTCAGAAGATTGGGGGTTGGTGCGAATGGATCAGACAGTGGCGTAGTATACGAAGTGATGAAGACCCCTTTCGTTACCAAAGCCTTCGCTGTTACTTCGTCTTCTTTCCCATTCTTACCAATTTCCAAACGCTTCCCTTTACCACCCACTTCCTCAGCTTTACTGCCCACTCCCTCAGCTTCAAGATCGTGCTCCTTTGAGTTTCTTTTCCTGTGGTCGAGCAGATCTCTGTTCTTCTCTTTCCCCAGAATGGGTTCTGGATCTTGGGGCGCTTGCTTCAGAGAAGCTTCTTTTTCCGCTTCTGGTGAAAACCAGCCCTTTATTACCCACTCTCTGGTCGAAAGTGGTCGATCGCTTGTCATATTCCCCAACTTGGTGGTATCTTCCACCAACCCCTGTCTCAGAGTCTGCATGTTGTTGGAGGTTGGAGTTTTCCCCTTTTTGTGGTCTGTGTGCCCTGTCCCTTTCCTTTGAGCTGCAATGCTGTCCTCTAGAGAGTTGTTGGGCAGGGCCACCGTTTGATCCGCTGAGTTGAAGGCTCCTGAGGGCTTTTGACCTTTGGTTCTAACGGTTAGATTCCTGTCTCGACCTCCATTGTACGGAAGGTCCTTATGTGGCCGCAACTCTACCGCCGGAGTATCTTGGCGCTGCTTCTGTCCCATAGCCGCCCTGATGATCTCCCGGTGAGCCCTTTCAATCTCATGAGTGCCATCAATTGTGAGGCTCTTCGTTGGCGAGACCACTTGTTTGTAGCTTCTGTTGTCTCTTAGAGTAGTTGCAGGCTTAGGGGAGGGGATAGTCGGCAGTGCTTGTTCTCTCTTGTCAAGCACGAATCTTACCAGATACGACTCCTCGAAGGAAAACATTTTGGCGAAGCGCGGCATAAGAGAAATGTCAGTGCTCCTAATAAGAGCCTTCGCCGAGATTAGATCTGAGCGGCGTACCGTCTTCTCATCTATCTCCTCCACCGTCTCAAACTCTGCTACAATCTCTTGAATAGCTTCTCTCTTCCAAAAGTGAAGTGGGATGTTATGAATCCAAATCCAATATTATTCTCCCTGAGGGAGCTCTGCTCCGAAGGTTGGCGTCCACGCGCTGAAGTCGACTTGGAAATGTCCAAAGTCGACAGTCCCTAGGCCAACAACCTCCGTGACCTTCTCCGGCGTTGGGAAAGAGACCAGAAATTGCAAATGGCATAACTTCTTTGCTACCCAATCGCCATGAGCATTCATAGGCCATTTCTCCACGAGCGCTTGCATCAGGTGAACCTCTGATGGCCTTCCAGCTCTGATTTTGGCAATTGCGCACCATTGTCGCAATCATCTTTCTTCGCTCTTGATAATCTCCAGACTCCTTACCTTGTATGCTGTTACTTTTTGTAATTCTTTAGGTAGCTTTTGAGTTACTTTTACTTGTTATTACTAAATATTTTAATATTTTCTTATTAGTTATATGCTTTCTTTCTATTAATCTACTATCAACATATCTTATTTTAATATTGAGATATTTTTTAATCGTAGTTTCTTTATTTTCTGTGAAATATCAATTTTTAAATAGGGTAGTGAGTTATGTAAATTTTTAGTTTTAATGTTGTGTAAATTTTTCAACGGTAATTTCATTTTTAGAAAATTACTTCCAACTTTCTTCCAACTTTCTTATTACTGTAAGAGTAATAGTTTTGGAGGGTGTCCTATATCTGCAAATAATTTCTAAGAAAATTCTGTATATAAAATTAACTCTCACATGGACATGATGGTGAATTTTTATTTATCTATATCCTCTGCCATGCTTTTTCTGCATCATAGTTACCGTGGTTTAATTCTCGGTCATTGGATAAAAATCCAACGCTTGGAATTAAACAACTTCAATAAATATAATATAATTTTAATTAAAGAAAACTATTGAGTTAATTTGCAAAAGCTGCCATCTTTTTTTTTTGCAAATGACAAGACCATGAATAAAAAAAATTACAATGTCTTTCCCCAAAAAGAAAGTTCAAAAAATAAAAATAACAATATTGTATTCTACTTCACATTACTTGCAAGTATAATCCGAAACAAGGAAGAAGCCAAATCCTTCCAAAGATCAAAATAAAGTTCTTCTAGAAAACAGATTTCTGAGACATACTCGTCTCGAGCTAAGTTAATCCAAATTTGCAATGGCGAACTTGAAAAAAAAAACAAACAAACAAACAAAAACACCCTCGAATTACAAATTTTCAATCAATAACCTTTCATTCCTTCTTCCCTCTTCATTAGTTCTTCAATTGATACCAAACTGGTGGGTTTCTAAATCTTTTCACATCCTACAATCTCTAAGTGATAACTAAATCACTCATCACCCAAGTCCAAATCATTTCTCAAGCTCTAATCAAATATGATGCTAGGAGTTGGAGCTACGATGGGCATGGCAACACCGACGATGGATATGACAGCGATGATCACCATGAGAACTAAAAAATATATTTTGGAGTTGATGGTGCATGCCAATAGAAAAAAAAAATGAGAATTTTAGTTAGAGCATCTCCAATGGGGTGTTTTATTTCTCATTTCTATAATAGAATATTTCCGAGAATATTTCATTATGGAGATGAAAAAATAAAGCTCCACTCCAACCATGTTCCTCTATACTTAATATAATAATTTTTTTGGCCCAAAAAAGGAGTTTTAAATTAGTTTCGTTGAAATAAATTTTACATTAAATTGTTTATATTAATCATTTATTTGGGGAAAAAATTATACCGTTAGAAATGTCTCACCGAGAACTTTAAAATGAGCCTAATATTAGAACTTTTTGAAACTAATTTTAAATTATGAACTTTTTACTTGAAGTAACAATTTGGAATAATCAAGCGTAAATTATTTAGAAATTAATTTAATAATATAATATATATATATATAATTAATATTATCATTATATAATTATAATTAGACAATTAGAATAAAATAAACAGCCAGCAATATATTTAATCCGTTCACGTCGTCACAAAGTAAACATTAGCAAGAATGGAAAGTACAAAAAAGAGAAAAACAAAGTTCATGAAGAAAAACAAATTATATAAATAAAGAAAAGTAAAGTACATGAAAACACTAAAACTCTGGTAGGTCATCTCTTCCATACCCATTATGTTGTAGTCAGGTATTCTGAATTGACTGCCGGGATATCCACCTCCTGCATAACGTCTTTTTACATATCCATCTTGACCATTGAAAGTTTCAGGACTGAGGTATTTGATGAGGACCCTCCGGTTGTGTTTTTGTTCAAAATTTGTTGTTTTTTATTTTGAAAATACTCACGCTCCACAGGATCACTAATAGCATCCAGGTAAATTAACATAATTTATCTCTCATGTGTCTCGCACTGAAGATATATATATATATATATATATATATATATATATATATATATATATATATATATATATATATATATTTCATTTCCAACCTTTATCATCATAATCTTGTGCATGGCCGCCGATCATTCACTCGAAATGCATTAATTGAACATTTGTGGAAAGGCACGACAATGAAGTGATGTAACTTTTAATCTTGTCATCATCTTTCAATATTTGTAATGGATGTTGTTTATTTTTAAATAATGTTTTTTTATTATCGGGTAATCGGATTGAGTCTCAGATTATTTTGAAAATTAATTTGAAAATTTTAATTCAAAAATAATAATAATTAAATATAATGAAAAATTACTAATCAATTTTAAAATACTCAATATTGTTAAAAAATAATTCGTACTTTTTAATTATGTTGATTTTAATTAACTACTTTATAGTTTAGAAAGGATACGAGTGTTATTTAAAAAAAGTAGTGTGCAAATGGAGGGTTAAAAAGATTCAAAGAAAGTTTGAATAGTGTTATAGAGGCCCCTTTATATTTGGAGAGAAATCTCCAAAGATAAAGGGGATGAGGACTTGCTCTAAAATAGAGCAAAGTTTTAAAGACCCATTGGAGCTTAACTTTGCTCTATTTTAGATTTTTAAAGCCCCACTGAGATGCTCTTAGGGCTAGGATTTTGGAGAATTGGAGGAACAACCTTTTTCGATTTTTATTTTTTTTGGAACAAGGAGAGATTGGGGGAAGGAAAGAAATAGACTTAACCCCTCCGCCTTCTTCTTAAAGTAAGTACAGATAAAATCTATCTCAGTGGTTCAATGTCAGCTGTCTAATGTTATCCAACAGCTGAAATTTAAACCAAGAAAACTATGAATAAGGAAAGTATGATAAATGATCTAGATGTAATATCTATGATGTATTTGACGGAAAATAATTTTAATTGCACCATCAATTCCAAGATATTGGTCTGTCATCATACCTAAAAGGGAATGACTAGTTAGTTTTAACCATCTCTCATATATCCGTACAAAAGATCTTGTTTCTTCCTTAGGAATGAACCCACATCCAAGAAAAACTGATTGCCAGTGATAATTAATCCCGACAAATGTTCAAATACCAAACTGTGATGATTTGTAATGTGTGTTGCATCAAAAGACACCACATCACCAAAGTGTTTAGCAATTAGCCTACCAATGTCATCCACCCAAAAGCATTGAGTTAAATGATCATTATCATTAGTCTCATGTTTATAGTAGAATGAAGGGTTTTTGTATTGTTGCAACGTGAAATGATGTATCAACATTTGTGCATCCGAACCCCGCAACTCCTCCCTCAAGTCTCTCTCAACATTACGAATGTCCCTTTCAGTGCATCTAGTTCTAATAAACCCTCCACTACAACTTTCAAAAATATCATTTTCTTATGTATAGGAATATTTATATTATTAAATTGATCTTTTAGTACCTTTTTTATTTAGAAACGACAATACGATTTTCCGACAACAAGTGCATCCTTCTTGGTGAAGAAGTCCATGATTATGAACTTCATTAAATTTTGAAATAACCCATACACATCTTTCTTTGTGCAGTTTCAACCAAATCAATGCATTGCAATTTGTTCTAACACTGCCTTCCAGCCTAACCTTCTGAACTCCGCTAAATTCTGTAACTTCCTCTAACTTTTTCTTTTGCTCCTCCACTTTTGAACAAACATATTATTTACTGGCAATCTCTCATTTCACATATTTTGTTGAGCTATTACGGACCTCAAATTGTCCAACCCTCCCGTAAGTTTTATAAAATTCCTCATCATCTTCTAGTGAATTGAAAGTCAGACCTACGTGGGGATTCACGTGGTCATCAACAATTGGGACAAAGGAACTTTGTGAATCGATCATAGGATTATCCATGACATTAGCACTACTTTCTTGGCCTTCCATACCTACAAACAACATACAATTTTATAAATTAGACGTAAAATACCATAACTAAATAATCTCAACAAAATGAAATCATACTCTTCAATGCTATCTTTTTTTTTTGATGAACCGGATAGAGCTTCAATGCTATCTTTTAAACTTGTATCTCCGCATCAAATTGGTGAACTCTTCTACTGTTACTGGGTGTATATAAATGATAAAAAAAAATTAACATTGGAATTTTACCTCTATCCAAGTTAGAGATGGAGATGGAAATGGAGGTGGAGATGGGTAGGATTTTCAAGGTGGTTGTCGGGATCTATTTTGGGGGGATAGGAGGAAGAATCGAGGAGCTGGGAGGTAGGGTTTTGGGGGGAACGACATGGAGACAGGTGGCGGCTCGAGCTAGGGTGGGGTTTTTGAAGGTGGCCGTCGAGAGCAAGGATTTTGGGGAGATGGAAGAAGAATTGAGAAGGGAAGGTAGGGTATCAGGGGGAACAAGATGGAGAGAGGTGGAGGGTCGAACAGAGGTGGTCGTCGAAGTCAATGGTGGAAGGAATCGAATAGTGAAGATGAAAAGAAAGGATCTGGATTGAGAGAATTTGAGAAGAAAGAAATGATTGGTTTGAGAGAAGATCAAAAGAAAGATTAAAATACACCCGCTTGAGCAGGGGTATACTTAGGCATGCTTTCGGATAAGGATATATCCGATTCGATCCGCATCCGAATCCGATTTTTTTGCGGATACGGATATGAAAAATCCGTATCCGGACGGATACGGATACGGATTCGGATATCCAAATTCAAAAAAATTCGGATTCGGATACGGATACGGATATTACTAAAAAAGCGGATTCGGATACGGATATCCGCTTAATTTAATATCTATTTATTTAATATATATATTTAATAGTTATATCAATGAGTACTCTCTCTTCACCATATAAGACGAACAAGCTGCCGCTCTGTCTCTCTCTTCTTCTGTTTGTGATCGAGCTCCTACGAAATGTCGAAGCGAGGTACTCTCTCTTCCCTTATTAGGATTTCATTTCAGATCTCACATCGTTATGATGCTTTAGTCGATTCAAAATCTTAACTTTTTTCTGTTCATTTGACCTCCTTTGATCGCATCTAGGGTTTTGATCGTATTTGTGTTTAGGATTAGGATTAGTCGGTAATAGAAAACTCTTGTTTTTGTGGTTCCATTTTCAAAATAGAAGTATGCTGATTGGTTTAGGGTATATTATGTTCCCTATATTACTTTTTGCAGATCAATCAAAAATGGAATTAAAATTTTAGTCATAGGATCCATGAAAGTAATTATAGTAATATTACATTAATGATGAAGTAATCAAAAATAAACTGAACTGTTAAATTTAACAGTACGAAATTGATAAAGCTAAAGCTAAATCGAATAGCCCAATCTAAATCTTGATCACTAGAAGTTGAGAATTTTGTCAGACTCCTGGTCTACGATAATAAATGGTATTCATGATTAGTTGTTGGTTGCCATGCAAGAACCAGGTTTATAGTTATTTTCTAGAAGATGTTCATCTTTATGTTGTAGCAACTGTTACAATCTTGTAATACATAGGGTACAAGTTCTAGTTATCTTTTCCTGTTCTGTTATTTTGTGTACTGATTCACAGCCTGTTTGGATACAGTGGTAGGATACTTAATAGGTAAGTTTTAAGTAAGGGTAAAGGTTTGCAAGCTATAGATACATGGACCTCCATTTTGGCTTTAAAAATAAACTTGGTTGGATTTGAGTTTAGACACCTAGCATAACCTCTATTTTATTTCAACTTTGAGGTGGAAAAATGTGAAAAAATGGAGGTAGCGTATCTCCAAAATATGATCCAAACGGACCGAAGTTTAGATATTTACAGCTAGACAAGTAACTTTCACTAACCCCACTTATCGCCACTAACCTCTGTATATTGTTTGCCCTAACCTTCTCTCTCACTTAAATGGTTTTCATCCAATGTTGCGAAGTGCTCCGTATAACTTGCTCGTTGTTCTATATCCTACTATTGGAAAAAGGTTGATGTTGTTTCGATCATTTGGTAGGGCGTGGTGGTTCTGCGGGGAACAAGTTCCGCATGTCAGATGTCACTGGGTTTGCCTGTGGCTGCGACGATCAATTGTGCTGACAACTGTCAAGAAGGGGAAGCCTGACCTCAGGAAGAAGGTCATGCCAGCTGTCGTTGTGAGGCAGCGCAAGCCGTGGCGCCGAAAGGATGGTGTTTTCATGTTTTTTGAAGGTAATACTACTTGTATTTGCTTTGGTTCTAGCTCTATACCTTGTTATTTACAATTATATGTTGGAACTTAGAAGAGTGGCTGGTAGTTTTATCTGTTCAATTTCGTCTAGAAATTTACATTTAATTGTAGTCATTTAGTTTGATTTTCCTCTTTAATTTTGTTTAGTTCTTACTGTTAGCCTTTGTTCAAACTTTCTAGTTCAATTCTAGACTGCATTGGTGATTGATTTTATAACAACTACCTACTGTTTGAAAATTGCTTGTCATATTGTTTCATTACAAATTGAATGGCCACGACTGGTTCTGCCACTTGCTGTTTGAAGCATATATTTAATTTTTAACCTTCAACTATTTTCCTAACTTAGTTAGGGTCATCTTATTTTATTTCTAAATGTGATTCAAGTTTTGTTCTAGCAGTTTAATACTTCTTAGCAGTGTTGTCATTCCGTCTCTAATAGCTTCTTCATGTTTTTGCCACAATAAATTCATCTCTTTCATCAGAGGATAAATATAAATACCTCAAGCCTCATCAAAACTTCAGAGTTCCATGTAACATGGCATTGAAGCCACCTAAGGTGCCACGGCATGTAGCGGATTATTTTTTTCAAAAATGGGTGTGGCTCCTACTCGAATCAGGAATTTGTTTGCGATATGTAATGTAGCTCTAGTTTAAGGTCTCCAACGATGATACTAGTAGGAGACACTCTTGTTGGTCACTAATTTGTGGCTTAGTAGTTGGAAAATTCAGCTGAAATCTAGTCCACGTCAACTGATACATGTTATTCTTCATGCAGGAAGAGCTGGAAGGCCTTGTTATCCAGGCCGCTTTCAAATATACTATGTGTTGAATCAGGTTCCTCTCCTCTCTCAATTTTGATTTCCCTTAAGAACTCAATTTTATTTGTATACTCTGCTTACTGTTAGAAGTTTTACAATTCAAGCCAATTCTGTATTCTCAATCACATGAATACATACTTTGCTGTGAAAAGAAAAACAATGTTCATATGAGGAACATAGGCAAACTGTTTGGACCACTATCTATAAACTTATTTTTTCCATAGAAGATGTGGCTATCAGATGATTTACGACACTTGCATCCTTCTTAACAGCCTCCCGAGCTATGGAATGGTGGTGTTGGCTTTGTCTCGAAACAAATGATTCAGTCTCATTTGCCCTCGCTGACATCCAGGTATGTAATGTTTAGACAAAAGAACTGTTCAATTTATTGTTGCTCTATTTCATATGAGCTATTGAGCGATTTTGTGTGTGGATAAACAGTATATGGTACATTACTATATTAATTGCAGATCTTGAGATGTGGTCCGCCTCCTATGAACAAGGCCATGCATATTTGCCACACCATCCTGGTAAAAGAAGTTAAAAGAGTCAGTTTCAAACCAATGCAACATAGACAAGTAAGTGCGTATTATATTCATTTTTTTATAAGAGTTGTATATATTTGAAATAAATTTTCATTCTCCTTTTTTGTTCTGTTGATTTCTATTTTGTTATTAGATATGAAAATCGATATTCACAATTCAGTGATATACATGTATAAGTAGTAGTTAAGAAAAATAAATAGCAAAAACTTTATATTTGTTATCCGAATTCGTATCCGTTATCCGGTAGACCGTATCCGATTCGCATCCGTATCCGAAAATTGCGGATACGGATATGATTTTTATTTTCCGAATCATATCCGTATCCGTATCCGAATCCGTCTTTGGATTGCGGATACGGATGTTGGTATAGCCAATATCCGATCCGTATCCGATCCGAAAGCATCCCTAGGTATACTTCCTTCGTTCGAGCTCTATCTTGATAGTGAGAGAGATCGAAACGGTGGTCATTCGAGTTCACTGGAAATTGAGTGCGAACCAGTTCGCACTCAATTAACTATATATATATATATATATATATATATATATATATATATAAAACACTAACGTACCCATATCCATAAAAATTACTATTATTAAGCAAAGCACCATTTTGGCGGCTTTTTACTATCATGCCCCCATATACATAAAAGGCTTCAAAAATAATCTAGGGTTAATTTTGTCAACGTTTGCCCCTGATCCCTCCACAATCAAAGGTTCGAAATGTAATTTTTACTCAAAACAAACTCTCTATCTCAAAAAAATCCCCCCCCTCCCCGTCGATTCTTCTCTCTCTCTCCTAAAAACCCCACCGCCTCTCTCTCTCCTCATCCCCATTCATCTTCCTCCCGCTCCGCCCTCGAACCCTCCCCCCTTCCGTCGTGTCATCGCCGTGATCCCCTCTCCCCCCTGACTTTGCCAACACCTCATCCGCCCTCCAAGCCTCCTCCCTCGCATCGCGCGACCATGACGACCCCCCCCCCCTCAATTTCGCCAACCGTTAGCAGCTAAAAAAACAAAAAAAACAAAACCCTAATTTTAAAGTTAGGGTTTCTTCGATTAAAGAATGATTCTTCGATTTGATCCTGTCTCTCTCGGTTCCAACGACCCAGTTGACGTTACAATCGAATTTGGAACGGTTCGGTTCTCGATTTGTCAGATTTGGTGAGGAAAATGTTTATTTAAAAAAAATGATATTTTAAATTTTTTTATTTTTTTATTGAGTTGGAACTTAGCTGTAACTTTGTTTGTCATTGTTGGGTTTTCTTTGTGTTGTTCTATGTTGTGTGAAGTCTGGGGCGAGTGCAGTTGAAATCGCGGAGATTTGGAGAAGAATTCAGGTGAGTGAGTTGTTGTATCTGATTGTTTTTAGTTGTTAATTTGGGTGAAGTTTGAATATTTTTGGGCCTTTAGGATAAACCTTCTCTTTGCCGGGAATGAGAAGACTGCTAAAACAATGGTTTTTGCTGTTTACTTCCTTACTCATTGTCCTTATGCACTATAATAATTGTCAGTAAGCAAGCTTATCTTTCCATAATGTTCCGACATTACATTTTGCATTTTGCTTTATTCTATGTTTAGGTTTTTTGAGTTAATATATCCACTGATCAAATTTCATAGACATAAATTTGTTCGAAGAAAATCAGGAAAATTCATTTTCCATTAATTTATTGACTTCCACTCTGTTATTATTTACATAACCTAGCCATTTCCTGTATCCTAACTAAATCAAGGATTTAAGAATAACTCTTGCTCTTTATTCTGACTGATATTCCTAAACATCTAATAGGAGGAGCATCAAACTATAAGGAGCAGTAAGGATAGCAACTATCTTGCTTTAGAGGACTACAAATCCATGCCGTTCACGCAATGTGTAAGATACATTGCTTATTATTCCTGAAAATTTTCACTCGTGAGTAAAAGCTACAAATAAGGCTATAAAAGTTGGCTACCACTACTTGACTCTTACAGACAAAATAATTTCTGCAGACATTTCACACTACTCAGAATTGATATAGTGTCTAAGATAGTGAAAATGAAATGGTTAATGAATATGATGACATAATGCAGGTTATTGATGAAACACTCAGACGTGTCGGTATTGTAATATGGTTGTTGAGGGGGGCAAAAGAGGATGTTTAGTATTTTGGTAAGATATTTCCTTGGTTCTGTTCATTCATTGCCTTCCCAGCATGTCATTTGTTCTGTATACTTCTACTGAATAAGTACGCTTTGATGCTTATATTAGATTATGAAGATTAAATAAGAAAAATAATTCTGTGAAAGAAAATCAAATTTGACTAAGGTTTAAAGGTTGCAGAGGGATAGTGGCATTGTCTGGATTTCTTTGGAAAACTATCAGAATAGCTGACCATAAAATCCTGTTTATGCACAATTTCAGGTTTTATAATTAAGTTTATGGTACTCCAAGGAAATACATCTAATAGTTATGTGGAATCTTGATAGCAACTGAATCAATTAAACTACTCAAAGTTGTAACTCACTACAAACAGAGGAATCTATCTATACTTTATCGCACTTTTTTTCGAACAATCGTAGTATTTACATAAAAAAGAAAAAAATAATAGGGCGTGCAACGCACGCATGCAAACTGCTAGTAACATGCACGTGTGATGCACGTTTTCATTAAAAAAATTATTTTTTTATTTTTCATAGAGTAAATAATAATACGTAATTTGTCAACGAACCTGAGACATCCGTTTACCCTCACAGTCGAGCTCCTCCCCTCACACAACCCGAGCTCCCTCCAAACCCAAGCTTGCTTACTGTCTTCATCCTGAAAATAATCAAAGTAACATTAGTTCAACACTATACGTTTCTTGCATTTACTTACATGTGAAGGTGCTTCTAGTAATCCGCACGTGCAATGCACGTTTTATTTAAAAACCCTAATTAATTAAAAACCCTGAATCCCTCTCTCACAACTCTCTCTCACTAACTCTTCACCTTTCTTCCTCTTCCATTTCGACTCCGAAGAAACCCAATGACAGCGGCCATCCCCCGCACTGCTCCTAGCACAACCCAACTTCGCCATCGTCGCCACCTCGTCCTCCTTGCATCGCCTGCAGCGCCTCCTCGTCACTCCGCCGTCCCTTCACCTTCCCTTGTCGTACTTCTGAACTCTCGTGACCTGAAAAGCAAACATACACGAAGACAAAGAAATTAAACGTATAGAAAACCTTTTAAAGTTGGTAAAAAAAAAATTGGACAAATTTGAGCTGGGTTTTGACCTGCATTCGTCTATGTTGTTTCACCTCACCGTCGCAAGCAATCTCATCTAATTTCAACAGCTCATTCATCAGAAGCTCCGTCAAACTCAACAAATCACTGTCAGCAACTTTCTTTAACCATAGATGCAATTGATTCAAGCTTAGAAACCTTTTAAAAAAATCTCCAAAATCAATATATATTTACTACAATTTAAAACACTAAGAACTAACTAAATTATAAATAACAGATTAAAACCTTGGAAGCCATCTTATCAACTTGATGAGTGATCTTCGACTCGTCGTCGGTGGCAGGTGGGGGTTTCGGGTTGATGAGGATGGGGGAGCGGATTCGGGTTGCTCCCCATAATCAAACATAAATCCTCAAACTCCCCATATCAAACATAAATCCTCGCGATCTATTAACAATCGATTCCAACCACATTACTCAAAGAACAAAACCTAATTAATTTTTCTTAACAAACTGATCAAAGTGAAATGCCCTTCAATTATGCATCACAGCAACCTCGATTTGCTGAAATGACAAACTCATACCTGAATCTCTTTGAGAAACTCGACGTGCTTCCAAATCTTGGGAAAGTTAATCTTCGACTCGGATAGTGGGTGAGGATGGGGGAGCGGATTCGGGTTGCGGGTTGCGTTTCTGGACCAGCATACTCAAAGAACAAAACCTAATCAAATTTTTATTAACAAACTGATCAAAGTGAAATGCCCTTCAATTATACATCACAGAAACCTCGATTTGCTGAAATGACAAACTCATACCTGAATCTCTTTGAGAAACTCGACGTGCTTCCGAATCTTGGGAAAGTTAATCTTCGACTCGGATAGTGGGTGAGGATGGGGGAGCGGATTCGGGTTGCAGGTAGTGTTTCTGGACCAGCATACCGTACGGCCGGACCTCCAACTCGTCGCCGGTGGCTGGTGGGGGTTTCATTCTCATTCGCATCATTTTCTGATTGGGGGATTAAACAGGGATTTAGATCTAATTAAAGGGTCTGAAAAAATAGAGAGGAGTCGGCATTTTAAGACTGAAATGGAAGATGAGGGAGAAAGGAAAAGAATAAGCCAATACTCGAAGAAGGGGGAGTGACCGAATATTTATTTATTTTGTTAAAAATTAATTGATGGAGGGAGAGGAAGAGATGAATTTAATGGAGGGAGAGGAAGAGACTGTTTCAATTTTTGAGGGAATAGAATATTATGGAGACTTTAAATGTGAAGTGAAAATTACAGAATTAACCTTATATATTTTTTTTAGCTTTTTATGTATATAGGGGCATGATAGTAAAAAGCCATCAAAATAGGGCTTTGCTTAATAATATATATATATATAACACTAACGTACCCATTTCCCACTTTTTTCTAACGTACCCATATCCCACTTTTTTTTGTAAATTCACGTATCTCCATACATGTGTCGTGTATATATATATATATATATATATATACTAGATTTGCCCATAGGCACGTGCCTACGGCACGTCTTCGGAACGATACAACACACTAAAAGCACTGTAAACAGTAAAACAACAATTATGTAGCTCAAGTTTGAATAGTATAACAATAATTAGTTGTAAATAAAAGTCCATAATTTTATTAGTATATGTTGAAAAATAATTATAAATGAGGGTGTAAAATCCAACTTCTTAGAACTTTAGGACTGGAAAAATGATGAAATTTAACTGTTGAAAAGATATTTGCTATTTTCAATATACACGTGCAATAAGAAAAAAGCATAAAAATTTCAAAAATTTTACAAACCTAAAATCTTAAAATCTAAACTTCTAATTAAATAAAGAAATAATGGGAGAGGGGGGGGGGGGGGAGAAATATAAAAAAATGAATAGAGAAGAGAGAGGTAGTAATAAAGTAATGAGTTTTTTAGGTTTTTTTTTTTTTTTTTTTTTGGGGGGGGGGGGGGGGAATTTTGGTTTTGGGGTTTGAAATTTTGGAAGGAAAAAATGTATTTTATGAGGTCAGGTCTGATCCTTTTATTTTGGGGGATTGAAGGTGAGCCACTTCATAGCTTTCTTTGTGTTTTATTATATATATATATATATATATATATATATATATATATATAACACTAACGTACCCATATCCCACTTTTTTTGTAAATTCACGTATCTCCATACATGTGTCGTATTGTACCCGTATCCCATACTTGTATCTGAGCTTCATAGCCCACCACGCTCATTAGCCTCTCCACCAACCTAATTAAACTCCAACCCTAACCTCTTTCCTACTCCGCCATTCATCACTGCCTCCTCCTCTTTCTCCTTCTTCCTTCCACCACGATTGAGAAACCGTAATATTCACTAAGCTCCAAATGAAGAAGAAAAATCAATTAAATTAGGGAGCCTATAGACTATAAATCAAGCAAAAGAAATCCTTTGTTCTACTCTGTATACATTCCTCAAAAGCTCAACTGGAAAACTTACTACATGATTCGATAGTGTGAGGCTCTGTAGGGCTATTTATTGGCATCGGCGGAGCCAAGATTAGCCTTGAGGGGAGCCTAGAGTAAAAACTATTAATATGATTCAATTTATAATTATTTTTAAAAAGATAAGGTTACAAAACAAAGAAAAAATTTCAATTTGGTCATATAAAAGTCTTCTTAAATACAATAAAATCCTCAATAACAAACTCATTGCATATTTATTTATTTATTTATTTAGACCTTAGTCCTTTACAATTAAGTATTCTAAAAACAATTTTGCTATCAATTTTGGTCCAAAGTTGAACAATGGCAAATTCTTAAAATAAAAACAAAACAAAACAGAGGAAAGCAATTTCTTAACGAAAATTTTAAAAGAAAAATTTAACTATCAACAATATTACAGACTTTTCTGTTTGAAAAAAGAATATGAATTTTTTTTTCTCAAATAAATAGGTCTAAAATAATTTATTTCCAACCAAAAAATGATTAGAATAGTAAATGTATATTGGTTTGATATACTCTTACATTAAAAAAACAGAGATCTGAATTACAATGATGTGATAATTTGAGAAAGAATGTTAATAATCATGTAATAAATTCTAAAAACAAGTATTTATTTTGGATTTGATATCTATATAATAAAATACAAAGAAAGCTATCAAGTGGCTCTCATTCAATTTTTTCAAAATCAAAGACCCAGATTAAACCTCACAAAAAACATCCCCCCAAAAGTTTTTCCCCAAAACTCAAATTCAAATTCTCTCTCTCTCTCGGAAGCGGAATGGAGAGAGGGGTGAGGAGAGAGAATGTCATCTTCCCTAGGGATCTGAGCAAATCATATGCTCAAGTACTGCGCCAACCACCCCCAAATCGTCATCATGGAAATCTTCAGATACCGCTTCGATACCCCCACCCCTAAGCTGTCACCTCGAACCGTCCTTTCATCTCCCATCCCATTAATCCCCCATCCCTCCACCCACGACCTGCATTTCAACCCACTCCTAAACCCCACTCCTTCTTCCCACAAAAACCCAATGCCAAAACCCACCGCTCTAAGAAGATGGAGAGGCGTCGCTTTAAGTGTGGCGGCGGAGATCACAGCACCAAGGAGTGCCGAATCTACGGCTTCCACTGCTTCAATTGTAAGAATTTTGGCCACAGAGTTAGGGACTGCCCCATCAACAACAGGGTTGAGAGCATGGAGATAGACCTGCCCCATAACAATGCCATTGCTCAGGCTTTGCCAGCCCTTCACGCAAGTGCGTTTCTACATCTCATTAACCCTCACCGTATCCCTCTCACTAAAGATCTAGAAAGTGCCTTCAACTTTGCATGGGGGAGGACCGGCCGATGGTGGTCGCTGCAAAGGGTTAGTGATGGGGTCTATCATGTCCAGTTCCCCACTGTCACGGAAGCGGAAAGTGCAATAGCGGATGGAATTTTTAGTTTCTCAGGCTTCACTGCTACATTTTCTCCCTGGTCAATGGAGTTCGGGGCCAAACTCCGGCCTAAGCCCTCGTTCATATGGATCAACCTTCCCCTCCTCCCGTTCCATTATTGGAACCGTGAAACCCTTGAAAAGCTTATCTCTCCCTTCGCGAAGCTGATTACACTGAGCCGGGAAATGCTAGATGCGAAAGCCAGAGACCAGGCCCTGGTCCTCATTGAGGTGGCCGATCTCATGCTCATCCCAAAAGTCCTTTGCATCTGCTACACGGTACCCTGGAGCCTTGAGCGACATACTCATGAGGTACCTGTGCTGCTGCTAGGGGACCCAATTGCAGTTGAAGACGTTCAAAGTGGTAAGGTACAACTCTTCACTACAGCAAACTCGTCGGGAGTCTCTGGCATCTCAAGCTTTTGGCGTCCCAAGGCGCCGGAGGGAGCCATGGCGGGAGAAGTTGGAGGTCCTTCTGATCCGGCGAAATTTCCGGATACAGTTCAGCAAATCCCCACTAATTTGGGAGAGCACGATTCTATGGTTGTTTTGCCTGTTGGAGGAAATTTTGAATTATTTCCTAATTTATCTCCTCCAATTGTTGATTGCATGCATGCAAAAATCCCTGAGAATCAGCCCCCACAATCCCCGCAGGTCCCCCCAAAGATTCCGCACCACACCTTCTCGGCCCCACTGATTATCCCAATCATCGAATCTTCTGATAGCAACAGCAAAGAACCTGCTAAGCACCCAATCAACACAACCGTCAACCAAACTAACTCCTCGGCAGAAGACTCCTGTGAAGAAGTGCGAGAGATGCTTTGGAAAGGTAGATTGGTCTCATTACCTCTCTCCCTATTCACCAAGATAAAGCCTGCTGTCGAAGGTGCCCTTCGCGATTCCATGCATGAGGAGCTTGGCAAGTTCAAGGTGGAGGAACATGGTTTTTTAATGCTGGAACAAGCAAATTGGGCCATGCGAGCTTCCGCACTCACTCACTCCTCAACAAACCCCTAAGGCAAGCCTCTAATTCCTCCACAGCAATCCCACCAGGTTTCTCGGCGGGACCATCCAAGTGTCAGAAGCATGCTAGATCAGCTTCTAAGCTACATTGCACACGGTCATTCATGAAGCATCTTTCCTCCACCATCAAGAAGAAGGCCTCAGGTACAGCTTCTTCAGCTGCCTCTGTTTCAAACATTCATCTCAATCCTTTTGCTCTACTTTCAAATGAGGACACCTTAGAGGTAGCCGAGTCTATTGGAGTGGAGGCTAAGGGGCCACACTCGGTACACACCATCACAAACGTCTAGAAGGCCCTTGTTGATCACACTGATCAACCAGGACACTCTGACTAGCTGATTTTGGCCCTGATTGGAAGCATATAGCCCTTCCAGACTTTATTTCCCTGTTTTTTGTGCTTTTTGATTCATTTTTCCATCATGAAGATCATAAGCTGGAACGTAAGAGGCCTGGGCAACCCTAGTAAATGCTCACTTATAAAAGAAGGAATCCGCAGCTGCTCCCCCTATGTTGTCTGTTTGCAGGAGACCAAATTGAGCAACCCATCAGCCAATAAACTCTCCTCTATCGGTGGTACTATCATTTCTAATTGGATCCAATTAGACTCCCTCCATAACTGCGATGGTATCTTGCTTGGTTGGAATGATAATGTACTTGAATGCACCTACTCAGCCTGCGATATTTTCTCAATCTCAGCATCCTTCAAGAGCCGGTGCTCTGATGTTAAATGGTCTATTACCACTGTCTATGCCCCCTTCGAGCTAGATGATAGAGAGCTTTGCTTCCACGAAATCAAGCATAGACGAAGCTTCCTCCATGATGCCTGGATTCTTTGTAGGGATTTCAATGTTACTGTCTCCGACTATGAGAGGTCCAGTGGGAAGGGCTCCTCCAGAGATATGAAAAGCTTCCGTAATCTTATCCAAGACCTTGCTATGATTGATCTTCCATTGTTAGGAAGGAAATTCACTTGGACAAATCTGTGCTCATCCCCCTCAATGGCCAGGCTCGATAGATTCCTCATCTCCGCCACTTGGGACCTCTATTACCCTGCTTGCATACAATCCTCTCTACCAAGATATTCATCAGATCACTATCCCATTGTCCTAGATACACAGGCCCTCCAACGCCAGAATCATCACTTCAAGTTTGAAAAAGCATGGCTCTTGCACCCCTCATTCATCCCAGCAGTAACTAATTGGTGGCAACAATTTTATTATAAGGGTAACCCAGTGGATGTTTTCTCATGCAAGTTAGGCCTCCTCAGAAAGCGCATACGCAAGTGGAAATCTGACACATTGGGCAATATCCCCTCCCGTAAGAAGCAGCTCCAAGATTTACTCCTTCAGCTAGAGATTGAAGCTGAGAATATGCCTTCCCCTCCTGCCTCCCTGAAATCAACCCAACTTGAACTTCAAAACCTGATCAAAGCAGAGTCAGTATATTGGAGACAGAGATCCCGTGTGCAATGGATTAAAGAAGGTGATGCAAACTCCAAATTCTTTCACTCCATTGCAAATGGAAGAAGAAGGAGAAACTTCATCCACAGCCTCAACATTGATAACACCATCACAACCAACCCCTTAACAATCCGTGCGACATTTGAATCTCACTTTAAAGCCATCTGTGGCACTGCCTCTATCTCTGATTTTAATATTGACTGGCCATCCCTGTATCCCTCCAATGCTGTGTGCCTGCGACACCTAGAAGAACCCATCACTATGGAAGAGCTCCAGAAGGCAGTCTTCGATATGAGCAGCGACAAAGCCCCTGGTTCCGATGGTTACTCAATGAGCTTCTATCATTCATTTTGGGACACCGTTAAAGATGACTTACATAGTATGATGCATTCCATTCATAAGGGAGACACAGATATTGGTCGCTTAAACTACTCCAACATCATCCTTATTCCAAAATGTGATGGAGCTAGCCTCGTCACTGAGTATAGACTTATTAGTCTCTTCAACTGCTCTCTGAAGATCTTCACAAAGATACTAGCCAACAGACTCGGCCCTATTCTTCACTCCCTGGTATCATCATCTCAAAGTGCCTTCCTCAAAGGTAAGTCGACTGTCGACTGCTTTCTCGTAGCACACGAGACCATTAATCTTTGTAGCAGAAGAAATTCAGACACCCTCCTCTTCAAAATTGACTTTACCAAAGCTTTCGACACTATTAGCTGGGATTTCCTCCTTCAACTGCTTAAAGCCAGAGGCTTCGGTCCATCTTGGTGCAAATGGATTGAAATGATCCTCACTACAGCAAAGTCTTTTGTTATCATCAATGGTGAGAAGGGTAGACAAATCAACTCCAAACGAGGCCTCAAGCAAGGCGACCCTCTTTCGCTGATGCTCTTCATCTTGGTAGTTGATGTCCTGGCAAAGATGTTACAGTGTGGGCGGAGTAATGGCACTTTCTCACAGCTTCCTATCGGAGGCCAACTTTCTAACCTTTCAGTCCTCCAGTTCGCCGATGATACATTAATATTATGCAAAGGTGATGAACAAGAGATTTTGAACCTCAAGATTTCCCTACAGCTGTTTGCAAACATCTCTGGACTATCAATTCCTCTGTTGTATACTTTGGACGATCTCAGGCTAAGCTCCATGCTTTCTCCACTATCCTTGGATGCAAGGAGGACAGTCTCCCAATCTCTTATCTTGGCATGCCTCTCTCCAAAGGCAAACTGCACAAGCGGCATTGGCAACCACTACTTCTCAAGATAGAAAGGCGACTATCGGTCTGGAAGGGCAAAACGCTCTCTAGAGGGGGAAGGCTGATCCTCATCAACGCAGTGCTAAGTGCCCTTCCTGTCTATTATGCTTCCTTTTTCTGTCTCCCTCGATGGGTTATTAAACGTATCACCAAATTAGAAGCAGATTCTTTTGGTGCGGGGCTGATAAAGATGCAAGGGGCACTACTTGCACAAACTGGCGCACCATTTGCCAACCAAAAGATCAGGGAGGTCTAGGAGTTCTGGACTTGAAAGTCTTCAATGAGGCTCTACTTATGAAGTGGTGGTGGAACATCTTAGCGACTGACTCCCTTGTCAGCAAAACACTGCATGACCTTTACTTCAGAAGATCAATTAAAGCTTTTGTTTGCCCACTGGTAGTCTCTCAGTTTTGGAAAGGTATCTTCAATCTCCGTAACCAATTCCTCATAAATGTTCACTGGCAACTTGGCAACGGTGACAGGATCTCATTCTGGCAATCTAGATGGATCGATGGGCACAGTATCACCACACTCTTTCCCGCGCTAGCAGCAGCAGCTTGGAATCCCAAAGCTGAGGTTTCCTCACAGGGAGCATGGGTACAGGGGGTCTGGCAATGGCAACCCAGACTTAACTGAATTGCTTCACCATTACTCCGTACTGAGAAAAGCAGCTTACTCTTAGTCCTGGAAGATAAAAGGCTTTCCGACGAATGTGATAAACCAACATGGAGGCTTACAACAACTGGATCTTACTCAGTTCAATCAACTTATCAATTCTTCACTCTATCTGGTCTGCGATCCCCTTTCTACAAGATAATTTGGACTTCATCGGTGCCATTGAAGTGCAAGATCTTTATCTGGTAATTGAGTTAGGGCCGGGTCAATTCCAAGGAGTTCCTGAGATCTAAGGGATGACTGGGGGACACGGCATGCGCAACTTGCGCGTGCCCTGTCAAATCTGTTTATCACATCTTCTTCATATGCCCTGTGGCTTTAGAAACCTGAAAATTCTTCACTGCACTTTTTCATATACAAACACTCCCCACAAACATGCACGATTGTTTTGCCTCATGGTGTTTTAGTACACGGGCACACAGGCACACTTGGCACCTTCTCACTATTGCAATATGCTGGAGTATTTGGATTGTTAGGAATGATTGTACTTTCTCTGCAAAGTCTACTTCATCCCGTGGGATCATTTCTAATGCAATTTTTTGGTTTCGATCATGGATAGATGGGATCGGCAGTGAGAAGAAGAAACAGGCGATGGTCAAAGAAATGGCAGAAGCTAACGTGCAAGACCTTCTTCTTCATGAGGCCCTAGCACGCATTGGTCAGACCGAGAGCGACGAGGGAAGCTGTTCTTGGTAACTTCAGCCTACGCACGACTGATTTTAGATGCTTTTGTACACCCTATATGGGTAATGTATTTTGGTACCACATATGGCCATTGAAGTTAACGGCCTTGCTTTCTTCATTTTGACACTCTAAGTTGTTTAAACTCTAGACCAAGGGTTCAGGTTGCATACTGAACTGGCTTGGTCTATCCTTGTACTTATAACTCTGTTTTGATATATATATCTTTTTTGTGAGGTAGGGACTTACCCTACCTTTTTCCCTCAAAAAAAAATTCTCTCTCTCTCTCTCTCTCTCTCTCTCTCTCTCTCTCTATATATATATATATATATATATATATATATATATATAAGGAAAAACATTGGCTTTTATCTCTCTCTCTCTCTCTCTCTATATATATATATATATATAGGGAAAGGCTCCGTTGCACACTACCTTGGTGCTCACGGCGTGAACACTACGTCTTCGGGCGTTCAAATCGAAAATCCGAACCGTTCACATTGATCTACACATCTAAATTAGTCTAAATATGTAAAATCAAATCATTTGAAATTCATTTGCCCATCCATCACGCGACTATAAAAACAATAAATTTCAGCCATACAATTTTGTAATACTTCAATGAATGGGCAAATGAATTTCAAATGATTTGATTTTACATATTTACACTAATTTAGATGTGTAGATCAATGTGAACGGTTCGGATTTTCGATTTGAACGCCCGAAGACGTAGTGTTCACGCCGTGAGCACCACAAGTAGTGTGCAACGGAGCCTTTTCCATATATATATATATATATATATATATATAAGGAAAAACATTGGCTTTTATATTTCAAATTATAATTATTTTTCACCATATACTAATGAAAATATGGACTTTTATTTATAATTAATTATTGTCATACTATTCAAACTTTAGCGGCATAATTATTGATTTACTGTTTACAAGAATTTTCAAATGCTGTATTGTTCTGAAGACGTGCCTAGGCACATGGAAACGAGAAAATCTAGTACTCTTAAAAAAAAAAGGACAAAAAGAAAAAAAAGATTTGAATTGTAAAGATTTAATTTTTGAAGAAAGAATGTGATTGATCAATTAGTTAGTACCAAATACAACTTACTCATAAATAAACATTTAATTGGAGGGGCCCAAAGCATAGCAAATTAGCCGAATATATAGGAATTAAAGCAGAGGATCTTCCCTTATAGGCGATCCAATAGGCAGCGAAGATGTCCATATCACCGTCAACGGAACCTCCAAATCCCGAATTGAGGCGACCATCCTCAACACCTATTCCGAAAAACCAATCTCTCTAACTCAAAAGGATGACTACAAATGCATGGAAGGTAATATCATCGACCTCCTCTGTAATAGCACTTAAGCTTACCTCAAGCACCTTACCATCGATGACCGTTCCTTCGACTAGCATGACACTGCCTCCACTCAAGATTCCCAATGCACCCCTTTGACTGTTGGATACAATTCACTTCATCAAGAACTGTCCAAGAAATCGACCTCAGGTTTCACAACCCATTTCTTCATACTTGCCACAACCCCAGGATCCCCTAGTCTCTCGTTCACCCCCTATGTTATTGATGCGGTTTGTTTCTGGGAGACGTGTGGATGCACCAGGTATGAGTTCTTACTCGATTTGTATTTGAAGGAGGAAGCTACTTATCAGACGATCCTCGGCTGGCCGAGCGGTACCGGTGACAGGCTGGGGTGAGGCGAGGCTGGATGCTCGGCTCGGATCAGGGGGCTCGGATCCGAGGTCTGGTGTACCTGCAGACGGTCTAGAAACACCGGGGTTGGTCCCGGTGGCAGACCCTCCGACGATCTAGTCAGTCACTTAAGATAGAACAACAGTAACTAGGGTTTTGTAGAAGAAAGATTCATTACCTGTAGACAGGGGGGAGGGTCTGGTATTTATAGGGGATGCCAATCGGGTCCAGACCCGTTTGGGGCTGGGCCGGACCCGGTTACCCGAGTGGCTGCAGCGGTGGAAAGCCGGGCGGTATAGGGCTGACGTGGCAGACGCCGGAGTGATTTCCGGGCTGACGTGGCAGAGCTCCGGGCAGTTTTTCGGTGCTGACGTGGCAGATCTGAAGGATCAGAAATAGCGCGTATCCTGAGGGGATCCAGTGGTCCAGGATGAGCCACGTTTATTCCTGACTCATATCACAAGCCCCACGCTCCCGCCGGGCTAGGTGATCCAGTCGTGCGGGAGTGACTCTTTGCCCCTAGGGGAAGAGCAGATGTTGGGGTAAGAAGTAGGATCTGTTGTTTCCCGAAGAGGCCAGGGGGCAGGAGGAAGGGACCCTTCGTTGGATTCTGCGCGGGAGGTTAAGTTTAGGAGAGAGGAGAGCCGAAAGGCCACAAGTCGAGGTCTGGGGGTCGGCGGACGACCGCCTCGCTAGTTGGAAGAGCAAGGGGACGTCAAGGCCATCCGTTGGGTCTTGTTTGCCGAGCGTCAGGGGTCGGTGGCCGAGACCCTGGGGGATCGGCTTGTTGGGCGTTTTGGGATCGGTAGATGATCTCCTTGGGTCTGTGGACGATCTCCTCGCCAGTTGGAAGAGCGAGGAGAATATTTGGTGTTTTGGGATGCTATCTGAGCGCCGAGCCACACTGAGCTCTATGAGAGTGATTGGTGCTCGGGATTCTATCCGAGCGCCGAGCCCCCAAGTGTCAAAGGGGAGCGATTGGTTTCTCGGCATGCTATCCGAGCGCCGAGCCACGCTGAGGCAGAAGGAGAGCGATTGGTGCTTGGGATGCTATCCGAGCACCGAGTCAAACTGTGTTCTAGGAGAGTGATTGGTGATCAGGATTCTATCCGAGCGCCGAGCCCCCAAGTGTCAAAGGGGAGCGATTGGTGCTCGGTATGCTATCTGATCGCTGAGCCATACTGAGGCAAAAGGAGAGCGATTGGTGCTCGGGATTCTATCCGAGCGCCGAGCCCCCAGGTGAGTTCCAGGAGAGTGATTGGTGCTCGGGATTCTATCCGAGCGCCGAGCCCCCAAGTATCAAAGGGGAGCGATTGGTGCTCGGTATGCTATCCGAGCTCCGAGCCCCCACTTAGAAAGACAAGGTGGCCTGGCTCGAGCTTCGATCCGAGCGTCGACCCTTCTGGGAACAAGTAGAAGGGGAATTGGCTCGCGCTTGTATCCGAGCTCCGAGCAACCACTGAGAGAGACGAAGGGGGTCTGGCTCGAGCTTCGATCCGAGCATCGACCCTTCTGTGAGGAAGAGAGCAGTGGAATTAGCTCGCGTTGCTATCCGAGCTCCGAGCCCCCACTGAGAAAGACGAAGGTGGCCTGGCTCAAGCTTCGATCCGAGCGTCGACCCTTCTGGGAGCAAGTAGAAGGGGAATTGGCTCGCGCTTCTATCCGAGCTCCGAGCAACCACTGAGAAAGTCGAAGGTGGCCTGGCTCGAGCTTCGATCCGAGCGTCGACCCTTCTGGGAGCAATTAGGAGGGGAATTGGCTCGCGCTTCTATCCGAGCTCCGAGCAACCACTGAGAGCGATGAAGGTGGCCTGGCTCGAGCTTCGATCCGAGCGTCGACCCTTCTGGGAACAAGTAGAAGGGGAATTGGCTCGCGCTTCTATCCGAGCTCCGAGTAACCACTGAGAGAGACGAAGGGGGTCTGGCTCGAGCTTCGATCCGAGCATCGACCCTTCTGTGAGGAAGAGAGAAGGGGAATTGGCTCGCGTTGCTATCCGAGCTCCGAGCCCCCACTGAGAAAGACGAAGGTGGCCTGGCTCGAGCTTCGATCCGAGCGTCGACCCTTCTGTGAAGAAGAGAAGGGGAATTGGCTCGCGCTGCTATCCGAGCTTCGAACCCCCTCTGAGAGACAAAGGTGGCCTGGCTCGAGCTTCGATCCGAGCGTCGACCCTTCTGGGAACAAGTAGAAGGGGAATTGGCTCGCGCTTCTATCCAAGCTCCGAGCAACCACTGAGAGAGACGAAGGGGGTCTGGCTCGAGCTTCGATCCGAGCGTCGACCCTTCTGTGAGGAAGAGAGAAGGGGAATTGGCTCGCGTTGATATCCGAGCTCCGAGCCCCCACTGAGAAAGACGAAGGTGGCCTGGCTCGAGCTTTGATCCGAGCGTCGACCCTTCTGTGAAGAAGAGAAGGGGAATTGGCTCGCGCTGCTATCCGAGCTCCGAGCCCCAACTGGGAGACAAAGGTGGCCTGGCTCGAGCTTCGATCCGAGCGTCGACCCTTCTGTGAACAAGTAGAAGGGAGATTGGCTCGCGCTTCTATCCGAGCGTCGACCCTTCTGTGAAAAGGTAAAAGGGGATTTGGCTCGGGCTTCTATCCGAGCTCCGAGCAACCACTGAGAGAACGCAGGTGGCCTGGCTCGAGCTTCGATCCGAGCGTCGACCCTTCTGTGAAGAAGAGAAGGGGAATTGGCTTGCGCTGCTATCCGAGATCTGAGCCCCCACTGAGAGAGACAAAGATGGCCTGGCACGTGCTTCGATCCGAGCGTTGACCCTTCTGTGAACAAGTAGAAGGGAAATTGGCTCGCGCTTCTATCCGGGCATCGACCCTTCTGTGAAAAAGCAGAAGGGCAATTGGCTCGCGCTTCTATCCGAGCTCCGACCAACCACTGAGAGACGAAGGTGGTCTGGCTTGAGTTCCGATCCAAGCGTTGACCCTTCTGACTTGGTAAAAAATGCTTTTTTCTCTCTAAAAAAGGGGAAGGGGTAGTGGGGGTAATTTTACGCTTTTCGCTGATGTCATGGCGCGAAGATCAAAGCTTTTTCAGATCTTGGTGGCCGTTGGATCTTGTCAGATAAGATCTAACGGCCAGATTTTTATTGCAAGAATCGAGGAGTCGTTTTCCTCTTTAAAAAACCCCATCCCCTTCTCATTTCTTCACCTTCATTTTCATTACTCACTCTCCAATTTTCTCCAATTTTCAGCAAGAGCAGGAATCTTTACTTGCCGTCGGCGGATTTTCCGGTGATCGTAATTTTCTACGCTCCAGGTTAGTATTTTTCTTTTACCAATGTCGCGAACTCAGTCCGGATCCGAGGCCAGCTTGACAGGTTGCTCGGCGGAGGAGTCTGAGCTAGAAACATCCTCGTCCTTGAGCAAGTACAAGGTGAAGGAGGAAGTTCTTTCCGACCCTGGTTCCGACGGAGGTGACGATGTTGTTTTTGTAGTGTCCCCGTTGAGGTCTAGGAGACCGGGGAAGGAACCCATGGAAGAGGGTGGCAAGGAGGACGAGGGGGACAACGAGGATGAGGACGAGGAATCGGATAAGGAGATGGGTGATGATGACGAGGAGAGGGACGAAGACGAGCAGGTCGACGAGGGTGACGAGGAAGGCGAGGGAGACGAGGAGGAGGAGGAAGGCAAGGGAGACGAGGAGGTCGATGAACAGGAGGGCAGCCAGGGCATGGCCGGGGGGCCGGCCGTGGTCAGAGAGGACCTTCCTCCGCTACCCCCTTTGTCGACGCCGTCCCCCGAGCGTAAGGCTCGCCCTCGTCGGAAGAAGAAGGTCATGGAAATTCCCCACAGTCCCTCTTCGCCCGACGAGGACGCGCCGACATCGGGTCTCGATGTCCCCCCAGTCACCTTTCGGAATCCCGTGTCGATTCGTATGTACCCAGACGACATTAAGGACATCCAACCGATACCTCCCGTGCCGGGCGAGGACACTCGGGTGAAGATCCGCGCAGACAGCACTCCGAGCGTTCTGAGGCCGGAGTATCTCAACATTATTAGGGCCGCCTATTACATTCTGCGGGAGTACGAGCTCCTCCTCCAAGCCCCGGTATCCGCCCTACCACTGTTCTGGCCCCCGGGTACTGCATATTCCCAGAGGACACCTTCCTCTCGGGATTGAGGTTGCCCCTGCACCCTTTTGTGAAAAGGGTTTTGAACTGGGCAGAACTGTGCCCTATGCAGTACGGCCCTAATTCTTGGAAGCATCTTATCTGCTTTATTCTGAAGTGCCAAGAGAAGGGGGTGAAGCCCAGATTGACGTATTTCCCGGCCATCTTTGGAATTGGTTCGCTCGGAGATAAGGAGGGGGTCTTGTATTTCTCACCGAGGCCGCACAAGTAGGTGGTGCATGGCCACCCGGACTCGATAAAGGGATGGAGGGGCAAGTACTTTATCGTTAAGACCGAAGGGTCTTGGGAGATACCGACCCAGTGGAACTTCGTAAAGCCGAGGCACAAGCCTCCGAAGAAGTGTGATTTGTTGG
Organism: Hemerocallis citrina; assembly: GCA_017893485.1. Taxonomy (NCBI): domain Eukaryota; kingdom Viridiplantae; phylum Streptophyta; class Magnoliopsida; order Asparagales; family Asphodelaceae; genus Hemerocallis; species Hemerocallis citrina. The sequence continues at coordinate 106,189 of JACEHZ010000456.1, read as the reverse complement.
CCAAGGAGTGGGAGAAGGTGGAGGCGATAGTGGGGGGTCACAGTATTGCATGGCCCCGAGTGACCGAGATTCACCTTGCGAGGGCCGGACTGAGTCCCGCCGACCCTTGTATGTTTCTTTCCATATTTTTTCATCCTCCTGCCTTCGTGTTAACATTTAGCCTTTTTGTTTCATCTTTTTGCAGGGATGTCAACACAACAGGCAGAAGCCAAGAAGATATTGCTCGCCGCGGGCTAGAAGACGAGGGTGGAGAAGAAGAAGAAGGAGGAGCAAGATTGCCTAGCGGTCGAGCGGAAGAAGCTGGCCGGCCAGGCTGCGCAGGCCGGAGGGTCCTCCCAGGCGCCTGCCCCTACGGTCGAGGGGCAATCCCCGGCGAAGAAACAAAAGAAGCACCACTCGCACCACTCGTCGAGGTCAGCTCGGGACGCAGCGGGTGGCTCGGGCAAGACCGTGGAAACCCTGCAATAGCAGCTTCCGCCGGTACGCCCAAGTGCCGCGGAGCTGGTGGGGAGGATGGGTACGATGCCCTTTGTTCCGACTGGTCGATTTTGAAGGGGGACAGCATCCTCGACGGGCCCGTCTCGATGGAGTTCGTCTCGAAGGCCATCACGGAGCGCGATGGGATGGCCTTGGCGGTGCAGACGACCGACTAGGCCTATATGCGGTGGGCCCAGTCAAGCCTCTCGGTAAGTCGGTTGAGATCTGTTTTTTGACTTAGCTTGGGACTATGATTAATTTTGATCTCTCTTCGAACAGGCGATGCTCCACGGCCAGCACGTCCACAAGTGTTTGGAGAAGGAAATTCTCTTTGAGCGGAAAAATGCGGAGAAGTACCTTCGGGAGCTGACTAAGGCCAAGGACAATCTGAAAGCGACCCAGGATCAAGTGCTCGTCCATGAGGCTCAGCTAGAATCGCTCGTCAAGATCCATAAGTAGGACCGGGAGGATCTTTTGAAGAAGGTCGCTGCTGAGGCGGAGAAGGGGAAGAAGGCCCTGGCGGATTTGGAGGCGATCTTGGGGGAGACCGTGGTGACGGCGCAGGATGAGGCGTACGAACAGGCCAAGTCCCATTTTAGGCAGATATACCCTGAGCTGAACGTCGACCACCTCTGCTACGGGTGGCGTTCGGACTGCCCTCCGACCCCTGGCGGGGATGGGACCGGGGGAGCCCAAGACGACGACGAGGTGCACCCCGACCCCCAAGAATAGATAGATGTTTTTGTTCTTTTCGTTTTTTTTATGTAAATGCCTACAGCGGACTGGCCACCGCGGTTTTTTGTATCAAAATTTTGGAAAGAAATGAAAATGTACTTTTTTTGGGCCGACCCCTCAAGACCATAGTTTTTGTGATAATTCGTTTTTATCTTTTGGTAGAGGCGTGGGACTCGGGACCCCGACCCCGTTTTGGCCGACCGACGAAAGCTGGCTCGAGACCGAGAGGCTGCCAAGAATTATTTTCTGAATAAGTCAAGGGAGCTCGGTCTAGAGGTTGCTCGTCTGAGGAAAGTCGTAGCCGACCGGGACTGGTGGGTAATCGAGACGGACTGGTCTGCCTCGGACGCCTCTAGCGGGCGCTCGGCTTCGGAGTCTTTTCTTCGTGAGACCGTTGTGGAGAAGGAATTGGAGATTCACCGGCTGAAGCTCATATTGGGAGCGGGTCTGATCGAAGAGGCGAGCACTCGACCCCAGGGCAGTCTCTGCCGTTTTCATTGGTTGAGGCCCAGCCGGACGATGTGGGGAGCTCGGTGGTGGGAGTGTCTTCCCTGATCGGCCCGACCGATCGTGATAGGAGCCCTGAATTTGAGTTACCCGGCGAGCATGAGTGATTTGTGAGCCTTCTTTTTTCTTTGTACTTGTACCGACGTTCATTGAGTTGTAAGCAATGAGTAATCAATAAGAACATTCGTTTCCCGTAACTGTGATTGCCTCGGATGTCGAGGTTGGCCGGTGTCATAGATACGAGGGATCGCTACTGACGCAACTGCGTCCTTAATTGCGACGTTTCGCATTCCCATGAACATTTATGGCGACGTTTCGCCTTCCGTCGTTTCGCATTCCCAGATGCAATAAATGAGGGCCTCAGGGGGCTATATAACCCCCACACTCCTTGCCATTTGTCAAGCAGTGAGCCATCTGACTCGGGTGTCTGCCAAAGGTGGGCGCCCAGAGAATATAATATTTCCGATGTGTGGCGGCTCTCCTGTCGTCCAGGAACAATTTGGGGTTTCGGGCTCGTCAAAGCCGTAAACCCCGAGTTGTTCTTGGGCGAGAGGAGGTTCAGCTGAACAGCTCGAGGACTCGGAGCGTTTGATCCCTGATGGTGGGAGCAGCGGGTCGATGGCCCCCCTGCCACCCTCGAACAGTTCGGGGTTTAGGCCGGTCAAGGCCGTAAAACCCCGAATTGTTCGCGGGTGAGAGGGTGGTCGATAATTCGACACGAGGCTCGGAGTGTCTGCCGAAGGCGGATGCTCTAAACCTTAATGAAATTTTGGCAACACTGGGTCGGAACCGAGCCCTCATAACTGTGAGGAAGGCAACTGCGGGCGAAGCGGAGGGTCGCCACCGAGCATCAAGGTCGCGGTGCCTTGGAGAAGGCACCGGCCTTGCTCGGGGTCGACGCCGAGCTCTTGCACATGTTCTCGGGGAGAGACGGTGCGGGCGTGGCTAGCAGATGTCGCCTCGTACAGAGGTTGATGGGCTATAAGGAGCCCCCAACCGAGCGAGGGACGGATGCCGAGCCCCCATACCGGTGAGAAAGGCAACTGCAGGCGTAGCGGAAGGTCGCCGCCGAGCGTCAAGGTCGCGGTGCCTTGGAGAAGGCACCCACCTTGCTCGGGGTCTACGCCGAGCTCCTGCACATGTTCTCGGGGAGAGACGGTGCGGGCGTGGCTGGCGGATATCGCCTCGTACTGAGGTTGATGGGCTGTAAGGAGCCCCCAACCGAGCGGGGGACGGATGCTGAGCTCCCATACCAGTGAGAGACAACTGCAGGCATAGCGGAGGGTCGTCGCCGAGCGTCAAGGTCGCGATGCCTTGGAGAAGGCACCCGCCTTGCCCGGGGTCGACGCCGAGCTCCTGCACATGTTCTCGGGGAGAGACGGTGAGGGCGTGGCTGGCGGATGTCGCCTCGTGCAAAGGTTGATGGGCTGTAAGGAGCCCAAACCGAGCGAGGGACGGATGCCGAGCCCCCATACCGGTGAGAAAGGCAACTACAGGCGTAGCGGAGGGTCGCCGCCGAGCATCAAGGTCGCGGTGCCTTGGAGAAGGCACCCGCCTTGCTCGGGGTCGACGCCGAGCTCCTGCACATGTTCTCGGGGAGAGACGGTGCGGGCGTGGCTGGCGGATGTTGCCTCGTACATAGGTTGATGGGCTGTAAGGAGCCTAAACCGTGCGAGGGACGGATGCCGAGCCCCCATACCGGTGAGAAAGGCAACTGCAGGCGTAGCGGAGGGTCGTCGCCGAGCGTCAAGGTCGCGGTGCCTTGGAGAAGGCACCCGCCTTGCTCGGGGTCGACGCCGAGCTCCTGCCCATGTTCTCGGGGAGAGACGGTGCGGGCGTGGCTGGTGGATGTCGCCTCGTACATAGGTTGATGGGCTGTAAGGAGCCTAAACCGAGCGAGGGACGGATGCCGGGCCCCCATACCGGTGAGAAAGGCAACTGCAGGTGTAGCGGAGGGTCGCCACCGAGCGTCAAGGTCGCGGTGCCTTGGAGAAGGCACCTGCCTTGCTCGGGGTCGACGCCGAGCTCCTGCAAATGTTCTCGGGGAGAGACGGTGCGGGCGTGGCTGGAACAGAGTTGTTTGATTGGATGCACGTTGTCAGAAGACCAATCAGTCCGAGCCGACCGAGCTCCGAACCCTTAGGCTTGTAAGAGAAGCTGTTCTGGCTCGCGATTTCGTCTGAGGGCCGAACCATAAGCTTGTAAGAGAAGCTGTTCTTGCTCGCGATTTCGTCCGAGGGCCGAACCATAAGCTTGGGAGAGAAGCTGTTCTTGTTCGGGATTCCATCCGAGGGCCGAGCCATAAGCTTGTCAGAGAAGCTGTTCCGGCTCGTGGTTCCCTCCGAGGTCCGAGCCATAAGCTTGTAAGAGAAGCTGTTCTGGCTCGCGATTCCGTCCGAGGGCCGAGCCATAAGCTTGTAAGAGAAGCTGTTCCAGCTCGCGATTCCGTCCGAGCGTCGAACCATAAGCTTGTCAGAGAAGCTGTTCTGGCTCGCGATTCCGTCCGAGGGCCGAACCATAAGCTTGGGAGAGAAGCTGTTCAGGCTCGGGATTCCATCCGAGGGTCCCGAGAGTGGAACATTTTCTCCATTGGTAACAAAATGAGGAGCCATGGCTTGTTTTAAGAAGGCTGGCATATTTACAATATATTCGAGCTATTACAAAAGACTAGGCACGACGTGCCGATTACAATCACGATAATTTACATGGATATGGAGGCTACTCCCTTCCTAAGAACTTGATCAGGTGCTCTGCGTTCCAGGGCCTTTTGATGGGCTTGCCTTCGGCGCTGGTCAGGCGATACGTACTGGGACGTACGACTTCTGATACCTTGTAAGGGCCCTCCTAGTTTGGTGCCAACTTTTTTTTCTGGCCCGGGTTGGATACCGCCAGCTTTCGGAGAACAAGGTCTCCGAGTTTGATGTCAGTTGGGCGCACCTTCTTGTTGTAGAACCTCTCGATCCTCTACTGGTAGATACTCCTTCTAATGGCCGACTTCTCCCTGACCTCGTCAATGAGGTCCAGGTCGGCTCGTAGCTGTAAAGAGTTACTTGCCTCGTCGAAGGCCATGATCCGGGGAGAGGCGATCCCTATCTCCAGGGGAATGACGGCCTCTGCACCGTACGTCAGATTGAATGGCGACTCCCCTATCGGGATCCTCTTCATCGTTCGGTGGGCCCAGAGAACACTTGGTAGCTCGTCGACCCATAATCCCTTGGAGGAATTATCGAGTCGCTTCTTGAGTCCGTCGAGGATCTGACGGTTTATGTTCTCCGCCTGCCCGTTGGACTGGGGATGGCATACTGAGGAGAAGCACTGCTGGATCCCGAGATCTTCACAGAACTTGCGGAAATGCTTGCCCGTGAATTGGGTCCCGTTATCTGTGACGAGCCCTTGAGGGATTCCGAACCGACAGACGATGTGCTTCCAGAAGAATTGCTGAGTCTGTTGCTCGGTGATCGTTGCTAATGGCTCTTCCTCGATCCATTTTGTAAAGTAGTCTATCGCCACAATGAGAAACTTTCGCTGTCCCGTTGCCTTGGGAAAGGGGCCTACCAGATCCATTCCCCACATGGCAAAGGGGGTCGGACTGGCAATCGAGCGGAGGTTTGCTTGCGGGGCCCTTTTGATGGGTGAGAACCTCTGACAGGGACCACATTTCCTGACAAGGGTTAGGGCGTCTTGCAACATGGTGGGCCAGTAGTACCCGTGATTCAAAACCTTTCGCGCGAGCGAGCGGCTTCCCATGTGGCATCCACCGATCCCTTCGTGGAGCTCCTTGAGAGCATACTTGGCTTCATCTGGAGTGAGGCAGCGGAGATAGGGTCGGCCATCCGAGGTTGTGTAGGACCTTTTGAAGAGTGTTGAGTTGATCATGGTGAATCTTTCTGCTCGGGCCCTGACCCGTCTTGCCTCAGCTCGGTCTTCGGGGAGCTCTCCCTTGACGAGAAATCGCCTAATAAGAGTGGTCCAGTCGTTGGGGGGAGCTCCATCTTCGATACACAGGACCTCTGGGATGTCGATGCTTGGTTTCAACATGACTTCGATCAGGACCGTGCGGTCGAGACCTTCGAAGGATGAGGAAGCCAATTTTGATAGGGCGTTAGCCTGGACATTCTGTTCCCGAGGGATCCTCACAACGGCCGACTCGTCGAAGGACGTTAGTAGGCGTTGAACTACAGCTCGGTACCGGACCATTCGATCGTCGCGGGCCTCGTACTCCTCGGTGATCTGGTTGACCACGAGCTGGGAGTTGCTAAAAGCCCTGCTCTGTCTGGCGCCGACCCGATGAGCCATGGTGAGCCCGGTGATCATGGCCTCGTACTCGGCCTCGTTGTTGGAGGCCGGGAAGTTGAGGCAGAGTCAGTATTGGAGAAGAAAACCATCCGGGCCTCACAGAATAATGCCAGCTCCGAAACCCTCCTCGCAGGAGGAGCCATCGACGTAAACTTCCCACGTCTGGTCGGCCTCCTTGCTCGCGGGATGCTCGAAGATGGTGCATTCCGTGATGAATTCTGCGAGCGCCTGCCCCTTAATGGCTATTCTGGGCTGATAGCCAATGTCATGCTGGCTGAGCTCGAACGACCATTTGACGAGTCGACCCGAGCTCTCCGGCTTGTAGAGCACGGCCTTCAGGAGTTGGTCCGTCAGTACCTGGACCGAATGAGATTGAAAATATGGATGGAGTTTTCGCGAGGCTATGACTAGGGCATACGCTACTTTCTCCATCCGAGAGTAACTGGTCTCGGCATCGAGCAGGACCTTGTTGACATAGTACATAGGCTTCTGTGATCCCTCCTCCTCCCGAACGAGAACGGCGCTGAGCACCTTCTCCGAGGCTGAAAAGTAGAGCCAGAGTGGCTCTCTTGGTTCGGGCTTGCTGAGGAGGGGAGGGTTTGCGAGGTTCTCCTTCAATTGGGCGAAGGCCTCTTGCTGTTGGGTACCCCACTCGAACCCTCCGGTGCCGCGCAGGGCTTTGAAGAACGGAAGAGACTTCTCTCCAGACTTGGAGAGGAAACGGCCGATGACCGCCAGTCTCCCCGTCAGCCGCTGGACCTCTTTGATGTTCCTGGGAGGAGCCATGTCTAATATGGCCTGGATCTTCTCGGGGTTCGCCTCGATGCCTCGCTGGCTGACAATGAAGCCAAGAAACTTTCCCGCGGAGACGCCGAAGGCGCATTTGGCCGGATTGAGTCTCATATTATGGGTCCGAAGTATCCCAAAGGCCTCCTCTAGATCGGCGACGTGATCCTCCCCCTGCTGGCTCTTGATGAGCATGTCGTCCACGTACACCTCCAAATTGCGCCCGATTTGCTCCTTGAAGACCCGGTTGACGAGTCTCTGATAGGTGGCGCCTGCGTTCTTCAGCCCGAAAGGCATGACCCTGTAACAGTACAGCCCCTGGTCTGTAACGAAGGACGTCTTGGTGATGTCGGGAGGGAACATGCGGATCTGTTTGTAGCCTGAAAAGGCATCCATGAAGGATAGGAGCTCATGACCCGATGTTGCATCGATAAGAGCATCGATTCTGGGGAGGGGGAACGGATCCTTCGGGCACGCCTTGTTGAGGTCCGTGAAATCTATACAGATCCTCCAGCTCTCGCTCGCCTTCTTGACCATGACGACGTTCGCCAACCACTCGGGGTAGCTGACTTCTTAGATGAAGCATGCGGCCAGGATCTTGTCGACTTCCGCATTTACCGCCTGCTGTCGCTCCGGAGCGAACTTACGTCGCTTTTGGACAACCGTCTTCGACCCGGTGATCACGCTGAGTTTGTGCATGATGAGATCCTCGGAGATACCGGGCATGTCAGAAGGCTTCCAGGCGAAGAGGTCGACATTGCGGCGAATGCAGGTGATGAGAGCGGACTTAAGGTGAGGGGTGAGGGAGCGACATACCCGAAAGTGCTTCGACGGATCCCCTGTCTCGAACGAGACATCTTCCAGCTCGTCTGCCGACTCGGGCTCTGGCTGGGTCCTCTGGGGCTGCATCTCGACGGCGTCGAGGGGAAACACGCCACTCCCGATTGCTGTCATGTAGCACGAGCGAGCAGCTTCCTGGTTTCCCCGGACTACTCCTACTCCAGTATTGGTAGGGAACTTCATCTTCTGGTGATAGGCCGAGGGGACAGCCTGGAGGGAGCAGAGGCCCGGGCGACCGAGTATCACATTGTATGCTGCCTTGACATTTACCACCATAAAGTCCATGGACTCGGTTCTTCGGTTTGGGGTCGTACCTGCCGTGACATCTAGTGTGACGATCCCTTCAATTGTTACAGGGACGCCCGAGAACCCGTGCAAGGTGTACCCCGCCGGCTTCAGCTTGTCGAGGGAGAGCTTCAGGTTCTCGAAGGCTTTGAGAAACAGAATGTTGACCGAGCTCCCGTTGTCCACAAGGATTTGCCGAGCGTCAAAATTGGCCATGCTGAGGTTGATGACGAGGGTGTCGCAATGCGGGAGCCGCACCCCTTCCAGGTCTTTCCCCGAGAAGGAGACAGGGAGCTGTTGGATCTGAGGGGGAGAGGACCTTGGACGGCATTAACATCCCGGATGAACGCCTTGCAGGAAGTGTTGGACTCCCCTCCCATGGGCCCCCCGTGGACGCAGTGTAATATGGCCTGGCCCTCGGGCTCATCAAGCTCCTGCTCTCGCTCGAGGAGCTGCAGGGGAGCTCGAGGAGGAGGCGGAGTCCTCCTGTTCCTCGTGTCCCTTGCCCCCGAGCTTCCTCTCGCTTGTACTCTCGGAGGTACCCTCGCTGAATAAGGGCCTCGATCTCGTCTTTCAGGGCCCGGCAGTGATTCGTGTCGTGCCCGTTGTCCCGGTGGAAGCGGTAGTAGAACCGTTGATCCCTTTTTTTGCTGGTGTTGTTGGACGGACGTGGGGGATACTGGACGAGGTCCCCGTCCTCAATCGCCAAGAGGATGGAGGACACATTCTGGGTTAGCGGGGTATACCTTTCGAAGCGAGGGACCGGCAGGACCTTCTTCATGACGCCCGCGTCCCTTGGAGCCTTCTTTGATGGCTCAATTTCTTCGGCCTTCCGCTTTCCTTTTCCGGGTACCTCCCTGGACTCTTCTGGGTTTAGGGCCTCCTCCGTCCTGATGTATTTCTCAACCCTGTTGAGGAGGTCGGGAAAATCGATGGGGGGCTTCTTCGCCAGTGAGGCTTTCAGCTGTCCATGACGGACGTTGTGCCGAAATGCTGCGGAGGCGATGCCAGGATCGAGAGAGGAGACCGACCTTGCCTCTACTATGAACCTCCGGACGAACACCCTAAGCGATTCCCCCTTCTTCTGCCTGAGTCCAAGCAAAGAAGCACTTGTCCTCTCGGCCTTCCGGCTGGTGACAAAGTGGGCGAGGAAATTGCCCTCCAACTGGTTGAAGGAGTAAATGGAGCCGGGGGTCAGCTTGGAAAACCATTCACGAGCCGGACCCCGGAAGGTGGCAGGGAAGGCTCGGCATAGCAGGGGATCCGAAGCGCTGTGAATCATCATGAGGGTTTTGAAACCCTCCATGTGATCAGCAGGATCTCCCTCGCCGTCATAGGTCTCGAACTGAGGTGGTCGGAAATTTCGAGGTATTTCTGCTTGGAGGATGAGGGCGGAGAAAGGAGGTCGGATAGGCTTGTACCCCTGAGCCGCTCCGGGACTGCCGTCGCCTATGTGGTCGAGGCGATCCTCCATTTCTTGGAGGCGCCTTAGGAGATCGCCCTCGTACTCTGGTGGGATAGTTGATGGGTGGGACACGCTGGCCTCGGCGTCCGACCTGGTTTGAGAATGGCGGACATCCTCTTGGTGGGGGGCCCCTCGAAGGGCCCCCAGGATCTCCCTTCGGAAGTCCTGGAATTCTTGGTGAGTGACTGAGGCTCCCTCGACCTGGTTCAGGTGGGCCGAAGGTTGCTGTCCGACGTGGCTGAGCGCTGGCCTCTGCCCCTGCGACGGTGGTTTTGGATGGTTCGGGGCCGAGTTGGAAGCGGCCCTTCCCCTCCTACGGCTAACCTATCGGTTGATGATTACCCCCCGTAGGTCGGGCTGGGCTGGACGGGAGGCACTCTTCTGGGGTCCCTGGTGGGGAGCCCCGTGATTGGAGTCGTGTGCTTCGGCAGTAGGACCTGGCGGGGCCAAGTTCTGCCGAGGCGCGGAGGTAGCAGCCTTTTTGGCTTTGGGGGCCATAAGAGTTCAGGCTGTCGAGGTACCTCGACGGTCGGGCTCGGGTCGGCTCCTGAAGTAACTTTCCCACAGACGGCACCAACCTGATGCGGTTTGTTTCTGGGAGACGTGTAAATGCACCAGGTGTGAGTTCTTACTCGCTTTGTATTTGAAGGAGGAAGCTACTGATCAGACGACCCTCGGCTGGCCGAGCGGTACCGGTGACAGGCTGGGGTGAGGCGAGGCTGGATGCTCGGCTCGGATCAGGGGGCTCGGATCCGAGGTCTGGTGTACCTGCAGACGGTCTAGGAACACCGGGGTTGGTCCCGGTGGCGACCCTCCGACGATCTAGTCAGTCACTTAAGATAGAGCAACAGTAACTAGGGTTTTGTGGAAGAAAGATTCATTACTTGTAGACAGGGGGGAGGGTCTGGTATTTATAGGGGATGCCAATCGGGTCCAGACCCGTTTGGGGCTGGGCCGGACCCGGTTACCCGAGTGGCTGAAGCGGTGGAAAGCCGGACGGTATTGGGCTGACGTGGCAGACGCCGGAGTGGTTTCCGGGCTGACGTGGCAGAGCTCCGGGCAGTTTTCCGGTGCTAACGTGGCAGATCTGAAGGATCAGAAATAGCGTGTATCCTGAGGGGATCCAGTGGTCCAGGATGAGCCACGTTTATTCCTGACTCATATCAGTTATCAAACTCTCACTACTTTGAAGCTCAATGGTTTATCCTTCCCGAAACGTCCAAAGGGTGTGTCTGGGTGTGAAGTTGAGTTAGGATAAATAGAGTTTTGTAGAGTTATTTCTCAAACTTTAGTTATTTTTACTTTGTATTGTTTGAGAGCCCTTTCGGAGTTAAGATAACTATAGTTATCTCAACTTTTTTAATCTCAAAGTTGGGATAATTTTAGTGATCTCAACTCCACTTAAACCTCATTTTCAAAAGTTTGCTAAACTTCCTCCATTCTTCTGTAAAGTATGGGTTAACTAAGCTTCAGTTGGCTTCTTAAACATCATATAAACATGGAGTTAGGTTAGGATAACTTGAGTGGCGGATATGCGATAACTAAAGTTTCCAAACCTTTACCTCCACTTAAAAAAATAAACTTTAACTAACCTAATTTTGTTTCCAGACACACCCTAAGGAGGAGAAATTTTGAGCGTTCTCGTTTCTTAAAAGCCTTCATTTGAAATCAGTCATGTTCATAAAACCTAATGGACTACATTTGCGAAAAACACCCCTCAACTATATGGTCAAAGAAAAAACTCCCTCTTTTATCGGCCAACACGATACCCCCCCTCCCCCCCAAACTATAAATTGAAGTCAACTTCTGTACGGAGACCCTAAAAATGAGAGCGAAATGTTCAGATTGCCCCTATTTAAATATGTTCAAATTGCCCCCCCCTACCAACTATAAATTGTAGATAACTCCTGTACGGAGACCCTAAAAGTAGGAGTGAAATGTTCAAATTGCCCCTAATTAAATATGTCCTAATAAATCCACTGATTACTCTCTTCTCTCTTTTAAATCTCTCACCCGATCTCTCTCTCTCTCTATATATATGACCAAATCCACTGTCTGAACTGTTCTTTCTCTCATTATTCTCTTTCTCAAATTCAAACCATGTCATTTTCTAGTCTTTCTCTTCAACCAAATCTGATGTCCGAACCCCAAATCCATAACCCTAAACCCTCAAATCGGTCACAGAGTTAGGGTTAGGGTTTTGGGGTTCGGGCACCAGATTTGGTCGGAGAGAGAGAGAGAGAGGGATCCGATAAGGTTCGAATTTGGGAGAGAGAAGAGTGAGAGAGAGAGAGAGCGATTCAGAGATGGATTTGGTTGGAGAGAGAAGTGGGATTAGGTGAGAGATTTAAAAGAGAAATGAAAGTAATTAGTCGATTTATTAAGGTATATTCAAATACGGGCAATTTGGATATTTCACTCATTTTTTTTAGGATTTCTGTACTATAATTTGGGGGGGGGGGGGGGGGGGTTGCTTTGACCTTATAGTCTATAGTTAAGGGATGTTTTCACAATTTACCCAATCTGATGACATTTCACGGCTATTCTCTCCTTTGAATTGAGCGTTAATGGAATATCATGTGATTGAGAAAAATTTTTGGGTTCCTAAAGTTATGATAATGCCACGTGTCTTTCCAAAACTAGTGAGGTTCAAGTTTGTTGATTACGTGGATTACTCGCATGAGAATGTCAACACAGAAGCTCCTAATCTTACGACTCTATTTCAATGGGGTGATTGAATGCCTTAACCTTAGGAAATGTCCAAGGTTAGTTGGGGCATATATGCACTCTTCTAGAAAAGATCTATTGTTTTGCTGGAGCTCGATGGAAATTGCAGTTGTTCTAGCTAATGTCGAGCTTCTAGTTATGGGATACTGGTTCTTTCCTCATTTTGAACACTGGCATTGGCAGTACTTGAGTTCAATGTGAAGAGAAGATGCTGAAGCGAATGAGGTCGAAGCGTCATTGAATCGAGAAGAAGCAACAACAGCAGCAGCTACAACAACCAATTAATAGTCAACTGCCTATTCAATCTCTCTGTTTGGGAGAGATTGCATCGCAGTCGACCGCCGGCGGCATAAGGCAGCTATTGGGTTGGGTCTAGGTGATATTTTTAGGCCCAACTTCTACTACAAGTTAGATTGTACGCCTCCTATCCTATGACTTCTTCTACAGATTTATCAGACTGTTATTGTATCAAGGCTACAACCTAGGTTTTCTCTAGATTTCTATGTATTGTAATAGCCTCCATGAGAGGTGAAGTATTTCATTAAGAGTTCTCTATCATAAACAATAGATTATCTTCTAGTGAGATTTGAGAGATAGATAGGTTCTTGATGAGAGAGTTTGTAACTCTTGTAATCTTCTCTAGTTGAACAATATCTCCCTTATTTTTTCCTGGATTACGTTCGCCCATATCAGGACAAATATTGTGTACTTTTTGTGATTGATTTGATTTACTTGTTTGATTGTTCATTGGATCGGTTCATAAAGCTTCACTCCGCTGCGCCAAATTTCTAACAGGAAGAAGATTTTCTTATGTAGAGATCGCTCTGTGTGCAATTTAGCTAGTTATCCAGTACCCATGTTTGAAAACTTGAAGGAATTCCATGGCCATGGAATCCTTCTCCACATATTTTCGATGAAGGCTCTACTGGTCTTCATTTGCGAGTGCCTGTTATTAGAGTCGCTCTGCATAAATGTCGTATGCTTTCATATTCCTGTTCCTTTATCTTAGATTGTCGTGTGCAATGGCTATTTTTCCTGGTTAATTTCATTAAAAAAATCAAACTATAACTAAATCTAAAGTAGTTTATTCGTAACCAATTGAATTAACCGAAAATTATCTGAACCATATTTAAATGTATAGTTTGGTTCGGTTCGGTTTGTGGTAATAAATATGATTTGGAGCGATGCTTTACAAATATTAAAGATTTATAGGGGACAAATATTTGAAAAACCCATAAAATTTCAACAACAATTTCCTTGACAATATGTTTCAAAATATTTGTTAAGAAAATATTAATTACGTATAACTTGATCATAAACAATTCTCGCAACCCTCAATGTGGTTGTGGCATGGTTCTAAGGTGGCAATGAGTGGCAAATTTTTTTTATAATACTTTTTTGTTTGTTATTTCTTAACTTTTTGAGCTCGGAGTTCACAACCCCAAATTCACTACAGTACTCTCTTTGGTTTGAAGTCACAGAAGGGAGAATTCGGGTTTGCCAATCATGAATTCACAAAGAGAAAATAAGGGTCTCTGCTGGGAATTGTTAACCTAAACTAAACTGAGTCTTTTTCAAGGATGTTGTTTTCCCCTCTAATTGTCATTTTAACTATTAAAAAAACCATTGTCCATATTTTAACTTATTCAGTAATGGGGAAATTGCAGTCCTTTTTGTAGCATGACATATTTATGTAGAAATTGCACTTGTATTAAAAGATCCGGCAATTATATACCCTACGTGTCAGGTGTTTTCTTATTAAAGAGGTTGCATTTGTTATGTTATGCCTACTCGGTGAATTCTAGAGGTATATTCATAAAATATTTTAGACAACATAAAAACATTATTTAGTTCTCCTATAAAATTAATGAGTCTCCACATTTTCTAGGGCAAGTATGCAAGGCTCAAGAATGAGAAAGTTTATGAAAGTGCAATGCTCAAGATGCATGTGGTTAGGTGGTGTGCTAGTGGAGCATATTATTGGGCTATAAACACTTCCATCTTTGAGTATAAATGGAAGGTCACTCCATCATTCTCAATCATCCAAGAATCAAAACAAAAAAAACTCTAAAGGTTTTCGTGTATAGAAGCAATGTGAGTTGTGAGTGTTTCAAGAGTGCGTATAACTCTTGGTATAGAGTGATCCTTTAAATAGAGAGGGTGTACAAGAGATATCAATTTGAATACAAGGATTCAAGTTGTGTATAAACTTGAGTTGATATTTTCTTATACTTGTTATTTTCTTCTAAAATGAAAAATCTCCTTTTCTTCTGGATTTGTATTGATATGGGTAAAATTAGAACCAAACTGGGACCGTTCAAATTGGGCACGAATCGTAAATCTCTTAGGGGTAAAACGGTAATTTCACTAAAAAGGGTCCGTGAATGGGAATTGGGTCTCTTCCAAACCCAACAGCCCAAAACAGACCTGTTTAACTGGGTTGTCTGACTAGCCCAATAAGAAGGGGTCCAGGACATTTAAACTCATAATTATCCATATGAGCTTATTCAAAATTCATATCTTGGGGAAAGTTTAAACTCATATCCCCTCAGCCATTCTTATCTCTTCATGCAAAAGAGATAACCTATTCAATGCAAAAACTTCGGGATGTAGAGATAAATCATATCTTGAAATTGACCAAGTAACTATAAATACCCTTTACCTCCACCATAAACATGTAATCAATATTTTCTCAACAAAAGATCTCTCAAAGTCTTCTTGATTTTTGACTTGAGCATCGGAGGATCTGTCGTTGGGATAAACCCCGGTGTTTCAAAATTTTTACAGGTCATAATGGAAGTGATCGTCACCACACAAATCAAATCATACGACACAAACGAGTCAGATCGAGAAGTCAATCGCAGTCAAAGATAGTTAACAGTTGAAAGTCAAAAGGTCAGTTCTTGATTGTTCCTCAAAAGAGTCCACATCATTTGATTGCTCCTACACTGAAAAAGGAAGCAATAGATTGGCTTCATTTGTGGGAACAACAAAGAAATTTCGACTAGAATTCGACCGTAAAACGCTACTTTCCGCCATGCCTCCTAAGGGGAAAGGAAGGTGGCGACCTCAAGTCGACGAGCCAACCCTATTCCTCCACCTCCTCCTCTTGAGGACCTTCCTCCCACCTATCAACAAGTGCAACCCCAACAGCCTCAGCAAGAAGAGCCTCTCCTTCAACAGGTTCAGCCTCCAGCCAGAGGAGCTGCACCGGGGGGCTCCCATTAGAGTCGTCCTGAACCATCTGCATGACCCTTCGTTGAAAGCGAGGTTCAGTTTACACCTCTACCCCTTCCATACTGCCTCAACCATAACTCGATCTCTGTCAGGTCATCGCTAGCTGCCAGCAGGGGTCTAACCTCCAAATCTGCCTCAACGAGAGGAGAGCCAGTGAAGAAACCCTCCATCCAGAACAGTGGGAAGGTAGGAGAAGCCTTTTTCCTCGAATGACACGATCTAGTTGAACTCTGTCTCCAAGGGGGCAGGGAAGAACTCCCTCTCCCAGAAGGCAAAGAAGATCCCCTTCTCCTAAGGAGCGAAGAAGCCACCAATCCCCAAGGGATCACAGAAGAACTCCTCCCCGAGAAGGAGGCATCCAACTCCAACTTGTAGAACAACCCCTAGAAGAAGAAGGGAGGAGGAAGTACTCGTCACTAGAGCAGAGCTCCGAATGTTCAAAGATGAAATTCTTCAGGCTCTTAACATAATTCCTACCAAGACTCGAACCCAGTCTTCACCACTCTACCCCTCCACATCGTGAAGAATATGTCCACCAGATCCAATCAGCAAGAGGAAGCCGTCCTCTGATGCCTCCGAAAGATGGAAAATCGTCTAGAACTACTGAAGAAGGAAGAAGGAAAACATGAAAGAAGATACCGTCCCGTCAGACCCCCTTCTCCAAAAAGATCATTGAGGCTTCTGTCCCCTCTAACTTCGAAATCCCAACATTTGAGCCGTACGATGGGGAGACAGACCCAGTAGACTACATCGAGAGTTTTAAAACTCTCATGATGATCAACAAAGCGTTCGACTCCCTCCTATGCAAAACTTTTCCGGTGACTTTAAAGGGCTCTGGATGAGAGTGATACTCTTATCTCTTTCCATGATCTATATTTTCCTTCGACCAGCTTGAGGAGCTCTTCCTCACACACTTTAGCACTAGTCGCAATTAATAGAAGACTAGTGCTTCCTTGCTAGATCTGAAGCAAAGGGATGAGGATTCCCTCAAGATCTATATTCAACCCTCAAGAGCTATATTCAATGCTTCACGGCCAAGTCCAAATCCATCCCCTCACTCGATTAGTAGTTGCCATGGCCATCTTCAGGTACAATGTGAAGCATGATGACCTCAAGGCTCCCCTCTTCAAAACATCTCCTCTGGACTTCTCTCACCTTCTTCAAAGAGTCCAGAAGTAAATCCGAGTCAAAGAGGCAATCTGCCCTAAAAAGCAGAAGATACCTTCGTCTGGGAAAAAACAGAAAGGCTCCAATGAAGATGAACCTCGAAAATCCCAGAAGATTGCCACGGGCCAGCACCGTCCGCCTCTCTTGCCTCGCTTTGAGAAGTAAACCTCACTTAATGTTAGCATCTTCGCCATCCTCATGGAGTTTGACAATGATGGGACCCTTCGACCTCCCCCCAAATTGAATGCCCTGAGCAAGAGAAGAGATAACTAAGTTGTGTGTCTTCCACAATGATCATGGTCACCTCAAAGATGATTGCTGGGCTCTCAAGGACATGGTCAAAGCATTGCTCCAACGAGGATACCTCGCCAAATTTGCACAAGTGAATGGCATTGAACCTCCACTTGTGAAAGGAGACAACAAGCGAGCAGAGAGGCCAACCAAGTCCTAGTGATCGGGTCGGATGGAGATATTTCATGCTATTCATGGAGGACCTATGAGGGGAGCTTCTAGCTCCTTAAGGAAATCATTTGTCCGAGAGGTAAATTCAGCACATAACATTCCGCCTCCAGGAAGCACATGAGCCAGCATCACATTCTCGGATCGAGACTTGGAAGCTGTCTGAACACCCCACAGCGACGCACTCGTAATCAACATGTGCATGGAAAACCATGAAGTATGTCGAGCACTAGTCAATTATGGAAGTTCACTTAACATCCTCTTCCTGAATGTGTTTGAAGGTCACAAGCTCAAGCGAGATCATCTCAAGCCTATCGAATACACCCTCCATGGATTCTCTGGAGCCCCTGTAATGATCGAAGGAATTGTTATCCTTGACGTAACCTTAGGGAAGGCTCTAGCTACTGGCACAGAAGTGCTAGATTTCATGGTGGTTGACATGAAATCTGCCTACAATGCCATATTCGGTCGCCCAGAGTTAGCTACCCTCCAATCATTCGCCTTAGCATACCACAGATGATGAAGTTCTCCATGGCTGCAGGAGTAAGGGAAGCCAATGGAAGCCAGGAAGATGCTCAGGCATGCTATACCACTACAATGGGGGCTCAGTCCTTCCCTTCGACACCTTAGAACTCCCCCTCGATATGGGACAAGCTAGCTCTGAACCCGAGGACGACCTAGCAGAAATCTCTTTCTCAAAAGAGGATAAAGCTAAGTGTTTCCAGGTGAGCAATGCACTCCCCCAACAAGTCAAGGAGCAACTCATCACCTGTATCAGAGAGAACCAGGACCTTTTTGCTTAGACAGCCGAAGATATGTCGGGCATTTCTGAAGATCTAATTATGCACCGCTTAAGTGTAAATCTAGAAGCCAAGCATGTCTAGCAGAAGCACTGCAAATTCACATCGAGAGGCAACACGCCATCAAGGAAGAGGTTAAGAAGCTCTAAGCAGCCCGATTCATCCAGGAAGTTAGCTACCCCGAGTGGCGAGCAAACATGATAATGGTCAAGAAAGCCAACAAAAAGTGGGGAATCTGCATAGACATCACCGACCTCAACAAAGCATATCCGAAGGACCCCTTCCCCCTGCCGAGCATAGATGCCTTGATAGATGCCACCTTAGGCCATGATTTATTAAGCTTCGTGGACACTTTTTCGAGAAACAGTCAGATCCGAATATTTCCGACAGACATCTTGAATACGTCCTTCATCACCGATCAATGGCTCTATTGCTACCGAGTTATGCCATTTTGGCTGAAGAATGCTGGAGCTACATATCAACACCTGGTGAAGTAAGTCTTAGAAGAACAGATCGGCTAAAACATGGAAGTGTATGTGGATGATATGCTTGTAAAGAGCCTCAGGAAAGAAGTCCATGTAGTTGACCTTCAAGAAATGTTCAATGTACTTTAGAAAAACAATATGTGACCGAACCCTTTGAAGTGTGCCTTCGGGGTTTCTCGGGAAAGTTCTTGGGGTTTATGGTGAGTCAGAGAGTAACTGAAGCTAACACTGAGAAGATCAAAGCCATCATCGACATGTCTCTCCTAGCCCCAATCAATGAACTTTAGAAGCTTACAGTCCGCCTCGCCGCCATCAGGCGTTTCCTCTCCAAGTCAGGGGAGAAATGCCTCCCTTTCTTTAAAGCTCTTCTGGGAGCAAAGAATTTCGATTTGGGGGAAAAATAACAAGCTGCTTTTGAAAGCCTCAAAGTAAACCTCACCAATCCTCCCCTCCTAAGCAAGCCACACCAGGAGAAATCCTCTACTTCTACTTTTCCATATTGGATCAAACCCTCAGTGCTGTGTTGGTAAGAGAAGAAGATCAGACACAAAAGCCAATCTACTATGTAAGCAAGGTGCTCCATGATGCCAAGTTCCGGTACTCGAAGATGGAGAAGATGACCCATGCTCTAGCGACAGCCGCTCGGAAGCTCAGACCTAGTCCTCACCGATTAATCACTCAAGCAAGTCTTCTACAAGCCCGAAATCTACAAAAGACTCATGAAGTGGTCTAATGAGCTAAGTCAGCATGATACCACTCATCGCCCCAGAACCGTAATTAAGGCCCAAGACTTAGCCAAATTCATCGTCGAGAGCACAATCTCTGATCCTCCCGAGGAGGGAGACAACCCCCCACTTTGGAATGTCTATGTGGATAGGTCCTCTTGTCTCGAAGGGCGTGGAACCGGGGTCACTTGATCGGTTCTGATGAGTTCATTCTCCAATACTCATTGTGCCTCAGTTTCCCGACTTCTAATAACGAGGCCGAGTATGAAGCCCTGATTGCCGGCCTCCTTCTATCAAAGAAGGTAGGGGCACAAAGAGTCGGATTATTCAGTAACTCTCAATTAGTAGTGAACCAGGTCCGAGGAGAATAAAAGGCTAGGGATGATCATATGGTCAAATACTTGGCATAGGTGAAGAAGATTATGTCCACCATCAAAGAAGCCGTGGTCACTCGCATTCCGTGAGAAGAAAACGGGCAAGCAGATGCCCTCTCTAAGATCGTCTCCACATCATTTGACGGACTTGACCACACTGTGCTGATTGAAATCCTACTCAAATCGAGCATTGAAGAAGAGACATTGGAGTTCATGCCTATAACCCCTCAAGCACTTAAATATTGTTGGTTGAAACATCTAGTCGATTAACTAGACAAAGGGATCATCCCTGTGGATACCAAAGAATTAAGAAAGATTTGCGTAATGGCTGAAAGGTATGTGCTCGTAGAAGGGATCCTCTACAAGCGCTCTTATACTCAAATTGATGGTCGACCTTACCTTCGATGCCTTTCTCCTGAAGAGACCAACTATGCATTGAAAGAAGTCCATGAAGAAATAGGTGGAAGCCATCTCGGCACGAGTTCCCTTGCACGAAAAGTTCTTAACCATGGTTTCTACTGGCCCATTATCCTCAGCAATGCTTAATCTTATGTCCGCCAATGCATCCACTGTCAGAAGTACTCCTTCATCAAGTGGATCCCCCAAGCCAACCTCAACTCAATGTCAAGCCCCATCCTCTTTGCAATGTATGGAATGGATTTTCTCGGGCCCTTCCCTCCTGTTACCGAACAATGGTATTTCTTAGTTGTCGCTATCGATTACTTTAAAAAATGGATAGAGGCGGAACAACTTGCAACAATCACTGAGCACAAAGTCCAACAGTTATTCTTGAAGAACTTGGTTTGTTGGTTCGGGATTCCCCACATTCTAGTCACTGAAAATGGAACTCAATTTGCTGGTAAGGTGTTTCGTAAATTTTGCACTGATCTAAATATTGAGTAGCGCTTCTCATCGGTGTCTCATCCCTAGACCAATGGTCAAGCCGAGAATGCCATTCGGCAAAGCTTAGATGACCTCAAGAAGAGACTTAGTGAAGCCCCAAAGGGACAATGGGTGGAAGAACTCCCAAGTGTGCTCTGGTATTATAGAACAACAAAGAGAATCCCCACGGGAGAATCCCTGTAATACCCTGATCTTCCAAATATACGAAAGATTATTTATTTTTATATATAGTGTGCTTGTGTAATATTGTTGGCTATTATTTTCAACATGATGAATAAGAACCTTGTTTTTATAAAGTATTTTCCCTAAAGCCCAAATGTTAATTTACTTATTTACTTCTACAAAATAACTATTTTGGCCCAATTGATTTCTAGCCTATGAAATAAATCTTTTATTATTTTCTACAACTTGTATGTGTAACATTTTCTTTTAAAAAGACCTATTTTTGTATGTACAAATTCTTGTGGGGTGATTTATGCATGCACGTGCATTTCGCATACACGTGCACAATGCACAAATCTTGGCCGGTTGGGTGTAGTAGTGGGTTTTGATGGTGGGTGGTTATTTTGGGATGTGGGTGGTTATCACAACCCCCTAATCAATCCTAGCCCTTGATCCTCCAACTCCCTAGTGCATCCTAGCCCTCCATCTCACTCTAATCTGTGTATAAATACCCCCCTCTCATCCATTGTTCTTTACACTAAGATTATTTTATAAAGATTATTATTGTAAGAGTTTGTGTGTGGAGGCCGGGCATCATTCCCTGGAGATCTTCGGCAAGGAGCAAGGAGCAAGGAGCAAGGAGTGCTGCGTTGCATTAAGGAGCTTTTGCTGGATTCGATCACTTCGTCAAATAAGGTGGGTGTTTCTCAGGACTTCTAGTGTAGAAAACATGCCATAATTGTGATGTTTGTTACTGTGCTCATGAGAAGTAAAGTAGTATGTATTAGAAATGCGTGAGTATGATTATGTTGATAATTATGGAGGACTAATAATGTAGTAATGGCACTGAAAACAAGAAGATGAATTGGGTCGGTACAGTCGACTGTCGTGCAGATAAGTCGACTGGTTCGAGACTTCTGTTACATGATTTATTAGAAAGCTTCATGATATATATGTGAATAATTAAAATAAAGTAGTGAGAGTAAACTCATATCCTTCATGATGTACAAGACTAAGTAGACATGAGCATGTGGAAAAAGAACTAGGGATAATTAATGAAACTGTGAACGACTGGAGCAGTCGACTGATGTTATGAACAGTCGACCGATGCATCGATTAAATTTTGAATATGCATGTAATTCCATGAATTGAGATATGTTTTCATTGTGATTGTTCTAAGTGTAATTGAGAATCATGTTTTATTTCTGCAAGAAAGTTATGAACAAGAGTAAATGCATGTTTAGCATCACTTGAAGAAAAGACAATGTTAGTTATTTTGAAATCCATGTTGTAACTGAACAGTTAAAGAAATATGTAATTATGATTAGATAGTGTAAATTGGCATTATGATGCATGTGCGAGTACTAGCAGATGGGAAGATAATCCCTTAACCTGAAATGTGGAATGTGTACTGCTTAAAAACCCAGGACAGACGACTGATGGATGAACAGTCGACTGTCACGTGGATAACATTTTGAACCTGAAAAGTTGCGGGACAGCCGACTGGCCATGTGCAGCAGTCGACTCTCCCGAGTGTTTATGATGAACTTGTATTGACTGTACGAGTCGACTGGTACTCTTCCAAGTCGACTGTACAGAGTAGATTTTGATATGTCAGAGATTCCAGTTTTGATTATTGCTGAAAGTTGTGAACTTTATGATTGATGCCAATGAACTTTTATGGCTGTATGAATTTATATGAAAAGAATCATAGATGTGAGTTGAGAATTAAATGAACATGAAAGGCTAAGATCATGATAAGAAAGTCTGTGAGACTCTAAATGAATTATGAGCTGAAAGTGCTCAATTGGAAATTGTGAATTGGAAATTGAAACGAAGAGTAGCTAAGTCTCCCCCGGCAGTGAAATGAATGAAATGAAATGAAATTGAAAAGAAGACCAAGGATGGTCATGTATTGAAATGAAATGATAAGTCCGGTTTGGTGGAGAGGCTAACTCTAGAGCTTTGATTTTTATTCATGATTCTAATATTTAGTACATAGTGAAGAGGTGATGAAAGTGAGAGAAAAACATAAGTATGAGAACTAGAGTTTACGGTGCGGGTGTGTGAGTCGCAGAATGCATGCTTGATGAGTCAAGACATGGCGCGGGCACAACTCAGAATGATCGGACTTTAGTCACGCTTGTGGGGTGTTTGGTGACTGCAAGAGGATCGTGTTCAGGGAGGAGGCTGAATTGCTGCAGAATGCATGCTTGATGAGTCGAGACATGGCGCGGAATTCTACTCCAGGGGCCAGGATACGTGCTTGTACTCATAGATCATCTAGGATACTCACTGTAATTACAGAAGTAGAGTAAGTCATGGCGAGGGATTGAACCCTACAAAAATGAAGAACGATTAAGAGGCTTGCCCTCGGACCTATGTAGTATGGGATGCATAGAATCCGAACAAGTGCGCATTAGTGTCATGTAAATTAAGTAATTGCATTAAGGATTAAGTGCACGATCACGACACGACATCATTAAGATTTTCCCCTTTACTTTAATTGTTATGTGAACAAGTTTGTGATCTGTTAAGAAATGAGAATCGTTACACTGTTTCTGGCATAGAGAGGATGTCTATGTATAATTATCGTCGGTTGAATAAACTGACGTACCCACAGTTTTGTATGCAGGATAAATTACATGTAAAGAGGAATGGATGCATAGAGATTTACCATGTTGTTGTACATTTATGTAAATGTTGTATATTTTTACTTCCGCTGTGCAAAATAAAAAGTGTAATATGATGTAAACTCTGATGTAAAGTGAAAAGTTTAAATTCCTTGTAAAATTGTACTGAAGAAAGCGAAAAGATCCTGTAGAACATCTTGAATTCAGTGTTTTGGGAATCGGGGCGTTACAATCCCCGTTCAACCTAACTTTTGGCACATAAGCTCTCATCCCTCTAGAAGTAGGAATTCATTCTCCTCAACCCCCTTTCGTTCAATGAAGAGTATAGCTTGAATGACATTTGAGCCAATCTTGACATCCTCGAAGAAGTCCGAGAGAAGTCCATATCTGAAGATTCATCTACCAGCAGAAGGTAGAGAGATTCTACAATAAAAGAGTTCACCTGGCCAACATTCAGGAAGGGGACCTTGTCCTCCGAAAGCTCGAGATATCGAACTCCTGAAAGAAGGAAAAACTCGCTCCTAATTGGTAATGACCATACAAAGTCTCACAAGTTGTCTGCCCAAAAGCCTACCGACTTACAGACTTGTGGAGAAAAAAGATATCCAAGACTTGAAATGCCGATCACGTCATGAAGTACAAAGAGAGCGCTTAACACCCTTGCCTGATAGTTAGCATCATACACGTAATAAAGGCCAATGATTATAACGGTCACAACATGTAATAAAGACTTGCATTAAAGCAGCCACATAGTTTAAATTTTTCAATAAAATTAGTCTTTTCTTTTGCAAAATTCTTTGTTCAATTCTACAATTCTCTGAATAGTTCAACCTAAGAAAAGCAATGAGTTATACACATGGTATGCCCTCGAGCAACACCATCCATTCACTAAGCACTCCAATGAACAAGTGCGAGATCCATTCATAATCCATAGAGTCGCACGGGCACACTTGCCTCCAAATAAGTGTGTGGGGGTATATCTCATCGTACGAGGGCCCAACTCTAGACAAGTGTGGAGTCCATTTATGGTTCATAGTCGCTTTAGTGAATTGCACGCTAGTAAGTGTGTGGGGTTCGAATTGCCATTTGAATGCTCCCAAAACTCATCGTAACTTTGTTCGGAGTCCACCCATGGTTCACAGGGCTGCTTTGGCCACTTACTCCCGGGCAAGTATGTGGAGTTTTGCTCAACGTTCGAGTACTCCTGAAATAGCCCCGGACAGGTGTAAAGTTCATTCATGGTTCATAGAGCCGCTCTAGCCACGTGCACTTGAGTAAGTGTGTAGGGTTTGGCTTGCCATTCAAGTGCTCCCAAAACTCGTCATCAATTTGTTCGGAGCCCACTCACGGTTCATAGGGCCGCTTTAGCCACTTGCTCCTAAGCAAGTATGTGGAGTTTTGCTCGATGTTCGAGTACTCCTGAAATAGCCCCAGATAGGTGTAATGTTCATTCATGGTTCATAGAGCCGCTCTAGCCACTTGCACCCGAGCAAATGTGCGGGGTTCATCTCACCATTCAAGTGCCCCCAAAACTCATCATCACTTTATTCGGAGTTCACTCACGGTTCACAGGGCCGCTTTAGCCACTTGCTCCCGAGCAAGT
This sequence comes from Hemerocallis citrina, assembly GCA_017893485.1. Classification (NCBI taxonomy): domain Eukaryota; kingdom Viridiplantae; phylum Streptophyta; class Magnoliopsida; order Asparagales; family Asphodelaceae; genus Hemerocallis; species Hemerocallis citrina. The sequence continues at coordinate 81,523 of JACEHZ010000456.1, read as the reverse complement.
ATGCATAGTCTGGCTTGCCGTTTGAGTACTCTTGAAACAGCCTCAGACTAGTGTGGAGTCCATTCATGGTTCATAGATCTGATCTAGCCACATACACCCGAGCAAGTGTGCAAGAATCGGCATACCAGTTGAGTGCTCACAAAATTCGTCGTCACTTTATTTGGAGTCCACTCACGGTTCATAGAGTCCATACAAACACTTGCCCCAAGCAAGTATGCAGAGCATGGCTCGCCGTTCGAGTGCTCCTGAAACAACAAGAAGTTCATAATTCACAGAGATAAGGCTCAAACACTTAGGAATATTTATTTCATAAAATGTGTTTGATTACAAGTTTTATTGAGGAACGAGTCTCTACACAAGTATTATTGAAGATTAAGTCTCCACAGAGCACAAAGTCACAGTTAGCACCATCTTTACTCTTTCGAGGTAAAGGGATGCTCCTCTTAAGAGACACACGCGGTCTGCAACTTCCAGTAGACACCGAGCACTATTCCTTCCCCTCGAACCATCTAAGGGGATGTCCAAATCCGTGGATCGAGTCATACCCTCTGGGCCTACTACTCGTGTTGCCCCTCCGATCGATGCCCCGCTAGACGAACCGGCCACCCCGCTTTGAGTGTCACCCGGGTTCCGTGCTACTCCAGGCAAACGTAAAGTCAGTTCATGAAATGATCTCCCTTGGGCACGCTCTTCACGAGAGCAAGAAGTGCTCCTAACATTGCCTCGCTCAAGAAGTTGCTTCAATTGATGAATTTCCACCTCTTGTTCAATGAGCCTCTCGTTGAGAGTCATCTTTCACTTTAAATTTCAAACGAGGCACACTGCATAGGACGAACCACTCGATCGCGTCCCCTCCGAAAACTCAAGAATAGTTCTTCTCGGATGAGCTACTTCTAAGCTTCTCTCAAGCACCACGTTTTTCTGCTCATCTCTTAAGTAGTAGCCACAAGTAAAGAATGACGAAGGGCTTTATGTAACATCCCGTATTTCTTGAAGGTATGATATATATATATATATATATATATATATATATATATATATATATATATATATATAATAAAACACAAAGAAAGCTATCAAGTGGCTCTCATTCAATAAGGTTGAAATTGATGGTCCAGATCCTAACCTCATAAAACATATTTTCCCGCCCAAAAGTTTTCCCCAAAAACTCAAATTCAAATCCCCCCAAAACAACTACTTTATTTATTTCTTTATTTATTTCTCCCTCTCTCTCTCTCTCTCTCTCTTATTGTCTCTCTATTTACTTAGAAATTTATATTTTCAGATTTCAGGTTTGTAAATTTTCATATTTTTTATTCATTTTTTATTGCTCATGTTACATTGAAAGTAGTAAATATCTCATCAATAGTTAAATTTCATCATTTTTCACACTCAAAGTTCTAAGATGTTGCATTTTGCATCCCCATTTATAATTATTTTTCAACATATACTAATGGAAACATGGACTTTTATTTACAACTAATATTATTTTACTATTCAAACTTGAGCTACATAATTGTTGTTTTACTATTTACAAGACTTTCATATGTTGTATCATTTCGAAGACGTGCAGTAGGCACGTGCCCATGGACAAATCTAGTATATATATATATATATATATATATATAGGGTAAAAAGGATATGAGCAACTTGCTCATTTAGTAAATGAGCAATTGATTATGTGGCATGCATGTGATACATTGGACAACTAATCTTTTTAATGATTTTCCAACAACATGTATGCCACATCATCAATTGCTTATTTACTAAATGAGCAAGTTGCTCATACCCCTTTTCCCCATATATATATATATATATATATATATATATATATATATATATATATATATATATATATATATATATATATATATATATAATGGCATAAGGGTAATAATGTTGAATGGCATAATGTAATGGTAATAATGGGGATTTGGGGATTTAATTAATATGAGAAGTGGTTGTTGGGATGTTTGTGCTTGCTGACGTTGGGGATTGGTTGGCTGCCATGTGGGGCTCCTACCCCAGGTTTTGCTGCTCACGTAAGCAAGACAGAAAATAGAAGGATTTGTTGTGCATGGAGTGTGGGATTGATTTGTCCCACATCGGGGATTCTGAGACTAATTGAGTATATAAATATAATTTTCTATGATCAAGAGTCACCAAATCGGTTAACCTCCTTTTGAGAGGCAGCCTGTGGTGGGCAGCTGTACTAATAAATAAGTTGTCTTAGTTGGGGCCAGGGAGTTACAGAATGATATCAGAGCTGATTTTCGACCAATTGTGGGTAAGAGTGGGTGAGATGTATGCCTGAGAGGGAGATGAGGTCAGTACGCTGGCAGTTTGGCCGGGGCAGTACGCTAGAATTAGCTAAATCAGGGTGCTCCACTTCACATCGGCGAGATGTATGCCTGAGAGGGAGCTGAGGTCAGTGCGCTGGCCTAGAATTAGCTGAATCAGGGTACTCCACTCCACATCGACTAGAAAGGAGATCCTGCACTAGGTTGCATACCCCGACTCAGCAAGGACACTGATTTCTTAAGGGAGGGTGTGTGTAACACCCTATATTATATATATATATATATATATATATATATATATATAGAGAGAGAGAGAGAGAGAGAGAGAGAGAGAGAGAGAAAATTAATTAAAATTGGCCTATAGAGGGGTTCTATGGGAGTTGGTGTATGGATTTAAAAAGGAGAAAGAAGGGAGGTGGCGTGGCTGCTTTGATGCAGCCATGTGGTAACATGGCAGTGGGGCCCCATGAAGGGGGTTGCTGTGATTTGACAGCACGTGGGGCCCAAGAGGGAAGCATCTCTGCTACTGCTGTTGTTGTGCCTGCCACATGGCAGGGGGCCCGACTATGTGATGGCGTGCGAGAAGGATGGTGGTGTGGGATTGATTTGTCCCACATTGGAGGATTTACATGATAATTAATAATTAAATATAATTCCTATGATCAAGAGTCACCAAATCAGTTAACCACATTTTCAGAGGCAGCATATGGTGGGCAGTTGTACTAATAAATAAATAAATTGTCCGCATTGGGGCCGGAGCATTACACTTTAAGCCTCGAAGACTTTCCAGTGGCCGCTTCTCCTGAAGAGGGATCTTCCACACCAACAGGGGGTACCTCTTGGAGGATCTTATCCTTACATCTTGCTTTGGTATCCCATTGAGACAACACTCTTCACAAGTGGCCAAGCTTCGTCTTCGCTTTAAAAAGTCTCTCCCATTAACAGGCAAGTCCCAGCTCTATCACCTGGAGCTTGGTAAGGCGATGGACAATCTCGCAGTCGCGAAAGTCACATGCATCATACACAACAACTTTCTAAAATGAAAGAACGATAGATCATTTTAACGGAGGCAACCAAGGTCACAGAGTACACAAAAACTTAAAAGCTCGAATCCAACACAAGATTCAGAAGTAAAAAAAGATATCATTGCAATGTAAAGATACATCAAGCGGCGACCAATCTGCTATTAGGTATCCATACAAAAACCAAGCAAAGAAAAGGCAAAGTAAAACCAACTAGCTAGGAGAGGAGTTAAGGATCCACCTCGGTCGACTGATCCACGGGAGATGTAGACTCACGAATAGTTCCCTCAACCGTCCCTGGGGTCACTACCATCACGGTTAAGAGATCTGCTACGATGTTCTGCTCCACCTCATCCCCCTCCTCTTCCATCTCATCGTCGAGAATGTCATCATACAAGGAGTACCCCGAATAGTCGAACCCAGGGACTCGCACTCTGACGTGCTGAAGAGCCCTGGCGTACACCTTCTCCATATTCAGGGTGAGGTACCCGTCCACTTCGGCCCTCGCTGCCTTCATCGCGACCTCGCTCTCTTTCACAGCACTCTCCCTATCCCTGACTTCCTGCTTCCTCTCTCGGGCAACATGCTCCTTCTCCTTCACCAAAGCTAACTCCAGCGGCTAAACCTGCGTTACCTGATTCTCCGCTAGATGCTTTGCCTCCTCCAACTCCTTGGCGGTCTTCACCCACTCCGCTCTATCCCTATCACTCGTTGCCTTTAGCTCCTTCTCCTGCTCCGCCACTTGTTTAAACAAGTAGCTCAAGTGGAAAGTGATCTGTAAGAAGAAAAAGATTCGAAGTTACAAAGGGGAAAATAACTCTTTTGCTTGATAAAGAGTCTAGTGCAGGAAGTAAATTATAAAAAATTATCGCCAAGTTAGCCCTGGCTATCTCTAAGGCGGAGTCTCCCACTGACCCCAAGCCATTTCCGCACTACGCTTCGGGATCGCAAGGTGATGGACTGCCTGCATACAGGTCACTAAGTCCCCAAGGAACCGATCATGCTTCATAACTTGTCAGTCCAGGACGAAGAGGTTCTTATGCTCCTCGTGAGAATCGCCTCAGCTCGCACAGTGAGGGGAGGAGCCTCGAGTGCAAGAGAAGCACCTAAGTAAAATTCCCTTCCAGAAGGGGCAAACGAAGCAGCAGGTGGAGACTCTAAGTTCACCACCGGGGAGGCGCTCGCAGGGTCCTTCGCAACCTTCGCCGCTATAGGTCTGGTGGCCGTTCTTTTCCTCTTCTTCTCTTCAGAGGCTTTGCCGCTCAACCCCTCATGCTTGGAGATAATTGCGTCGAAATCCACGTCACCTGCTCTTACCAAACAAACACAAAGTGATTAGAAAAGAAAGAAAAAGAAGAAGTAACTACAAAAGTAAAAATAAAGTGCGAAGGAAAATCAAAGATGCATACTAGGGTTGATCGAACTGAGACCCCCTGAAGATAAACTCCTCTGTTACTTCTCTCCAACTCATAGCAGGCCAATCCTAAAGTAATCTAACCATTTCGTTTTACTCTGGAATCAAGAATGGGTCAGCCTTCGCTCTCTTCGGCACTTCCTCCCTCAACCTCGCGGGAATCGGCCACTGCTCATGACTCTGAACAAGGAAGTATTTGTCCCTCCAGTGCTTGATTGATTCGGGGTTGTCAATCACCTTCACCCCTCGCGAGAAGTAAGATAGTTTCTAAACTCTGATTTGCTCTTTTGATGGATCGTGTAGAGTTTCCTCAAAAAGCTCGGTCGTGGCTTAATCCATGCCGCATGGCAGTGCAACAAAAAGCCGATTACATGTTTCCACATGTTTGGCATATACTGGATATGACTCAAGGAATACCAAACGGGGGTAAGGAAAGATGGGGTCCCACACGAAAAGCATCGAACGGGAAGAAACACGTATCTGGGGATGTCGGCGAACACGCTCTAACACCGAGGCCCAAAAACAAAAGGTCAAACTCCCTCGGGATCATGAAACACTCCTATATACTTCCCATGTCATCCTCCGTAAGCATCGATGATATATCATCCACCTCCGAGTGCTCACGAGGCTCGTTTTCCTCATACAGTGGCATCATCCCATGCTAAACTCTCAGCAATAAATCGGCAGAATAATCTCTAATGTCATCGAGGTGTGATAAAGGGCTAGGAAGCCTACACGTCTCTTGATTTCTCTACGATCATCTCAACCACAACTGACTCTGCCACTCTCTTCCTCTTATCCGCTCTAGAAGGCGAAGCAAGTGGAAGATCTCCACCGTGGCTAGAGGGGGAGGTCTCGTCTCCTGAAAAGCCCTATACATCTTTGATAAATTATATATATATATATATATATATATATATATATATATATGAAAGTATTTTACATTCGAGGTGACAACTACGGTCGGAAAGCTCGTCAGGGAGAAAAGTTACACGCCAGAACGTCTGACAAGTTGCTGGAGAGAAAATATTTGGTGGATGAGAAATAAGAGAATGAGCAAGGAGTGGAGAGGGGGTGGGGGTATTATAGAGAGAAGGAGGCGAGGCTTGGGCTACTGAAGCTCATGGGCCTCCAACCGTTGGGAAAACCCAAGAGCCAAGGGAATCCAACTGTTAGGAAGAACCACACATCTACAGTTTCGGTGGCATGCGACAAACAAACGTGTCATCGATAAAAAATGAGGAAAATACTGTTGATTGGTCAATGGTCAACGGTCAAACAGGGACACGTGTCGTGTAGCCTAACCACCTCTAAAGTTCGGTGGCATGGGTTGAACAAATGTGTCCCTGATTAAAAAAATGAGAAAAAAGTCGTGGACTGGTCAACGTTCAAACAAAGACACGTGTCGCACAGTCGAACCACCTCTACAGTTCGGTGGAATGTGCTGAACAAATGTGTCCCTGATGAAAAAATGAGGGGAAAACCATTTACTGGTCAACGGTAAATAGTCAAATAGGGATACGTGTCACGCAGCCGAAGCACCTCAACAGTTCGGAGGCATGCTCCGAACAAACGTGTCCCCGACAAAAAATAAAGGAAGAAATATTTACCGGTCAAATGGTCAATGGTTAAAAGGGATACGTGTCACGCTGTCGAAGCATCGAAGTAGCTCGGATCCATGCACTGAACAAATGTGCCCCCGAACAAAAAATGAAGGAAAATTGTTGATCGTTAACCGGTCAACGATCAACGAGTCACGTGTCGCGCTGCCGAAGAATCGAAGTAGCTCGGATCCACACGCCGGACAAATGTGCCCTCGAACAAAAAATGAAGAGAAATCGTTGACCGGTAAGTTTTGTAAACCCTTAAAAATGGGCGAACTACTCCTTAAAGATTGTGAAACTCAGTCTTTGAGAGTGTAGACTTGTGATATGTTTAAAAATAGAACCAGATTGAGACTGTTCAAATTGGGCACAAATCTTAAAGCCATCAGGGATAAAATGAAAATTTCATGAAATGGGTTTGTGAACGGGAATTGGTCCTACCAGCCCAACAAGAATGGGTCCAGGACATTTAAACTCATAATTATCCATAAGAGACGATTCAAAAATCATATCTCTTATCATGTGGAGAGTTTAAACTCAAATCCGTTCAGCCACTCTTATCTCTTCATGAAGAAGAGATAACCGATTTAATCAAAAAACACCGGAAAGTAGAGATAAATCATTATCTTGAAACTGACCAAAGCAAGTATAAATACTCTCTACCTCCAGCAGAAATAGGTAATCAATATTTTCTCCAAAAAAGCTCTCACAAAGTCTTCTTGATTTCTGACTTGAGCGTCGAAGAGTCTGTCACCGGGATCAACCCCGTTGTTTCAAATTTTTTGCAGGTCAACAGAGGCGATCTTCACCACACGAATCAAATCTTACAGTGCAAACAAGTCAGATTAAGAAGTCAATTGCAGTCAAAGGTAGTTAACACCGTTGAAAGGTCAGTTCTTGATTGTTCCTCAAAAGAATCAACATCATTTGATTGCCCCCCCCCCCCCCCCCGAAAAAGCAATAACATGTAAACATCTCTTTTTATCAAGTTTTCTACTTGCGGGAGGAGGCTATCTCTTTTCTCTACATTGGTATCAGAGCCAGGTTCATCGATCGTGGGTTGTTTGTCATGACAAGTTTTAGGACTTCACAAATTTGGGTGGAGCAGTTTAATGGAAGAGGAAATTTCATCTTTTGGCAGAGAAGGGTGAATGACATCTTAGTTCAGCAAGGCATATCAAAACCGTTGAAGGAAAATGATGCAAAGCCAAAGAAATTTCCGAAGCAGACTGAAAGGATATGGAGTCCAAGTGTATCAGCACTATTACGCTTTATATTGCTAATAATATTATCAACAACATCATTGATGTAGATTCTGCACTGGAGCTTTGTGAAAAGTTAGAGAAGCTTTATCTTGGGACATGTCTTTATACGAAGCTAAATTTGAAACGGGATCTCTACGAGCTCAAGATGGTAGAAGGTGGGAATCCCATGGATCATAGGAACATGTTTAAAGGGTTGTTGAATCAACTAGCAATAGTTGAAGTAAAATTTGTGGAAGAAGACCAGGCCCTTTTACTTCTTAGCTCACTTCCCGATTTATATGAAAATATTGTTACTACAATTGCGTATGGTAAGGATATGCTGATGATGGAAGAGGTGGAATCAACTCTCTTGTCGCACGAGAAGAGAAGGAGAGCCGATGATTCTCAAGGTTCCGTCTTTGTTGCTCATGATCAACATCGTAAGGGAATCAATTGTCAGAGGATCTAGTGAACAGAGCAAGTCTAAGTCTAAGGGCAGGGAAAGGGAAAGCAATGCTACAAGTGCAAGGAGTGGGAACACATAAAGCCAGATTATCCATTGATGAAAGATAAGGATGATAAGTGTCATTTTGCTGGTGTAGTGGAGATGTCTAAGGATTTTGAAGAATTTATCACTCCAAAGGTAACAACACTATTTCTTAAGATGATTTGATACTAGATTGAGCTTGTTCACATCATCGTTGTTCTAGAAAATAATATTTTGATACATTTCAAGAATTTCAAGGATTCATAACTTGGGGCGATGAAACTAAGTGTCGTGTCATGGGCAAAAGAATGGTTAAGATCAAAATGTTCGATGGAGTGGTTCGCACTTTGGGTAATGTGGTGTATGTCTCAAGGTTTCGAATAAATCTAATATCCTTATGCCATTTAGACTCAAAAGGCTGTAAGGTGTCTTCAGCAAGTGGACTCATGAAAGTTTCACATGGCTGCATGGTCCTAATGAAAGAAGAAAAATGGGGCAATTTGTTCCATTTTATTGGAAAAGCTGGGTCCTCTGAGAATTTTGGGAAACAATTTGCACAAGATAACAAGCACTAGAGGTGGGTCTCATTTGCGGGCATAGCAGAGACATTTGCTTGTTTCCAAGTTTCACATGATGGTTAGAAGAAATGTACTGCTGGTGAGGATGTAAAGAATCAACCTCTCTTTGAGACCAACTAGTGATTGTTGACTTGGAACAATTACACATAGCATTGGCCGTTATAAATTAGGTGTAACCTTCGTTTTCGCCTATACATATTTTTTGTATTTTGATTCTCTATAAATTCTTTTCCGCTCTTAAAATCATTTTGTTTAAATTCATTTTTTGGATCTCCTATTATAGTCCATTTCTAATCATTAATTTGTATCTATTTTCAAATCATTTTTATATTGTAATACAAATCATATTCAGTTCTATAAGTTTATCTTAATTTTTATTTGGCTAATTATTTATGTTTTAGCCCAACCAAATATGTTGTTATTATTGGATTAATTTAATTAATGTGTTAAACCCAAATTCTATTTTGTTATATAATCTTATTATTATTATTATTATTATTATTTCTTGATTGTTTATTAATTTGTGAAAGCCCATAGACCTTAATCTATCTTTTATTATTATTATTTATTAATATGAAGCCCATTAATCTAACCCAAGCCCATCTTAATGCCCGTATTACTTAAACCCTATATATATACTTCTAATTAATTATTAACCCTAAACCTAATTATCCCTCTCCTTCAGCCGCCACCCCCTGACTTTCTCATTTTCTTCTTCTTCCTCTCTTTTCTCCCTAAACCCATGCACCCGATGCTGCCTTCTCTACCCTGTCTCTCACCACCGAAGCAACCAGACTGTACCCTATCTCCAAATCATCGACCGCCTCCCATCGCCCACTTCCTCTACTGTTCCCCCATCAGTAGACACACCAGTAGCGACTCCCTCCTTCGTCGCAGTCATCCCGACTGCCTCCTGCAACGTCTCCTCCACCTCACCGACATCAACGCCAACCACCGAAGCCTGCCCCTACCATTACTGCGTACACCTCGGCGTTGTCTTTATCATCTCCTCGAAAGCCCACCTTTGTTGCGCTCTAACAGCGGCCACCGTAGTGTTGATGTATGCTCTAGAGGTCAGTTGTGTATTGACATTACTAGTTTCTATTGTATCATGATATTTATTTCATATATGAGGTATTTCATTTATTATGTTGTTTATTGTGATTAAATGAACATAATAATGTCCTTAGAATAGTAGGTTCAATACCATAGGATATCAAGTGCATGATTTGATAGTGAGATCATATTGGTTGCAATCAAAACACTATTCTTAAATGTCTCTAGTCAAGTATTATTGTGAATTAGGAAAACAATAATATATAGAGACTAGTATGTGCGTAGACTGATGACCATATCTCATGGGTCATGAAAATGAGATATCAAGTCTTCACATTGGTACATATTAGAGTAATAATGTACTGGATGTACTGGACTCACCCGCCATCAGAATGCCGCATGGATCGTTACGTGAGTGTCATAAGCGGTTCTGACTGTGACCAAGGTGTATGTAGTCCTTTGACTTGAAGTCACTACGGTTTCCGATATGAGAAGTTATATTTCGAATTCAGTGTATTTGGGATTCGGGGCGTTACAGAGTGGTATCAGAGCCACGCTTTCTACGCTTTCCACACTTGTACAAATTTATAAGGAACGACACCCTAGAAGTGGACATTAGAGTGTGTGTTTGAGTCTGGAGATTTAAATGTAAGTGACTTACATTTGTGTTGCTCTAAGATTTATGCTTCTTCCTCTCTATTTCTAAGATTGCTGATCACTTCGACCCTGCTGGAGGCGGCGACTGGCATATCATCGAGGAAGAGTACCATCCTGGACAGGCAGATTTCGAGGATGGGTACTACTCAGGGCAAGCAGATTCTGACGGTGAAGGATGGCCTGAATCCCGAGAGATCACCCCGCCTCCGGATTCATTTGATGACTCTTCTTCTAACGAAGAAGAAGAACCAGTTCCAAATGGTCTTGTGACTTCTCTTCAGAGGCAGGTAGAGACACTGCGAGAGAGAGTCGGATTGTTGGAGGCTCAGCTGGCGAAACGGAAGGACGACTTTTCTGTTCTCAGTCATCGGGTATGGGAACTCGAGAAGAGGAAGAACCTGACTGATGTGCTGAAGGATGAAGTTGATGAACTTCGGGAAGAACTTCGAGCAGCGAAGAGGACCCGTAGGAGTTAGATTGTTGTAGCTTCTACTATCTTTTATTCTGATGTCAAAAATGTTTTTAATTCGAATGTATAAAGTTTGGAATTCAATGAAATGGAAATATTGACTTGAAAGTTCATGTTTCATACTTCGAATTTGATGGACCTTTTACATCAGAATATGGAATGAAAGCTGTTGTGTTGTTCGATACTGGATCCTCTCATACATTTGTGTCTCCAAAATTTGCCAAAGTGTTGGGAGTTGAATCGAAGATTTTTCCAGGCAAGATCTTAGCAGTAGCTACTCCGTCAGGGAAAACTTTAACCACTGATCGGTATTATGCTGATTGCGAGATTGTGATTGGAGATCGAATCTTTGGCATTGATCTGATCGAGCTGACTATCTTGGGAGTCGATGTTATCATTGGCATTGATTGGATGTCAGTGTACAGTGCAAGCATCGAGTGTAAGACCAAGACGGTAACAGTGAAGGCTCCAGGTGGACCTGAAGTCACTTTCCAAGGGAAGCAGAAATGTTCTAAGCTGGTGGCAACTATCTGCAAGGAAGAGACTCCTGTGGAAGTGCAAGGGATTCCTGTGGTTCGGAACTATCCGACTGTGTTCTTGGAAGATTTTCCTGGGTTACCCCCGCATCGTGATGTAGAGTTTAGCATCACTGTTCAACCGGGAGTGCACCCATTTCTAAGGCACTATATAGGATGGCTCCAGTGGAACAGGATGAGGTGAAATGGCAGATTGAGGAACTGTTGGAGAAAGGCTTTATTCAACCTAGTGCATCACCTTGGGGAGCACCAGTGCTTTTGGTAAAGAAGAAGGATGGATCGATGAGAATGTGTATCGATTACCGGGAGCTGAATAAGGTCACTGTTCAGAATAAGTATCCGATTCCTCGAATTGATGACTTGTTCGATCATCTACAAGGAGCAGCTGTTTTCTCCAAAATAGATCTTCGATCGGATTACCACCAAGTTCGAGTGAAAGCTGAAGATGTGTACAAAACTGCATTTAGAACTCGACATGGGCATTACGAATTCTTAGTTATGCCATTTGGAGTGACGAATGCACCCGCAATCTTCATGGATTTGATGAACAGAGTTCTGAGGCCGTTCATTGATTCTTTCGTCGTGGTGTTTATCGACGATATTCTCGTGTACTCTAAGTCAGAGGAGGAGCACACCGAGCATCTGGCAGCAGTTTTGCAGAAGCTGGAAGAGCAGAAGTTGTATGCCAAGTTATCCAAGTGTGATTTCTAGAAATCTGAAGTGGCATTCCTAGGTCACATCTATTCTAAGGAGGGAGTGACAACTGACCCTCAGAAGATAGAGGCAGTGAGAGATTGGGCTAGGCCTACTACAGTGAAGGAAGTCAGAAGCTTTCTTGGGATGACTGGATACTATAGGAGATTCATTCAAGGTTATGCCCAGATAGTCGTGCCGCTTACTGGACTGACCAAGAAGAATGTGAACTTCAAGTGGACTGAGCAATGTGAGGCGAGCTTTCAGGAGTTGAAAGAGAAACTGACTACTGCACCTATTTTGGCTCTGCCTAGAGCAGGTGTTGAGTATGATGTTTATAGCGATGCTTCACATAGTGGGCTTGGTTGTGTCTTAATGCAAGAGGGAAGAGTAATCGCTTATGGGTCTAGGCAATTACGACCACATGAGAAGAACTACCCGACTCATGATCTAGAGTTGGCTGCGATTATCTTTGTCCTGAAGCAATGGAGGCACTACGTGTACGGTGAGAAATTGAACATGTACACGGACCACAAGAGCTTGAAGTATATATATCAGCAAAGGGATCTGAATCTGAGGCAGCGGAGATGGTTGGAAGTGCTTGAGGACATGCAACCTGAGATCAAGTATCATCCTGGAAAGGCTAATGTTGTGGCTGACACACTTAGTCGCAAGAGCAGTCTAGCCAGTTTGATTACAACTCAGAAGCATTTGATTGAGAAGTTGGATCGAGCAGGTATTGAGGTTGTCTTGCAAGGATTGGGAGCATCTTTGGCTCAGTTGAGGCTTCAGCCTACTTTGAATACAAGGATCATTGCAATTCAGGAGGTCGATGCTGATATTTTGGAGATGAAGGAGCAGGTTAGTGCTGGCAGGTTGCCCGGATTTCAAATCAGGGATGGAGTGCTGTGGTTCGGAGATAGGCTATGCGTTCCAAATCAGGCGGACCTGAAAGAGAGTATTCTTCTGGAGGCGCATGCTACTCTTTTGTCGGTACATCCTGGGAGTACTAAGATGTACAAAGACATCAAGCAGCATTTCTGGTGGTCAGGTTTGAAGCGGGATGTGGCTGAATTTGTTGCAAAGTGTGAAGTTTGTCAGCTAGTCAAAGCCAAAAATCAGAGATCCGGAGGTCTATTACAGCCGTTACCTATTCCGGAATGGAAGTGGGATAACATCAGTATGGATTTCATTACGGGATTGCCTAAGAGTTCTAAAGGCAATGATGCGATTTGGGTCATAGTCGATCGACTAACCAAGTCCGCTCACTTTTTGGCGATGAAACTCACTGCTTCGATGGACAAGTTGGCTGAGATGTATGTTGGTGAGATTATCTGGCTTCATGGCATTCCGTCAACTATTGTGTCTGATCGAGATGCGCGGTTTACTTCGCATTTCTGGAGGAGTCTTCAGACAGCTTTGGGTACCAAGACGGATTTCAGCACTGCTTTTCATCCGCAAACCGATGGGCAGACCGAGAGAGTCAACCGTATTCTTGAGGACATGCTTCGGTGTTGTATACTAGACTTTGGAGGCAGTTGGAAAATGTATTTACCTTTGGTAGAGTTTGCCTACAACAACAGTTTTCAGACCAGTATCGGGATGGCGCCGTACGAAGCTCTGTATGGCAGGAAGTGCAGGACACCTGTTTGTTGGTTTGAAGTTGGGGAGCGTCAGTTGTTTGGTCCTGAGCTTGTACAGCAAACTTCTGAGAAGATTGATCTGATCAGGAAAAGGTTGGTGGAAGCTCAGAGCAGGCAGAAAAGCTATGCAGACAACCGGACAAGGGACCTTGAGTTTGAGGTTGGTGACTTCGTCTTTCTGAAAGTATCACCCAGTAAAGGTGTGGTTCGATTTGGCAAAGGCGAGAAGTTAGCCCCGAGGTTTATAGGCCCGTATAAGATATTGAAAAGGATCGAAAAAACTATTTACCGGCTTGAATTACCGTAAGAGTTGTCACAGGTGCACAATGTCTTCCATGTGTCTATGCTGAGAGGTTATATTCCAGATCCGAGTCATCATTTGCCTGAAGTGCCGGAAGGTTTGCAGTTAGACCTGAATTACATCGAGTCTCCTGTTGAGATTGTTGATCGTCGAGAGAAAGTCTTGAGGAATAAGACGATACCGATGGTCAAAGTAGTCTGGAGGAACCACTTGGTTGAAGAGGCTACTTGGGAGTCTGAGGAGAGGATGTTGAAGGACTATCCTGAGCTTTTTGCTTGATTGTATCTTTGTATCTTTTGTTCTGGTGTGAGTGTTGTATATTTTTGTTATATTTTGTTTTTCTCGCTTTTGACTGTAGTTCCGGGGACGGAACTATTCTAAGGAGGGAGTGTTGTAATACCCTGATTTTTCAATTAATGAAAAATTATTTTATTTTGCACGTAGTGTGCACGTGCAATATTTTGGTTGAATTATTTTATTGAGATGTGTATAAATATTTAAATATGTGTTCTCAAGTTATTTTATACAAAAGCCTTTTTCTTTAAATAAATAGAAAGCCTTATTTTAAAAGCCTTTTTCTTAAAGCCCAAAATGTATTTTATTTTATTTTTTAAAAAACTATTTTGGCCCAAAATAAAGCCCATGGATTAACCTATTTTTGTTTAACTTGTCATGTAAAAGACAACTTAAAAACTATTTTATTTTTTTACAAAATTAAAATGTACAATTTTTAGGTCTAGTTGCATGCACGTGCACTACACGTACACGTGCAATGCACACTTCTCCATGGGGGCCGGGATTGCTTCTTTTTGGAGGGAGATTCAAAAAGTTGAGTGGTGATCATGGAGGTGGTTATGTGGGTGTGGGTAGTTTTTTTAACTCCTACTCCAATCTTGGCCCTCCATCCTACAACCAACTAGTCAATCCTAGCCCTTCATTCTACTTGTTTTCTAGTATAAATACCCCCTCCCATGGCTAGTATTCATATGCAATTATATCTTTCCAAACCTATAGTCTAATTTAGTAATAGTTGTGAGTTAAAAAGATTGAGAGATTGTGTGGGATTGCTTGCATTTTTCCAAGGAGGAGAGGCCAGCTAGTTCAAGGAGGAAGCTTTCGGTTGCTTTGGTGTTCGTGGAGCTTGTGCGCGCATCGTCTAGGAGGAGGTCCATCTCGTCGCAAGGACTTTGTTTCTATTGTGTTGTTTTCTCTCCATACAAGGTGGGTTTGATTTTCCTTATTTCTAATTAGAAATGATGCATGGAAAATATTAGTAAGAATACATTTTAATGGAAAGTTAGTTCATAAATTGATTGGAATGTTAATGAACAACTTGCATGTGGTTCTATTGTTAAATTAAGTTGTGGGTAAAATTCTCCATGCTTGTTAGAATGAATGAATAATAGTGGTTAAATTTCCTTAAGAATGATGCTAGTATGATATTGAGACTTGATGCATGAAAATACTAATAAGAATGCTAGTTTAATTGAAAATTGGAAGCATGAAATTGATTAAGAAGGAGCACACTTTTGAAAAGAGTAACTTTCTTGAATGTTTGAGTTGTGAGCATGCTAATTGATAGGTGGTTATATATTTTGTGATGTACATGATTTGACTAGAGGCATATGTTAGTTTAAAGAAAATACATTTATTACCATCACAAATTATATGTAAAAGTTAGTACTTTGTTAGTGCTAATTTATGAAGAGATCTTTTTGAGTAATTTTGGGGTTGGATAAATTCAAAGAAAGTAGATTTGTATGTTGAATAAAAGATTAACATCAGAAAATTAGTATAAGAAATTGTGGATAAAAAAAAATTAGAAGACCAATTGTTAAGCAATGTCGAAAATGAAAAATATAGTAGTTATAATGAAAAATTCATTGAATTGGGTGAAAAATTTATTTTTATTAGTTCAAAAATTATTTTATTCATACTGATATGAAAGTCATGTGAGGGGAAGTTAATCTGGAATTTTTCAGTAACTTCTACAAAAGCAATATGAAACAAAGATTGATTGAACATCGAGATGTTTTTGACAACAGTGGGAATTGATTTCAAAAGGGTTTTTAAATGGTACTGTGACAACCTGAGCATATGGCTCAAGTGGTCACTGTGTGCGGCTGTGTTCTCTTGGGTGACTGGTTCGAACCCCTGCGGCATACAATTGTTTTCATCTTTTTTAAAAACATGAGAATCAGTGACAGAGAGTAATAAATACTCTCTGTCTCCTCTTCTAATCGCTAGCACAAACCGGCCTAGCGGTCTGTGCTGTTGGCTGTGTTCTCTGGGGTGCGGGTTCGAATCTTGCTAACGGAAAGATTGAAAAAAAATTATTTTTTGGGTTTTTAAGTGTCCAAAAAATGTGAAAAAAATATGGTTATTCTCCTAAAAATGTAAGGGACTTTCTAAAAATGGTTTGGGAATTGTTTGAATAAAATTAACTATGATTTGGAGTTAAAATACATATATAGAAACATGATTCTATATGCTTATTGATGTGAAATTATAACTCAAAAGTATAAGTGAAATGAAGGACTAGAAATAGATTTGGCAAAAAGAAACTTGGTTGTGTGACATAATGCAATTTAATTCTCATTTGTGGAACAATATGAAGTATGCATATTGTTTAGTAAAGTGGAATTGATATGATGTAATAATTGATAAAGTATATGCAAATTTATATACAGTTATGGACTTGTGAACAAATTAGAAGTCATGAATTGAAAAGAGAATATACATGTGAGTATGAGAACTCAACATGGAGAATTTATGAGTTGAAGATTGTGAAATGAAAATTGAAATGGAGTAGCTAAGTCTCCCCCGGCATTGAGAAATGAAATGAAATGAAATGAAATTAGACCAAGGTTGGTCATGTTGAAATGAATGAATAAGTCCAGTTAGTGGAGAGGCTAACTCTAGAGATTTAATTTTTGTTCATGATTTTTGATAAAACTAAGGTTTAGTACATAGTGGAGACGTGATGAAAGTAGAAGAAAAACACGAGTATGGGGGCCATCGGATTAGCGGTGTGAGAGCGATCCACAGGCTGCCTGCTTGATGCGTCAAGACATGGCGTGGGCGCTACTCCAGAATTATCGTCCCGGTGGCGACGCTCGTGGGATGTTCGAGTGGCTATGGGTGGTGCCATTGTTCCATGGCGGAGGCTGAATTATCCATAGGTTGCCTGCTCGATGCGTCATGTCAGTGTGTGGGATTCCCCTCCAGGCTGCCTGGACATGGGCTCATAGATCATAGGACATCTAAGACACTACCGTAATTACAGTAGTTGATTAAGACATAACGAGGGATTGAACCCTACAAAGATGAAGAACGAATAAGGGCTTGCCCTCGGACCTATGTAGTATGGGATGCATAGAATCCGAACAAGTGCGCATTAGTGTCATGTAATATAAATAAATGCATTAAGGACTAAGTGCACAATCACAACACGACATCAATAGGGTAGTCCCTTTAATTGAAATGTGACAAGTTTGTGTTTGCTAAATATGAAAAATTAAGTTATACTATTTTCGGCATAGAGAGGATGGCCGTGTATAATGATCGTCGGTTGAATAAACTGACGTACCCACTGTCTTATATGCAGGTAAATGGCATGTTAAAGATTAAAGAGGAATGGATGCTTAAAGATTATACCATGTTGTTGTACATTTATTTAATTGTTGCAAATTTTACTTCCGCTGTGCAAAATGTAAAGTGTAATATTGATGTAACTCTGATGTAAAGTGAAAAGTTTAAATTTCCTTGTAAAATTGTACTAAAGAAAGTGAAAAGATCCTGTAGAATATCTCGAATTCAATGTATTTGGGATTCGGGGCGTTACAAAATTAACGAGTGTCCACACTTCCCAGGGCAAGTGTGCTAGACTCAAGAATGAGAATGTTTATAAAGGTGCAAGGCTCAATATGCATGTGGTTGGGTGGTGTGCTAGTGGAGCATTATTATTGGGCTTTAGATACTTCCATCTTTGAGTGTAAATAGAGGGTCACTCCATCATTTTCAATCATCCAAGAATTAAAACAAAAATACTCTAAAGGTCTTCTCGTATAGAAGCAATGTGAGTTGTATAGAAACAAAAAAAAAACTCTTGGTATAGAGTTATGCTTTACATAGAGAGGGTGTACAAGAGATATCCTTTTGAATTCAAGGGATCAAGTTGTATATAAACTTGAGTTGATATTTTCTTGTACTTGTCATTTTCTTCTAAAGGTGACAAATCTCTTTATGTTTTGGGTTTGTTTATATCTCTTTCTATCAAGTTTTCTATTTGCGGGATGAGAGCTATCTCTTCTCTACCATATTCATGCCATGTACCTTCCAAACAACATTACCACAACAAAAATTTTCCACACCGGCATTTGGTCAAAATGCCCCGATATCCCCTAGTTTTATATTTAAAAAAACCATATACCCCGGCGTTTCCAGAAAACACCGGATTAGGAGATGGATACCCCGATGTTTCAATTGAAATATTCCAAATCTCCCCCACCCCAAAAATTTCACTTTCCCTCTCTCTCTCGAATTTTTTCCCGTACTGACCCACGTTTTGAAACTATTGACCAAACTGACCCACTTTTAAAAATATTTACCCAACTGATCCAATTTTGGATACGTCATAAAATGCTATTGGTAATAACGACAAATGTTATTTTGATATCGTTGTTGTCAATAAAGGCACCTGTATAAAAAAAATTGCGTTGCCACTATTGGGAGTAACGGCATCCGTACATCTTGCATTTACTTAGCAGCTCTATGACTTAAGAAAAAAATTGCAAGAAAAAATATCTTATAATCGATACCGTTATCTCTCCTATTTTAATGGGAGAGTTTGTCATCAAACAAACCTCATTTGGAACAAAACAAATCCGTGCATCGCACGTTCAACTTCAACTCTCTCATTATATTCTTTACTTCAAAAAATACGTGCATCGCACGTGCAACTCTAGCTCTCCCATTAATTTTTTTTTACTTTAAAATATATATATTTATTAAAATGTGCATCACACAGACAACTCTAATTTACGTGTATTGGACGTACAACTTCAATTCTTTATTAAAGCACGTGTAAATTACTAGTTCTAAATAATGACAACACTCTAACTGATGTCATTATTAGTGAAGATTCCTTCTTTCTTCATTGCTATAAAAAATATCTTATAACTGACCCCAAAGACTTGAGTTTTGTCGAGTATACATACAAAATTTTGATGCCGTAAAAGGATTACATGGTACGAAAATCATCCAAAGCCTTCTATTTTGTTATCTTAACTTTGTGTAGTATGTTATCCCTTTTCTCGACAAACTCGTGGGTAAGTGATATTGCATCTTCATCTTGTCAGTAATATTCTCGTGCAACTGGTTTATCTTACGAAATGCATTTCTTATACTAATTATTAAATATTCAAGTGATAGTGGACGACCATCAAAAAGGAGAAATAGTCAAATTTCTAAGTACCTCCCGTGACGTGGGTAATGGGTACAGGTCGATGGCTATGAACAAAGAAAAGAGCAGATAAATAGGTTATATTTGGTGAAATGTGGGTATTTCAGATTGTAATGATGGTGTGCTAGAATAGCGGCTCGATAAGATCATATGAGTGTTTTTATAGCTAGAATTCAGGAAAATATACTGAAAGAAGAAGGAAAATATTGATGGAATAGACGAGCAACGAAGAAGTAGTAGATCTTACTACTGAGTATCAAATCCAAAACACACTTCTGATTCACATTGAAGATGCTTCACACATATTAGTAGCAGAAAGAGCACTCATAATTTTTTTATAGAAAGTTCACTTTATTGTGTCTACGGTTGCTCATGTTGGATTGTCTTTCTATGTTTTCATTGTAGCTAATGCTAATTTGCAGTGATTAATATATGAACTCGAGGCAAAATTTGGATGAAATAAAATCTGTATGTACAAAAATTTTTAATATAGAATTGGTGTTATTTGATATGCAGTGATTAATTTCTAAACTAGAGGCAGCTGGTTTTATCTCCTGAGGTTCAGGCCAAGCTGGATATTTTTACTCAAATGCTTCCAAATAGGCAAAGAGGTCAGCCTAGGCCTGGCAGAGGCTCTTCTCCTTTGCAGGTTTGTGAAATTGTTACTAGATATCTAGTTTTTGTAATTTTGCTCATTAGTAATTAAAAATTTAGGATGATACTCTGTGTGTATCAGGTAGAGTTGTAGTTTAAAAAATTCAGTTCGGATTAAAATTGGTGATTATGCTATTGTTTCTAGTTTCTTTCTCATAATTTTATTTGGTTGTTTCTAGATGCATATGTGAAACACTGAAAATGTCCAATTTTGTTGGATGAAAGGATATCAAAATTGATCCGTGACAGCATGGCCATATGTAGAAGATACCAATTTCTATTTGGTTTGTCCATCTCTAGTCTCTACTTGAACAAAAAACTACGATTTGTTTAGATATCCAATAATCTTACTATTGTCTTGTACCTTGAAGCTTCTGCAAGAAATGCTTGAAATGTGTTGCTTTGAAATGTGGAAAGCAATGTCCAAAGTGTAGGCAGCTCATTTGGTAAGTTATATGCGAATCACAATATAGAATTGTGGTATATTTTAGCTCATGAAGATATGATATGTATATGTATACATTCCTGTATATGATATGATATGTAGACAACTGTTACCATTGGTTAATTTAGAATCACTATTTGCATGATCGTATGAGATAGTTTATACACAAGTAGGGTATGCAGATGTAGGTTCAACCACTATACACCATTTGTTTTGCAGTGTTTTGCAGTATATGATGACTAACCTCTTTACCAGAAACTGGAATCTATCTTTTATATTGAAGATTGAGAATTTTTTTGTTCTTTTTGTTTTGCAGGGTATAGGCTTTTCGACAGTGGCGGATCCAGGAATTTAGTTCAGTGGGGTCCTTATACAAAAATAAATACGATAACAATTAAGAAAGTACAATACTAAAATAAATAAGAAATGTTTTACATTTTAAATTTGCTCCCTACGAGTTTTCATCTTTTGAAATTGATTTATTACATCTTCATTAGTAACATTGGCAAGAGCTTCCTTTTCTATAGCCGAAATAAGACAATCACTTAAGAATTCATCACCAATTCGATTGCGCAAATCCGACTTCACAAGCTTCATTGTAGAAAAGCACATCTCCACTGTTGCGGTTGCAACTGGCAAAACCAATGCAAGTTTTAGTAATTGATACACCAAAGGATAAGAGAGATGTTTTTTAGTTTGCACCATCACTTTAACAAGATCCCCAATGCCATTCAAATGTGCAAATCTTTCATCTTCCTTCAAATTATCAATATAAATGATAAGTTCATGCTCAAGAGCCATCCTCTCCATGGAATCAAAATCATCAGGATATAATTCAGCTAGCCTCATCAACTGTAACGGATCAAATGCACCAAATGAATCACGTGGATCTAAAGCAGCCTATAAATGATAAGTTCATGCTCAAGAGCCATCCTCTCCATGGAATCAAAATCGTCAGGATATAATTCAGCTAGCCTCATCAACTGTAACGGATCAAATGCACCAAATGAATCACGTGGATCTAAAGCAGCCATACAGACGAGCAATTCAGAGTTGACCTCATTAAAACGATCATTGAACTCTGCAATTTGCATATCAACAACAACATTAAAACAACCAAAAGAATAATAATGCTCATATGTGATTCCTGTTTTTTGTCGTCGGTTTTTTGGATTAATATAAGGCTCCATCATGTTCAACTTTTCAATGCCATGTTTATCACAAAATGAGAAGATCTTCATCAAAAGAGGATCCCAACCATCAAGTCTAAACTTCTGCAATTGTCACTTAGTTGATTTCACCATGGACATAGCATTCAAGATATCTTGATCTTTTCTTTGTAGAGCTCTTGATAGAGATTCAGTTAGCCCAAAGATGTGCAACATCAAGTGCAAATAGAAAACAAAATCGAAAGATGTGAAGTATATTTGAAGACCATTTGCTTGACGTTGTTGTAAATCCTTCTCACCCTCCTTTTCAACAAAGCTAAGCACATCCATAACATTTGGAAACAAATCAACCAAACGTAAAAGTGTTTTGTAATGGGAACTCCAACGTGTATCACCCGCTCTTATTAAAGAAAGCTCTTGATTCAACCCACTTCCAGTTTCTATCTCACCACAACCTATCTCTTTTAACAACCTCTCTTTTTGACTATCTCGAATCATATCTGTTCGTTTGCAAGAACCACCAACAACATTTATCAAGACCGCTATCATGTCAAAGAAATCTCCAACAGCAAAATGTTTTTTTGCAATCGCCACAACAACTAATTGAAGTTGATGAGCAAAACAATGTACATAATATGCTGAACTATTTTCTCTCATGATTAGAGCTTTTAACCCATTAAACTCACCACGCATATTGCTTGCACCATCATAACCCTGCCCTCTAATCTGTTTCAAACTCAAACCAAATTCAGCAAATAAGTAATCAATAGCATATTTAAGAGTTAAAGAAGATGTCTCCTATACATGAACAAGACCAACAAATCTCTCCTTAACCATTCCCCGTGCATCAAGATATCTCAAAACAACAGCCATTTGTTCCTTTTTAGACACATCACTAGACTCATCAACTAACAAGGCAAATACATCATCACCAATTTCTGCAAGAATAGATTTGAGTACTTCTTGTGCAAAGCAATGACAAATATCTTTCTGAATGCTAGGAGACATCATTTGACTATTTTCCGGAGCATTTTTCAATGTAACTTTACGGACACTTTCATTTTGATTTTGTGTGTATTTTATCATCTCCAAAAAAATGACCTCTATGAAAAGAGTTTTCTGACTCATCATGACCACGGAAAGGTAATGCACCGTTCAACAAATATCTAGCAACATCGATTGAAGCATTCAATCGAATACGATACTCATTCTTTGTAATATCACTTTGCTTCTGTATTGCAACTGCAATAGATTGGTCTTGCCTCATTAGATCATCACATTTTTTAACAGCCTTATTATGTGAACTATTAACATTACCAACATGAGTTTTAAGTCTATCCATTTTATTCCAACTACAAAAACCTTCAACCACAAATGCATCACCCCCTCCTTGTCTTCCAACGTGATCACTAAATAAGTAACAACACAAACAAAAGACTTTATCGGCTTTCATACTATACTCCAACCAACCACCATATTTATCAAACCATGTAGTATTAAAGCGTCTTGGTTTACCTCCCATGATTGTAGTTTTGAATTCATGACCACGTGGTTGACAAGGTCCTCTAATCAAGTATGTCCGCCTTATTTCATCTCTTTGATTAGGATGATAATCTAAAATTTTTTTCCTATCAAATGGATCCGAAGGAAGCTCTTTTAAATCAATTAATTTAGGCATTGAAGGCGTAGAACTAGATTGAGAAATATTTATTCTCGATGATTGTTCAACCAATTGTTCTGAGGTTGGAGGTTCAAGCGGTTGAGGAACATTTATGCTTGAGAAAAATCTTTTCATTTTGTATCTGTTAATTGTCAAAAAATAATAACAATAATTAATTAACCATTTCATTTATTAAAATTTTACTACCAACAAAGTCACTAAGTGATTAATATTTATCATTAATCATTTATATAGACAAATTTAAATTCATATAAATTTCTTAAGAGCTAAGATTGCCTAATAATCTTTAAATATGTAATTATGTAATTTATTAACAAAAAAATAAATAATAAATTGGATAAAGTAAAGTAAACTAACCTATAGTAGAGCTTAGCAAAGGAGTATGAGAGAGGATCCGAGACCGAGAGAATTACTACACCGGGACTTTGAGTTTCAATCTTTCAACGCCGAGCACTAGTAGAAAACCTTGCAATAATAATGGATTATTTGCAAGCACCAAAAATTTCTTGCTGGTACTACCATCAACAATAAATTAATCACAACAAACCCAATTATTGCAAATGTTTTGGCATCCGCAAGAGATTCTATTGATTTGTTGCAAGTGTTGACAATTACAAGAGAACAATTGTAACAAACTATATTTCATTACCAAAGTATAAATAAAATAAATAATTTTTAAAATAAATTAAGTATAAACACGTGCTCTACACAGATAATTTAGCTGCTCAACAATTTGGTGCTAAAAATTTATCCCCACTTCTCAAATATTAAGCGGGCAAAAAAAGAAAAAAAAAACACCAAAATCCCCAAATCCCACAAAATCCCCAATTTCATATTTCATTCTCTCGCTCTCTCTCTCTCAACCCCAAATCGAAACCCTAGCTCCCTCCGACGCCAACACCCCTCGATTTCACCTTCTCACCGTCGCCGCTTCCTCCACGTCGTCGTCTCCTCAGCATCGCTGTCTTTTCACCATTGGCAACAAATTCCCCTTATATGTGTAACTTATGGATCTGTCACCACTCGTTAACGAATCTTCTTCTCTTCATTGTTTAGGTGTCAGACATAGTTTATCTTCTGGAAATTTTGGCCTGATGCAGTTTGGGAACTCGGTAGGATCATCCGTTTCATCTCTACTAGGCCAGACGCTCCAGATTCGAAGGGCCCAATCCAGAGATGACATTATTTCTTCATTGTAGAAGGCCATCTTGCAAAACTCTAGTATGCATCAAGATACTCGCCTGGTACTAGTCCTTCTTTCCTCTATTTACTCTATGGAATGTCGTTGATGTAAAAAGCCCACATATTGGTTCCTGCTTTAGCTTTCTAAAGCACTTTAACCTCACTTCAAGATTTACAGTAATGTACCTTATAGGACTGTTTTTAGTTTAGATTTTTTATTGAAATTTTTACAACTTAACTTGTATGTACTTGTTTAACTTCGTTTATTATAATTTTTCTGTATTTTAATTTGTATTTCTGATGTTTCAAAAATTAAAAATAATCATAATGATTCTGGTCACTAATTCAATGACATTGGAAAGTTGTCCTGTGATTCAAAGAACTGCATAGATTAGGCTAAGAAGCACAGACACAAATAGGGACAGTCAATAAAAAAGACATAGGGGAAACTTACACCGATGAACGGGAAATTTTGATACAACATAGAAATAGGAATATCTGTGTGAGAGACCAAGATGTGTCTGGTCTGACTGACACAACTAGGATATGCGTGCGAGTCTGGCACAGCTTCTGGACTAGATCAGGTGCTTCATAGAGTTTAGAAGATGCCCTATCGAAGTATAGTTTGTCCTGTTACGTCCTGGACTAAAACGCTGTTTACTGGATACTGCTTGTTCCATTTGGTATACATTATGAAGAATTAACTTGATATCTAGGTTGTTCCACTTCCAAATTTTCATTTTTTCCATGTTCAGCACATATTGACTAAAAATACTCTATTGATTCAGGTGCACGATTGCAGTGATGAAAATCTTCTGGATTTGGATTTGTTGACTAACTTGGTCAGAACTTTTGAAGCTTCATCTTTGAGGTGCATGCAATTAATCATTTCTTTTTTCTCTCAATTTCGAATGCCATGAAGCTTCTGGCAACAATGAACTATTATTAATTTTTCTTTAGATTATTGTTGTAGGGATATGCTTGCGGATACTCTCCCAATGCCACGATATTCCGATATTAGGTGTTTGCCTTGGTCACCAGGTGTGTGTGTCTCTCTCTCACTCTCTCTCTCTGTGTGTGTGTCTGTGTTATATAAATGATTTCTATATCACTGTTAGTTACATTTTATTCTGCATCAGCTTCATTAAACATCTTTGGGTGTAACTGTTGTTATTGTTGTTTTATTACGGAAAATAAACACTCTAGACTTTAGACCACTAGTGTCAACAAGATGTGGTTTTTTGAGTGCCTTGAGTCTATGAACGTATTCGGTTTCTTCCCAAAAAAAAGAAAAAAAAAGAAGAAAAAAAACAATTACCAAACAAAGCCTTATTAAAGTTCAGACATTGATGAAGACAGTGTTGGCTTCATGGTTGATTTGATAAATGACTAATTTGTTAACAACAAAATATGTAATGCTTGGCGACACGACAAAGGAATTGTGAATACAATTCCTTAACCTTAAATATTATGTCATATTTCAAGAATTTATTAGATTATTATTATTATTATTATTATTATTATTATTATTATTATTATTATTATTATTATTATTATGGGTTATAACTTATAATTGACCCTAGAGTTGACAGTGTGGATATCTACTCATGCAGGCTTTGGGACTTGTTCATGGTGCTCAAATTGTGCATGCTCCAAAACCGATTCATGGGCGTCTAAGGTTGAAATTTAAACAACTTACTCTTACCATTCTTTCTCAAATTTTCTATGCATTGAGCAAATATTTCTTTTTAAGTTATTACTTATTTAAGAATAAAGAGTTATGTTATTTTAGAGGTTGAGCACACTTGATTCGAAGGCTACGCCTATTAACTATGTTTCGTCTTTTCCCCAGTGAAATTGAGCACAATGGCTGCAACATTTTCTGTGATATTCCATCAGGCAGAAATTCTGGATTTAAGGTTAGTCTTCTTCTGAGGGTAAATTAACTTTAAACATAAAGTTCTTTGATGATCTTTTAATTGGTACTTTGGTGTTATCATTAAAAGAAAACAAGGAAAAAGTAGTGTAATAGTTGGAAGGTTCACCTCCTCAAGGGAATCATTTGAGAAATCTCACATAGGAACCACAAAATTATCTATTGGCATTGTAAGTTTTTCCAAGCTAATTCCTAATGGAATTTGATTGGAGATTCCATGAGTTCCTCACTTTCTCGTGAAAATTTGATAGGCCAAGCAGACCCTTCGCCTCATATATTTTTTGAATTTCCCTTTCGTTCATGCAGGCATAAAAGAAGATGAACTTGGCTTGAATTCTCTGCTAATGTGGCTTCAAAATGGGGACCGAGGATTCCAATCACTGAACTTCCAAGGACTTGGAATGACCCCCTGGATGCAGCCAAGACTTGAAAACATTCGTTGTATTTTTTAGAGTTTGACAACTCATATTTCCTTCTAGAATGTACTGTTGGTATTTTGGCACTTCGAAACAAATATATAATTTTGTAATGAGAATGTTCTATATTCTATAATATTAATGCTTATTTTGGTGTTCCTAAGTTTACTATTATCTAAATATGTATTGTTTGTTCAAATTGCATATTTTTCATTATTATGTTTTCTTTATATAATTGTGCACATCAACAGGTGAAATAATTATATGTTCTTCATCGAAGAAGTACATCGTTTTAAAAATTTTGATTCAGCCATTCGAACGCAATCACCAATGAAAAAACGCGTCCAATTGCATTCGTGATGTAATAATTTCATTTGTGAGGTAACAATTACAATGGAATGACTACTTTGCGAATCTCTGTAGCAATAGTTCATCAGCAACGGGAAAAATTCCTTTTAAAACACACTTGCAATGGAAATATTTGTTGTAGATATTTTCTTATAGATGGGGACAACAAGAAACAACTTCCATTGCAGATATTCTATTGTAGCTAATATTCGCAAGGGATAATTAAAATTCCGTTGCAAATGTGTGCATTAACCAGGAGAGATTTCACAACAGCACAACTACAAGGGAATGGAAAAAATTCTCTTACGAATGTGCATTAACTATGGAATTTCACTCTTTTACAAGGAAAATTTCTGTTGCAATTGTGACATTTTCTACTAGTGGAGTAGCACCTTGACCATTTTGGATGGGATGAGTTCGTGATTTGCGCGGAAGCTTTTGATGTACTTCTTGAGATCAGTGTCCATGTACTCGAAGACGAGGTAGAGAATTGTCTTCCCATCTTTGTTCTGGCCTTGTTTCAGATCCAGCAGCCTGCAATTAATTAAGATGAACAAAACTGAATTGGTATTAGCTACTCTAATTTGAACCCCAGAAACTATGAACAAAAACCCACAATGAAAACCCTATCAAATCAAAACTGAGAGAGGGGAGAAAAAAAAGTATCCCCAATACCAATCTTTAACCCCCCCCCCCCAAAAAATCTAGAAAACGTCAACAAAAAGAAAAAAAAAAACCCATAAACAAACAATCCCACCAAATCATACACACAAAATCCTCCGATCACTTGTACGGATTACGACCACAATTCCTACACAAAGATCATCCATTTATACCAATTTATTTTAACCCCTCCCCCTCCCAAATTCATAAACAAACCCACAAATAAAGAAACTAAAGATGGAAAAGATGAGAGTTCTTTTCGATTACCTGACAACATGGGGATCGATGGCGAGAGGACAAGCAGAGCTGCAGAGAGGCAGAGGAGACTTCTGTTCTGTTTTTTTCAATTGGGTGAAGTGAGGAATGGGAGCTGAGACAGTGAGATTAATAAAGGTTAATTTTGAGTTGGGCTGAGACTAATAGACTTGTTATTTTCAAAGTTTTTGGTTCATTTTCCAGTTGGGCTTTATTTTAATTTTGGGCTTTAATAGAGATGTGGGTTGCTAATTAATTTTGAGTGGGATTCCTTTCTTTTAGTTCACTGGGTTCCTATAATGCTTATATAAAAAAAAATTACACTGTAGCTTTTTTTCAGTGGGGTCCGTGCCCCCCCCCTGAACATATGCTACATCCGCCCCTGCTTTTCGACAAGTTTGAGGCTCCTTCACTTTCTTCGTCAAGGAAGAAATGAGTAGGGAATTGGGGATACAAGGAGAAAAGATGTAAACAATTTGATGATGGTTGCGTTTAGTCTTTATATAAGATTTCTTACTCTTTGTATGTATGTGTAAGATTTCTTACTCTTGTTTGGATTATTGGAAATTATTATGGATTTTGTATAATCTCTCAATTCCTTCATTTATAAAAAAAATTAAAAATGTACACCTACCCCCGGTATCTTTTTACCCACAGAAAAATATTTTTTTATTTTCTTTGAAAAAATATACTCCAGCATTTTACAAACGCCGGGTATACTAAACCTACACTGGCATTTTCAAAACCGGCCGTTTTCAAAAGTGCCGGTGTAGACTGTAAACAATTTCCGGCATGTGCGATCCCGATGCTTGTTGCGGTGTTTTTCAAAGCACTCCTGATCCGTTGTAGTGCAACTTATTTGCGATCACACGTAACTGAAATATTATGAATATTTGGTTAGGGCCGTCTTTTGTCTTTCGATTTTGTGAAACCACCATAGCACAGAGACCATTAGTTCAGAATGTTAACAAAAAAATTAGTTATCTCTAACTCTGGTTTTATCGGTCCTGCAGCTTGACTTTACAAGCCTGGATTACCAGAGTCCAGACCTCAGTGAACGAGAAGAAATAAATGCTATTAGTAGCACCGACAAGTTCACTAGAGCATCCACTATCGTTCGTGCTATATTTTAGCTATATATAAATTTGCTTTTAGAAATGGATCGCTTCCGCCACTATCGTGAGAGCTATAATTTGCACACAAAAAAAGTAAAATATATAGACGGAAGAAGCTCATCCATCTGAGGTATTTATTAATTTTTATTTTTTTTTAGAACCCAGCCGGAAGATCTTCTTCCGTCTGGGTTTTTATTTTATTTTTTAAGAAGAAAAAAAAACTCAGCCAGAAGAAGAACTTCCGTTTGGGCTCTTTTTTTTGGAAAAAGGACGAAAAGTAAAAAAAAAAATAAATAAATAAATGAAATGGATGGAAGATGTTCTTCCGTCTCTTTCATTTTTAAAAAAAAAAAAAATTGACAAAGACGAAGGAACTTCTTCCGTTTGGGAGTTATTTTATTTTATTTTTAAATAAACCAATTTGTGAGACGGAAGATTTTCTTCCGTCTATAAAATTTTGACCGGTCAAAGTCTATAGACGGAAGATCTTCTTTCGTCTATTAGAATTTTTTATTCTAAACAATTCGAAATTTTTAATAGACGGAGGATCATTTACCGTCTTCTATATTTTCCAAATGCTATTTTACTCTGCTATATATAACCGAGAACTGTTCACGACTCTGCTATAAACTAGATTTATAGCAGACGATAATGGCGTGAAATTTATCATGTTTAGTGGATGCTCTTATTGATGAGTATGATGTCAGTGAATGACTTCTGCAGAAACGAGGAGTAAGTTCTTCCTGGAAGAAAGGAAGAAACAGAACTGCATTGTCATCAGGACCTGCAACTTAGGCTTAAGACAGTTAATTTTGGAGTAAGTTCTTCCTGGAAGAAAGGAAGAAACAGAACTGCATTGTCATCAGGACCTGCAACTTAGGCTTAAGACAGTTAATTTTGGAGTAAGTTCTTCCTGGAAGAAAGGAAGAAACAGAACTGCATTGTCATCAGGACCTGCAACTTAGGCTTAAGACAGTTAATTTGACGCAATTCTCAGATGATCATGTTTCTATGCGAATGCTAAGATTTATACTTGAGAAATCACCTACTTTGGAGTTACTGAGGGGTAACTTTGTATCACAAAACATGTTGAGTTGGAGCAGCTCAAAGCACAGATCCTGTGCTTTCAATGTGCATCACCTTTTGTAAAGATCGAGGTATTTGAGACATTGGTATCAAATTGTGAACAGTGTTACAAATGTTATCCACTCGATAGCATGTGGAGTTTTTTTTTTTTTTTTTTTATAATAAAGATGACCTCGTCGTTGTTTCATTAATACGAAAATAGCATGTGGAGTTACGGATCCACATTCATTGTTAGATTTGTGTTTAGTCAGTACGAAAATTGTTGTTCTGGTCGTTGTTGTTTTTCACTCAAAGCTGCTGCTACTGCTGTTGTTATTTATTAGTTATTGTTGTTTCTGTGTTGTAACTTCTGTAGTAGCGAAGAGATGGGAGTTTGGGATAAGCGGTTTTCTTTTCATGGGCTATTGATTTATTAGGCCCGGTGGCCCAATTTTATATGGTGATGGCTGTTTGATTGGGATGACAGAGGACCATTTTTCATTCTTGATTTTAAAAAAAAAAAAATTAAATTTTAAAAAAAAATTTAATTACCCAAACCCATTTACCCATTTTAACCCAAACCCTATAACCCATTTACCCATTTTAACCAATACCCATTATCCACAGCCTATTTTAATTACCCAACCCAATATAAAACCCATTACCCAAATAACCTGATTCCACCCATTCCCTAATCTATACTATTATTAAGCAAAATCCCATTTTGGCGGCTTTTTACTATATGCCCTCATAAGCATAAAAGACTAAAAAAATATAGGGTTAATATCGGAGGTCAGAAATGTAATTTACATGTATTGGAAAAATAATTAACATTCATAGATTTGCATGTCTGTCTGCATAGATTTGAGAAAATAATTAATAGTATAGATTTGCATGTACTTGCATGCACAATTTATTCATAAATGTAATTTGCATGTATTGAAAAAATAATTAACATGCATAGATTTGCATGCCTGTCTGCATAGATTTGAAAAAATAATTAATAGTATAGATTTGCATGTACTTGCATGCACAATTTATTTATAAGAAAGTTTCCTCCTATCAAAGCCAGTAGGTCTAACACATGCATGCAAGTATCAAAATGAATAAATTATGCATGCCTATCTGCATCCATGCATGCAACCTCTTCGGTGACCTGCCCCTTTATCAAAATCCTACACATCTTTATACACGTGCATCGCACGTGCATTGTACTAGTACCCATTAAATAACTTTACCCATTACCTAACTACTACACATTCCAATCCTACCTATTATACAATCCTGTTTATTAAAACCATTTATTAACCTTCCTAATAAAATCCACTCCCTGGCATTCCTATCCCCAATTCTACCGCACCCGACCCATTTTGCTTTTTTCTTTTTTACCTAGCCGGCTGATGTGTGCCCCTCCCTTTTTTTCAAATCCTAATACTTATACATATCCTATATATATTATTGCAATCCGCTTTCTACATGCTTTTATTTTTCCTAACCATTGCACCCTATTTCCGTGCTTCATCTCTTTCGCTTCCTCTCCATCCGTCGTCTCGCACTCTCTTGCTCATGGAATTTTTTTGCGCGTGCTCGAGTGCGCGTGTGGATCATTCGTGAGTTCGTGGATTTTCGTTCGTGGGAATTGCTCCTACTTTTGAATTCGTCGTTCTTCATCCCGATTTAAGGCAAGTAACTTGTACTCCAATTCATTTATTTGATACAAGTTTCAAAGTTCATCTATGGTGTAGTTGGGTCTAGAGACAACCTTAGATTGTGTTTTCCTTGATGGATTTTGTCTCTATTGTGATATTTTGGCCATAAAAGACTCACGACACCAATCTTGACATGAAATAATCTACGAATTGCTCGTTCTTGAATTTGGATCCTTTAAAACAGACTGAGGCTTGTCGAAGCAATGTCCTTAAGACGTTAATTTCTGCCTCTGCAACGGTGTACACAGATTTTTATGGCAGTCGTCTCCCAAGATACAACAGTCAGAACTCCATTAACTTACAGTAGAATAATGGAGGCTCGGGCGAGATCAGATATGATGACAGTGTTTGTGATATGCTATGTTGATACAGGAGATAGGAAACTTATGAATGTGACAAGGATTTGATCAGAATCCTGTCCTATTTATAGGCCTAATCCCGTGGCAGTTATTGCAACTGTTCAGACAAAACTGTCACGACAGTTGCAACTGCCCGTATCAGATCAGAACTGACGGCAGTTGCTGCAATAATTGTTGCAACTGTTCAGACAAAAACTGTTTGCAACTGCCCGTATCCAGCTCAAAATAGAGCTGAATTTCTGCAAAAAAAAAAAAAAAAAAGTTTAAGCCCAAGCCAAGGCCCGAGCCCGTGTCCGGGTTCGGTTCGGTTCGGTCCGGCCCGGCCCGGCCCGGCCGGGCGCGCGCGCGCGTGTGTTCCACACCGACGCCCAAGTTGGGTGATTCTCCCTCCGGAGAAAATATTCGTACCCCTAAGGGCACAACCCTTTGGCTCAGTTTTTAACTTATAACTTCATTTGCTTTTTGCTCCTTACCGATATGGGACTAAGTTTAGATGTCACATATCAAGCAAAAGTTCAATTCTTCATTTCAACAAGCTAACTTTGGAGGAGAATATTTCATTCATTTGAAATCGGTTTTGGACATATTAGTACATCATTTTGTACGTCTTGATGAGTACAATATGATGGAATCGATTTCCAACAATTAGTAGCACCGACAAGTTCATTAGAGCCCCACTATCTTTCGTGCTATATTTTAGCTATATGTAAATTTGCTTTTAGAAATGGATCGCTTCCGCCACTATCGTGAGAGCTATAATTTGCACACAAAAAAAGTAAAATATATAGACGGAAGAAGATCATCCATCTGAGGTATTTATTAATTTTTATTTTTTTTTAAAACCTAGCCGGAAGTTCTTCTTCCGTCTGGGTTTTTATTTTATTTTTTAAGAAAAAAAAAAAAAAAACTCAGCCAGAAGAAGAACTTCCGTTTGGGCTTTTTTTTGGGAAAAGGACGAAAAGTAAAAAAATAATAATAATAAATAAATGAAATGGATGGAAGATGTTCTTCCGTCTCTTTCATTTTTTAAAAAAAAAAAATTGACAAAGACGAAGGAACTTCTTCCGTTTGGGAGTTATTTTATTTTATTTTTAAATAAACCAATTTGTGAGACGGAAGATATTCTTCCGTCTATAAAATTTTGACCGGTCAAAGTCTATAGACGGAAAATCTTCTTTCGTCTATTAGAATTTTTTATTCTAAACAATTCGAAATTTTTAATAGACGGAGGATCATTTACCGTCTTCTATATTTTCCAAATGCTATTTTACTCTGCTATATATAACCGAGAACTGTTCACGACTCTGCTATAAACTAGATTTATAGCAGACGATAGTGGCGTGAAATTTATCATATTTAGTGGATGCTCTTATTGATGAGTATGATGTCAGTGAATGACTTCTGCAGAAACGAGGAGTAAGTTCTTGCTGGAAGAAAGGAAGAAACAGAACTGCATTGTCATCAGGACCTGCAACTTAGGCTTAAGACAGTTAATTTGACGCAATTCTCAGATGATCATGTTTCTACGCGAATGCTAAGATTTATACTTGAGAAATCACCTACTTTGGAGTTACTGCGAGGTAACTTTGTATAACAAAACTTGTTGAGTTGGAGCAGCTCAAAGCACAGATCCTGTGCTTTCAATGTGCATCTCCTTTTGTAAAGATCGAGGTATTTGAGACATTGGTATCAAATTGTGAACAGTGTTACAAATGTTCTCCACTTGATAGAATGTGGAGTTACGGATCCACGTTCATTGTTAGATTTGTGTTTAGTCAGTACGAAATTGTTTTTCTGGTCGTTGTTGTTTTTCACTCAAAGCTGCTGCTACTGCTGTTGTTATTTATTAGTTATTGTTGTTTCTGTGTTTTAACTTCTGTAGTAGCGAAGAGATGGGAGTTTGGGATAAGCGGTTTTCTTTTCATGGGCTATTGATTTATTAGGCCCGGTGGCCCAATTTTATATGGTGATGGCTGTTTGATTGGGATGACAGAGGACCATTTTTCATTCTTGATTTTTTTTAAAAAAAATTAAAAAAAAATTTTTCTTTCAATTTTTTGTTTTGTTTTGTATTGTTTTTGCCTTCAAGAAAAAATTGGGGAAGACCGAACCAACACAAATTTAACCGCTTACATTTTTAGTGTCTTTTTCTTTCTGTTGGAGACTACGATATATGTGAACCACTCATCTTTAAATCTTGTACTACGGGTTTAGCAGTGACATGCAACTCAGTACATTAATTGAATGTGTGAATGAACAAATGCTTAAGACGATAGAAGGTAGGGGGTTCAAATCTGAAGGTGCAGCATCTTTGCTTTAATTTGGAGGTGCAGCCCTTGTGGACAGTGTTGAGAACGGCTTGGTAAGTCCTATCCATCAACGTTGAATACTCGTCGTGTTGGAGAGTGCTTCCGAGTAGAAAAGAGTTTCGTACACCATGGTTCCTTTCCATCATGGCTATAATCTGGGTGATTTGGTCGGAAAGATGGTTACAATGATTGAGGAATTACTCTTTTTTATTAACTTGTGGTCTTCCATTTTATCTCCGATTAAGTTGGACCAATTACATTTAGGTCGTCTCGAGAAGGCTTACCAATTCTGTCGTTCTAACCTTAATATTTCTGTTTAATTGAGGTAGCTATTAATGGTGGTTGTCTTTTGTCTATTCTTTGCAGGATTGATAGGTTCTTCTCTTCTTTTGGTTCGGACTTAGACGAGGAATCCTTGCTCGCTCCTCTGGTTCTTACTGGGCTCTCGTCTACCGACTGTTTTGATTGCTCCCAGGGGTGATGGTCTGGGTTAGACCTTATCGGGCAGCAATTTTTTGTATGTAAGGCACCTTTTCTTAATTCTTTTTGGTTTTGTTGTTGTTGATATTCTGCCTCTATATAGCATATGGTCTGTTGTTGATGATGTTTTGGTGGTTGGATTTAAGCTCCCGTTGGGCTTTGTTTGTGTTGCTGGATAGTCGTGTTTCCCACTCAGTGGGATAAGTCTTTCATGGTCTTATGCTTATATTTCACTGTGCTATCTTGCTCTGTTTCCATGGGAAGAGTGGCCTCATCATTTGGCGCGGTGACGTTCTAGTGATTTTGGTCACTTTTCTGTGCTGTGTTTGTGATTTGGTGGCTTTTGCTTGTATCTTCCTTCTATTATTGATATGTGTGTGGTTTGGTTAATTTGGTTTCTCTCGTTTCGCGCAGCTTGGTTGATTTTGCTTGCTGTTTCCTGGCGTTTGAGTTTCTTCGGTGGTTCGGTTTCGTTTGTTGCGTTGGGGTTTGGTTTGTGTTGTTTGGTCCTTTCTGTAGGTTGCAGCGGCGCCGCGTTGTGGTGTGGCCATTCCCTCCTGTTCTGGCCTAGCAGAGCTTCTGCTCTGTCTTTTCGTCTTTCGTCTTGGTGGCTAGTAGGTTATTTCGGCTGCACTTTCACCTGTGGATCGCTACGTCCGTAGCAGCGTGGACGCTGTTTGGGGCATTCGCTGTCATGCCGTGGTGTGCTCATCTGCGGGGGAGTGCGATTTGTGGTGTTGGGGTTTGTTCTCTTGCTGGATTGGCATTGATTGTGGGGGTCTGCCTGGCCTAGCGCCTTGCTTGTCTGGCACGAGCTACTCCTTGCTTCCATGCTTGTAGCTGTTGTGGTCTCCCGGTTTAGCTGTAGGCTCTTGTAATTTTGTTTTTTGTCGGTGTTCTTCTTGTTTTCTTTTTGTTTGTCTCTCTTATTTTACATCTAGTAAGATTGACGATTGTATGTTTCTCATTATTTATGATATATTGTGTTGGCTGGAGTCGTAAGACTATCCGTTTCATAAAAAAAAAAACTATTGTACCAACAAATTAGGTTTTGTCCTTGTAAAGTTTTTGATTAAAACTGTGGGTAAGAAGCATCCAGTATTTCATAAATAAAACACCAATAAAACAAATAAGTAGACTACAAGATAGAAGCAAACAACCAAGGTTAAAATCCTAGTATAAGAAACTAGACCCCAAACCAATTTTTTGATGATATTTCAAAAATTAGCGTGATATGTAGCAATACCCACATCTAATCTTCCAAGAATTGACCCTCAACCCTCCCTGGTGATGCCAACACCTTGGTAAATCGAAACCCCAAACTTTGAAGGATCGAATGTCCTAATCGAATAAAAGCTTGAACGAGGAGGTGCATAGGCCATTTCCTACTCCACTAAGACTCATAAAGCAACCCCAACTCATTCGCCAGCATTGGTTGCAGTTTTCATGCCGCTCCTACAAGCTCAAAGAAATTTGCTACAACTATTATAAATAAACCGAGCATGATTGAAACCCCAGTTGTCATGCTAAAGCACAAACAACTGCCTTCAGAAACCATATCTCTACTAAAATAATGATCCAAAATGACATGCCCAATGCTGAATGATAAAAAACTACAACAACCATATCCAATATATATTGATTCAACACCTATACCATTTGGTTGTGTCGAAAATAAGGTACACCGATACGCCCCAACCTTCAGAGAGACCATTGCCCTACCCAAATAAACACTTGAAGGAGGAGGTGATTGAAACTGATAGGAATAATCTTCTTAGAATCACTCTACTCACAGTATCTCACAATTTGCAGGAAAGAAATTGAGCTCGATTTGATTAATTAGGAAATTTACAGAGGATTATAGGGTTCTAGTAAATTAGGGAAGAACAGAGGATCAGAAAATGGAGTTTAGATCAAGAACAAGGAAACATATAGCACAAAAGAATTGGTTACAATCTGCACACCCTTCCTTCTCACTCACTCCCATATTTATACCTCACTGCATTATTACAGTGATGTGGTGAGGCGCTATTAGATTTTGCGGCTTCGTATGATCTTATACTAGCAAATACTTATTTTAGAAAGAGGGAGAAATATTTGATAGCCTTTAAAAGTGAAGAAAATAGGAGTCAGATTAATTTTTCATCACTAGAAAGTGGATCACTTGACATGTAAAGATTGTAAAGTTATACTGGTAGAGTGTTTAATCTCATAGATTAATGGTATTGGATGTTAAGATTTGGAAACACATATGTGCAAGGAAGGAGACTAAGAACCCATTAATTAAGTGGTGGCACTAGAAGGGAGATAAACTAAATATTTTTAGAGATAAAGTCCTTAAAGGAGTATCATAAAATTGGGAAGGGGAGAAAAATATGATGTAGACTAAAATGGCTACGTACATAAGAGAAATTTCAATTGAGAGGTACATTGGAGAATCTAAAGGTAGAGAGTTGCTAAATAAAGAAATATGATGGTGGTAAGAAGAACTCCAAAATATTGTGAGAGAAAAAAGATCAACCTTTAAAATATGGCAAAAGAATATAAATGAAAAAGATTTGGAGAGATATAAGAGCATTAGAAAAGAAGTTAAGAAAGCGGTAAGAGATGCAAAAGAAAAACCTTATGATGATTTATACAAAAAATTAGAAACAAAAAAAGGAGAAAATAACATTTATAAATTTGCTAAACCAAGGTATAGAAAAACAAAAGATCTGAATATAATTAGGTATATTAAGAGCGATGATTCATGAGTTTTAGTAAAAGATGAGAAAATTAAGGAAAGATGGTGAAATTACTTTGAGAAATTATTAAATGAAAATGTTGTGGGCAACTTAAATATAGAGGACTCGAGGGAGAGTCGAGAGCATATGTTTTTCTGTAGAATTAGGACCTCAGAGGTTCGAAATGCTCTAGAAATGATGCAAATAGGAAAAACTTTAGGACCGGATGATATACCCATTGAAGTTTGCAAGTTTCTTGGGGATGTAGGAATGGGTTGGCTAACAAAATTATTTAATGAAATTTTGAGAACTAAGAAAATGTCTGATGAATGGAGAAAGAGTACTTTAATACCTATATATAAAAATAAAGGAGATATACAAAGTTGCTCAAACTACAGAGGAATTAAATTAATAAGTCATACGATGAAAATTTGGAAAGAGTAATCGAACATTGATTAAGATTAGAAACTACAGTGTCTAAAAATAAATTTGGGTTTATGCCTGTGAGCTCAACAATGGAAGCAATCTATGTACTGAGGAGACTTATGAAAAAATATAGGGAGAATAAGAAAGATCTACATATGGTTTTTATAGATCTAGAATAAGCATATGATAAATCCCTAGAGACATAGTATGGTGGGTGTTAAATAATAAAAGAAATGATATGTATGAAGGGGCAACGACCACAATTAGAACAACCACAGGAGAGACTAGCGAATTTCCTATCATAGTAGGTTTACACCAATGTTCGGATTTAAGCCCCTACCTCTTTACTTTGGTTAGGATGAATTGACGCGAGGAATACAAGATGAAGTGCTTTGGTGTATGCTTTTTGCCGATGACATCGTCTTAGTGGACGTGACTAGAGCGGAAGTCAATGCTAAATTAGAATTGTGGATAGAAACTTTGGAAGCTAGAGGATTTAGGATAAGTAAAACTAAAGAAGAGTATATGGAGTGTAATTTTAGTGATATTCGGAACACAACTGAGGAAGTAGTGAAGCTTGATGGCCAAAAGATTCCTAAGAGAGACTATTTCCGATATTTAGGCTCGATTATACAAAGAGATGGGGAGATTTGTAAAGATGTTATACATAGGATCCAAGCAGGGTGGCTTAAGTGGAGAAGTGCCAGTGGTGTTTTGTGTGACAAATGTCTACCTTTGAAGTTGAAGGAAAATTTTCATAGGACGGTTGTTAGACTAGCAATGATGTATGGAGCAGAGTATTGGGCAACAAAGAAACAACATGTCCAAAAAATAAGTGTAGCGGAGATGAAGATGCTAAGATGGATGTGTGGTAAAATAAGAATTTGAAATGAGTATATACGAAACATGCTAAATGTAGCTCCAATCCAAGATAAGTTAAGAGAGAATCGCCTCAGGTGGTTTGGACATGTCATACGTAAACCTAGTAATGTTTCTGTTAGAAAGAGTGATTTGATAAGTATTGAGGGTAGAGTTAGGGGTAGAGGAAGATCGAAACTAACTTGGGTGGAAACGATGAAAAAAGATATGGTAGCATGTGACTTTATAGAAGATATTGCGCTAAACCGAGCAGAATGGAAAACCATGATTCATGTAGCCAACCCCAACTAGTTGGGAAAAAGGCTTTGTTGTTGTTGTTATTATTGTTGCATTATTACAACTGTGCCATCATACTTCCCGCCATAACTTTGCTTCAAGCTTTTCACAGCCCGTGCTAAACTCGTGCATTCTCCTACAGCAGATAATCCTTCAAATGCACAGGTGTTACCCTGTTCCTTTTACTCGTGAAAACTTGTAAATCATCCATGCTCGTATCAATACCATCCCAACTAAGCCTTTCCACCATATTAACAATTTTTCTTCATACATGTTACCCCTCTTAATCATTCTCATTCCCATTATAGCTTCTAGCTGAAAATATATCCCATTCTTACCACTAATAGCAGGCAACTCAGTAGACACCCCAATGGGATCGTCACCATAAAATTTCTTAAGCAGTGAGACATGAAATACTGGATGTATTTTAGCATCTTCTGATAATTCCAACTAGTAAGCAACTTGACCTATCTTCTTCACAATTTTATAGGGCCCATAATACCTTTTGGCTAATTTCTGACACTGCCACAATTGTAAAGACTGTTGGCAGTATGCTTGCAACTTGACATACGCCCACTCACCCTCCTCAAACTCTTTCTCCCTTCGATGTGTATCAGCTTTGTTTTTCATCCTAACTTGTGCTTGCAACAAGTTATTTTTCAGTTTGTTCAAAATCAAGTCTCAGACTCGTATCAAAGTCTACTGCTGAATTAGATGCTTGCCCTAGTACATAATCAAGCATACTTGGAGGCTTTCTCCCATAAAAGATTTCAAATGGAGTCATTCCAGTAGCTGAGTGAAATGAGGTATTAAACCAATACTCTGCTAGTGGCAAAAAATTCAATCAATTCTTGGGCTCCTCACTAACAAATGCTCACAGATATTGCTCTATACACCTGTTGACCACCTCCGATTAGGCATCTGTTTGTGGGTGATAAGAAGTGCTCTTCAAAGTTGTTCCTTGCATTTTGAACAACTCCTTCCAAAAGTTACTCAAGAATATAGGGTTTCTATATGAGACAATGGACTTGGGTAGTCCACGAAGTTTCATAATAATACTGAGAAATGCCTCTGCTACTTTGACAGCATTGAAGTTTGGGGAAAGAGCAATAAAATGGACATACTTCGACAATTTGTTCACCACCACTAATACAGCCGACTTTTCTTGAGAATTTGGCAAACCCGTAACAAAATCCATTGATAATTCCTCCCAAATCTGCTCAGGCACTGGCAATGCTTGTAATAAACCCCCAGGTTTAGTTGCTTCATATTTTGTATGCTGAAAAACTGTGCATGTCTTGATGAATTTATATATATATATATATATATTTGTGCATATTTCTCCAAAAGAATGACTCCCTTATCCTAGTTGTAGTCTTCGCAACTCCTGCATGCCCACCTAAAGGAGAAGAGTGCCACTCATTCAAAATTTCTTGTTGCAATGTACTTGGAACCACAATATTTCCTTTATATAATAGCAAACCCTCCCTGTACACCATCATTGGCCTTCCAGCTAGATTTAATGTCAGTTCATTTATAAGAGAACTACATTCCTCATCCTTCAAAAGCTTCTCTATGAATCTATCCAAGAGTAATAATTTTGGTTTTGATACTGCAGTCTCCACTTGATAGTACTCTGCATAAGGTACTCTTGATAACCCATCTGCTATTGAATTAAGCTTCCCAGGCTTACACAAAATTTTAAAATCATATCCAGCTAGCTTATAAATCCACTTATGTTGCTCATATGTTTGAATAACTTGATTCACCATATGGTGTAGGCTTTGCTGGTTTATTTGTATAACAAATTCTTTTCCTAACAAATATGCCTTTAATTGCTTGATTACTTCAGTGATTGCATACATCTCTCGAACATATGTTGAGGCAGATTGCATTCTAGGGGACATTTTCTTGCTAAAATGTCAAGGGGTGCCCTTCCTGCTGAATCACTGCACCAATTTCCTTTCTCGAAGCATCAGTATCAATCACAAATTGCTTTGAAAAATTGGCTAAGGCAAGTACAGGTGTTATCTGCATTGCTTCTTTGAGGCTGGAAAATGTCATTTCAGCTTCAGCTGACCAAACAAATGCACCTTTTCGCAACAAATTAGTTAAAGGAGCTGCAATAGTTGCATATCCTTTGACAAACCTTCTGTAATACCTCGTAAGGCCTAAGAAAGCCCTGATCTGCTTGACATTTTGAGGTTTTGACTCATGTACAACCTTCACCTTTGAGTCACAAGCTCTGATACCATCGACTTGTATATCATGTCCCAAGTATTCCATTGACTGCTTGCTAAATGTGTAGTACCCCATATTTTTAAATATTATTTTAAAGATTTATAAATGAATTAAAATGATTTTTGGTGATTTAATAAATATTTTTATGAAGATTTACCCTTTTATATGTACAAAACACGTACAAATATTTTCTTTGAAAGTTCAAAGACAAAAATTATTTTGGGAAAACTCATTATTTATTATTTGAGATTATTTTTAATTTTTCTAGATTTTCCCGATAATTATCGGACCTATTTGCAAATATTACAAAAAGGACTTTTGTGCAAAATTACCAATTGGAGTGGAAACTCCAGATTTTTGGATTTTTGGGCTGGGTATAATGCCTATTCAACACAGGGTTAAAAAGTTTACTTTTTTTTTATGAATTCGACTTATTTTACAAGTTTCAATAAAAGATGATCTTTTTGCAAAATTGTCATTTTGAGGGGTAAAAGTGTAAATTCATTTTCTGGGCTTTTCAAACAGTGCCGGCTGACCTTATGATGGTTTTTTTTATTTTTTAAATATCAAATAAATTGGTTTTATCAAGTTTCCAAGTATATGGATCTATATATGTAAAGATGTGTTTTAAAAGGAGTATTTTTGCAAATGTATTCAAAACCCTTAAAACCTATATTTCGGCCTATTTAAAAGGTGGAGTGCAGTCGTCTTTTGCTGCACAATACAAAGGATTTTATTATTATTATTTCTTGGAGTTTTAAAGAGAAGATCTTGGATTTCTTGCGAAGGAGAGACTTTTCTTATTTTTTATTTGTCTTCGTTCGATTTCTTCAAAAGGTGAGTGATATATTTATTTTGTTTTGTTTTTTGAATGTTGTATGTGGTGTTTCATCTACTAGAAAGCATGCTAGGATTTGGGTATGAATATATATAATGGATTGGATGATTTGGTGAATTAAAATTGGATCTTTTATGAAAACCTAATTATTTATGAGTAGAATTACATGTGGATGATTTGAGATTTGTTGAATGACCTATTATAAATCATGAGTAGGGTATTTCTTTTGGATTAATGCTGATTTGATTGAGTATGGTGAATGTCATGCATACATTGATTAAAGATGAGATTTTTATTGAGTTTGGATGAATGCAACTTGGTTTTGGTAATGTTAAATTTGTGTATGTTTATGAGTCAATAATAGTGATTGAGTTTGAGGAAGTTTGAGAAGGACTAATGAATTAAGAGATCATGTCTTGAGAATTAGATTTGTGATAAATCGAATTTGGTTTGATGTGATATGACTAAATTGGAAATTTTGTGATTTTGTGAGAGGTTTTACTTGAATTTGGATTTCTCCAATACTAAGATTTAAATCTGAAAACTTTGTTAATTTTAACTGATGAATTTGTGAAGTTCTTTTGGTGCACAAACATGCACAAACATTTTACATGAAGATCGTATTTCATTGCTTTTTTGAAGAAATTGAGTCTTTATGTGTTTTCAAAGAATTTGACTATATCCCAACTTATTTTGGTATTGATATGGTTTGGAATATAAAACAAAGTTATTTTGCTGTATGATTGATTCTTAAGAACTCTACTTTTAATATATGCACAAATTCGTTTTCTATTTGAAGAAAATCAACAAATTGCTATTTTGATTAATTCAAGTGGTTTTGATTGATTTTTATGCACCCTTATATATCAGAAATATACTTTTACAGAACTTGTTTTCATAAAGTAAAACTCCGTATCGGTTAAAATGTGCACAACTAAAAACTGCAGTCTACAGGTCGACAGTCGATCGGTTGAATTTTACAATCGACCGTCGCTACCTGGCTACTGTGTTTTCTCATTTTCTTGAAATTTTGTGCGGAACAGTCGACTGACCCATTTTACATTCGACATCTCTGCTCTATTTTGATGTTTCCTCGAAGTTTTGGATTTTTGCTCTGGACAGTCGACCGACTACTATTTACAGTCGACTGTTACCGCTCTGACTGATGTTTTCTTGAGTCTTTCTGATGTTTCTTCGAATGATTGTTCCTTTAATATTATATTATTTCAAAAGATGTTTTACTACCGATTTAAATATTTTATAGAGATTTATGTTGGAACTTTAAATGTATTCTTTTGGGCCTTATTGAGCTATACATGTTTTCAAAGGAGTTGATGTTTTGTGATGTTCTACAACTTAAAAATATGGTTTTTAGTTATTCAATGGATTTAATAATGATTTCAATTCTGGAATTTTATATAAGATTTGGATTTTGTTGGTTTAAGAAGTTTTCTTCGTGGAATCGTTTTGACAATAGATTTGTGAGGTTTATTGAAAGTTTTGGTCTTGATGGATGAGTTGTGGATATCTAGGAGTTGAGTGGGAGTCCTGTGAAGATTTAGACCTGTGGGGTCTTGGTTT
Source organism: Hemerocallis citrina (assembly GCA_017893485.1). Classification (NCBI taxonomy): domain Eukaryota; kingdom Viridiplantae; phylum Streptophyta; class Magnoliopsida; order Asparagales; family Asphodelaceae; genus Hemerocallis; species Hemerocallis citrina. The sequence goes on along the minus strand of JACEHZ010000456.1, from coordinate 37,305 downwards.
GGTTGTTCTGGAATTAAGTCCGGTAGGATACACTAACTCTAGAGATATGAATTTTGTGTTTTTAATAATAATCAACTTAAGGACAGGCACTAGTGGAAACGTGATGGAACTTGAGAAACGTAAGTATATACTCTTAGTTTTGTTAGTCCAACAGATGCGTTCCAGAATTGTTTGTTGTTCTGTCTCGAGAGGACATTTGTATGTTCGCATGTCGAGATTCTGCAAGCTTATTCACGAAGCATGCAGGGTGCATTCGCATGTCAAGGATCGGTAGGCCTATTTACGGAATGTATCTGGTATATCTGCACGTCAAAGTCCTTGCAAGCCTATTCGTGGGGTACACAGTTAGGAGGAGATTCTCCTGTTGTTGAGCTATTTTTATATGATGCTTGCGCATCGAGGGCTGTGGTGCCTATTTGCGGAGTATTCTGAATCTTATTTCTATCACCGCAGTAGATTAGTTGCATAACGAGGGATCTAACCTTATAAAGTGGAGAATGGTAAGAGCTTGCATCGGATCTATGTACTATGGAATGTATAGAATCCGACAAGTATGCATTAGAGAGTCAGCATATAGTATTGATTTTTTCTTGAGTTGGTTTTATGCTTATGTTTTCCTGTTTTTTCGGCACTTGACACTTAGTCTAGATTCAATTGATGTTTTCATGTATAACTATTTACTATCTTATATTCCTTGATGTTTTCATGCTTTATTATTGTTATTTCTCATTTTATTTATTCTTGCTGTTAATACATGTTGTTGACGACTCTATGCTCTATGTTTTATTTGTGTTGTTTTCTCTTATGTCACTCACACCATTATGGCTGACCCCTGTAGTTTTGGGGTTAGGATTATCGCTAGCCTCATGTTTTATAGGTAGGTGCTTATAGCTTGGGATTTAGATGTTTGTACTTTATTGATGTTATGGCTTATGTAAATTGTAAAAGAAAGTGTTGTAAAAGAAAAAAGACTGTAATTCAAGGTGTTTTGTATTCCGCTGTGTTTTGTAAACAAGTGATGTAATAAAAGTTGAAATAAAAATTTATCTGTATTTTTGGCTATGTTTACTATTATAATTGAAGTTGATGCTGGGAATTGTGCCACGTATTTCTGAGATATCATATTGAAAATTTAGGACGCTACAGAGATTGGTATCAGAGCATGCTTCAATAGTAATAATAAGCATAGTATAAAAATAAACCTATGTGTGGAGACTAGAGCGTGAGTAACTAGGTGTGGATATTAAAGTGTTGGTATCACATAGAGTTAGAACATGGTGTTTTGGTTTGGGATATGGTTGAGGTTTTGCCATAGGGTATTGTTGTGAATGTGAATTGTGTTGTGATGTTCTAACTTTACCCTCATTTTGCAGTATTCAGTAGAATGGCAGAACCCAGAACTAGGAATGGTGGTAATGGTGATGGGGCTGGTAGTTCCCATGGGGCTGAACTTGATCTTGAGACTGAGATTGCCAGGGTGTATCAGACCTTGAATGCATTAATGGCAGCAACTATGGCATAGAATCAAGGGGCTGGACCAGTGTTTGTTAATGTTGATCCGATCAAGCAGGTTGAGTCCTTCAAACAGATGAAGCTGCTTGTGTTTGAGGGACAGTCTGATCCAGATAGGGCTGATAATTGGATTAGACAGATGGAGATGGTATTCAAAGTCTTGGAGACTCCAGCAGTTAATAAGGTGATGTTGGTTGCGATGCAGTTAGAGAAGGATGCTGGCATTTGGTGGCAGTCAGTGAAGAGGACGTTCGGAGATCAGCAAGTGAAGCTTTTTTGGATGAGTTCAGGGATCGTTTCTTTCCTTTGGATATTTAAGAGAGGAAGGCAACGAAATTCTTGAATCTACAGCAGGGCAACATAACAGTGCATGAATATGAGACTAAGTTCGCTCAGCTGTCAAGGTATACACCGGAGCTTATTGTGGATGAAGCGAAGAAGGCCAAGAAGTTCGAGCTGGGCTTGAGGCCGAATTTGAGGTCTAGGATGATTCCTTTGGGCATCAGGAGGTTTGATAAGCTGGTCAGGAGAGCAGCTATGACAGAAGAATACATAGACCAATTTCAGAAGAAGCAGGAGACCTGGAGCAAGAACAAGTGGCTAGCAGATAGTCAGAGTGGGAAGGAGTTCCCAGCGAAGCAGGACAAGTTCAGTGGGCCAGTGCAAAAGGTACCCGCAGTTCAAGGCGTGACTTGTTTCAACTATGGGGAGGCAGTTCATTATCAAGCAGCATGCAACAAGTCTCGAAAGGTGCAGATTTGTTATCAGTGTGGTCGTGAAGGGCATATCCGACCAAACTGTCTGCAGCTGAAGAAGGATGGTGCAGGCGGAGGCAAATTTCTGAGGCAGGGGTGAGTGTTCGCATTGACTGAGAAGGATGCAGGTAACTCAGGGATGTGATCCGGGGTGTGCAAGAATTTTGAATTCATTCATTTATGTATTAAGTAAAACTTCGTTTGAGAATAAATTGGAGATTTGAGTATCGTTCTCCTTGTAATAGAATTTTTTTTAGGTTAATGGAAGAAAAAAAAACAAAAGTTTTATTTGATAGTGTTTTTTTGCATACATTTGTGTCGCTCAATTTTTGCTAGTCTTAGGTGTGGAGTCTAAGGTGTTTCCAGGCGGAGCCTTGATAGTGGCAACACCATCAGGGAAAGAATTGATTGCTGATCGATATTACGAAGAATGTGATATCGATAGTGGTGGGAGATCATTTAGTATTGATCTCTTTTGAGCTGCAAGTTTGAGGTAGCTTTTCTTGGTCATGTCCTATCTAAGGAGGGAGTGACCACTGATCCTCAGAAGGATTAAGCATATAGTGGAAGGTCAGAGCTAGATGCAAAGATTCAGGGATTGTTGCAGCATGGTTTCTAATGGCAAGTTATCAGAGTTGCGTAGCGGAAGGTTTTTCCTGAACTCTTTGTATGATTGTGTTCCTTTTGTGTGTTTGTATTTCTTTGTTGGAATGTATTCTCTTGTGCAATTGTATTTCTTAAACTATGTTTCCTTTTATGAGATTTCAATTCTTTTGCTTGTTTTGTTTGGACCCTATTAGTAGAGTTCTGAGGATATAACTATTCTAAGGAGGGAGTGATGTAGTACCCAGTATTTTTAAATATTATTTTTAATATTTATAAATGAATTAAAATAATTTTTGGTGATTTAATAAATATTTTTCTGAAGATTTACCCTTTTTACACGTACAAATGTTTTCTTGGAAAGTTCAAAGTCAAAAATTATTTTGGTGAAACTAATTATTTATTATTTGAGATTATTTGTGAGTTTTCTAGATTTTTCAGACAATTATTGGACCTATTTGCAAATATTACAAAAAGAAGGACTTTTGTGCAAAATTATCAATTGGAGTGGAAACTCCAGATTTTTGGATTTTTGGACTGGGGGTAATGCCTAGTCAACTCAGGGTTAAAAAGTTTACTTTTTGTTTTGATGAATTCGATTTATTTTACAAGTTTCAATAAAAGATGATATTTTTGCAAAATTATCATTTTGAGGGGTAAAAGTGTAAATTCGTTTTTTGGGCTTTTCAAACAGTGCCGGCTGACTTTATGATGGTTTTTTTTAAAAAAAATCTCAAATAATTTTTTTTTATCAAGTTTCCAAGTATATGGATCTATATATGTAAAGATGAGTTTTAAAAGAAGTATTTTTGCAAATGTGTTCAAAACCCTAAAAACCTATATTGCGGCCTATTTAAAAGGTGGAGTGCAGCCGTCTTTTGCTGCACAATACAAAGGATTTTATTATTATTATTTCTTGGAGTTTTAAAGAGAAGATCTTGGATTTCTTGCGAAGGAGAGACTTTTCTTATTTTTTATTTGTCTTCGTTCGATTTCTTCAAAAGGTGAGTGATATATTTGTTTTGTTTTGTTTTTTGAATGTTGTATGTGGTGTTTCATCTACTAGAAAGCATGCTAGGATTTGGGTATGAATATATATAATGGATTGGATGATTTGGTGAATTAAAATTGGATCTTTTATGAAAACCTAATTATTTATGAGTAGAATTACATGTGGATGATTTGAGATTTGTTGAATGACCTATTATAAATCATGAGTAGGGTATTTCTTTTGGATTAATGCTGATTTGATTGAGTATGGTGACTGTCATGCATACATTGATTAAAGATGAGATTTTTATTGAGTTTGGATGAATGCAACTTGGCTATGGTAATGTTAAATTTGTGTATGTTTATGAGTCAATAATAGTGATTGAGTTTGAGGAAGTTTGTGAAGGACTAATGAATTAAGAGATCATGTCTTGAGAATTAGATTTGTGATAAATCAAATTGGGTTTGATGCGATATGACTAAATTGGGGATTTTGTGATTTTGTGATTTTGTAAATGGTTTTACTTGAATTTGGATTTCTCCAATACTAAGATTTAAATCTGAAAACTTTGTTAATTTTAACTGATGGATTTGTGAAGTTCTTTTGGTGCACAAACATGCACAAACATTTTACATGAAGATCGTATTTCATTGCTTTTGAAAAAATTGAGTCTTTATGTGTTTTCAAAGAATTTGACTATATCCCAACTTATTTTGGTATTGATATGGTTTGGAATATAAAACGAAGTTATTTTGATGTATGATTGATTCTTAAAAGCTCTACTTTTGATATATGCACAAATTCATTTTCTATTTGTAGAAAATCAACAAATTGCTATTTTGATTAATTCAAGTGGTTTTGATTGGTTTTTATGGACCCTTATATATCAGAAATATACTTTATAGAATTCGTTTTCATAAAGTAAAACTCTGTATCGTTTGAAATGTGCACAACTAAAAACTGCAGTCTGCAGGTCGACAGTCGACCGGTTGAATTTTACAGTCGACCGTCGTTACCTGGTTGCTGTGTTTTCTCGTTTTCTTGAAATTTTGCACGGAACAGTCGACTGACCCATTTTTACAGTGGACTGTCTCTGCTCTGTTTTGATGTTTCCTCGAAGTTTTGAATTTTCGCTCTGGACAGTCGACCGACTGTTGTTTACAGTCGACTGTTACCGCTCTAACTGATGTTTTCTTGTGTTTTTCTAATCTTTCTTCGAATGATTGTTCCTTTAATATTATGTTATTTCAAAAGATGTTTTACTACAGATTTAAATGTTTTATAGAGATTTATGTTGGAACTTCAAATGTATTCTTTTGAACCATATTGAGCTTTACGTGTTTTCAAAGAAGTTGAGGTTTTGTGATGTTCTACAACTTAAAAATATGGTTTTTAGTTATTCAATGGATTTAATATTGATTTGAATTCTGGAATTTTATATAAGATTTAGATTTTGTTGGTTTAAGAAGTTTTCTCCGTGCAATCATTTTGACGATAGATTTGTGAGGTTTATTGAAGGTTTTGGTCTTGATGGATGAGTTGTGGATCTCTAGGAGTTGAGTGGGAGTCCTTTGAACCGGCAGATGAGATTTTTTGATTTAGACCTGTGGGGTCTTGGTTTGGTTGTTGTAGAATTAAGTCAGGCAGGATACACTAACTCTAGAGATGGGGATTTTGTGTTTTTAATAATAATCAACTTAAGGACAGACACTAGTGGAGACGTGATGGAACTTGAAAAACATAAGTATATGCTCTTGGTTTTGTTAGTCCAACGGATGCGTTCCAGGACTGTTTGTTGTTCTGTCTCGAGAGGACATTTGTATGTTCGCATCTCGAGGGTCTGCAGGCCTATTCATGAAGCATGCAGGGTGCATTCACGTGTCGAGGATCGGCAAGCCTATTCACGGAATGTACCTGGTGTATCTGCACGTCGAGGGCCTTGCAAGCCTATTCGTAGGGTACATGGTTGGGAGGTGATTCTCCAATTGTTGAGCTATTCTTACATGATGCTTGCGCGTCAAGGGCTGTGGTGCCTATTCGCGGAGTATTCTGGATCTTATTTCCATCACCGCAGTAGAATTAGTTGCATAACGAGGGATCTAAACCTAGAAAGTGAAGAACGATAAGGGCTTGCACCGGATCTATGTACTATGAAATGCATGGAATCTGACAAGTATGCATTAGAGAGTCAGCATATAGTATTGATGTTTTCTTGAGTTGGTTTCATGCTTGTGTTTTCCTATTTTTCCTACATTTGACACTTAGTCTAGATTCACTTGATGTTTTCATGTATTACTATTTACTATCTTATATTCTTGATGTTTTCATACTTTACTTATTGTTATTTCTCATTTCATTTATTCTTACTGTTAATACATATTGTTGACGACTCTAAGCTCTATATTTTATTTGTGTTGTTTTCTCTTATGTCACTCACACCGTTATGGCTGACCCCTGTAGTTTTGGGGGTTAGGGTTATCTCTAGCCTCATGTTTCACAGGTAGGTGCTTATAGTTTGGGATTTGGATACTTGTGCTAGAATGATGTTATGGCTTATGTAAATTGTAAAAGAAAGTGTTGTAAAAGAAAAAGATTGTAATTCAGGGTGTTTTATATCCCGCTGTGTTTTGTAAACAAGTGATGTAATAAAAGTTGAAATAAAAATTTATCTGTATTTTTGGCTATGTTTACTATTATAATTGAAGTTGATGCTGGAAATTGTGCAACGTATTTCTGAGATATCATATTGAAAATTCGGGGCGCTACAAAATGTGCATTTACTCTTCTTCACATAAAATTTATTTTGCTCTAGGACACTCAGTACAACTGACAAATGCCTTAGATGAGCTTCCCAATCTTCACTATATACAAAAATATCATAAAAGAATACCAAGACAAATCTTCTCAAATATGGCCTGAAAATAGCATTCATGGCAGCTTGAAATGTAGAAGTTGTGTTTGTAAGACCAAAGGGCATAACTAGAAATTCATAATGACCCTCATGTGTTCGAAAAGCTGTCTTTTCAATATCGATTTTCTGCAGCCTTATCTGATGGTAACCATCTTTGAAATCCAACTTTGTAAAGTATTTTTCTCCATACAACTCATCAAAGATCTCCTCTGCAGTCTGTATAGGGAGTTTGTCTTTGATAGTTATAGAGTTTAAGGCTCGATAATCTACACAAAACCTCCAAGTTCCATCCTTCTTTTTAAAAAGCAAGACTGGTGAAGAAAAGGAGCTTTTACTATGCCTGATTATGCCTTGCTGCAACATTTTAGTTACTTGGTTTTCTATCTCTTGTTTTTGGAAATGAGGGTACTTATATGGTTTGACATTTGTAGGAGTTGCACTAGGCATCAGATGAATGGGGTGATCACACTCTCTGTTCGGAGGCAAGCCAATGACTTCTGGAAAACAATGGGGCATGAGATTGTAGTAACTTCTCTATGTTAGTAGGGATAATTTGACCAGACTGATCCTCCTGCATGACCAAATGAAAAAATTGGCCTATAGACCCTGTATCCACCTCTCTCCTTAGTGTGCTCAGCCGCATCTGAGTTGGAATTTGACCATCACCCCTTTGCAACTTCACCTTTTGTTAATTGTAATAAAATTACATAGTCATTTCTTTATAATCAAAAATTGCTTTACCCAACAGTCTCAACCACTGTACCCCCCAGCACCAATCAGAACCATATATTGGCAGAATATAAAAATCAATCAAGAATGAATACCATTGAATAGTTAATGGCACTCCTACTCATTTGCTTTCACAATTAAGATGTTGACCTTTCCCTACTATCACATTAAAGTGTGAAGAAGGCTGAACAGGTATATTAAAAAACTTTACTAGTCTTTCCTAGATGAAATTATTGGTACTGCTCGAATCAATGAATACTTGTACATTTGTTTTAGAAATTAACGCTGGGACTCTCAATGTTCTCAAAGAGCTCTATTCTGAGAAAGCTTGAAAGGAAATTTCTGGTGCACTCACATCACTCCCCACTGTATCAGCTTGTGCACTTTGATTAATTATACATTCCTGCTCATATACTTGATCTTGAGGTTCATCTTCATCCATCAGAAACATAAGAAATTGCTTCTTGCATCTATGGCCATGTGTATATATTTTATCACAATTAAAACATAACCCTTTCTCTTTTCTCATAGCCCACTCTAACGGAGGGATTCTCTTTACAGCAAGTTTTGAAGGCACTGAAATTTGTGACTGTGTAGTTGGTATGGGAAGTAGTGGTGGAAGATTACTAGGTGAAGGCTACCATGGAGGTCCAAAATTACTACCCCTATTCCAGTGACTCTTGATCTATAAAATTTTCTCTTCTTGTAACCTTGCGTGGCCAATAGCATCAGCTAGTGAAGCTACCTTGTGAGATAAAACTTCACACCTAATTTCAGGTTTCAATCCAGAAACAAAATTGCTTAAAACATGTTCATTAGATAATCCCTTAGTCTTATTAATAAAGACATCAAACTGGTCTTGATATTCTGCTAATGATGACGTCTGAGTTAACTTGAAGAGCTACCTCGTATGATCTACATAAGGTGAAACACCAAATCTAACATCCAGCTCTTTCACAAACACCTCCCAACTAACAAAGTCATCATTATTGAATTCATACAGAAACCAGGCCAATGCTTTACCATCCATATAAAAGGACATGATATTCAATTTTGGCTCTGGAGGTGTTCGATGATATGCAAAGAATTGTTTATCTTTGAAGAGTCATCATATCTTGAGCTTAACCTTAGAGACAACAAACACATAGCAACTGATTATAGTACTACGAGCCCTACACATACCCAAATATTCGCTAGAGTCCACTTGATGATATCTATAATTACCATGTTCCCATCCACCATTTGCAAGTTGTAAAAGTCGTCATTGTTAGATATATGTGTTTGATTTATATTATTAGATAAATTGTTATATCTATTGTGAGATATGTATGGCTGAGAATATACCTTGTATCCTATATATACTGGCCTTTAGACTCCAATAATATCAATTCATCTTTTCTCCCAATCTCTCTTTGTTAACATTAATATGGTATCAGAGAATATACTTTCATAAGGCTTAAACTATTTTCTCATCGTTATCGAGGTGGAGTGGCTCCGGCCATCATCAGAAGCATTTCACCTCCCCTCACCTACAACTATTTTCCTCAATCCCAACCTTCAGTCGTTCAGATCCCGTCACTCCCGAAGTCTCCCAACATCCCGATGAATTCCCGAACTCTCGTTGCCTTACCAGATCAACTCCATCCCCGACATCAACTCCCGATCCCGAAGTCCCATCGCCACTTTCCTAAAACTCCCATTCCCGACTGCATCTCCAACCAGATCCCATCCAAACCCGATCTTATTCCGTCCTCCTTAAATCCTTGCAGCCACCGTCGACATCCCTCACCGTCGGCCTTAGCTTCCTTTCTTCCTTCCTCCCGCTTGTTCATCAAACGTGATCACTGTAGTCGCCACTGTCAATCGCTGTTCTTTCTTCTGTCCTTTGATTGTTGTCGCCACCCTGCTCTGTTGCATCCCACCAACAACCACAGCAGATCGTTGTGGTTGTTGCTGCCGCTGCTCTCTTTAGTTCTCGGCTTCAACCCGAGATCCAGACCCTACCCAAATTTTCTTCTATGTTTTGTTTGATTACCCATATCTGAACCCGAGATCCAATCCAGATGCAATCTAATCTAATCCAGAACCCATCCAGTCTAGATCTAATCCAGATCCAACCAAATCCCAGATCCCTATCCAAATTCCTATCCCACTAAGATTCAAGTCCCTATCCCAGTAGTTTCAAATCCAAAACCAAATTCCAAATCCCTGTCCCGATTGGATCCTCAAATCCATAACCCGATCACAAATACCCAAAACCCTAATCTCCACTGTCTAACCCAAACTCCGAACCTGAAACCTGAAACCTGAAACCATAATCCTATTCTTCTAGATCCAAAATCCTTGCTCCAAAAAATAAAATAAAAAAAAATAAAAATAAAATTAAATTAAAAAAAATTCTGATAACCTCGGTGTTCGCCGATAGGGACGGGGAGAGAACACTTATGTAGACTCAAGAACCCCCCCCCTTCTCCCTCCCCAAAAAAAAGAAAAAAAAATCCATGTTAAATCCAAAGCCGGATCCAATCTCAAATCCATCCCACTCGCTTAGGGTCATCGCAATGTCTTCCGACGTCCATCCCACCACTACTCCTGCCTGCAGCTATTACATACATTGCTATATTTATTGTTACAGATGTTCGGCTGAGATTATAACTTGTATCCTATATATATAGGCCTTTATAAGCCAATAATATAAATTCATCTTTTCTCTCAGTCTCTATGTTAACCTTAACAATCATAAACATACAATTTTTGTTCTCCGTGCTTTCTCATCTTTCCCCCCTCAGATCCGGCTTCTCTGTTCGTCATCGACCTCTTCCACTTTCATTAATTTTGTTCCCCCTTTCCTCATCTCCAGACCCTTTTCTTTTGGTCTCCTCTTTCAAGAGTTTTTTGTTCCGCTTTGTCTCCTCCGTTTTGTTCGGCGCGTTTGATCATCTTCGGATTCCCTTTTGTGGGTTGCTGTTTCCTCCCCTCCCCCCTCTGCCTGTTGTGGCCCTCGGAACTGCGGCTAGCTCGACCTTCTTCTTCCCCCTGCCATAGCTGTGGAGGTGAGCTCCGGTCGGCCCGTGGTGAAGCGGTGACTCTCTCATCTGCCTTTCGAAGCAGGTAGGCTCTTTCAGTGCCAAATCACTGTAAGTATCTCTCCAACCCTTTGTTGTTCCTTTAGTTGTGGTTGTTTATTTCTTTGGCTTTCGATTGCGTAGCTTGGTGTTTTGCGGGTAGTTCTACCGCTTGTCTGTGCTATATTCATTGTGTATTTTGGGGCGGCGCGTTTGCACCATCCCTTGAGCTTATTTTGGAGTCTCCTCTTCTCTAGTTTCTTTAGATCGAGCGATCGATCCGTTATAGAGATTTTCCTCCTTTCTAAGGTTGGGGCTTGCGGGTGTTACCCTTCAGCATCCCCTCCCTATATTGTTCTTTCTAGTTAATGTTCTATTTCCTTTCCTAAGGGATTCTCCTCGTCCCTTAGCAGCGATCTCCGAGCTCTAGCTATTCTTTTTCTCCTAGGCATATCTGAGCTTAACCTACTCATCTCGGTGCGGCTTTAGCAGTGCCCCTCCACTATTTTCCTCCGTGTTTCTTAGTTTGGTTTTTGGGCCTTTTCTTGTTCTCAGTTGGCGGCCCATGGAGCTATCATGGGTCCAGGTGGTAAAAAAAACTAAAAAAAAGAAAATCAATCAGTTGTTAGTGGTTGGTGGGCCGACTTCGTCTGATCCCTCTTGGCCCGGGATCAGGAAACTTCCTAGAAGCTCACCTCCCCTTTCTTCCCGCCAAATTTTTGCTAAACTCTCTTCAGTCTCAACTTACCCAAATCACTATTCGCTTCGTTCCCCCATCTCTTGCTTTCGTTGTTTACAGCCCGGCCACATTAAAAAGTTCTGCTTGGCCTCCATGAAGTGTCTCTTTTTTCTCAAAGATGGTCATTCTCGACCCAAATGTTTTGCTCTTCAAAGGATGTTGGGACTGTCCATCGGAGTTCCAATATCGGATCAAGTTCTAGCAGCGATCGACTTTCCGGCTTTACAACTTAAACTTTCTGTGGGTTCCTCCCACATTTCTAAAATCAAAAAAGCCTCATCCAAGTCGCCGCTTCTCCCCACTCCTCCTCTGACCAACCGTATCGTCGAGCCAACCGTTCTGCCACCTGATAGCAAGGCGTCCCCCCCGGTTCTACTTGCCAAGCCGAATGTTTTACAAGTCTTCATTCCCAACACTGATCTATCGAATTGTTTGAAATATTTTGATACTTATGGGGCCATCTCGTTCAATGGAGGTTCAATCCCTATTTTCACTCTCAACTCTTTTCTCAGTATCTCTTGTAACGTGAAGGACTGGGACTGGTATCTTAGTTCATGCTCAAACGGAGATGTTGTGATTCGCTGTCCTTCCCCTAAGCTTCTTCAAGATTTGACCGAGAACTCTTCCTTATCGATCAGTTCGATTTCACTTTCTATTCGGAAATGGGTTCAAGTGATTCCCCCTAAGTTCGGTCCCAAGTTTATCCCTACTATAGTTACTCTTCTGGGTCTGCCTCCGTTTTGTGACTCGCTTCATCGGGTGGGTGATATGGCAAAATGCGTGGGCAAAATAGCTAGCATCTCCTCTGCATCTAAACTTGCTTCGGTTTGTATGCAAGTTGAAGCAATCTTTGAGATACCCGAACGACAAGAGCGCATCGAGGCCTTTGTGTTGAAGGATGGTCTCGTGACATTTCCTGTGTCCGTTCAATACCACATTCCTTCTCCCTCGGTTGGCTCTGAGCAGGGTACTACTTCACAACCATCTCAAGCCACTGCTTTGCCCTCACCCTCCCCTACTTCTTTCCATCCAGGCTCAGTATCATCTTCTAAGTCTCAGTGGAAGGCTCCTAGTAAAGCCTCCGCGAGGAAAAAATTCCAAGCTCCGAACAAACCTCTTGTCCCGGTCAGCAAAGCGAAGATCTCTCCGGCCAAACCGCCGAATCTGGTTTGTATCAATCCGGACCTCCCCTCTTATCAGTCGACTAAGTCCATTCCCAAACCTTCCACCCTACCGACTGTTCTCTCTTTACCTTCAGCCGCTTCAACTGAGGTTTGTGATGTTAAGCCCTCTCCACCTCCTATTCAGTTAACTTCTGAAGCTACTCCCTCTGCCCCCAAGCGTTCTGACTCGGGTTCTAGCTGGCCCAAGTGGGAAGTCAACCCACACTACGAATCAGATTGGCAACTTTTTCAAAAGCAAGCTCACCTATCCTCCATCACTTCTGCTGACCCTGAACTGCCCCTCATCAAGGTCAAAAGTGATAAGACCTCGAAAGCCTCTTCCTGGACTGATGATGATAATCTTCTGGAGGAGGAAGAAGAGGATCGCAAGAGGGATTTAGCCAACCGTAAGGTATGTTCTTATTATTATTGTTTTTGTTCCTTTTTTGATTCTGTTGGGTTGCACTCTTTTCCTTTGAGTTTGGTGTTTTATAGCGAATTTTTCGGCCGGGTTTTACACCAACCGTGCTGTTACTTTCCTATCGTTCTTTTATCGGGCGGGAGATGTTCCATATCTCCTGTCATTAAAATCGAGATGCACACATCGTTAAGTGTTTATTTGCCCTTCTTTGAGGCTAATTTCTATTCAGGTTTGTTCCCACATTCGGAACCGTTGATTTGCCCACTGTCCAATAAATTACCAATGGATCGATCTCTCTCCATCTTCCAATCTCCCTCGAAAGATTCTACTGTCTCATCCATGTCCTCTGCGATCCTGATCAAAGATCTAGACAGGAAATGCTTTGCTTCGGACCCTATCTCCAATCCCCGTCTTATCCGATCGAGTGCTCGATTATGGGCTAAAACAACAGCTCTGGCCCCTCAGCCTCACTCTGTTTCATGTCCGTCCATCTCTAAGAATGATTCGGTGAGTTCGCCTCTAGGCTCGATCTTTCACCTTCAATTCGATCATTGTTCTGATAGTGAGCTCATTACCAAATCTTCGGTATTAGGCTTTCGGACTCTAGCATCCCCATCGTCTATGGCTTTCGCCATCAGAGAAAAAGAAAGATCAAGAGTTAGGAAGTTCATAGGTGTTTAATGATTACATTATCCTGGAACATTAGGGGACTTAATTGTCCCGATAAGCAAAGTTCGATCTGTCACATGATTTCTTCTTCTCACTGCGATCTCATTTCCATCCAAGAATCTAAACTTGAGTCCACCTCTCCCACGATCCTTAGGACGATCAGAGGAAACATCATTTCGAAATGGATTTCTCTAGACGCCATAGGAGCGAGGGGAGGTATCCTCTTTGGATTTAAAGAGACTATATTCTCTACTGTATCGATTAGACGTCTCAACTTCTTCCTCATCGTTCAACTCTTTTGGATTCCTTTGAACACCAACCTTACGGTTATTTCCGTATACAGCCCATCCTCCTCCGAAGGTAGGCCATTGTTTTGGAACGAATTCCAATCTCTTCTCCCCTTCTCTAACGGGTTGTGTATTTTTTGTGGCGACTTTAATGTCACTAGATTGGCCGCTGAAAGATCTAGCCAATCGTCGCATGGCAATCACTGGTTCAACGATTGCATCCGATCATTACGACTGACCGACATTCCGTTGTCGGGTAGATCTTTCACTTGGTCGAACCTTCGCCATCAACCCACGATGGCGAAGCTCGATCGTTTCTTGGTGTCCAATGAATGGATAGACCGTTTTCACAACTCTTTTGCTCTAGCATTACCTAACCTTTCATCGGACCATGTCCCTATTGCGCTCCACTCCGACTTTCACTTCCCTCGCAAGCATCAATTCAGATTTGAAAAATTTTGGTTGCAAGACCAGGTTTTTGTTAACCTCGTTTCTGAGTGCCTATCGGCGATATCTGGATCTTCCGGATTGGGGGCCATTCTTCTCAAACTTCATGCGATCAAATTCGGATGCAAGATTTGGCGCAATGAAAGGCAATTTAACACCAATTTCCTTAAAAAGTTTTTCCTCTCCACCATTGAATCCATAGATAAAATGGAGGAGTGGGGCCCGATCTCGATTGAGTTGTTCAACGAGTGGCGGACCTGCAAACAAGAATTTTTGGATATTCTTCGTCAAGACCATTTGAAATGGGCTCAAAGAGCCAAATTTCGGTGGCTCAAAGAGGGAGATTGCAATACAGCTTTCTTTCATAACTTTGCTTCCTACAGACAGAGATGTAATCACATTTCATCGATCAATCACGATGGGATTGAACACTCTTCTAACGAGGATATTCACCAATCTTTCCTTCTATTCTATAAAAATCTCCTTGGTTCATCCAAATCTAGGGCCCTGACCATGGATTGGACTCAACTGTACAGAGAGGTTCCTAACGATCTTTCTTCGCTTGAGGCCCCGTTTTCTATGGACGAAATCAAAGCAGCGGTTTTCGCCTTAAAAAGTGACGCTGCGCCGGGCCCGGACGGTTTCCCCGCCTTTTTTTCCCAAAAGTTTTGGAATTGGTTGAAAGATGACCTCTTTCAGATGTTTGCTGACCTTCATACTGGTTCATTCTCCTTCGACCGCATCAACTATGCGCATATAGTTCTTATCCCTAAAATTCTAGGAGCGAACACCGTGGCAAATTTTAGGCCGATTAGCCTCATCAACACCACCTTCAAAATTATCATGAAGGTCCTATCGGCTAGGCTTGGAGAAGTTATTTCTCCTCTTATCGATCCGGCTCAATCGGATTTCATTAAGGATCATTTTATTCTTGATAGCATGGCTTCTGCCCAAGAAATCATTTCCTTTTGTCACCATTCCAAAACCGAGGGTATCCTTCTGAAACTTGATTTTCAAAAAGCTTACGATAACGTTTGTTGGGAGTTCCTCTTCGATATCCTTATCCATAGGGGCTTTGGGCCCAAATGGATTGCTTGGATTAAATCCAGCCTTTTTGCGGGTACCTCTTCCATTCTCATTAATGGCTCAGATCGGTCACAAATTTAAAATCAAACGTGGTCTCAGGCAAGGTGACCCTCTTTCTTCCCTTCTCTTCTCGCTGGTAGTAGATGTGTTCAGTAAGCTTCTCCGCAATGCCTGGGAGGCCCAGGTTATCGAAGGTCTGGGTGGATCCCGATATTTCAATGGCGTACTGAACCTCCAGTACGCCGATGACACCATCATTCTGGCCAAACCCAATTCTCATACTCTAAGAAATCTGAAACTTCTTCTCTATTGTTTTGAACTAGCCTCTGGACTTACTATCAATTTCCACAAATCCTCTATCGTTTGGCTGGGAGGATCGCCTAACAGGCAGGATGAAATATCCAAATTTTTTAACTGCCCGGTCGCTTCGTTTCCCATTACTTACCTAGGCATTCCGCTGAGGTGGGGTAAACTTCATAAATCGGATTGGTCTCCCATGATTGATAAGGTGGAATCCAGACTTTCGGTGTGGTCAGGGAGACAACTATCCCGTGGCGGTAGATTAATTCTGCTCAATTCAGTTCTATCCTCAATTCCTCTGTACATGATGTCTTTCTATTTCATTCCTTCTTGGGTGATCAAAAGAATCGACCAGATCAGAAGCAATTTCCTATGGTCAGGTTCTTCAAGTTACAACCCCGGATCGCATCTTTGTAACTGGAAACTCATTTGCTCTTCAAAAATTGCTGGAGGGTTGGGGGTTTTAGACCTTAGACACCTAAACCTTGCCTTGCTAGGAAAATGGCTCTGGAGATTTCTCACTATTGAGGACCTCCCCTGGGTCAAATGTATCAAAGCCATTTACTGTGGGACCAATGATTGGTGGAGGTTTCCGAAACCTCCTCATAGACACGCATCCCCTTTCTGGAAGGGGATTTGGAAAGCGGCAGCAGCTTTCCAGTGTGGCTTAAGCCACGGTTGTGCCGATGGATCCATGACCAGATTCTGGTCTGATATCTGGATCGGTAATTCTTCGTTAGCCTCCGCTTTTCCTACGATTTTCAGTCTGGCTGCCAACCCTCTGGCCTTGGTGTCAGATTACCATAGCAACAATGATGGTTTTAGGGAATGGACGATTCCCCTTTCTTCCAATCTTCCATCCCATTTAGCCACCATTTTTGATAACCTACTTGACACTCTCAACAATGCGGTTTGGCATGACAAAGAGGAGTTCTTTTGGCGTTGGAATTCTTCAAGAAACTTCTCAGTTCGTTCTTTCTATCGCTTTCTTAATTTTAGAGGGACTCTATCACCTTTCCACGACCTAGTTTGGAAGTCTTGCGCTTCGTTGAAGGTTAAAATTCTTGTGTGGTTAGCTCTCAACAATAAGCTTCTTACAGTTGATAATCTCAATAAGAGAAATCTTGCATGGGGGCAATTATGTCCCCAGTGCGACTCAGCTTCTGAGAATGTAAATCATTTATTTGTAGAATGCGAGTTCTCGCGTTCGCTCTGGAAAATTTCCGTGCTAGCTTGGGAAGCGTCTAACATTCCGGTCAGTCTGGTCGACTGCTGGATGAAGCGTCCTCCTAATCGCGCTTTCCATAAGTCGTGGACCCTCTCCGTCCAAATTATTTTATGGTTAATTTGGAGGGAAAGGAATCACAGAATATTTCGTCAGATTAATACTTTCCATCGTTTGTTATCAGACGATTTCTTGTTTTTATTCAATTTTTGGTCTTCCTTGTTAAAATCGGAAGCTAGAGAAGCCATGAAGTTTGAGAGACTAGAAAATGCTTTTCATTGCCTTATTAACCTCAATGCCATTTAATGTTCACTACACCTCACCTTTGAGTGCTTCGAGCCCAGCTTTTGCATCGTTTGTTCATCTTGTTTCTGTTCGGCAGCTCGCTCTCGCTATATTATTGCTTCTCTGTTGAGTATTGTGGTGTGGTTTAATGCTTTTTCCCTTGGTGTTTTTGGTTGCAGGATTAAAGGGTAGGAATGACTACCCTTATAATGCTTTTGGTTGCTGTTTTTGGGCATGTTAGCTTTTGGCTCTGTTATGTTGGATGTTCTGATTGTCTAAGGGGCTGGCATCTTCATACTCTCCTCCCAGGTGGCTCGCCAGTTCTTTTGTGGTATTTTCTCTTGCGCATCGTCAGCTCGGACTGATGTTTTCTTTCTCTGATCTCTTGGATTATGATCTTTATGCTTTATATCGAAGTAGTTCTCCATCTATTGTTTGTTTAGTTGTTGATTATTGCGAGAGGGAGACTATTGTGGTATCAGTCGCTTTGTTTCTTTTTGTTCGGGGGAGAGCTGTGATCTTGTTCTTTTGTGACTGCTAATGGCATATTGCTAGTGTCTTGTGTTTAATATATATTTTCTCACTATGGCTGTTATATGTGTTCGGGCATTCTTGTCTACTGTTTCTTTTTTGCTTCGTTGTAGCCTTGTCTTAGTGGTCTACGGCGACCCTTTTCTCCGGTTGAGGCGGAGTTTCTTTGATTATGTGTTGTTATTTCTGATCTGCATTTATCGGCATCTTCTGATGTCGTCTGTGTTGTGGAGCCAAGTTCACTGAGCTCTGAGACGGTGTTACTGATTCACTCAGTGACCTCTGGATCGATGGCTCGTGGCACCTTCCCTGTATCTTCGATGGCAGGGTGCTGGGCGCGGAGGAGCATTCAGCTTCCCTGTTTTCTTTCCGATCGGAGCTGCTTTGGTGCTGCTCGTTTGTTCTGGTGCAGTTTGCTGACGCTGTCAGCACTCTTTATTTGGTAGTGGTTCTTGGGATGTAACTATTATTCTTGTTGTATTTAGGAGTAGTGATTTTGAGTTTCTTGTTTTACGCCTTGTAAGACCATCCTATTGTATTCAGTACGTTATTTAATACATGGTTGGAGTCGTTTGACTCTATCCGTATCATCAAAAAACAATCATAAACATACTCTATTTATTAATTAGATTAAATCCAAAGTATATACCCCCATAAGTCCATATCATAATACATGCTAGAAGCCTAGAACGTATCTATATTTGCAAGAAAGAAAAAAAAGAAAAGAAAAGAATGAAAGGGAGTACATCCTAAGGTTTCTTCACCATTATTACCTTTACTTCTTACCTTACATATCTCCATAAAATACATATTCTAAACATTTGAGAAGGATGTATATATATTCGTCCAAAAATACATATTAACCCAAAAATAGATTATTTAAGAGAAAATGTCAGCAACTAAGAAAACAAGGGTGATCATAGTTTATTATATTTCAAGGTAACAATTGCGAAGATGCAGGAACAAAAATGTCCTACAAATTACGACGTGCTCGATCACTTACCAAAGATCCATTTGTGATTCTTATATTAGACCAAGAGAAGATGGTAAATGATTTTTTTTTTGATCAATCGGATAGAGCCAAAGGCTCCAGCCATCAAAAATATATTAATCAATAAAACAGTAATAAAACTTACAAGCATCAATGGTTTTACAAGAGGTAAAACAGAATAAAGCGAGTAAAAAAATACATACATACGATACAATAACAGTAAACAATCCAGAGGGCAAAACCCGGCAAGAAAACTCCAACCAGAAAAACCTGCGAGCGAGGCAGAATCCCGGAGACTCGACAATCCAACCGACGACAACAGGGGAAAAACCAACTCCACTAGCAGTCAAGAGTGACTCTAGAGGCACCACGGCGGAAGGACACTGCTACTACCAGGGAAGTCAACGAGCCGACTCGGAGCCTGCTTTCTTCGTAAGAAGGCGGGCACTCACACGAATCAAGTAGGTATATAGATGTGAGAGAAAGCACGTCAGATATGTGGACATGAAGGTATTAAATGATAAAGCAGAGAAAATAGTAGGTATATAGATATGAGAGAAAGCACGTGAGATATGTGGACATGAAGGTATGAACGTAGAAGGTAGTTACACCTTGAGGTACAACATCACACAATAATTTGAGAAAGCACATGCGAGTATATATGTGGACATGAAGGTATGAACGTAGAAGGTAGTGACACCTTGAGATATAACCACACAATAATTTGAGAAAGCACATGAGAGTACGTGGACATGAAGGTATGAATGTAGAAAGTAGCTAGTGACACCTTCAGATATAACGTCACACAATAATTTAGCCAATACTAACTAACTAAATGTTATTTTCTCTCTCTCTCTTTTTTTAAAGGTGGAAAATGTAAGGTATCCCCTGCCACAACAGAATATATCTTAATGCAAGTGTGGTCCAATACTGGTAAGTTTTTTTTTGTTCCTAAACAAGATTGAGAGTTCGAATCCTACTTGCACAAAAAAAAAATCAATTAACATTGATGCGGTTTGTTTTTGGGATGTGGACCCTGTGGGGACAATATGTGTGAGTTCATGTAATTTGTGAAGAGGAAGCTGTGGTGCTGTCGTCGGTCCGACCCTGGAGAGTAGGACGAGCTCGGGGGTAGCAGTAGAGGAGTGGAGGCCGGGTGCTCGGCTCGGATCTTTGAGGCTCGGCTCGGATCTTCTGTACCTGCACACTGCCTAGAAACACCGGGAGAAGTTCCGGTAGCGCGCCCTCCGACGATCTAGTCAGTCACTGAGAAAGCAACAGTAACTAGGGTTCAGGTGGGAAAAGGTTGTTGACCCTCTTCAGTGAGGAGGGGGTTGGGTATTTATAGGCAGAGGCAAACGGGTCTGGAACCCTAATGGGCCGGGTCGGACCAGTAATCCTGTGGGCCCGTTGGACTCTAGTTGACTTTGATGATCACAGGGGGGAGGATCCAGAGGTGATCAGAGGGCTCTGATTTGTGCTACCCTTTTATCCCACTTTAAACATATATATGGGGTCAAGTGTGGATGTGTGTGGCTGAAATAAAAATAAAAATAAAAAAATAAAAAAAATACTTTACTATTTACAAAGAAAGTATATAACGGTATCTACCTTTCCTTTTGGTGTTTGGATAATATCCTAACAATACAAATTGTCTTTTGTCATATTCTTACGATATGATATCATCCTGATATGGTGTAGATGACGTGGCCCTATCAGGACCATCAGATCCCCTCAAATTCTGCTCCTTCATGATCATCAGGTCAACTGAAGTCCAAAGGGCTTCTGCCAACTCAGGTCCACAGAAAACGGGTCCGACCCTGCCTGTTAGGGTCCCAGACCCGTTTACCCCTGTCTATAAATACCAGACCCCCCCTCCTTGCCAAAGGTAATAAAGTTTTCCCCACCTGAACCCTAGCTACTGTTTCTTTCTCAGTGAATGACTAGATCGTCGGAGAGCCTGTCGCCGGAACTTCTCCCGAAGTTCCTAGGCATTGTGCAAGTACAAAAGACCGAGCCGAGTCTCAAAGATCCGAGATGAGCTACTAGATTCGAGCAGAGCACTCGGCCTCTACCTCTCTCCTGCTACTCCCGAGCCGGTCCTACGGCCTAGGATCAGATCAACGCCAGTACCACATCTTCCGCTACACAAATTACAAGAACTCACACGTGTTGTCCCCACACTCCATAAACAAACAACATCAGGTTGGCACCGTCTGAGGGAAGTTCCGGTGCTAACGCCAGTCCGATCCCATCCAGGGAAGTCATCCCAAATCCGAGCTCTTACATGGCTCCCAAAGCCAAAAGGGATGTCACCTCTGGACGTTGTCCAGACCCTCCTCCCCTTCACAGCCGTGCTGACGCCCACTGTAATATCCCGATCGGATATTATATTTGTATAATTATCATTTTTAAAATTAAAATATTTTAATGGAAATTTCTTGTTTTTTCTAATAAAAAGTTATCTGGATATATACTAGTAAGTATATATATATGTATTGTATCAGTTTTGTGCACTTATACAAAATCTTGAAAAATGCATTTTGAAAAAATATCTGAAAAATCCCGGGCGGATATTAAAAATTATTATTTTATTTTTATTTTTAGAATTGAAATATTTTTGGTAGATATCACCCAGTTTTGTTAATAAATATTATCTATACGTATATACTAGTCTACATATATCTGTTTTATATCAAATTGATACTGGAATCTTCCGAGCCGGTAATAAGATTTTTTTATTTCTATTTCTCGGAATTAAACTATTTTTGTACAGATTGATTCGTTTTAACTAATAAGAATTATCTGTATATACATATATATGTACGTATATAAACTATATTGATTTCGTACGTTCGTACGAAATTATGTAGTATGTGATTTGAGAAAATACCTCTTATTATTGATCAATCATGATCAAATAGAAGGTTAGGATTTGATTAGGGTTTGATTGCAATTTAAATTTGCAAATTGAACGGATTAGGGTTTGATTGCAATTTATATTTGCAAATGAAACTCAAAATGTTTTGAGCCACAAAGAGAGAGAGACAAGTGGCTCTCTCTACCACATCTCTCTCTCTCTCTCCTTCTCCTATATTTGGCCGGCCACATTCCAAGTGGCAAATCCCCACTTCATTTTGTTTCACCTCATTTTCATCTCACTCCCTCTCATCTTCTCATATTTCTTCTACTACTTTTTTTACTTGTTTTATTTTAGAAAAAATTGAGAAGAAAAGAAAAGAAAGAGAGATCAATATCAAATAAATAGAGTGGGTAAATTTCATGGGTTGTTCTTGAAGAGGAGCAAGAACAAGGAGCAAGGAGGAGAAGGCGAAGCTAGTTCTTCCTACAATCGGTGGGTGGGGGTTCTCATCTGTTGTTATTGTTTTGTTTGTTTATTTTTATTGTTGTATGTTGTTAAGAAACTAGGACTAAATTCATGTAAATATGGTTTTTATGGACTAGAATACAATGGCATATGAACTTTGAAGTGGTAGAACACAAAATAAAGGCATAAAGATTCAACCTTGGTAGTTGTAGGGTTATAATTAATTACATATACTAAAGGTAGAATTTTGACCCCAAATTAATTAGAGAGGTTCTTGTATGTATTGTTATCATGTTCTAACTTTTATAGATTTTTTGGGGTTAATTTGATGGGTGAAATAGACGTTTCCCCAACAATAGCGAGTTTTCAAGCAAAAACAGCAAACCGCTGTTTTGGGTTAACATCAACGTATGTTCAAGGGGCTGTAATTAGGAGTTCCTTACGGAATTTGGCAAAGTGATCAACTAGGAATTTGTAGTAGACATTCTCACCATTCCAAAATGCCCTATTTGGTTAGATTCTGATAAGCGAAGCAAAAGTTATGACCATTCCAAAACAGAGCAGTCAGCTTTTGGCTGAAAGCTCACTGTTTTGATTGCTTGATATTTTTGTACCTCTTACTTTCTGAATCTGAGAATGTGATCAACTAGAAAGTTGTAGTAGACGTTCTAACCTTTTCAAAATGTTCTATTTGGTTAGATTCCGATAAGCGAAGTAGGAGTTATGACTTTTACAATTTACAGCAGCCAGTTTTGGCTGAGAACTTACTGTTTTAATTGCTTGATGTTTTGTACCATCTTACTTACTGAATTTGGGAAAGTGTTTAACTAGAGAGTTGCAGTAGATGTTCCCAACTTTCCAAAATTTCCTATTTATTTAGATTCCTATAAGCGAAGCAAAATTTATGACCTTTACAAATTCACAGCAGCTGGCATTTTGGCCGAAAGCTCGTTGTTTGCATTGTTCGAAGTTTTTGCACCTCTTATTCATTGAATATGAAAAAGTGTCCAACTAGAGATTTGTAGTAGAGTATCTCACCTTCCCAAAACGGTCGTATTTGGTTAGATTCTGAAAAGCAGGGCAAAAGTTATGAGCTTTACAAAATCTCAGCAGCTGGCCGTTTGGCTAAAAGCTCGATGTTTGGATTGTTTGAAGTTTTTGCACATCTTATTGATTGAATCTGAAAGTGTCCAACTAGAGAGTTGTAGTAAAGTCACTCATCTTTTCAAAATGCCCTATTTTTTTGATTCCGATAAGCGGAGTAGGAGTTACGACCTTTGCAAGTTTTAGCTTTGCTGTAGCTTTTGCCTGTCTTTTGTTGTCGTTGCATGTGTTCAAGGGACAGTGGATTGAATTCCATAAGGAATCTGATAAATTCATCAACTATAGAGTTTTAGTATATGTTCCCATCTTTCCAGAAAGTATAATTTGGTTAAATTCCGACAAGTAGAGCAAAAGTTACATGCTTTCAAAGTTTCAGCTTTTTGTTAAGAAATCTGCTGTTGGTTAATTTTTGTGTGTGTTCAAGGGACGGTGGATTGAATTCATAAGGAATCTGAAAAAGTCATCAACTAGAGAGTTGTATTATATGTTCCCACCTTTCCATAAAGTATAGTTTGGTTAAATTCCGACAAGTAGAGCAAAAGTTACAAGCTTTCAAAGTTTCAGCTTTTTGCTAAGAAATCTGCTGTTGGTTAATTTTTTCGTGTGTTCAAGGGACGGTGGATTGAATTCCATAAGGAATCTGAAAAAGTTATCAACTAGAGAGTTGTAGTATATGTTCCCACCTTTCCAGAAAGTACAATATGGTTAAATTCCGACAAGTAGAGCAAAAGTTACAAGCTTCCAAAGTTTCATCTTTTTGTTAAGAAATCTGCTGTTGGTTAATTTTTGCTTGTGTTCAAAGGACGGTGGATTGAATTCCATAAGGAATCTGAAAAAGTCATCAACTAGAGAGTTTTATTATATGTTCCCACCTTTCCAGAAAGTCTAATTTGGTTAAATTTCGACAAGTAGAGCAAAAGTTACAAGCTTTAGAAGTTTTAGATTTTTGTTGAAATTCTGCAGTTTGGTTAACTTGTTCGTATGTTCGAGGGGATGGATTTGGAATTCCTTACGGAATCTGAGAAAGTGTTTAACTAGGAAGTTGTAGGAGATTTTTTTACCTTTCTAAAAAGTCTAATTTTATCGAATTCCAGCATAGCACTGTTTGCTTCTAGGGTGTTAGAAGGCTTTTTATGTCGCTTTCGGGTTTTTATTGGCAGTATGTTTATATTAGGCTGTTAGAAGATTCTTCTGTTTCTTCTAATTATAAAAGATCAAGTTTTTTTTAGTAAGCGTATACACGAAATTCTAGTTCATGTTAACTAGAGTTGTCGTGAATTTTTTGTAGTTTGAAACATGCACTTGATTATGAGTAACAAGTATTCCTTGTGCTCATAAGTCATGTAATAAGTATTGGTCCGTCTCATACATAGCTCACCTAGCTCGTATGAAGTTGTTATTCATGCGTAGCTTATTGGGCTCATATGCAGTAATTATCTCGAATAGATAGGCGATGAGTGGATCCGAGGGGATCTTGTGAAGTCTAGGTTAAGACTTGGTAGGTTGTGTCAACAATTATTACACTCTCTTGAAGAGGGAGACGTGCGGTGCATTTTCATGATAAGTTGGAAGCACAGTGACATGTCTCACTTGTTTGAGTGTTTTTGGTTCCGTCACATGGCAAGTTGAGAATACGACTCCAGGTCGAAAGTACCTTGTAGCTCGTACGGCCCCATTTGATTGGTTAGGATTAGTGACATCGTTAGAGTAGTAACTGTTACTTAACCATTTTTATCTATAAATTGCCGAAGGGTGAGAGTTGGTGTTAGGGGTGATACCTTATAATCCGACTTCTCCTATAGGCCGATACTAGGTGGTGTTATTGGGATGTATTCCCCTGTCAAAGGGATACGGACGGTACTTTTTTATGACGAGTTGGGAGCACGAGATCCGTATCTCGGCTGTTAATTCCTGAACTTTCATGATAAAAATAGGAGTTTTTCCTAGGAAAATAGACCCTACGATTCCATCAGGTTCTATGCCTTCTCATGACTAGTTGAGGGCATGGAAGAAGCTTGGCTAGTATCTTGTGGCTCGTGTTGGCTTTTGAGTGAGGTCCGATTTGCCGGGCAGTAGTAGAAAACGGGGACACCACTATTGTACTGCAATAGCAGAACTTGACCGTACCTGCAACCTCATCAGTGATGTAGTATTGTATTAGGATGGGTACAAAAGTAGAATTCCTGATATGGGTTCAAATTCCTATATATGAAGAAACGGCTTGATATGAGGCGTGTGTAGTATGTGATGCATACTGTTCCAGAGTCTTGCTTGCATTAGAATAAGTGTATCATTGCATTAGTTAATCCTGCATTAGATTCTAAGACATAGCATACACTACCACATCAATTATATATACACGTTTCTCTTTTCATCAATCTGTTTGTTTAAAGTTGAGAATCGCTGCTAGTCATCAGCCTTAAAGCGTCAGTATATGTAATGACGTCCCCACTTTAATAGGTACTGGATTGCAGAGCTACAGGTACAGGATTCAGGAGGACTCAAGGCAAGAGAAGCAAAGTGTGGATTTTATTTCAATTGTAATATATGTTGTAATTTATTTATGTTGAGAAGCATCCAAGTAAAAGTACCAAGTGTTATATTATTCATTGTATTCTGATGTAATTTTTATTGAAAGTTTGTAACACTTGGGCTTGTATGGCATTATTGTAACACTGATGTAATGTATTGCAGTTTTGTAACATTCGGACTTATAATATATTTGTGTTGAATAAAAAATTTTAAATTTTCCAGTTTTTCTGTGTATTATGGCTAACTGAAGGAAAAGATTCTGGCTTATGTCACAGTTTTCCAGTGTATGGAAATCGGGGCATTACACCCAGGGCTTCAACCAACCGCGGGTCATTGGCGAGGCCAGACCCGGGCCGGGTGCCTCTCATTCGGTCGCGACTGATTTCCAGAGCGTCATCTTGAATTAGCAGGCCGTAGAACAAGGGGCAGGGCCGCTTCCAACTCGATCCCGAACCATCGCAGGCAACCGTCCCTAGAATGGGAACCAGAACATAGCCACACGCCCCGGGGACCTCCACCCCTGCGTGACCCGGTGGAGCAAGCCCCAGTCACAAGGAACGAGTTCCAAAACTTTTGGAATGAGGTCATCCAGGCAATCCGAGGCGGCCCTGGAACCGAGGCGCGCGACAACTCCTACCCCCAGTCAGAAGCCAGAGGCGGTGAATCTCAAAGAACGACCCGCCCCATAGAACAAGAAGGCACCGTCCTTCGATGCCTCTAGGAGATAGAGAACCGCCTCGCCCATCTCGGCGAGGGTGGATCGATGCCAGGCCATGGTAATAGGCCGACCCGACCCCCATTCTCCACCAAAATCTTTGAAGCCGAGATCCCCAGAAATTTCAGGCCTCCCCAATTCGAGACGTACAACGGCGATGGTGATTCCGCTGATCACATGGAAGGGTTTAAAACCATCATGATGATTCACACGCTTCGGATCCCCTCCTATGCCGCGCTTTCCCTTCCACCCTGCGAGGTCCGGCTCAGGAATGGTTCTCGAAGCTCACACCTGGCTCGATCTTCTTACTCGACCAGTTAGGTTGCGTTTGGCCTAGCTTTTTTTGGGCTTTAAAGCTACTTCAGAAGGAGAAGCCAGAAAGTAGAGCTTTGAAATTAAAAGCTGAAGTTGTTTGGATAGTCAGCTTTTTCTAAACTTTAAAGCTACTTTTAAGCTAGAAGTTGTTTGGCATAAGATATCAATTGTAAGCTACTTTTATACTCAATTTAAGATTTTGATTTTATTTAAGAATAAAATATTAGTTATCAAATTACAAAAAAAATCTTTACATTACTAATAAATGAAATATTTAGAATAACCTAGAAAACTCGTAAAATATATATATATATATATATATATATATATATTCGAACTGGCAGGGAAAGTAATTAGGAGTAAGAACGACCTTAAAATCCCATCATGAACTAAAAATGTCATGTGATATTGAATGTGTCCTATTGTTAATAAAACAAAGGGCTTTTTTCTTAGGAGATCAAGAAATTAATAAGTAAAATATTGATGATTCATTTTGACACTAACGAAAAGCATCCACAATTCTCTCAAATTCATCTTCTTAGTTCTCTCAGAGTTTCTTGTTTGCGAGTAGTGCTGACTTTAGTGCTTCTGTTGTTCGGCATTGCCTCGTTTTTCTTTCTTACAGGTATGGATATGGAGAAACTTGAATTCCTCCATGAAGCTTATTGATGGCCAGATCGAATCGGATGGAGTCTTAGTTCTCTCTTGAGTTCGACGGCGGTGTTCCCCGGTCGCGAGTGTTCGTGAGGAAGGGGAAGGGAAAAGGGAAAATTTTTTGTTGTTAGGGTTTGATATGTGGGAAGGGCCAAAAAAAGAAAAAAGGTAAAAAAAGAGAAAATGAGAAGCCAGAAGTTGCTCTTGAGGGCTTTTTTTGAAGCTCCTTTTCTTCATTAAAAATAAGCTACTTCTCCTTCTATAGAGCTTTTTAAAATATGCGTTTGGGCCAGCTTCTCCTTCTAAAGGAGAAAAGAAGCTAATTTTAAGCTGGGCCAAACGCTACCTTAGAATCAAACTTCCTGGCCCACTTCGTGACCAGCAGGAAGGTCGAGAAGACAAGCGGGTCCCTTCTAGACCTCAGACAGAAGGAAGGGGAGTCACTCCGCAAGTTCGTTTGGAGGTTCACCGATGAGGCGAGGTCTATTTCCTCTCTCAACGTGAGCTTCACTACTGTAGCTTTCCTACACACGTTCGCCATGGCCAGCTTAAGGCTTCCTTAGCCAAAATGCCACCCATTGACTTCCCCGACCTACTCAACAGGGTTGAGAAGTACATTCGGACAGAAGAGGCCTTACACCCCGAGGGCACCAAAGAAGCCACATCCAAGGGGAAGCGCAAGGCAGATGATGCTAAGCCCGCGAAGAAAGTCATGAAAGAGGCCGCCAGTCTGAAAAGAATTCCTCCGGTCCCCCGTTTTGAAAGGCATACACTGCTAACCCAGAACATGTTGGCAATCTTGATGGAGATCGAGGATAAAGAGATCTTCTAACTCCCTCCTCGAACGAGAAACAATAAAAAGCAGGACCAGAAATTCTACTGTCGCTTCCACCGAGACAATGGACACGAGACGGTCAACTACTGGGCCCTCACGAGTTCTCGGGTGTCCCCATACAAATTGAAGGGATCGTGACACTGGATGTAACAGCCAACACAACCCCCATCATATGGACCGAATCAATGGACTTTATGGTGGTCAACGTCAAGGCGGTGTACAATGCCATTCTCGGCCGACCCGGGCTCTGCTCGTTTCAGACCGTCCCCTCGGCCTACCACTTAAAGTTGAAGTTCCCCACTAACCTCGGGGTTGGTGTTGTCCGAGGGATAGGAGTCTGCACATTCGTGCTACATGACCGCGGTAGGAGGTGGGGTGTTCTCCCTTGATGCAGTCGAGCTCCCACCTGAAAGAAGTCAGCCCGAGTCGGAACTTGCGGACAAATTGGAGGAGGTATCATTCGAGTTAAAAGACAAGTCTAAGTGGTTTCGTGTGAGCCGCTCCCTTCCCCCGATCTGAGACCAGGCCTAATTGTTTGTGTCCACCACAATATCGACCTCTTCGCTTGGACCCCGTCCGACATGCCCAGGAATTCCGATGACCTAATCTTGCACAGGTTGATTGGACAAGTTGAGCGTCGCCCCGGGTTCCAAGCCGATCCATCAAAAGCGATGCAAGTTCGCCCCGTAGAGGCAACAAGCAGTAAAAGTGGAGGTGGACAAACTATTGTCCGCCCGGTTCATTCAAGAGGTCAGCTATCCCGAGTGGCTAGCTAGCGTCATGATGGTGAAGAAGGCCAGCGGGAGCTGGAGGATCTGCATAGACTTCTCAGACCTCAACACGGCATGCCCCAAAGATCCTTTTCCCCTCCCGAGCATCGATGCTCTGATCGACGCAACATCGGGTCATGAGCTACTGACCTTCATGGATGCCTTTTCAGGCTATGATCAAATTTGGATGTTCCCTCTGAACATCATCAAAACGTCCTTCAAAACTGACCAGGGTCTCTACTATTACCGGGTCATGCCCTTCAGGCTAAAGAACGCCGGAGCCACCTACCAGAGACTTCTCGATCGAGTTTTCAAAGATGAGATCGGTCGTAACATGGAGGTATACGTCGACGACATTCTCGTCAAAAGCTGACGAGGGCAGGACCATGTTACCGACCTTGAGGAAGCCTTTGGCATCCTTCGGTCCCACACCATGAGGCTCAATCCCGCCAAGTGTGCCTTCGGTGTCTCCTCAGGGAAATTTCTCGGTTCATTGTTAGCCAGCGCGGCATAGAGGCAAATCCCGATAAGATCTAGGCCATAATCGACATGGCCCCTCCCAGAAATATTAAGAAGGTTCAACAGCTCACGGGAAGACTGGCGACCATCGACCGCTTCTTCTCCAAGTCTGGAGATAAGTCCCTCCCCTTCTTCAAGGCTCTGCGGGGAGCGAAATGCTTCGAATGGGACGACCCGCAGCAACAGGCGTTCAACCATTTAAAGTACTACCTCGCCAACCCCCCACTTCTGAGAAAACTTGAACCGGGCAAACCCCTCTTGTTATACCTCCCAGTCTCGGAAAAATGCACTCAGTGCCGTGCTCGTTTGGGAAGACGACGGAATTCAGAAGCCTCTTTACCATGTGAGCAAAGTTCTGCTCTCTGCTGAGACCCGATACACAAAGATGGAGAAGGTTGCCTACGCCCTGGTCATGGCTGTACAAAAGCTCCGTCCTTATTTCCAGGCCCATTCGATCCAGGTCCTTATGGACCAGCCTCTCAAGGCCGTCCTCCAAAAGCCTGAGAGTTTCGGCCGCTTAGTCAAGTGGTAGATCGAGCTGAGCCAGTACGACATCAGCTACCAGCCCAGGACAACCATTAAGGGACAGGCCCCCACCGAATTCATCATGCAGTGCACTATCTCTGAACCGTCCGACATTTAAGAGGCAAATCCGGTTTGGGAAGTTTATGTCGAAGGCTCGTCTTGCGAGGTGGGAAGTGATAAATCCAATATATCCACATTTTGGAGCATTAATCTGAATGCAATTAGACAATTAAATTCTGTATATGTGGTAATTTACTCTTCTTTTCTCTTTTCCATAGGAAACAGCCTAAAAGAAACTAAACGAAGCAGATTCAAGATTTACTCCAGAGTGAGAGGATGATACACAGGAAGCTACAGAACACAAGTCGACTGGTCCTTCAACGACAGTCGACTGAACAGAGGAGGTTGAGTTCCGAAGCTGCGCAGTCGACTCACTCCAAAAGCACTTGACTGACTAATTATGAATCTACAGAATTCACGGCACAAGTCGACTAATTCCAAAACCAGTCGACTGGTATTCAGCAGAGTTAAAAGATAAAGATAGTTGAAGATCCATCCTCATCCAAATCCAAATCAAAATTAAGTTATCCAAACCCAGGTTATCTGCAAATAACAACTCTCCAACAATCAAAGTTAAAGAACCGGGGATTGGCAAGTAAGAAGATCGACTCAGTCCTATGCGTGAAGAGATAAGAATCAGGAACTTGAGATCTGCAGATGTGGGCAAAAGAGACTATAAAAAGGCTGGAATACACAGAAGACTCTATCTCTGGAAATATATCTCAAAATCACGGGACATCAACCAATCTGATAGTGACAATCAGATCAAGAGATAAAGAAGAGAAGGAATCAACGAAGGAAGATCAAGTACAATCAAACAAAGGAGGAGATCGAGTGCACTGAAAGGGAGAACAAGTCGACTTAGAAGCAGTTCAAGTTGACTTCAAGGCTGAATATCATAATAATCAGTGTTACTTCTTCTTCTCTCTAGTTTTTGTTTTGATTGTTAGAGTCATGAATTCTATATTTTTAATCAATAAAAGTTGTATTATGTGCAACTAATTTCATTGTTGGGCTGATTGAAACCGTAGTCATGTAATGTTTATAATCTTCTAAAAACACTACTTTATTCACTTATTGATTAAGCCTGGTTGTATTGATAAAAATTTATAATATGAAGCAACAATTGATAGAAAGTTCTTAGGAGCAGTCGACTGAGAGTGACAGCAAGTCGACTGATCTGAAGAACCTGATATTATCAAGTTTGCGGATTATAAAACTGACTCTGTTATATGAGTATAGAGATGACCCATATCCTATGCTCATAACTTGTAACACAAGAATCATTTAAGTTCTTGGTTTAATCAACTTATAGGATCTAGATCTGATACCAATTTCTAGAACTTTGAGTGTTTGTTCATTTCCATCGTTCCTATGCTTTCTTCAAGTGCAACTTAGTAGACACCATGCTAAATACTTAAGGAAAGAAACGAATTAGAGTAGATACCATGCCTAATTCTTGGCTTAGGAAAATCTTAACTTTAAGGAGTAGATACCATGCCCTTAAAGGAACAAACATGAGTGATTGGAGTAGTGTAGAAGGTGAAACAACATTCTTGACTATAGGTGGAGATCGTGCCCAACTAATTTAATATATATTTGTGATTCAAATTGAGAACTACTTGATCTAGTTTTAAATCTTTTCTTTTTCCTTTCAAATTATACTTTAGAACAAAACTTTATGATTTGCATTTTCTTTTTGATTATTGATTATTGAGTTAATTTCTACAATCTCTGTGGGATCGACCCTTACTTTTCACTACGCTTCTCTAAACGATTCGTACACTTGCGAGGTTTTAATTTGTGTCTAGTTCATCTATTTATTTAGATCGTCTAGAGTATCAACAAGTTTTTGGTGCCGTTGCCGGGGATTGTTTAGTATTTTAACTTGCAAATCAATAAAAAACTTTTTTTTATTATTTATTTATTATATTTTCTTTACTTTCTCTCTGCATAGACAGATTCAGATCAGTCGACTGTCTCCAAGGATCAGTCGACTGTACTGCGAATTATTCCAAAAGCAACAATAAGTGAGAAAATACCAAATCGAGTACCAATGTAAGACAAATTCACTCCGAAGAATATTGAGCAACCTTCTTGCATAGCTTATAGCTTATCAACCTAATGTCACAGGGAATATGCATCTATCACCTCAATTACTCAGCATGGTTCCCCACTTCAGTGGCAGACTAGACGAGGATCCACACCTCCATTTGCAAGATTTCTTTGATCTTTACAGAATGCAAAGCGTCCAAGGGCTTACCCCTGAACAAATCAGGTTAATTTTGTTTCCATTCTCATTAAAACTTAATGCTAAATTGTGGTATAATTCTTTGGAACCAGGATCGATTCAATCATGGGAGCAATTGGCAACAAAGTTCCTGAAGGAATTCTTTCCAGCTCAGAAAACCAAACAACTAAAAAGAGAAATTCAACTCTTCCAACAAAAAGATGGCAATTTGTTCTTCGAGGCATGGAAGGACTTTAAGAACAAGTTTCTCAAGTGTCCTACGCACAACATGCCTAAGGATGATCAGGTACAAGCATTTTATGAGGGTTTAAATGACACTAACAAGGCGATTGTAGATTCAGCTTGCAATGGAATCTTGATGGGGAAGAGTGGTGAGGAGGCCATCGAGCTATTTGAAGAACTCAGCGAGAACTCACAACAATTCTCAACAAGGGGAAGGGGTCTTTCGAAAAAACAGGGAGTTTACGAAATCTCTAGTAATAATAACATGCAATTAGAAATGGTAAACATGAACAAAAAAATTGATATGCTTGTTAACGCAATTTCGACGTTGGGTGGCGTAAAAAACCAAACAAAAGAAATTTGTGCAATTTGTTCTCATTCTGATCATACAATTGATACATGTCCAATGTCTTCTTTCACAGATCAGGAGCACGCAAACTACGTCGGACAAGGAGCGTTTCCACCAAAGAACAACCCTTTCTCGAACACGTACAACCAAGGGTGGAGAAACCATCCAAATTTCTCATGGAGCAATAATCAAAACCATAAAGGCACTCAATTCGCACAAGGGCATGCGCAGCAATTCCAGAGTGAGAATGGGTTTGACCGGCCAGTGCAAGAACAGAAGAAGTTGGATTTCGAATCCACCGTTCTTCAATTACTCCAACAGCAACAGCAAACAAGCAACTAACAAGGACAGGCCATT
Organism: Hemerocallis citrina; assembly: GCA_017893485.1. NCBI lineage: Eukaryota > Viridiplantae > Streptophyta > Magnoliopsida > Asparagales > Asphodelaceae > Hemerocallis > Hemerocallis citrina. The sequence continues at coordinate 4,059 of JACEHZ010000456.1, read as the reverse complement.
CAAAAATTGGAGACTCAAATTGGTCAAATTGCTAAGGAGTTAAGTGAAAGAAAGGCAAGACAACTCCCATCACAAACCATACCACACCCTAGAGGACAAGAACAGCTCCAATCGGTGACAACCCTAGAGGACAAGATTGAGTTTAAAATGTTTGATGCACCAAAATTACCACACGATGATCATGAATGTTATAATGTTGATGTGGTTCAAGAGATTTGTGACCAAACATTTTAGGAACATAGTGTCGATCCATTACAAGCCACAATTACACACTCTCTAACACTGTCTCAAATTGAACAGGATTATGATGATTGGAGGATTGCAGAGACAGTACATTACCTTGGAAATCCGAAATCATATGTAGGTAAGTTTGCACCTGTGTTTGAAAATCTGGTGTCTAATAATACTTTTGTTTCTTCTTTTTAGAAGACACCAGACGTGGAACTAAAGTCGCTACCTGAACACTTGAAGTATGCATATTTGGGTGAAAATCAGACGTTAACTGTGATAGTCGCTGCAAAATTGAGGATGAAGGAAGAAGAGATGCCATTGAGAGTATTGCAAGAACACAAAGGTGCATTAAGGTGGACCATTGCGGATAGGCTTATGTCAAGATGGTACGGTCCGGACGTTGTTACAAAGGTTTCCCCACATGGAGCGTTGGAGGTTCATATCAAAAAGGAAAATCAAACGTTCAAGGTGAATGGGCATAGGGGGAAACCTTATAATAAGATGAGTTTTGAGCCGCGAGCCATTCAATACATTGCATAAACTCATCAAGTCTAGCTGAAGACAAGAAACGCAGCGCTTATTGGGAGGCAACCCAATTTTCAGGGGAGTACTTATACTTTCTCTTTATTTTTCTTTATTCATTTCTTTATTCATTTCTTTATTTCTTTATTTTCTTTCCTTCAAACTGGATGGTAACACATACCTATTTTAAGTTTTTGTGCAAACATTGAGGACAATGTTTCATCTAAATTTGGGGGTATTTATTCACATTTGGAGTCTTTTGATTTTGACCATTCCAAATATTTAATGATTTGAGCTCAGTTACTATAGGTAGAAAGTGGAGGACATATATTAATTGTGGTCTTTATCTTTAGAAATGTAGTAACTTCTCATATGAATCATACTTGAAACTTTTATTCATAAGGTCATGTCAATTCAACGAATTGTGAAAGAGAATAGCAAGTTCAACTGTGAGTAAACTTACACAAATTGTGAGTTTTGAGCCTTATTTATTTTTTTAGAGAGTCATACACTTGAAGATCTCAGTTGACTACATTGTTGAGGTGAACTAGAACTTGTTTTTGCTACTTTTCGAAACTTGTTTTGATTTTTGCATGAAAACTTGGAAATGATTAAGGCACCTAAGAATCTATCACCAAAGACAAATAGCCTACCAAACATTAATTATTCATTAGTAGCCCCTTTGAAGCCTATAAAAGCTTTCTTTTTGTAAGACACATCATCCTTAACCATGCCTAGATGAATAGGGTACCTTACCTATATCTATTGAGTTAGTAGAGCAAGAATTGTAAAAGAGATGTGGTATGTCGAGTTGAAGGGGATAAAAATATAAAGAAAAGTTGGAGGATTTGTCATGAGAAAAATAAAAAGTGCTCATCAAATAAAAATGGCTGAGTCATGAGTGGTTGAAAGGTGTTGGTAGAAATAAAGTATAGGCCTGTAATATATGGCCTCATATGTGCATCAAAAAAAAAAGAAAAAAAAAAAGAAAAAAAAGAAAAAATCTCTTAGAACAATGCAAGTTGCTCTACTAATTCTTAGAAATTTTGTATTCCTTTTTCCCTTCAATTGTTTAAACCCTCACCCATGGCCCCATTACAACCTATGTAAGACCTTTTGATCCAAGTAGTGTGCAAATCAATGGTGTGAAGATTTAGTAGCAAGATCAAGCATATGGTTTCATCCAAGTAATGAAATTTGTCACAAGATCTAATTTGAAATTCCCATGTTAATGAGAGCTATATATTTTTTTGGGAGCGTATGCCATGGTGAGATTTTGGAGTTGAAATATAGTTGAGCTTGCTAACCTTAATCATGAGTATGTTGAATAGGCATAGGCCACACTATTATTTGATATTCAAGTTGAGTAATCTTGTGAATAAGTGATTAACATTGAAAATGAAAACTTGTTTAGACCTATCTTAATGCTTGTTCTAACCTTAACACTAACAGTAGCAAGTTCTCTGAGATAAATGTTGGGAGGGTCAAGATGTTCAAGCGATGCTTGTAGTCTATTTTGCTTGAGGACAAGCAAAAGCTAAAGTTTGGGGGTATTTGATAAATCCAATATATCCACATTTTGGAGCATTAATCTGAATGCAATTAGACAATTAAATTTTGTATATGTGGTAATTTACTCTTCTTTTCTCATTTTCATAGGAAACAGCCTAAAAGAAACTAAACGAAGCAGATTCAAGATTTACTCCAGAGTGAGAGGATGATACACAGGAAGCTACAGAACACAAGTTGACTGGTCCATCAACAACAGTCGACTGAACAGAGGAGGTTGAGTTCCGAAGCTGCGCAGTCGACTCACTCCAAAAGAAAGTCGACTTGACTGACTAATTATGAATCTACAGAATTCACGGCATAAGTCGACTGATTCCAAAACCAGTCGACTGGTATTCAGCGGAGTTAAAAGATAAAGATATTTGAAGATCCATCCTCATCCAAATCCAAATCAAAATTAAGTTATCCAAACCCAGGTTATCTGCAAATAACAACTCTCCAACAATCAAAGTTAAAAAACCGGGGATTGGCAAGTAAGAAGATCGACTCAGTCCTATGCGTGAAGAGATAAGAATCAGGAACTTGAGATCTGCAAATGTGGGCAAAAGAGACTATAAAAAGGCTGGAATACACAGAAGACACTATCTCTGGAAATATATCTCAAAATCATGGGACATCAACCAATCTGATAGTGACAATCAGATTAAGAGATAAAGAAGAGAAGGAATCAACGAAGGAAGATCAAGTACAATCAAACAAAGGAGGAGATCGAGTGCACTGAAAGGGAGAACAAGTCCACTTAGAAGCAGTTCAAGTCGACTTCAAGGCTGAATATCATAATAATCAGTGTTACTTCTTCTTCTCTCTAGTTTTTGTTTTAATTGTTAGAGTCATGAATTCTATATTTTTAATCAATAAAAGTAGTATTATGTGCAACTAATTTCATTGTTGGGCTGATTGAAACCGTAGTCATGTAATGTTTATAATCTTCTAAAAACACTACTTTATTCACTTATTGATTAAGCCTGGTTGTATTGATAAAAATTTATAATATGAAGCAACAATTGATAGAAAGTTCTTAGGAGCAGTCGACTGAGAGTGACAGCAAGTCGACTGATCTGAAGAACCTGATATTATCAAGTTTGCGGATTATAAAACTGACTCTGTTATATGAGTATAGAGATGACCCATATCCTATGCTCATAACTTGTAACACAGGAATCATTTAGGTTCTTGGTTTAATCAACTTATAGGATCTAGATCTGATACCAATTTCTAGAACTTTGAGTGTTTGTTCATTTCCATTGTTCCTATGCTTTCTTCAAGTGCAACTTAGTAGACACCATGCTAAATACTTAAGGAAAGAAACGAATTAAAGTAGATACCATGCCTAATTCTTGGCTTAGGGAAATCTTAACTTTAAGGAGTAGATACCATGCCCTTAAAGGAACAAACATGAGTGATTGGAGTAGTGTAGAAGGTGAAACAATATTCTTGACTATAGGTGGAGATCGTGCCCAACTACTTTAATAGATATTTGTGATTCAAATTGAGAACTACTTGATCTAGTTTTAAATCTTTTCTTTTTCCTTTCAAATTATACTTTAGAACAAAACTTTATGATTTGCATTTTCTTTTTGATTATTGATTAGTGAGTTAATTTCTACAATCTCTGTGGGATCGACCCTTTTCTTTCACTACGCTTCTCTAAACGATTCGTACACTTGCGAGGTTTTAATTTGTGTCTAGTTCATCTATTTATTTAGATCGTCTAGAGTATCAACAGGAAGCAGTGCG